>CM052540.1:186549423-186571623 GCA_028533065.1 Trachops cirrhosus | reverse complement strand
GAAGCAGCAAGAGATAAGGAGACAGTAACCTACAAAGGAGTTCCCATCAGACTGTCTGCTGATTTCTCAAAAGAGACCTTACAGGCAAGAAGGGGCTGGCAAGAAGTATTCCAAGTCATGAAAGACAAGGACCTCCATCCCAGATTGCTCTATCCAGCAAAGCTTTCATTGAGAATGGAAGGGCAGATCAAGTGCTTCTCAGATAAGGTCAAGTTAAAGGAGTTCATCATCACCAAGCCCTTATTGTATGAAATGTTAAAGGGACTTATCTAAAAAAAAAGAAGATAAAAACATGTACAGTAAAATGACAGCAAACTCACAGTTATTAACAACCACACCTGAAACAAAAACAAGAAGAAACTAAGCAAACAACTAGAACAGGAACAGAACCACAGAAATGGAGATCACATGGAGGGTTAGCAACAGGGGAGTGGGAGGAGAGAGGGAAAAAAGGTACAGAGAATAAGTAGCATAGATGGTAGGTAGAAAATAAGGGAAGGGCAAGAATAGTATGGGAAATGTAGAAGCTAAAGAACTTATGACACATGGACATGAAGTAAAGGGGGGAATGTGGGTGGGAGAGGGTGTTCAGGGTGGAGGGGAATGAAGGGGGGATAATAGGACAACTGTAACAGCATAATCAATAATATGTAAAAATAAATAAGTAAATAAACAAATAAGGAAAAAACATTAAAAATATAAATAAATAAATAATTTTTTTAAAAGAAAAAAAAGATGCAGGATGGGGTGAGCAGGATTCCTGAGGGTGGGATGAGTGGTTTCCCACTGGGTGGGGCTATTGTTTTTTGCCTGGGAGAGGCTTGTGCTGCTCAAGAAACATGGCTGCTGCAGCATGGAGGTGTGTCCCAGAACCGGGAACCCCCCGGTGCGGTTCCTCCATGACTCTCCCCACAGCATACCACTCCAGACTCTCCTCATGCCACTCCAGACATGCTGCCCTCCCTTCGTCAGAGTCCACGGTGAGTAACTATGAATGAGAAACCTGTGCTTTGGCCCCTTAGAAAAAAAGGGAAAAAAAAGTGGCTTTGTCTCCAGTGGGTTCCGTCTCTGGCGGACAAAAACCCCATGGTCTCTCAGCACGGGGGGGCTACATGGGTGGCTGATCCGAAGCTCTGTGTTTGGGAGCCTGGTCTGGGGTCCGGGCTTCAGTCCTTTTGGGGGGGAAAGCTCCCACAGCCGTGCTGCCCCCTCGGTCCACTGCCCATGAAAGCAGTACCAGCCCCCTTCCCATCCCTGACCTTCCTACCGGTCTCAAGGTGGCTTCTGCCCATCCTTGAGTAAGTGTCTCCTCTTCAGATAGTCTTCAGTTATTTATTTTGGGTGACTGTTCCCCTCCTTTCTTTATTTTCAGCTTGATTCTGGGAGGCAGCACAAGACGGATCCTTCTACCCTCCGTCATCTTGCCCCTGGCTCATCAGACTTCTTTCATCAGCTTGCTAAGAACAAGTTCACCTCGGAGGGGTGGAGTACATTAAGCAAATTTATGATGCATAAAATCAGAATGCCAGTTTACTACTTATGGTACAAAAGGCACCACACCCCTTAAAATCAACATCACTCACCCTCTAAGTCAACCTACACAGGAACAAAGTTATCTTTGGGGCACTGATTGGCAAACATGAAATTGGGGGGAAAAAAGTTAAACACAGTGCTTCCAAGCTATGAGGTTAAGAGAACAGGACATATCCATTGGTCAATAGGACATTATTGCCATTAGGGGTAGAGATATGGCAAGGCCTTGAAGCTGTCAATTGCCTTCCCCCATGCCCCTTTGTGACGGACTTCACTAATGAGACCGGAATCCTTGAAGTCCACTCTCAAGCTCTCTTCCTCTGTAGACTGCCCTTAATTGAGCCCTGCATTTACAGCTACCACTCCCCTTTTTTATGAGGCCATGGCTAGCCACCTCCACTTCCTGCTGTCAATTCTTTAAACAAATCAGTATGATCAATCAGATTAGAGTCTAGTCTTAACTGCCTAATTGATATTTGGTTTCTCTCAAGTGACTTCTTCTATATCTGCTCCAGTACGTGGCCACTTTTTAAAGCTTGTTCTTCTGCAGATGGTCTTGTTTCAAGGGCCTGAGGGCGCCCCCCCACAGCAGACTCCACCCGCTGGAAAGACATACTACCCTCACTCTCCCTCACTGCACGGTACGGAAGGAATGCATGGAAGGAATGCATTCGGACAGTTCCAGCCCACAGATAGCTGCAGAGCCTGTAGGCCTGTCCCACTGCTGCCTTAAAAAGCCCTGGGGGCCATGGAGAGGGCAGCCTCGGAAGAGCTCTACATACATCCCCTGGGGGGGGGCGCGTGATGAGCACACAGAAACACAGAGATTGGTGCCTGCTTTTGGTCTGCAGATTTTTGAAATAAAATGTATTGGAATGGTCCCATGAAAAAGGTGAGGGTGGATTGTAGTGCGTTCTCCCAGTGCCTTGGAGGAAGATGGCGGAGCACCCCTAGCCCAGGACACCGCCACCACGAGAGAGCATGAAAGAACCCCAGCAGCAGGACCTCTGGCTCCGGGGGCTCAGAGCATGAGAGGAGCAAGAGCTGTACTGTGGCTGTGCCCAGACCTCACTATGGTTTTGCTGTTTTGTCTGCCTTTGTCCTCAGGTTTATTTCCTCACAGTGTGTCCCACCCCACTTCAGCATCGTTTCTGTAATGACTAAGTAATATGTGACTACAGAGAAACAGCCTGTTTGCTTAAGAATGCCAGGAACTGATTTTACCGGAAACAGACTTTGACCTTCAGGCATTCCAGTTCTGGGAGATTTGCTGTCCATCAGCCTTAAAACCAGGTTGATGTAAAACCAGAATGACAAAAATGAGGGTGATGAAAACCAGGATGATGAAAGTCAGACCGTGGATTGACCGGCTCTGAGATGGCTATCGGAGCAAACTCTGTTCTCACACACAGTATCCTCAACAGAGCCCACAGCCCCCGCTGGTTTTCTTTGCTCTGCCTCCTTCTTCCCTGCTCATAAACACTCCCGCCTGCGCTGAGATGTTAAGAGGCTCTTTATGATGAGGGCCCACCATCGTTGCAGGCTGCCAGCTTTTCCGTCCACCAGCCCATCTTTTGAGTATTGGCTTTCAAGAAGAGGCAGCTGTACCTGGGTTCAGTATCAACAACACGAGATGATTGCAGCAGGTCTAAGCATCACATTCTCAGAACAATATTCCAACATGGAAAGAGAGGAAGAGGGCATTCTTTTCTAAATCCTTTGGAAGAGCAAAGACGACTTTCCCAGAAGTCCCCCATGGACTTCCTCTCATAGCTGGTTGGGCAGAATTGTACCACATGCTCATTCCTAAATCAGTCACGACAGGGAGATTATAATTATTTTGAGCCATTCCTCTAGAAAATGCTAGATTCTGTTCACAAGGAAGATTGAGCGAAGGGCTGAAGGATAGGCAGAAACCAGGTCTGCCGGGTGGCGGAGTCCCCAGCTGGGGGCTGGTGCACCTGACCGGCCCACTTCCTACATGTGGGTGTGGGTGCCTGGGAGCTGCACGGAGGGTGAGCGATCGTAGGACTCCTTCCGCCAGGCTTGGGGTTTTATGACAATGGGTTGCTGGTTGACTTAATTTGAAGATTCCATTTGAAGATTCTATTGGTATATTAGCCAATACTCTTTTGGTTTCAAAGAACAGAAACCAACCCAAAGTAGTTTAATCACTTGGTCATAGTGAAAAATCCAGGTAGCTGCTTTCATTTCAAGGATAATTGGATCCCCAAAGTCAGTTGATGTCTTTTACTCTTTTTTTTTTTAAAGATTTTATTTATTTATTTTTAGAGAGGGGAAAGGAGGGAGAAAGAGAGGGAGAGAAACATCAGTGTGTGGCTGCCTCTCACGTGGCCCCCACTGGGGACCTGGCCTGCAATCCAGGCATGTGCCCTGACTGGGAATCGAACCTGCGATGCTTTGGTTCACAGCCCGTGCTCAATCCACTGAGCTACGCCAGCCAGGGCTGATGTCTTTTACTCTTATTGTGTTCTTCATCTTTCAAAAGTGATTTCCTCGGTGTTGGCATTTTTCTCAGGAAGCCTCCTTCCTTGTTTAAGGGTCCCGTCCCACAAGCTCAACCACTGGAAACAAGACAGGCCAAGTCCTTGTTCCCACAGAGCTCACTTTGTGGCGGAGTGGTCTGAGGGAAAACAGGCTGCGGTGGGGGTCCTCCACCCCACCCCGGCGCTGTGCTACCGCACTGCTGCCGTTCTCGCCCCCGACGTGGGTGTTCCACGCACCAAGCGATTCTTTGGCACCAGCTCGGCATCATACAGCTTAACTCAATTCTGACCCTGTCTGCCAGCAGATAGTCATCAGATCCCATAGGTTAAGAGCCCAGTCCTACGAGACTGCCTCCCACCCCAACCCACTTCAGATGCCAATCACAGGTCTAGGTCATCACCTGTGCTACTGACCCGCCAGCTATAATCAAAGATTCCCCAGGCCCACTCCTTGGTTTACAGTGATTGACTAGAGCAGCTGGCAGAACTCAGGAAAACAATAGCAGTGTGGGAACCATAACTTTAACCAAAAGAGGGAATCTCATCCTGAAAGTGACACTACACCCCAAGGTGAGGGGTAATGTGGCAGGTGTGGTCAGCAGCACAGAAACCCGGCGCGCTGGGTTCTTCCTCTGTGCCGGCCGGGGCAGAAGGAGTGAGTTCACTGGAGTGTTCCTTGTTCACTGTGATTCCAGGAGTTACCTGCTAACCACACGTCTGAAAACGTTGTAATGCTAGCTAGCAATCACGGCGCATCTACTATTTCCTAGGCATTGTAGCAGGCATCTTAGGTACCTCATCTTACCCACGAACCTTTAAGTAGACCTTATTCCCAAATTACAAGTGAAGAATTGAGGTGCAGAGAGTTTAAGTAATTTGTCCACAGTCAAAAAGCTGAGATTCAAACCTAGATCTTCTTTGCCAAAACTTGTGTACTTTCCACTACTCTACGTACCAAAAAAAAAAAAAAAAAGGCAGAGTCGTGACGATAGATGGGGCGGGTGGCAGACACCGGAAAGGGAGGAGGCAGTTTCTCCCGAGAGGTGCACAGGACGGCGCTCTTCCTCCGAGGACCAGACGGAACGTGCCCAAGGACTGGGCGTTGTGGGCTCAGAAGCCAGCTTCTAGCAAAAGGCTCAGGTGTAAACTTACATCCACCAAGCTGTATTATAATGCGTATTATAATGTAATCTGAATGCCAGCTGCAAATATGGTTGCCTGGAAAAGCACAGACCAATCAAATATGTAAACGAGAACATAAAATGTCTGTCAGCAACCGTGTTTGAAAAAACACGTGTGTGGCTCCTGCGGGGACTGGCTGGCCTCCCTTCCTTGCTGTCCATTTTCCAACGCTGGCTTTTCAGCCTTCCCCAACATTCTCCAAGATGCCCGATATCGTTTCAGTAAATCCTTTTTTGGCTTAAACCAGTCAGAAATGGGGTCTGATACAATGGCTAACTTTCTACAGGTTGTACCTTACTGAATACGCTGTACTTAATTTTATGCTAAAAATAACCCCTACAGTTATTTGATTCTCCCTATTGGTATTGGGAGATTATGAATGTGAGATTTTAATGGGTAGGGGTTATAACCCAATTTTCCTGACTCTTTTAAAAATTCATGTACTGAATTTTTAACATTGGTTAAAAACATCATACAGTTTCAGGTTTACAACTTTATGAGACAATATCTGTGTACTCTGTCGTGAGCTTACCACCGAAGTCGAGTCTCCTTCTGTCAACTTGTGTTGGAGCCCCTTCGCCCTCTTCATCTGAGTCTTTTCAAAGTTGTCCTTGTGAACCCTAGAAAAATAATGTAAAAGTGGCATAGACCTTGTTGATGTGGGCGGGGGTCACGTGGAGGCCAAGACTGCATAATATTATTGGCCTCTCCGTACTCACTCATTGCTCTCCTCCGGGAGGAACCCAGGTAGAGGCTGAGGGCGAAGGTACCAGGTGTGTGCCCCCGCCCCCACATTGGGAGCAGCGGCCTGCAGAGGGGGTGCTCTCGGTTGCCATCTACCATGGAGTAGCTTGATGTATTGACCTCCCTCCTGGGACAGGCTGGTCCCCCGTGACCTGTGCCCAGGAGGGCAAGTATGTGATTCTGGGGTGTAGTATGAGGAAGCGCGTGGATACTACACACTGGACCGTGTCCTTTGCCTTGGCTTTCATCAAAGGCAGTACTTCAACCCCAGCCCACAATTGTTTCAGAACTTGACAGGAGAAAAAAAGACTTTTATATTGAAGGCCCCTCAGACGCTCAACAGATCTACACAAATTGTTTCCTGTGTACTTTCAGAGTCAAATGTAAAAGTTCAAGATGTCTATTTTGCTGGGTTTTTTTCTTTCAATATCAGTCTGGACCCGATTGGGAAAGAGAAAACTCCCAGCAATTTGAAAAGGAAAATTTTAATATTAAGAATTATTGAGTAAATCACGAGATTGAGATAAGAGGGATTGGCTGGTCCAGAAGTAAAAGGAACTCTAAAGAAAGCAGGAACAGCAGAGAGAAGGAGCCCCCACCATCGGTGAGGCTGAGAGAGGGCATGGGAGGGGAACCCCGCACTCCACCAGGCTGAGACCCAGGCTGTGGGAGAGAGCTCGGCTGAGGCTCATCAGTGTGCAGAGAGGTCACTGTGGTGCCATTACATCCTGTGGAATTTGCTGGAAATTCACCCTCCCGGGCGCTGGAGAAGCTGGGGCTCACCAGAGACAGTGGGTGATAAAACCGTGCAAGGCCTAGGAGCTGGATTGGGGGGTGGAAAGTGACTGGCCTCTGGGTGCCACCAGGTGGCCCCTCACACCGCTGCACTGTGCTTTGCAGGCGTCTGATAGGAGGGGCACAGGGACCAGAGAAGCAAAGCCCCTCTTCCTCCTTCAGTGTCTTCCCAGTGTTATTGGCGAAATGACACCGGAGGTCAGACCACGGATCCGCAACCTCAGTATCTGAGTTCGGGCTAAGAAAAAATTCAGAGCCAAGACTCCAATTATAAGAGAAAGGTTATTTAGAAAGTCACAGAGGTAGAAAAGGTGAGCCAGCTGGTCTGCGTAGGCTCAGGAAATAAGTTACAGAGGTAAGAGAGGGGCCCTGGGAGCTTAGGAGAGACAGAGGCAAAGGTAACGTGCCTGGGGGAGGAAGATAAAGGGAAAGGGAAAGGTGTGGGCATTCTCCTGAGAGCCAGTGCCAAGGAGAGAAGGTGGGTAGGTGCAGACATGCTCCAGAGGAGGAGAGAGCCATGCTGGATCCTTTGTCTTAAGGTTTTTACCTGTTTTCTAAAGACAGAAATGAGGTCCTAGAAAAGGATCTCAATAGCATATTCATCAGCTTTATACTGATGCACTAAAATGAGATTTATTCTGGACTTTATCCATCCTTTCGCGTGGTTAGCACAAAAGGCACTAATGAGATTTGTGTTATGTATCTTCCTGAGTAGGGTGGTAACTTTCCACTCTGGTTGGGGAGGAGAAGTATAAACCATTCACTCTTAAGTGTCCATAGTTAGAGAAGACAGGATTTTGCCATTTACTAGATGGCTGTCAACCTCTTGGCCACTTAACCATCCGTCTTGGTTTCCCTATTTCACTGCTCCTGGCTTACTGACCTGAGTCACTAGCACCTCTCTCCTGACGAAGCTTACTGACATGCCGAAGGAGAGATATTTAATGGCTCCAGAACACTTTGCACAGAGCAGGCAGAAGGGTGAAGTCAAACCTGAGATACAACAAACCCATAACCGTCATACCGAGATATGATCTGATTGCATTTTACAGTGATATCGAGTCGATGTATTTTATGACGCTCTCAACTGGCTTTGAAAACTCACTGTAACCCGACACTGAAGCAGTGTCTGTCTGTGTTTATCCAAAAGCATTGGAGGATTTGGCGTTCACCGTTTGCATTCTCTGTCACTCCCTGTGAGGGAGCAAGGAGAATTTTCTTCCCTTCAGATAAATGGTCATATACTGAGATGATACTGAAAGGTTCACTAGGTTTTTATCACTTCTTCCTGTCCTTTTTACAAATCTATTCCTATTGTCTCTTTTTCTAGGCTTCCTATCTTTATGGATTTATGGCTTCTTGTTTTTCTCCAGAAATGGTCATTTTAATGCAGAAAATCAAGATTATTTACAAATGAATTGGTATGGATCTCTAGAGTAAAAGATTTTAGCTGCAGTCATAGTTGATAGGCTTAAGTGATTAAGGCAAGTGGAAAACTGTTACTCCAGGAACTGGAATGCATGACCTATATGACCCCAGGAGGTGAACAAACCATTCAATCTTGTGCCCCAGGAGGTCTGCAGTGGTGGATTTGGTATGTGAGCCATTGTGTTCCAGGGACCGAACGGCAGGTACGCACGTATAGAATTGCTGATCAACAGACAAAGAAGTTCAACAGACAGGAAAGTTGCAGCAGGACTGCACCTCTTATCTGTTAAGACAGTTTTTGAGGGTACAGAACCTGCTGTCTTCTCAGATTGCCAGTTTCTGAATAAAGAGCCCATAAAGATTCAATCCTTGTCTCTACTTACTGGTTCTGGTACTGATAGGCAGCATAAGTCCAGTTTCATACCCAGTCTGAGGGGAGGAAGTCAAAGCCACCTCTCACCTCACTAGATGGTCTCTTAGGCACTCCTCTTTCAACTCACTAGTACCCTTTGTATCAGTCACAGTTCAACCAGAGAAAAAGAATCAATACAAAAATATATATATTTTTTTGTATTGATCCTGGGAAAGGATCCATATATATATATGGATCGACTACAAGGAATTGACTTACATGATTGAGGAGGCAAACCCATGGGCCAGGACAGCAGGGAGGACAGGCTGGAAACTGTACCCACAGGTGGGATTTCTCGTTCCTCAGAGAATCCTCAGCCCTACTCTTGAAGCTTTTCACCTGGTGGCATCAGCCCCACCCAGAGTATCTACATATCTCCCTTAAGGTCAACTGACTTTGGATTTTAATTACAAAACACTTTCTCAGCAGCACCTAGATTAGTGTTTGATTGAATAGTAACTGTAGCTTAGCTAAGCTGACACACAAAACTAGCCATCACACCCTTATTATGCGTTGAATATTTTGTAGAATACTGAAACCAGTGCTTAAATATTTCCTTTGAAAATCTACATCTTATCCTAGTACTCACTTTGCAGTTTTATACCTATTATACCAGTTTAATTTCCTTCTGTGTCATCCTGATGCTCAGCATAGGAGAACAGTCCCAACTAATGAGCCCCTTATTTGTAGTTTCCTGAATACCCCTGCCTCACCCTTAGTTTGTACCGTAAGTTCCTGCTCAAGACATCTCTCGGCTTTATTGGCTCTTAAGCTGGCTGCCAAGTTTTGCAGTTATGGCCTTCCTCTGATGCAGGTCTCTTTCCTCCTGGCTCACACATTTAACTGGCTGGGCATAAGCCCCATATTATTCTTATAGAACACTCTGGGCTCCCCGTTTCTTCCTGCCTCATTCAAGGGGCGTGCTTTCCTCCAGTCTGTCTTATGCTCTGTGTCTACATTGGGGGTGCGGTGTGGCTCTGGCCTTCTTACCCTCCTGCGCTGAAAAGCACCAGGCCAGGTAAAGTCCTGCATCTTTACACCCGAAGGCAGGAATGGAATATTCCTCATTTCTTACAGAATTAATACCAAAGCCACATTCATTTAAAGCCCTCCATAATATTATTCTGGTCCTATTGCAGAATTTTCTCAGCAAACCAGGTGATTTGCTCTTCCTCAAATGTAATCTATCCTTTCTGTGGAGGAAAAAGTATTGCTGTAATAAATCATAAATCCCCCAACTGGGCAGGTCACGGGGGGCAGTCATGCCCCAGGCCTGCAGCGTCTTTGGTGACAGGTCCTTAAGCCAGTTCTGTCCACTGCTCTTGTGCATCTCGGTTGGCACGCCTTGGAAATGCCTCGAGTAACACCCCTCGAAGACATAACCACCCTCGGGAGAGCACACAGTCTTAACTGTGCTGCAGTCCAGTCCCAGCCTTGCTCTCCCCCTCTCCATGTCATCTTCCTTATGTTTCCTCCTTAATTCCAACTGCGTAAAAGAAACTGCACACTGTTATTCTCTGGACAATTACAGATCTTGCTTCCAGGCATAAGTTGTCGGTTTTAGTGCAAGCTCATAAATATTCCCCACAGGTTCAGATGCTTCTTATGCGAATATTTCCCATTTGTGATTTAGCTTGAGCTCTTCTTCTGTCTACAGTGTCTTGCCCTCCTCAGCTCCACCCACCAAAATCTCATCCATCTTTCAAAGTTCACCACAAATGATACTGTAACCACACAGAAACTCCATTTTTTAAACATGACCCTTTCTCCTTTCTGTTTGTCCACTCACTTTCTTAATCATTAAGCCCTTCGAACATCAGATTCTGGTCAGCAGCAAACTGTTGTAGGAAGAAAGCAGGAGGTCTGTCGACCACAGAAACAGAGTTTTTGTCAAGATAAGGTAACATCTTGACGTCACATGTGTTTCAGTCCCAGGCCCATGAAAGCTGAATCAAGCCACATCCTCAGGAAACCAGACCGAGCAGCACCATCCATGGCTGACATCAGGTCCTTATACAGTGTAACCCACTGCTCCCTGCCCTGGTCCCAACCAATCAGGAGAGCCCACACCCCCAACTCCCTTAGTCACCGTGACTCATGATTTTTTTCCCTACATAACTCATCCCCTGGAAGCCATCCGGGAGCCAGGTCTTGGAGCGTTTCTCACCTGTGACTTGGGGCATGGTGCTATCTCCTCAATCAATAGAGCCTCACTTTCTTGGCTGCAAACTTCTGTTCATGCCTGGCTGGCCTTTGATGTGGGCAGGCAGATGGACCCCTTTAGTCTGGTAACAATTTTCCCTCCGTGAATCCTTTTTTAATATCCTTTACAGGATAGGATGTCAGGTCTCTGTCCTCACAACCCAACCCCATAACGCTCATGGAACATGTATTACTCTTGCTTACATTATAGTTATCTCATCTATTGGTGTTATTTCCCACCCATCCCCAAATTGGAAGCTCTTGGGAACAGATACTGTTCTGACTCATGTTTCCATGGCCTCTAGCATCTAGCACAATGCTTTGCCCAGAGTAGATCCTTAATAACTATTTTCCGAAATGAATGTATTTGATCTGGGTCATTACTTCCCTTACCACTTTGTGAAGTGGCTGGACACACGATCCCTGAATCAGGAAACTTGGCTCTCAGCTTGCCCTCGTTAGCCTCATTTGTGTCTGGCCCTCATTCTCTTCATCTTTAAAATGAGAAGTTTGGACCAAATGATTTTCAGAGTTCCTGCTATGTTCCTAAGTTCTAAGATTTTTTTTAATACCTAAAATGAGACTGCTGGCTTTTCACAGTTCCGCAAATAAATAATCTTTGCTCCAAGGAGAAAGGTAGGCTATTCAAGGTGACAGTTTGAGTTGCTGACATGATAGTGAGTTGGCTGCCCTGACCTGCCCTATCTTGCCCTGCTTGGTGCAGCGTGTACCTAAACTGCACCCAGTCAGGGAGCAGAAAACCTTGTCACATGTACTAGGATGACAGCAGATGACATGGGAGTAAATGAAGGGCAAGAAGAGAAATTGAATGCAGTTCCGTAAGAGAAGAAGAAAAGAGAAGAATTTCTAACCCTTAAGGAAAGAGAAGAAAGAGATACCAGTGAATGAAATCAAAGCAAAAGAACAATTTCTTTGACCCCACTCCTGATATGGACGACAGGAAAGCCAGTAAGCGTTACCATCTTTGAACTTCAGCTATGGCGCTGGGAAAGGAGGTGGGGTGGCAAGTGGAAGCAGAGGGGAGACCCCAAAACAAAGCATTGCGAAGCTCCTCAACTCATCTGCTCATTTCACAAAGCTGTAGCTACGCTTTATCTTTCCCTCTTGTCTTCCCTCTCTAGTATCCCCCCACCTAGGTCTCAGTGGGTCTGATTTAAAAAAAAAAAAAAGGTTGGGGGGGTGGTAAGGGGAGGGAAAGCTATGACATTCTCTAACTTTCCCCCCGTCCAATTCAAATACATAAAACAGAAGCTGTTTCCATGTTGTGAACACATGTGACTCAAAGATAGGGCACATTATTTGGATGCTCAGGGAAGACGACTCGTCATCCCACCACCTGAAGGGTCAGACTGTACCTTTTTGCAATGTGACGCTCCCCACCGCCAGGGAGCAGTGGCTTTGTCCCAGCCGTGCTCAGGAAGAGGCAATCTCTGTGTTCTTGCTCGGGCACAGAAATTGTTTCTTACTTCTGCTGCCCTCTGGTTTCCCCAGCTGCCCGTGACCTACACGAAGTTGCTCCTGCTGCTGCTGCTAAGGGCGCAGACATGCCCTCTCCTCTCCTCTCCACCCCAACCTCACGTCTCGGGCTGAGTGAAGACGATGCTCTTCCCTCCCTTATTCTTTTAAGGCACAAGGCAGGTCCTTCCCCAACTCCCCACGACGTGACTGAGGCCAGGCCGTCACATCTCAAAGGTGCTCCAGGGCTAATAATCAGAGCATGAAAGTCAAGCTGGAGAGAATGCCTCCACTCTCAAAGCAGACTTTAGTCATCCCAAAACTAGTGAATAGTCCCTGAGATCCTCTTGTGCGGCAAGCACAGTGCTGTACATGAAATCTTCACGACGATCTTTTTTTTTTTAATGACTCAAAACAACACAAATTCACTGTCTAACTTTCCGGAGGTCCGAAGTTTGAAATGAGTCTCTCTGGGCTCAATTCAAGGTGACAGGAGAGCCGTGCTCCCTTCGGCGCCTCGGGGACCATCGTTTTCTCGCCCTTTCTGGCTTCTAGAGGTCCCCCACGTTCACAGGCTCATGGCCTCTTCCTCCAGCTTCAAAAGCAGCATCAATGGTGGGTCGAATTTTTCTCACAGCACGTCACAGTTGTTCCGAGAGACAGATTATTCTTCTGTTATTGTGTCCGCTTCTCTGTCTCCACAGCAATCCAGGCTTCACCCTCTCCTCAGGCAGACAGACGAGCCGCCGTGTCTACAGGGATTTCTTTCGGTAAGGCCCCACTGACCAAGGCAATCAGTGCTTTTTCTACCACTGATGCACCACGAACAAATAACCAAATGTCAAAATTAGCTTTAAAAAATAATGTTCATTTTACATTAATGAAAATAATGCTCATTAATGTCCAAATGATTATCTGGAGAAATTTCTTTAAATAAGAAACTCTCCTGCTTCATTCAAAATTGATTTCAGCCCCAACTGTAGCTCAGTTGGTTGGGCATCGACCTGCAAAGTCAAAATGTCATAGGTTCAATTCCTGGGTCGGGGAGGGTTGTGGGTTCAGATGGATGTTTCTTTCTCCCTTCTCCTCTCTCTAAAAATAAATTAAAAAACCTTTAAAATAAAATTATAATTGATTTTAATTTATAAAAATAAATGCAATACTGACAGTTTCCAGGAATGTTTAGCTTATAAAAAAGATTCAGAAAAAAATTTCAAAGTTGTGTGTGTTTTTAAATAGCAATTACTTATGCCCCCAAAACTCATGCCAAGACTATTAAAACTAATATTTTGTTTGAATTATTTATATAGCAGTCAGGTGAGTATATTAGTTCCATATACACTGCCCTGTCTTTTCTGCCTCTGATTTCTCCGCCTGAAATATAGGAAAATTGGTTTTGAAATTTAGTTTGGGGATTAGAAATGACACCTTTTCTTCTTTCACCCCTGGGAAGTAACTTGAGCCCATTTTGGATCAAGGAGCTATTTCTAACATTAAAAAAATAAGGTTTTCTTTTTTTGTATTAAGGGTCACACCCAGGTACAAGAAGCCTTGTTCGGGCATGTCCTGTCGGGGACTCAGAGCCTTGCATCTGTCACCTGTGGTCTGCGTGCTTCACGTATCTGCGATAATATCTAAAGCAAATAGTACACCTTGTTCCATTGGCTTGGGTCATAAATACAGCCACATTACTTTTGTTTTTCCAAGCCATTGATTACAAATCGATTCACCTTTATTCACAAGAACTGGGATCTGTCCTTCCAAGTCCTCCCTGTCTCCTTCACGGGAGGAGTCTGAGAATTCAGCCCCAAGCAGGGCACCCCTGCTTTCCAAACACCAGCTAAAGAGAGAGAGGTTCCTGTCGACCAGCTCTGTCGCTGTGCTTGCTCCCTTGGGGTGTCGTCACTGAACCCCAGGTTCCGTGTTCCTTATTAGCAACTTTGAGGCTCAGATATTCACTGAGCACCTTCAGAAGCTGGGCTGCACACAAGGACTTAGCTTCTGTCCCCTGAGCCTTTCCCAGTGCAATGGTGCCCAGAGATGCTGCCTTACTCAGCCTTAGCGGAGGCTCCGCGCTTGGGTTCCGCAGAGGTAGCTCTCCCGGGTCACACACAGGTTCAGACAATACACGCTAAGCGGCAGGGTCTTGAGAACTTTGGCTGCTGACCACACACCGAGGTAGAAGGAATCCACCATCATGCCCAAGCACGGAGCCCCGCTGTCAAGCCTGGGTCATGCGCTGCGAGGAAGCCTCTGCCTGGCCGGTGAGTTTGCCCCCCTGGCAAGGGGTGCCTTGCTGCCAGCGGGCCCAGGAAGGTGACCCTGACCGGTGTCCCTCACTCCCACTTCAGCAGTTCCAGTTGGAGGGTTGGGCCCTTTCCCCAGATGCTCCCGCCTCCTTGTGCAAACTGTATGCTTCTTCCCCAGAATTTTGCAGAGATCCGTGGAAGAAACTGCTGCTAAGCCACCAAGGGGGGCAGGGAGATCTTACTGTGACCCTTGTCTTTGCCCACCAACCTCACATTGATGCAGCAAATGGGAGCTGCTCAAGAAACCCCTCATAGAAGGGTTGAGACTGACCCATCGCCCCTCTAAGGTGACTTCCTGTCTCTGCCTGGAATAAAGGGGCTGAGATCTTTGACACAAGAAGAGCCCTGCCTCACCGGCTTCCTCTCTGGGCACAGGGAGGGGGACGCTCAACTCCAGGGAATTCTTATTTGTATAGACTTTGTTTTCCCATATACAGGGTCCGGCACAAATCATGCCCCTTTTCTACCACAATGCGTTTAACACCTATCACCACAGCTACAAATTTCTGTGTGTGACGAGAACTTTTCAGATCTACTTTCTTAGCCACTCTCCAATACACAACACAGTGTAGCCACTGTACTGTGTATGTCACCACGCTGCATACCACATCCCGTGGCATTTATTTTGTAACCGGCAGTTTATGCCTTTGGGCCACCTTCACCCACTTTCCCCGCCTCCCCGCCCTTGCCTCTGGCAGCCACCCATCTGCTGTCTATGAGTCTGGGTTTCTTCATTTTTGTTTTTTTAAGATTCCACATACAAATGAGATTATACATGATTTTGTTTTGACTGGAGCGACACAGAGCAAAGTGATGCTTTGGGGGTACAGTGAGGGGGAGGAAAAAAGGACAGTGATTTTTCACCAAAGCAAAATGTGTGTGTGTGTGTGCACGTGTGTTGTGTAGATTGTTATATATAAATACAAAATATTTTACATATTTATGCCATTCCATGTTTTATATATGAAATTTTGGTTGTTTATCACTGTGTTAACCCATGAAGTCTAGAAACGGGCAATTCTGATGTCTCCCATACAAATCTTTATATATTCTTTTCCAAAATTTTTTCTTTATTATATTTTTTCCATTACCATTTGGTTCCCTTATACCCACCCCCACCAATCCCCACACTGTCGTCCGTGCCCCTGAGTCCTTTTTCCTTTTTGCTCAATCCCTCCACCCCCCTACCCTTCCCCCAGCTCCCAACAACTCTGGTGTCTCCCATACAAATCTTCATATATGCTTTCTAAAATGTTTACATTTTTAAATTTTTTTCAATTACTGCTGACATTCACTATTATTTTGTATTAGTTTCAGGTGTACAGCTTAGTGGTTAGATAATCACGCTCTGCAAATGTTCACCCCGAAACTTCCAGCACCCACCTGGCATCAAACAGGGTTATTACAACATTAGTGACTGTGTTTTCCACGCAGTACCTTCCAGCCCCATGACTGTTCCATAACTACCATCTGCACTTGTAAATCCCTTCACCTTTCTCACCCAGCACCCCCCCGCCCCCAACCATCCTCTCCTCTGTCTAGTCTGTTCTCTGTATCCGGGAATCTCTTGGAGAAGGATACTAGACTCTGGTACACGGTGTGACCTGGCAGAGAACCACACTTGCATAATCAGGACGGTAAGGGTGCTGTTTGTTGGCTGTGTTCATTTTCTGTTGCTGCATTACGAAGCACCACAAACTCAGCCATGTGAAACAGCTCTCATTTATTAGCTCACGGTCTCTCAGTCAGGAGCCCGGACGTGGCGTGGCTGGGTTCTCCGCTGTGGGTCTCACAAGGCTGGGACCAAGCTATTGGCTGGTCTGCCTTCCCTCTGCAGGCCCCAAGGAAGGACCTGCTCCAAGCTCATTCTTGTTCCTGGCTGAATTCAGTTCCTTGTGGTTGTAGGACCCAGTCCCTTTTTCCTTGCTATCTGTCAGCTGAAGGTGACTCTCAGCTCTGAGGCTACCTGTATTTCTTGGGACTTGGCCTTCTCCATCTTTAAAGTCAACCATGGCAAGTGGAATCCTTCTCATGTTCCCCGTCTCTCTGACGACCTGCCTCTGACCTCTAGACCCAGGCTGAAAGGGCTCTTGTGACTCTGTCACTCCCAATCAGATAATCTCCTTATCTTAAGGTCAACTGACTCGTGATTCTATTACACCTGCAAAGTACCTTCACTGCTACACCTAGGTTACTGTTTAGGAGAAGGTATGTGTATTCCAGGAAAGAGGCATTGTGCCATTTGTAGCATCCTTATCTCCAAAGGCCGAGGGACACGGAGGAGAATCCTCACACCCAGGCCCTGCCAAGGTCCCCCAGCCTGTTACTCTGATCTCCACCTCTCTGCCCAGCGTGCTCCTCCCGATGGCCCTCGCTCCACCGAACCAGCAGACACTCGGGTCTGCTTCTTTGGGGCTTCGTTCTCCGCTGAAGGCTCCTGGGTTACGCAAAACTGATATCAAATAAATGTGTGTGCTTTTCTCCCGTTGCTCTTTGTCAGTTTAATTTTAGGACCTACCCATGTGGGAAACATCTTCCTCCCCTCACTGCCAGGAGAAGGAAGCTTGGCTCTTTGACTTGCTGATTTTAAAGTTCCTAAGATTATGCTTTTTTTCTCATTTTGGCTGTATAGCAAACTGTTTCAATCCACAGTTGTGCCTTCTAGTTGGGTTAACACTGTATCATTCAATCTGTCCATAATACTTGTGGCTAAAACAAAAAACAAACAAAAAAAGTTAAAAGAGTTTATGCCAAAGAAGTAGATTTGGGATTAGGAAGGCTAAGCGAGAGGGTGTTGTTTTGCATTAGAAATTCGGCCGTACTTTGGATTTTTTTCTACTCACTTATTACTTTAATAAATATAATCTAAAAAAAACACTTCGGGATTCATTCTGTGACCTAAACAGTACCGGTAATGCAGTGATGCTTTAATAAGCTCATGTTGGAGCCTGTAAAGTGGGATTTCCTTCAGAAACTGCACACAGTGCAGAGAAGGTTTTAATTATTTGCATTGCTGTAAAATCAAAAGTTTTTAAAGCGTATTTTATTGATTATATTATTACAGTTGTCCCAATTTTTCCACCTTTGCCTCCCTCCACCTGGTACCCCCTTTCCCTCTAGCCACCCCCCTACCTTTGTTCATGTGCATGGGTCATGTGTGTGAGCTCTTCGACTTCTCCATTTCCTGTACTATTCTTAACCTCCCCGTCTGTTTTGTTCCTACCCAATTATGCTTCTTAATCCCTGCACCTTTCCCCCCATTCTTCCTCTTCTCCCTCGCTGCTGCTGATCCTTCAGATGATCTCTGTATCTATGATTCTGTTCCTGTTCTGCTTGTTTGAGTGGTTTGTTTGTTTGAGATTCAGTTGTTGGAAGTTGTGAATTTGTTGCCTTTTTAATGTTCATGGTTTTGATCTCCTTCTTGATGCAGACACCGGCCTGCAGTGTCTGCGTCATTGTGGATGAAATGAGACATTCACACGGACTACCAAGTCTGGTGGAGGAAAAGGGACAGCACGGCTTTTCTCTCAAGGGGAGCAGAAGCCTTGGCCTTTGCTGTGACCGGCCTTTAATGGGTGTCCCCGCCCATTACAAGAAGGTCCTCATTTACTATGCACAGATTCACTTTAGGTGGTTACCAGTTTACAGAAAACAAAGGGGCTAATGCTGCTAATCACATCACAGAAGAGGGATATTTGCAAATGAAAAGGCAAAAGTAGTTGGACCAGTTACACTCATCCCTGGAAGGTTTAGCATGGTTTATAGGAAGTTGCTTTGCAGTAAATGTCCTCAATTCAGGGTGAGGGAGTTTTAGCAAAAAGCAAGACTCCTAGCGGCCTAGGTACATTGCAGGCCTGATTCCCCATGGGAGAACCTATCTGTGGGTGTGGGTCCTGTGCATCTCCGAGTGGGAGCTGGACCCACACCGTGCAGAATGGTCTACTACACTTCTTTTTCTTTAACAAGTCCCTTTAACATTTCATGTGATAATGGCTTGTTGATGATGAACTCGTTAGCTTTACCTTATCTGGAAAGCACTTTATCTGCCCTTCCATTTTAAATGATAGCTTTGCTG
Organism: Trachops cirrhosus; assembly: GCA_028533065.1. Classification (NCBI taxonomy): domain Eukaryota; kingdom Metazoa; phylum Chordata; class Mammalia; order Chiroptera; family Phyllostomidae; genus Trachops; species Trachops cirrhosus. The sequence continues at coordinate 186,552,960 of CM052540.1, read as the reverse complement.
GATAGAGCAATCTAGGTTGTAGGTCCTTGCTTTTTATCACTTTGAATACTTCTTGCCTGCAAAGTTTCTTCTGAGAAATCAGCTGACAATCTAATGGGAACTCCACTGTAAGTAACTAACTTATTTTCTCTTGCTGCTTTTAATATCCTCTCTTTAACTTTAACCTTTGGCATTTTAATTATGATGTGTCTTGGAGTGGGCCTCTTGGCATCCATCTTGTTTGGGACTCTTACACTTATATGTCTATTTTCTTCACCAAATTATTGAAGTTTTCCTGGGCTTGTCTATTTCCTTTACCAAATTAGGGAAGTTTTCTTACATTATTTTGTCAAATAAGTTTTCAATTTCTTGCTCTTCCTCTTCTCCTTCTGGCACCCCTGTGATTTGGAGTTGGTATGTTTAAAGTTGTCACAGAGGTTCCTAAGCCTATGTTCATTTTTTTTTTCTTTCTGTACTGGTTGAATGTTTATTTCTTCCTTATGTTCCAAATTGTTGATTTGAATCTCTGCTTCTTTCCCTTTATTGTTGGTTCCCTGTGGACTTTTCTTTATTTCACTTAGTGTAAGCTTCATTTCTTTCCTTATGCGTTTGCCACACTCAGTGAATTCTTTGAGCATCCTGATCACCAGTGTTTTGAACTCTGTATCTGACAGGTTGGTTGCCTCTATTTCATTCTTCTTCTGGGGTTTTGTTCTGTTCTTACATTTGGGCCGTATCTCTTTGTCTCCTCATTTCAGCAGCCTCCCTGTGTTGGTTTCTGTGTATTAGGTAGAGCTGCTTTGACTCCCTGTAAAAGGTACCTGTAAATTGTTTGGGGTGGAACCTTGGGTAATTGCCAGGGTGGGGCAACCCGCTTCACCACTTTGTGGCTCTGTGAGGGTTGGGAAGGGCTTGGAGAGGGGACAGTGCTGCTGCCTGGCTTCTGGAGGTTTGCCCGGCACTCACCCTGTTTCCAGTCACTTCCCCCACTTCCCCTATGTGACGGGTGCCCTTCCAGCTGCTGCCCTGGTGAGGAAACCCAGAGTGGGTGTGTTTGCATAGCTCTAAGTCTGTGTGGGCCCTTTAAGCAGCAAAAATTCAGCAGTTTCTTCTGCTGCCCCAACCCCCACTGGTTTTTACAGCCAGAGGTAATGGGCATTTATCTTTCTGGTGCTGGCCTCCTGGGATTTGTGGTCTGGCCGGGGGTGGGACCACTTGCTCCCAAGGTGTCCTTCCTTATTTTTAACCACCATATGTAAGTGTCCATTCCGCCACTGCTGCTGCCGTCTCTCCATCCATCTCTGTGGCTCTGTCCCTCCTATCCATCTAGATGAATGCCGTTTCTTTAAATCCTTGGTTGTCAGACTTCCATACAGCTCGATTTTCTGATGGTTTTGGGTGTTATTTGTTTTGAATTCTGGTTGTAATTCTCCCTATGGTTGCACAAGGAGGCAAAGCATGTCTGCACACACTTCCATCTTGACCAGAGGTAACTAAAATAAAAAAAATTTTAAATGTAGCATATATAGCACTGGCCAGTTTAGCTCAGTTCATTGGGCATCGTCCTGCAAACCAAAAGGTCAAGTGTTTGGTTCCTGGTCAGGACACATGCCTAAATTGCAGGTTCAGTCTCCAGTTAGGGTGCATACAAAAGGCTTCTGATGGATATTTCCCTCCTCTCACACTGATGTTTCTCTCCCTCTCTTTGGCTTTTAGAACCTGCAGTTTGCCCTGACTGGTGTGGCTCAGTGGACTGAGCACCACTTGCAAACCAAAAGGTTGCCAGTTCGATTCCCAGTCAGGGCACATGCCTGGGTTGTGGGCCAGGTCCCCAGCCGGGGGCATGTGAGAGGCAACCGAGTGATGTATCTGTCACACATCCATGTTTCTCTCCTTCCCTTTCTCCCTCCCTTCCCCTCTGTCAAAAAACTTGATGCCATTGTATGACAGTGCTGTGGTCTGAGTGTTTGTGTCCCCCTCAAACTCCTTTGTTGAAATCATAACCCCCATGGTATTTGTGGATGGAAGTCTTCCAGGCTTCCAGGCTTTGATGAAGGTGGAGGGTGGGGCCCTCATGAATGGGATTAATGACTTATAAAAAGGATGACAACCCTGGCTGGTGTGGCTCAGTGGACAGAGTGCCGGGTCACTGGATTGATTCCCAGGCAGGGCACATGCCTGGTGGATTGTGGGCCAGGTCCCCAGTAGGGGATGCCCACGAGACAACAATATATTGATGTTTCTCTCCCTCTCTTTCTCCCTCCCTTCCCCTCTCTCTAAAATTAAATAAATAGTATCTTTAAAAAAAAAAACTAAGAGCTTTAAAAAATTTTTTAAAAAGGTGGCCAGAGAGCTCCCTAGTCCTTGCAACCATGTGAGGACACAGTGCAAAGTCAGTTGTCTACAACCCGGCAGAAGGTTTACTGCAGACCCCGAATCTGCTGAGGCCGCCGCCCTGGACTTCCCAGCCTCCAGAACCGTGAGAAATAAATGCTTGTTGTTCCTAAACCACCAGTCTGGTATTTTGTTATGGCAGCCTGAACCATCTAAGACACTGAGAAGCTGTTTTCCTCAGATCACCTGCATTATCGTAGTATCATAGCAAGAAGCTTAATGGGGTTGAGTGAAAGAATGCTGAATTTTTTGCATAATCTGACTTTAAGTTGAAGAACCTGAGGAGGCAGAGTTTGCAAAACAAAGGTAACGAACACGTGCCGTGCTCTCCGTTGCCTGAGGCTGAGAAACTGAGGAGAGACAGGCTGGGGCCTGCCCTAACCTTTGGGGCTGGTGACTGGCCTACCGGCACCCACTATGCCTGTAGCCGCCTGCTTCACTTCTAAGGCAAACCTGGCAGCAGGCACCCTCCCGGCCCCTGTGAGGCGCCAGGTGCACAGATCTTGATCTGAACTCCTCTCCCTCTGCCCCACCTCTGGGCCCACACCATCCAGGGCCCTCTGATGGGCCTGATGAGAGCGCAGGAAGCGTCTGGAGACCTGGCCACCAGGCTTATCTTGGACACTTACTATGTGACCTTGGGCAAAGTATTTAACGCCTGTGAGCCTCAGGTTTCCTTATCCAAAAAGTGGAAATAGCAATATATCACAGGATGATTGGTGGGAGTAAGTAAATCACCTGAGGAACTATTGTCCCTGAGCCAGGTTAGACAAAGGCCGCTTGGTGATACTTTAAACTGCATCAGGCTCAGCACTTCTGTGTGTCCCTGGCCACCTCCAAGTCATCCTGGCGACACCACTGCCTGGGACCGGCCAGCAGGGAGGGGGACAGGACACCTGACACGTGGCCAAGTGGACACGGACTTCTGACACTAGTAGCTGCCAGTGACCGGGTCTGACTCCACCTCCGAAGTGTCCGTGGGAAAGGAAGCTAAGAAAGGGTCAGCCCGCAGAGTGAGGGGAAGGTGGTCAGGATTTCAGAGAGGTGGGCTCCTTGTTTAGGGAGAGTGTAACGTCACCCAGCATGGGACCCCTCCCAGACCCGACCTCCCCGCCCCACCAAGCTCTAAGAACTGACTCGGGGTGGGGGTGGGGGTGGGGGGTG
>CM052540.1:186501894-186548923 GCA_028533065.1 Trachops cirrhosus | reverse complement strand
TCTTAGGTAAGTCCCTTTAACATTTCATATAATAAGGGATTGGTGATGATGAACTCCTTGAACTTTACCTTATATCAGAAGCACTTGATCTGCCCTTCCATTCTAAATGAAAGCTTTGCTGGATAGAGCAATCTTGAATGTAGGTCCTTGCCTTTCATGACTTGGAATGCTTCTTTCCAGCCCCTTCTTGCCTGTAAGGTCTCTTTTGAGAAATCAGCTGACAGTCTGATGGGAACTCCTTTGTAGGTTACTGTCCCCTTATCTCTTGCTTTCTGGGATTCTCTCCTTCATTTTTACCTTGGCTAATGTAATTATGATGTGCCTTGGTGTGTTCCTCCTTGGAACAAGGAGGAACTTGGATGGGTCCAGCTTCTTTGGGACTCTCTGAGCTTCCTGGACTTCCTGGAAGTCTATTTCCTTTGCCAGATTGGGGAAGTTCTCCCTTATGATTTGTTCATATAACTTTTCCACTTGTTGCTCTTCCTCTTCTCCTTCTGGTACCCCTACACTTCTGATGTTGGAACGTTTAAAGATGTCCTGGAGGTTCCTAAGCCTCTCCTCATTTTTTTGAATTCTTATTTCTTCATTCTTTTCTGGTTGTATGTTTTTTTCTTCTGGTGCACTCCATGGATGTGAGACCCAATAGCGATGGACTGAAAGATGGGTCTCACATCCATGGAGTGCACCTGTGGAACTTTTAAAAACACTCGTGCCCAGGCACTGAGCTCCAAGACGCAGTCACTGGTGTGGGGGAGGCCTGAGCACTGCCTTCTCCTTAAAGCTCCGCAGGTGGGTCTCGTGTGTAGCCAAAGTTGAGGACAAACAGCATCACCATCATCTGGAGCCGGTTGGAAATGCAGAGTCTTTAGCTACAGATCTAGTAACTCACAATCTGCATTTTCGGCAAGACCCCTACGTGATCTGTGTGCCCACCAACTTCCACAGACACTGCACAGAGGAGTGGTGGGCAGTCAAATGGGAACTAGCTTGGATGACGCTGGGCTAGCCGTCCCCTCAAGTCTAGCCTGTCTCCCCTTTTCATGAAATGATTCCTCTTTCCTTCATCAGCTTCCCCTCCTCCTAATATTCCTCTTGTTTAGTCTTTGAACCCTTGGACAGATATGTCACCTTGCTCTGTTTGTAGCCATCTCTTTAAAATTAAAAAAAAAAAAACTCACCAAGGATCTATTTATTGATTTTTGAGAGAGAGGAAGTGGAGGAACAGAGAGAGAGAGAGAGAGAGAGGGACACTGACCCGCTGCCTGTCGTACACACCCTGCCTGGCGGTTGACCCCGAAACCTAGACATGTGCCCTGACAGGGAATTGAACCCGCAACCTTTTGGTGCACGGGAGAATGCTCCAAACAAACTGGGCCTCATGGCAAGGGAGCCCTCCTGTCCTCATCCCCAGCATCTCCCTGCCCTTGATTCAGAGGAGTGGCATGCCTGAATTGGGATATACCCACTCCTTCGGGAGCCACAGCTATCCAGGAGATCCCGACGGCTGTGTCCTCCGCACAGGCAGCTCCCCGCCACCCCTCCCCCCAGCAGAAGTTTCTATCACAAATCTCAGCCTCACCCAGCTGTGCGAGTAGCCTGTGGTTCCCAGTCCTCCCGTGCCCACCACCTGCTGCTACCGCCAAAGCTTCTAATTGCTGTCACTTTGTGGGGTCCAAACTGCCTTCTCTGAATTTCTCAGTTTTCTATATTCTTGGATTTAAAAATTCTTTTTTAAAAATCTTTTAATTATTTTGTATTGATTATGCTATTACAGTTTCCCCAATATTCCCCCCTCTATCCCCCTCCATCCATTCCTCCCTTAGTTCATGTCCATGGGTTGTACATATAAATTCTTTGAGTCCTCTGTTTCCTATACCATTTTTTATCTCTCCCCATCTATTTTATGCCTATTAATTATGCTGCTTCTTCCATGTACCTTTCCCCCCCATTCCTCCCCTTCCCCTCCCCACTGAACTCCCTCTGTGTGATGTCCATTTCTCTGATTCTGTTCCTGTTCTGGTTGTTTGCTTATTTTTGTTTTTGTTGTTTTTCTTTTCTTTTAGGTTCATTTGTTGATAGTTATGAGTTTGTTGTCATTTTATTGTTCATATTTTTTATCTTTTTCTTTTTCTTAGATAAGTCCCTTTAATGTTTCATATAGTAAGGTCTTGGTGATGATGACCTCCTTTAACTTGACCTTATCTGGGAAGCACTTTATCTGCCCTTCCATTCTAAATGAAAGCTTTGCTGGATAGAGTCATCTTGGATGTAGGTCCTTGCCTTTCATGAGTTCAAATGCTTCTTTCCAGCCCCTTCTTGCCTGCAAGGTTTCTTTTGAGAAATCAGCTGATAGCCTTATGGGAACTCCTTTGTAAGTAACTGTCTCCTTTTCTCTTGCTGCTCTTAGGATTCTCTCTTTATCTTTAATCTTGGGTAACTTGATGATGTGCCTTGGTGTGTTCCTCTTTGGGTCCAACTTCTTTGGGACTCTCTGGGCTTCCTGGACTTCTTGGAAGTCTATTTCCTTCACCAGATTGGGAAAGTTTTCCTTCATTATTTGTTCAAATAAGTTTTCAATTTCTTGCTGCTGTTCTTCTCCTTCTGACACCCCTATAATTCGGATATTGGAACGTTACAGGTTGTCCCAGAGAATCCTCAGCCTTTCAATTTTTTTGGATGCTTGTTTCTTCATTCTGATCCAGTTGGATGTTTATTTGTTCCTTTTGTTCCAAATCATTGCTTTGAATCCTGGTTTCCTTCCTGTCATTGTTGGTTCCCTGAATGTTTTGCTTTATTTCATTTTGGGTATCTTTCATTTTTCGACCAAGCTCAATCAGTTCTGTGAGCATTTTGATTACCAGGGCTTTAAATTCTCCATCAGGTAGGTTGGCAATGTTCTCATCACTTAGTTCCAAGGTTTTGCTGTGTTCTTTCGTTTGGGCCCTATTTGTTTGTCTTGGTGCAGCTGATAGGTTGTAAGGGGGCGGGGCCTTACGTATTCACCAGGCAGGGCAACCCTCCTTGCTGTGTTGCCTGTATGGGAGGGGCCAGGGAGGGAGTAATGCAGCTCGCCTGCTCGCCCTACTGCACTTTCCATCAGACTCTCGAGTCAGACTGGAAGTATCTCCCACTGGAGCTACCCCAGCCTGAGCCCACAGTCAGCTCCCAGTCTCAGTTTCCCCCTTAAGTAGCCCCTCCCATGCAGCTCTGCCCCTCAGGCACCTGCTGCGGTGTTTCTGAGTCAGCTGCCCGTTGGGGTCGCCTTCCCCGTCTGGTTGTTCTGGTTGATTTTTTTCCTTAATTCCTTGGTTGTTGGAGTTCCATGCAGTTTGATTTTCTGGTGCTTCTGGTTGTTTATTGATTTTAGATTGGTTGTTATCCTCCTTTTGGTTTTGAGAGGAAGTAAAGGGTTTCTACCTATGCCTCCATCTTGGCCGGAACTCCTAAAAACTCTTATTATTTCACTTCAGTACCTCTTCATAAAATGTGAGCCAGTCTAGGAGATGTGAGCCTTCAGCCTGTTCTTGCTGGTGGTCAAGTCGATCCTGGGGGTCTGGGTTTTCTGCTGGCTCTCCAACTGGACCGAGAGTGTCAGGGGGACACCTCAGTGCGCCCAGCCCTCCGCACGGTGCCCAGCACAAAGAGAGCTCTCAATGCCTGTTAATTGAATTAGATTGTGTCTGATGGGCAGAATCAGCCTGTTAAACAGAAAAAAAAAAGGTGCCCTGGCTGGTGTGGCTCAGTGGATTGGGTGTGGGCCTGTGAACCAAATGGTTGCTGGTTCAACTCCCAGTAAGGGCACATGCCTGGGATGCAGGCCAGGTTCCCAGTAGGGGAAGCATGAGAGGCAACCACACATTGATGTTTCTCTCCCTCTCTTCCCTTCTCTCTAAAAATAAATAAATAAATAAAATCTTTTAAAAAAAAAAAGAAAGAAAAGAAAAAAAGGCATGGTCGATCTCTGTGATAGATGGAGGAAAACTATTTGCTTCCCCCAGTGTTTCTGAAAACAGAGGATCAGAAATTGATCATGGGCACACGAATTATAAAGCAATTTCACAGTCTATTTAACTTAAAGGGTCAAAAGTATCCCTTCACAGCAAGAACACTCTAAAACCCTTGACAGTCACCTTTTTTGCATTGATTCTTCATGGATGACAAGTTTCTACCCTAAAGAACGCCGGGCACGAACGGGGCGATTTCCTCGCAGTAGGCACTTGGGAAAGCACTTTACGTGGTGCACACAGTGACTCCTTGAGGCGGGTGCTCTTACTGTTCACTTTACAGGGGAAAAACCTGAGGTTTTAGAGACGATATTGACAGAAAGTTTGCAGATGTTGGGGCCCATATTTGCACCCAGATAGTCTGAATCCCAGAGCCCTTGATCTGGTACTTTCTGCTCACCTGCACTTAAAAATGAATCGGTGCCCTTTGATGGGATGTTCAAGAGTAGAAATTGAAAACATGTACAGGTAAGTCGGTATCAGGAAGAGAGGGGCTGGTGTTTTTCCACCTGCCTATTTCCCCTCCCCACCACTCAGCTCAAATATGAAGCTGCCCCCTCTTCCTAGCACAAGGCTGCATGGAGATCTGAAGTCTGCTTTTGCTCCAGCACCAACTGGTATGGTGAACTAAACCTCGCTCACAGCACCCAGCAATGCCCACCTGGAGGAGACCCATGAGAAGTAGAGAGCATAAATGTTCTAGAGCAGACTTTCCATGATGATTAGAAGCTGTAAGCACCTCTCAACGACCTTTTCTTTACCAGGTCCTCTGCTGAGGTCTGATCAACTCCGCTTCTGCATCGCAATCCACCCAACTTTGGAAAATACTGCCTGGGAAGCTGCGGTTCTGCAAAGAGGAATGCCAGCACCCAGCATCCTGCCCTTGTTTGATTTCTGACTGAGGGGCAGGCAAACTTCCCTTCTGCCCCTTTGCTCAGGCAGGCTAGTTCCTCAGGCCCCTGAGATGGAAACTATGATGAAGACACACCCCTGTTTTTCCTGTCGAAAGCAGGCCTGGGACTCTGCGTCGCAGGAGGATGACCTCGGGGAGTTCTCGGTGCATTTTTTCCAGGAAACCTGGGGGCCCTGGGCGCTGCCGCTCTACCCCAAGCTGGGTGACCCCTTTCAGCACAGCTCCACGGTTTCGGACTCACTCCACTGTTTTTGCGGGCTGTCCTGCGGCCAGTGCCCCCGATGTGGGCGTTTGCTCAAGGAAAGCTGCGACCCCTCCCTGGAGTGTCCTGGGCCCCCACCCACAGCCTGGACCCAGGCGGACAGTCAGGCAGCCGCGGGAGAGGCTGGCCCAGCAGAGGACGTGAGCGGAACAACCACAGAGACTGTCCCCTCGGGAACCTCCCAGGAGACCGAGGCTCCCCTCACCCGGGATCCACCTGCATCCCTCCTGGCAGAAGCCACCCCAGGGCTCCCCCTGTAAGCAGCGCGCACCGAGGAGAAGGCTGCAGGCGGCTGGTCGGGCGCTTGATGCGCTGGTCTGGGCCCCCAGACCTGCCCCTCCAGACGGAGGACCCCGAGTGCTTCCAGAGAAATGATCTCTTTTTTTGTTTCCCCATTTTCTTAGACGACTTTAAAGTTTTTCAATAAAATTTTACCAAAAAAAGTACCTTGGGTTTTCCTTTCATGGTCGGATTGAAGGGAGAAGGTGAGCAGAAGAAGAGGGAGGGAGGCAGACACTGCGCCGGAGACCCTGCAGTGCCTGGCAGGCGGTCTGGGGGAATGAGGAGGGACTTGGTAGGTTCCGGCCTCCCAGGTCCCCCAACGGCAGGAAATGGGGTCTTGTTCATTCTCATCACCACATAGTATTTCATCTTGTGACTAAGTTACAATTGACCAGTTACAGTGTTGATGGACATAATGTTCAGTCTGAACGTTACCGTTAGCGTTTTTGGGTGAATACATATATAGGCACGACTGCTGGTTACATAACCAGGACTAGCATTGCTGGGCCACGCGGTCTGTATGGGCAGGTTCACCTTAAACATTGAATGCTCGATATTTTACCAGCATCATGGGTTTGTCTGAGGACCGCAAAGAGTTGCAGTTCGGGACAAGCAAGCTACAGCAGAAGTCATTGGCAAGTGCAAAAAAAAAACAAAGGAAAAGAATGTTTCGTGGAGGAAAAGGAGAAAACGTTGGGAGGGGTTGGTTTGAAGGGAAGTCCCACTGGTAAAAAGCAAGAGTTCAGGCAGATGACGGTTTCTCACTCACCAGTGGAGTTCCTGGGGTAGCTAGCTGCTCCTTGCAGGAGGGGAAATGTACAACTTTTCCTGTTGGGGCTTCTAATGCATGATTCTGTCCAGTTCTGTCTCCTGTTGGGCAAGGAAAAATGCTGTGTGAGAGCTCCCCCTTCTGGCCGCTCAACTCCTTTTCAGTGGGGTTTCCTTCTTACCTTTTCACAGCAGTTACTAACAGGCATTTTCTGTCTTTTTCATTTAAGGGGGTGGATGTGTAGAGGTACAGAACCGTGGTTTTAATTAGCAATTCCTAGTGACTAATGAATCCAAGCCCCCTTTATGTGTTTATTGGCCCAGTTCCATTTTTATCCCCAGGGTCATTTCTACACACCAGGTCTGTATTATGCACAGAGAGTAATGTTCCGTGGAGCAGGCTTGGAATTTTTAGATACGGAATGACTTATTTTTGGAAGGTCTGCCAGGAAGGAGAAAGCTAGGCCCACAGAGTCTATGTTCTCTAACTAAAGATGACTCTATCACGCAGTCATTTAACAAAGGACCCGTGAGCTTACCACACAATTGAACAGATTCTGTTTCCTACAACTCATATTCCGTAGGTGAACATTGTAATGTTTTTTAAAATTATATTTTATTGGTTATGCTATTACAGTTGTCCTGATTTTTCCCCATTTGCCCCCCTCCGCCCAGCACCCCCACTCCCTCAGGCAATGCCCCCACCATTGTTCATGTCCGTGAGTCATGTGTGTAAGTCCTTTGGCTGCTCCATTTCCTACACTGGACTTTACATCCCCATGGCTACTCTGTAACTACCTGTCTGCACTTCTTAGTTCCCTCACCTCTTCACCCGTTCTCCCTCACACACCCCTCCTGTCTGACAACCATCAAAATGCTCTCCGTATCCAAGATTTTTGTCTCTTTTCTTCTGGTTTGCTTAATTTGCTTTTCAGATTCAGTTGTTGACAGACTGGTATTTATTGCCATTTTAGAACAATGCAATGTTTTATAAGCTTTGTGGTCATCCATGACTTGACATTAAAGATTACATTTCTGGAAAATTAAACAAAAGCTTTTTGGTGAACAGTTGATTGTCCCTGGAAGGTCCTTACTCTTTCTTGCTAAATGTACAGCCAGAGACAGAGTCCACATACCCGTGATTTTAAATAAGAATCTGTCTCCACCTGTCTAAAGCCCTACATTACTCTTTTCTTTTAAACTCTGGTCACAGGGTAAATATTTTCTAATCTATCCATTATCTTACCGAGAAGAATAAAATTGGGATTTCAAAATACCTTACTTCTTGGTAAGGTTTCTCATCAAATATTCCAATGACCTATAATTTCTTTTAGTAGTTACTAAGGCCAGCTAAGGTATTTTTTAGGTTTATATTTTGTTGTTTCCAGAGCAGTCACTGCTGACATTCAGTCGTGTAACTGCTGTAGCACTAACTAGATCCATAGCGACATGTGTGGCCTTTCTGCAGGCTTGTACGCCTTCCTCAGCTTCAATACAAATCCTCCAAAGAGGTCTTACTGAGCACCCACTCGAGAGAACCCCATCATTCCTTTCCACTTTACCTTATTTTCATCAACTTACTACCTGATTCTTACTTAACTGTGTACTTATTGACTCCCCCATTACTAGGTCAAGTTCATGAAGTAGATGTCTTGTCTGTCTTCATGTTTCATCCCCCACACCTGAAACCGTGCTTGGCCCCTCCTCAATAGGTGCTGGAATGCAATCGCCCCATAGAGAGTTAAAGGACATTGTTTATTACACTCATATAAACTCAGCAGGGACATGCACGGTGTATGTGAGACACGGCTGGTCAGTAATATCCGCCCCATCTTTCCCTCACTTTCTTAGCTGCTATCTTTGGCCCCCAAATCTGTACCCACCCTGACTCGAAGAATCTACTCCTTTTTTAACCTGAGATATTCTTGTAAATCCACGAAAACATGAAAGACACAGATTTTACAGCCCCTTTGAAGAAAGGGGACGCCCAGTGATATAGATGGTGGGGGGGAGTCTGGTGACTGAGTACCACAGCCAGCTGCATATGGTCTTCTGATCTCTCAAGAATTTACTGAGAGTTTTTCAGACCTCGGCTCCATCCTTTTATAAAAAGCAGTTTGGAAACCCTTAGGTGACAAAAGTTAGAGTTGATTTGGGTGATGCAGGGTTGGAAGGGGAGGCTTGGAGACCAAAAGAAGGTAGAGAATTCGGCACCAGGCTCTTTGTAGATAGAGTTGGGTCACCGATGACTCTACATCCCAAAGTGAGGGAGCTTTGCCACCTTCTTTCTTTGCTATCTGCTTTGTCCCGAGTCTGGGAGCTCAGCAACTCTCGTTTTCCTGCCTCTCTAAGCCCTTCCCATCCTCACATCCTTGTTTGCCCTGGGGCAGAGGCGAAAGCCTAGCAGAGTCAGAAGGAAGAAAAAGTGTCAGCAGTAGCCAGCTGGTCTTTGAGGTTCATAGGAAATTAACAAGAATGACTGAAGCCCCTTGGAAAGCGCTTTGTTTAGGATGGTGTTTAGCGCCCACCCAACACCATTTGACAGGTGCCTACCACTAAGTGTGGTTATATTGTTACAGCATCATTCATTTATTTATTAGGCACCTCCTGTGTATCAGACACATTTTCAGGTCTCGGGACTACAGTGAACAAGACAGACAGTGTTCTGCTTTCATGGAGCATATCACTCAGCCAAGATAGGAAGTAAAATAACTGGTGTAGTCTACAGTGGACACCCAAATGAGGTGATGATAGTTTGAATGAGTTCTCAGAAGAGTAGATTGATTATTTTTCAACAAATCTCCTGGAAGTATGCTTTTTATTTGGATTCTCAAAAATTCACATTAAAGTGAGTTCTGTCTCCAATAGAGCAAATATGTTTCAATATGTGTGTGGCAGGGTTTGTCAGAAAACTTAAAATGTCCAATAATGTCCCATCATCCTATTTGCAATGATTAATGCACCAGAGTTTAGGAAGCCAATTTAATGATTGTCAAGCTTTACACTTATTCCTTCGTTAAGTGACTGACTTTCACATTAGGTGCTGCAGATACAGGGTCAGCAACCCACACAAAACCCCTGTTCTTGTGCAGCCCAGTGTCCAGCAGAATAGATGGGCATGAAGGATGCCCCAGGGGAACAGAAAAAGAGAGCCTATCATACAGGCGTCCAGGAGGACTTCTCGGGTCAAGTCAAGTTGAAGGTGGGACGTGAAGACAAGGGGGAGGGATCTGGACGAAGAGAAAAGGGAAGAAGCCCCGTGCAGAGGGATAGCCCATTCCAGGCGCTTGGAAAGTGTGTTTGGCTAATTAGGGGCCCTTCCATCTAGCACCGGGGCCCTGCAGGAGCCTAGAGAGATGCGCAGGAGCTGGATCCTGGGGTGCCAGGCAAGCTTTCCTAAGGATTTCAGATTTTGCCCTAAGAGCAATGAAAAACACACAGAGGTTTTGTTTCGTCTTGTTTTGAACAGGAGAGCTATTTAAATGGAATTGTTTTTGTGAAAAGATCAGCTTGCTGTGAAGAGTAGGTGATGCGTTCAGATTGCCCCCGCAGTAGCTGTGTGTGGGTCCCTGTGAGGCGCGGTGGCTGGCTTCAGGCCCGGGGCAAGGAGGATGGAGTCGGGCAGAGGTGTAAACGCAGACGTGACATTGTGCCATGGCGGACTGGACGACACCTTCTGTGGCTTCCAGCAAAAGCAAGCTTAGACACGCTTGCTGGATCCATTCTCATCCTTCTTACATGGCCTCTGTCCTGCAGACTGTCTTCCTACATGTTTGGTGTTAGCCAGATTGTGTTCCTCTACTTACACCACATTCTCAATTTAACACCGTGTGCAATAGTTTCTTGTGTGATGTCCGTGACTGGCGCCCAGGAAATATTGCCTTCCAGGTCAAAGTTCTTGATTTAATTATCCACCCGGGGACTGAAACTGGTCATCACTCAGAATGCTTCCAGGCCCTGGCAGACCCGCTGGGACCTCACCCCACCCCCACCCCGAGATTTCCTGCTCCAGTCCCCAGGTCACCCAGCCTGTGGGAGCTCTTACACTTTGGGTTGTTTTTTAGGATGTTAGGCTCCGTATCAGGCGGGCCAGTGTCTTACTCAAGACCCTACGCAGCATACCCTCCAAGAAGGAGAAGCGAGGGGGTAGTCGAGGGCATCTCCCGACACTGGGTCCCGCCAGATCCGCTGACGCCTTCTCGACGTATCCAGCCGCCAGAGCACTCCCGGGGCTTCCCGTTTCCCTCCCGGGAACGAGAATGCCCTCACTCTTTGCCTACAAGAAGTTCAGACCCTACCAGCCACAGGTTCGTCTAATCATGGTCTCCTAGAGGCAGAAAGGAAGAGTTAAAACCAGTAATGTTCCCGGCCTCCATGGCCGGTCTTGAGGCAAATAGTTCTCTGCTGCCACCGGCAGGCAAAGCCACTGGAGCAGGCCGGGTTCCTCGTGCCCTGAGTAAGGACGGCGGGTGCACAACACTTGTGGGTTAATTGCTATAAAAATCTTTGGCAAGATGTTTCCAATGAAAAGTACGCTGAATTGTAAAGTGTTATTAACCAAGTGTCTGCTTGCAAAGGTTTTCGGTTTTGTGGTGGAGACAGACATAGAGCTCCAGGTGATTGCCAAGCACCGCAGCGGAGGCCGGGAGACACTTCGCAGAGCCCTGTCACTCCCCAGGCAGCCCAGGGCGGGAGGCTAGTCGGGTGCAGGAACCCCGAAGGAGGATCTGCACATGCGCGGTGGCGAGGCTGCTTTAGAGCTTCGCTGCCATCTAGTGGAGACAGCACAGTTTCAGGAGTTCCCAGGATTGTCCTGTTAAATCTACTAGCGACGTCAGGGGTCACTGTAGCTTGCCGACTCTGTGAAGGATCAGCTTGGGACCCTCAGGAGAATAAGGGCTAGGAAATGATCGCAGGCGTCCCGAGAGTACATAGTGGATGTAAATGAAAACTGTAAATGAAAAATGGTAAGAGTAAATAGTGAATACAAGGAACATGCTTAACCTAGACCCTTTACTAGGGTGTGGGCAGAGTTTGCAACCCCAATATAGGCCTTTTGGGGTATTGATTATTTGAAGCTGGTTATTTTTAAGACGCCAAATACTGAAGAAGACCCTTTTATTTCCAGCTGCCTAAAGGGATTCGGGTAGGAAATCCTGCTCCAGGAAGGCAGGCTCCTCTGAGCTGGGGTGAACCGCCCCCACTTTTTTTAAAGATCTTATTTATTTTTAGAGAGAGGGGAAGGGAGGGAGAAAGAGGGAGGGAAACATCAATGTGTGGTTGTCTCTCACGCACCCCCTACTGGGGACCTGGCCTGTAACCCAGCCCTGACTGGGAATCGAACTGGTGACCCATTGCTTCACAGTCCGGTGCTCAGTCCACTGAGCCATGCTAGCCAGGGCCACCCCCACTTTTTGACTGAAAAGTGAGGCCAGGGGAGCCGGGTTCTCTCTGCTGCATGTACACTTTGCCCCGACGGCCGGACCATATTCTTTGCCAGAGATAAAAGATGCTTACTATCTCTGCGACTGTGTGTGTGAGTGTTTTCCTTCTGCTCACCTACCCACCGACGGGGCATTTGATTCCTCACAATAAAAGCTTCAGGTCAAAACATAAAGGTTAAGCTCGACCTTTATGTAAATGTAAACTTTAATGTAAACATAAAGATACTTCTGGCAAACACTTTCGTGGTAGGAGAAAGGAAGAGAAGGTGGAGAGAAAAGTCTAGCAATTTTCACATCCTAATTTTTCACCCTGGGGATTCTGGAGAGACTCTAGGTTGCTGCAATAATGAGAAACAGGATGTATTATTTAAAGTTCTGGGTGCTCCATAAGGGGTCCGAAAGTCGTTCCACAACTACCACAAGTTTAGGGTGGGCAATCTCTGTGTTCTAGAACAGGCGTCTGGGTCGTTTAAAGTCCACAGTCCGCACCAAGGTCTCTAGAACGAGCCTGTCATTCAGATTGGTAGGGAAGGCCTGAAGGACTAAAAGCCGAAAGATTTAAAAATCGCTATATCTGAGAAGCAGAACCCGAGTGTGTATGTGTGTGTGGGGGTGTAAAGTCTGTTATTTGTACATTGTGTGCTTTGATTAAAGAATAAAATTGGGTTCTGGCTGGTGTGGCTCAGTGGACTGAGTGCCAGCCGGTGAGCCGAGAGGTCACCGATTTGATTCCTGGTCGGGGCACATGCCTGGGTTGCAGGCCAGGTCCCCAGTTGGGGGTGTGTGAGAGGCAACCACACATTGATGTGTCCCTCTCTTTCTCCCTCCTTTCCCATCTCTCTATGAATAAATAAACAAAATCTTTTAAAAGTGCAATAAAATTGGACTGGTACATTCCATCATACAGTGAGGCTCCATATGGTGAGGTAACTGGAGAGAGCTAGGGTGGGCTGGAAGAGCCCGAGGTTTAGGATGAGACCCACACACGGAGGGTGCCCTTCGTCTTTGGGACTAGGGGAAGGACAGTCCTACAAGCACATGGGGCCACTCAGGGCCGTGGGGAACCCAGGTGGTCCAGCCACGCCAGGGAGCTCCGACAGGCAGGTCAAGGCGGCGCCCAGGTGGGCGGCAGGCAGCTGGCACCCGCGGGTCTGTCCCTTTAAAGGGCAGGGGTCAGTGGTCACGGAGCAGCCACGAGCCTGGGCTCCATGTGCCAAGGGGAGGAGTTGCTTGAATTGATGGGACTCACTCCTTTGACCTCGGTGGGTTGAAGTCAGCACCACGGGGCACACATGGAATCATTTCCCTGTAAGAAAGGGAAGTTTTCGGAGCAGAACGAGGGAAGGGACATGTGCCGGTCGGACAAAAACAACAGATGTGCGGCCCACCCTCCCAGGTGCTCCCCTTCCTGCCACGTGCACTTCATACTGTCCACGCACCACTTTTTCGTGTCGCCAGGCATTCCTTGAAAAGCTGGTATTTTATCACCACGTAATACCCTGCCTTGTGTGGACACTGTGCTAGTTCTCCGCCGCTGCATTACAGATTACCCCTACATTTAGCAGCTTAAAACAAACCAAAAAAGTATTCTCCCACGGTTTCTGAGTGGCAGGAGTCTCAGCGTGGCTGAGCTTGGCAGGTCTGGCCAGGGTCTGTCCTGAGGTTGCTGTCAGCCACAGGCCCTGAGACTTGACTGGGGCTGGGGGACCCTCTTCTCTGCTCCCCCATGTGGCGGAGGCTTCACCTGCTGGGTCTCTCTGGAGGGCAGGGGCTCACTGGCTTCCCCAGAATGCACGGTCCTTGGAAGGAGGGACAAAGGGGGAGAGAAGCTGGCTCTGGTCTAGCCAGCTCGCTGCAAGCTTGTTTGGCTCCAGCAGTGCAGCTCAGAACTGCAGGAAGCTTAAAGTCCCCGGGCCACACTCAGGGGAATGGCGTGGGAGTGTTTATACCCCCTTCTCCATTTTTCAGCTGAGCCCTGTGCGGGAGGGGGAATTCTGCCCAGGACTCAGAAGCCCTAGCAGAGCGGAGCCCCCAACGCCCACCGCAGGGTCCTCTCAGTGCACGCTTACACAAGCCCTCCCCTCCCTGCCTCGCTCTGCAAGCTCCCTGCCTCCTGCCTCCTGGTATAACCTCTCAGAGAAACTCCTCGCACCGAGTGCTTCGCTCAGGCTCTGATCTCAAGGGACACTAAATAAGTCAGCCTGGTGTTATAATTATATAGCAATTGTCCTGTTTAAAATCTTAAACTGCGAAGGCCCCCAAAAGGCAAGGATTCTTTGCTACCCCATGAAGTACACAGGACATGGCATACATACTCTGTCCTGCTGTGCTTCCGAATCCATTAAAACCCAGCACCTCCTTATCTCCTTTCCTAACACATTACAGCAAGCTGCCTACTGTCATAGAACACATTGCTTCCCAGATGGAGTTTATTAAGCTACCTATTTTGAAATATCACAAGGGTTTTTCCTCTAAGAAAAAGAAACTAGTTAAGATCCTCCACACACGTAGCATCTTCTCTCCTGGGGAATCAAGGCCTGAGCTCCGTGGGCAGGTCCAGGCCCGCGGGGAACAGGATCCGGCCGTTGAAACAAGAGAGACTCACACCGACGGCTGTTGTCATTGTCCCGGAGCCTGACACTCAGGACAGTTTCCAGTTTGCTAATGTGTCCAGTCTAATAAACAAAGGACAAACAGCAACCTAAAGTCTCCTGGGCGGGGCCAAGGATGTGAAAAACAAACTTTTCATCTCTATAAAAAGGAGGGGAATGTCCATTTACTCAGGCAGAGATGGGGTAGTTTTAGACTTAAATCTTATCCTCATTAAAACAAAAACTAAGCAAGCAACTAGAACAGGAACAGAATCACAGAAATGGAGATCACATGGAGGGTTATCAGTGGGGAGAGGGCGGGGGAGAATGGGGGAAAAGACACAGGAAATAAGAAGCATAATTGGTAGGTACAAAATAGACAGGGGGAGGTTAAGAACAGTATGGGAAATGGAGAAGCCAAAGAACTTATATGTACGAACCATGGACATGAAACAAGGTGCAGGGTGGGGGTGGGAGGCTGGTGGGAGGGGGTACAGGGTTGAGGGGAATAAAGGGGAGAAAAAAATGGGACAATTGTAATAGCATAATCAAAATATATTTTAAAAATGGAGGGGAATGTCCATTTAGTCACGCAGAGATGGGATAGTCAAATTAAATTTGAGTTAAATTTTATCCTCATTAAAATTCTCAACATTCAAAAAGGATGCTAGCCATCTCCCAGGATGGCTGTCTGTTAAAACATTTGTGTCAGAACTTAAAACAGTTCCCGAGGGACCTGGCAGAGCTGTAACTATAAACTTACCGTGACTCAATGCATATTAAAAGATTAGGGTCAAATGTATAAGTAGACACTAATATTTAAACTCTGTGAATATTTTGGTGAAATGAAAAACACTTCTATTACATAAGGAACCACTCTAATTTATGTTTGGATTTTTCACAAATTGGATTTTCCGGTGAACCACAAATTGCCTGTGTTATTAAAATGAATCAACATAAATTTAGCTAAAAGCAACAGCAACAAAAAAACCAACTTGAGAGTCTAGTTAAGTATTTGCAGCATTAGAGTAGGCCAATGAAGAAATAGTTTTTTTTTTCAAAAATAGAATCTTCAGGAAATTTCTCAGATTTTTATTACTATTTATTTATTTTAGAGAGGGGAAGGGAGGGAGAAAGAGAAGGAGAGAAACATCAGTGTGTGGCTGCCTCTCATGCACCCCTTACTGGGGACCTTGCCTGAAACCCAGGCATGTGACCTGACTGGGAATCAAACCAGTGACCCTTTCGTTCATAAGCTGGCACTCTATCCACTAAGCCACATCAACCAGGGCTTTTATTAGTACTTTCAAGGAAACCTTAGTAGCTGAAGACCAAGATTAAGAGTCACAACTTAGATGACTCTTCTGTCTCTTGGATATCTGCCTGGGTCATTTGGTGCAAATCAGGGCTAGGACTTTAGTAATTTAAAATGATCACCCTTCCAGTGTCTGATGTCTGGTACCTGAAGATTATAAAGCAGCTTAGAGAGAGGGCCTTGACCTCTGGGAGATAAGTTAAACTCTGCTGGGAGATGAGTTTACAGCCAAGTCCACGCTGGAGGTAAATCTTTTACCAGAGGAGTCTGCAGGGAAAACATCTAATTAGCATTTCTAGCCCGAAGCTTCCCTTTGCCAGGCCAGAGTGGGCCAGTCTGCTGCCTGTGCTGGGGCCTGGGCTCAGCTGGTGGTGCATCACGAGCCAGCTTTACAGCAAGTTCTAAACTGGAAAAATTCTAGCCTTTCTGCTTTCCACTCTACCCTCCCCATTCCTGCCCCACATCCGCCTGTCCTGTCCTCACCGCCAGTCCCACCCTGTACACACCACACACACGTGCTTGTCTCTCTCCAGTGTGGGGAGGCGAGGCACCAGGACAGCCACACGTGCGCACACAGACGTACACACACAGACTTGCACTCGGGAGCAGGAGAACGGACCCAAGGACACCGTTCACTAAGCACGAGCCTACCAGGTGCTTTTTCATTCCAGCCGCCTAGTGATCCCAGACACGGGGCATCCTGGAGAAGGAAGGGCTCAGGGTGAGGACACACTCGCTCCCTTCTCTTCCCTGATCTTCCCTTCTTTCTCACTGAAAGGGCTATCTGCTGAATCCACATTTCTCATAGTGAAGCCTGGTTATACTTTTCTGGAACTAACCCCCAGAATTTTAAGTAGCTGGCTTTGGTCCTTAAAATAAACTATGAGTTTTTTTTTCTTTCAATCCTCCCTTTAGAAAACATCTAAAATAGAGATATTTTTGTACTCTGGGTAAATTTAGGATTATGATAATTAAAAAACTGTGTAAATATGTATCTTGGTCCATAGAACGGCCTCTGGGATCTCTGTGGGCCGGAGACCATCTCTCGGCAGCTCTGGTCCCGCTCTGTTGGCTCTGGCTGCTGACAAAGGGTCAGTGGCTGTAATCTGATGCTGAATAATTCTCAAGGTTAATTGTTTTTTCCTCTGTCTTGTCTCTCTCTTCCTTTCTTTTCCTCCCTTCCTTTCAAGTTTGCAGTCACCATATGAGGATAATTGTTCCTTTCCTGCCCCGGCAAGCCCACTGCCGTCCAGGGGTTCTGTCACTGTCCCCAGGACGGTGGCACAGTGCCGGTCACTTTCTGGGCGCCTCCTACTGACCTGGAGCCCCCTTTGCTAGAAGGTCAAATGCTTGAGGAAAACACATAATAAAACAGCCAATAGGAACTTGAAGTTTTGAGCTCTCTGTTCTGCTCTGGCCTGTGACCTCACTCCCTGTATGATCTCGAGTTTAGCAGACCTCAGACAGAGTCGCCAAAGACTAGACACCCATGGCCTTCACTTTCTCCTACTCTTTCCCAAGGCCCCTGGACCCTCAAGCTCTCTGCAGCCATGGGGAGCGCAGTGGCAGGATGATGACAGCAAGCGGATTTACCGAACGCCTGTGGTGTTGGAGGCCCACACCGGCTGTACTCAATGCTATCTCATTTCCCTCTCCTGGTGCCCTATGCAGGTTGTTACTTTAATTCACGACGATGAGGCTGAGGTTCCGAGGCTGAGGTTCCGTGAGGTTCAGTTGCTTGTGCGAGATCAATGGCTTATCAGAGCCTGGACTGAACTGCCTGCGTCTACACTTCACTGGCTGCAGCACACCGGGAGAGTGGTCACGGTTGCCCGAGGGTGCAGGACCAGTGCCTGCCTGCAGTGTCATGGAGTAGAGTACTGCAGTCACCTCTGGGCCCTGCCATCTCTCAGGTGTGTGACTGGGAAACTCAAACCCGAACACCAGTGTCCTCCTTTACAAGGTGAGGGATGGGGTCCCTTCTATAAGGCCCCCTGCCACCATGCCAAGGTTCTGGTGTCTCCTGCCACAAAGAGAGGGAGGAGCTTTATCAGTAAGCTCCTGGGTAGGTGCTGGTTACCCCGTGGAGAGAAGAGCATGGGCTTTCTTGTGCACGTGGAGAGATGACCTGTGCCCGAGGCTGGGCGGGGCGAGTCTGACTGTTTCTCTAGGGATCCAGGCCCTTCTGGTTATAGCCGGTGGGGTGACGGCCCCCTTCTCTTACCTGTGCCCGAGGCCCTGCTCTGAGCTCGTGCTGCAGCCCTGTCTCTCCAGTGTACGCCCTCCCTCCCCTCGTCCCCTCCCCCTCCTTAATGCAACTGGCCGTGACCTGAGGCTCCCCCAGACCGCTGTACCCTTCACATGGGGGTTTCCAATGTCAGGGACAGGGTGTGGGTGGGGAAGAAAGGAAAGGACTGGGCTCTGGACTCCATCCGAATGCGTTCTACTGGGTGTTAGGAGCCAGATCCTTCTATTTGGAGTCTCATGTGCCGGTGCTAACAAGGCCGTCTTTCCCTCCCTTCCTGGCACTCCTGACCTTGCACCTGGACTTCTCTGGGGCAGTGCTGGGGGGCTGACCTATAGTTGAGCCTTTCTGCCTCCATCTATACAACTCCCCCAGTAGCATGTTTTCCTAAATCTTGTGTCTCAAGTAACAGTGTAAGCTACCATTTGTTGAAGGTCTCAGAAGGTCCCAGGCATTTCAATAGCAGCCTTAGGTAGGTATCTAACTTGATGCATTCCTCCCCACCCTATTAGTCAGCTGGCATTACCCCATTGCTCATAAGAAAGTTGTTGCTCAGAGAGTTCAAGTGCCCAGTTACCCAGCAAGTGAAAGGCGGAGATAATGTTCAAACCAGTTTTGCTGACAGAAAGAAAAAAGATGAACTTTCCAAGGCTATTTGCCATGACCCTGCTTTCTTAGCTAAAAGTTAAGACACGCACTTCTGATCAGGCTGTGGGGCCTCTCACGGAATGTCTGAGGTCATGATCATCCCAGCTGAACTGGGAGAACTACTGTGTTTACTGGCCTGTGTTTCACAATGATTCCTTGTCCCCTCTCCCGTATGCCCCACCCTGGTGGATATCAACCAGCCGTTAGGAAGGCGGGATGTGATGGGGTAAGTCACAACCAGGCCTCTGGGTTAGCTGTGTCTTGTTTTGGTTACCTCTGTTGTGTGACAGATCGAAGACCTCAAATTATGCAACTTTCCTGTTTCCCCTTCCCCGGCTCCACATGGAATCTTAGCACATGCGATTGCTAATCTGACAGGCAGTTTTCCTTTCTTGTTCCTTCTTGAACCAGGCACAAGGTCCCATTTTCCTCCTTGCCTTGCCCAGCAGAGCCAAAGCCGACTTTTGTCTGCGCTCCTCCAATACAGTGCCCGGCCCCCTAAAGGAAAACAGTTAATCCCAAGGAACTTCTAGCTGGTGGGGTTTCTGGCTGGAAGGGTTTTCTGACTCCTCTGAAGTCACCGTCAGGTGGGCATCCATCCATCTGCTTGGGGAGCAAGTATTGGGAGGTGGAGGGGGAAAAGGAGAAGAGCCCCTGAGCCCCCCAGGGGAGTGGGGGGGGTGACAAATCCACTCCCCAGCCCACTCAGTTATCTTCTGGATTACACCCTGGAAGTAATGGTTTGAGGGCTTGCACATCAAGGTTGTTTTTCCTGGTCTGACTCCCGGTTTCTTGATGCTGCAGGCCCAGATCTGTGCCCACCCACTTCCTGTTTTTAGCTTGTCCCCAGGGTCTGCTTCCTTTCTCTGTGTCCTCTGTGTCCGGAGAAAGAGGAAGCACGGGAGGAGGAGGGTGAGTCTACCAGCTGTTTGGAGTCCAGGGCTTGGGTTGGGGGCGAGGGGGGTGGGGTGTTGGCTCAGCACTTTCCACTAGAGCAGGGTGTGCGTGTCCTGAGGGGAGATCCTGGATCTTCGGTATCTGGAGATCTAGGGGCAGAAGAGAGTGTGGCAGAAAAGAGGAAATCCATCGGACCACCAGGATCTGGAAAAAGAGGTCTCAGCACTGTGATGAGGGGCCCTGTGTCTCCAGCCAGTGAAAGGAGTGAAGAGAGTGACTTCTGTTCCCATACGTTTGTCCATGACGGCGTTCTCCAGTTGGATGAGAGGTTCTTTTATTTTTACACCAAGTTACTAAGTATAGATTTGTTAATCATTCAGTGCATGGAATACTCAAATATTCTAAGTCACTTTTTGCTGTGACTTAGACTATTTCCCTTCTGGGAACCTTGCAACAGGTTAGGGAGAAAGGACATGAACACATCACGGCGCCCACACACAGGCACCGCTGTACCCAACTCAGGCGGCCACCGGCCTCTGAAGGGGTTGCATCCTGTGTAAGTGTGGGAGGGAATACGCGCTCCTCTTTCTTATGAGGCTGCTGTGAGGATTACATAGGGTTACAGATTTCATTTTCTTCCCAAAACATGTTTATCCAAGGCCGACTCTGTGCCCACTCTCCTCCGGGCTGCGGGTGTTCTCGGAACAAGATAGACAAGGACCTTGATGTCAGAGAGGGACATTCCATAAAAGCATCTGTGGTTCCTGATCTTTTAAAAAAATTAAAAGTTGCCCCGGCAGGTGTAGCTCAGTGGATTGAGTGCAGGCTGCGAACTAAAGGGTCACCAGTTCGATTCCTAGTCAGGGCACACGCCTGGGTTGCGGGCCAGGCCCCCAGTGGGGGCGCGTGAGAGGCAACCACACATTGATGTTTCTCTCCCTCTCTTTCTCCCTTCCTTCCCCTCTGTCTCTCTAAAAAAAAAAGTATCGTTACCATTAAAAAAAACATTAAAAATTAGGTAACCCTTTGTTCAGTTCAGTTATAATCATACCTGGAAATCCAACATGTAAAGTTAAAAAATAAAAGGATATTAGAGCAGAGTCTCGAGTTCGGCTCCATTATCTCAACCCCAGTCTCCCAGCGGGCTTTGGAAGCGCTTGGGAGAGCAACATCAAGAAATTTCTTCACATGCGCGCACACACACGATACAAACTGAGAACATAATGACTCTCCACTTTGCAAACACCCCGTTCAGTCGATGCTACTCGGGCCCCCCAGCCCCCTGAGCTGCCTGGAGCCCTCGCCCCACCCCCGCTGCTGTGAGTGGGGGGCTACGCCAGCGCGCAGGAGGCAGGTCTCAGGAAGCCCAGGGGGCCAACTGGTCTCTGACCCCCGTGAGAGCGCCTGCCCATGGAGAGTGGACATTTCATCCTCCAGGTAGTTCAGTCTCAAATTGAAATGCCTCGGACTGTCAGGAAAAATTGAAATAAATTCTTAAATAAAAGTGTTGGAAGAATTATTTTTTGCTCACAAACGATTTGTCAATTTTCCAAAACGCCAGCACATATGTGCCCAGAACATCTGATAAAGATCGCAGGAGTCCATAATTCTGGCTTGATTTTTCCCTAAGAATTGGACACTCAGTCCTTTCGTGGAGGCGGGAGGGAAGCGGGGAACAGGTCCTCGCTGGCCACAGTCCCTGGGGGTGCAGGGAGACCCGCAGCCGGCGCAGGCCGCGGCAGCCTCCCTCCGCCCCCGCCCGAGCCCCTGGGAAAGCGGGCGATGGGTTTACAAACCCCTTTCTGAAAAGCACGTAAGACGGAACGTCGGAAGGGCCTGCTGGGAGCACAGGCTGTCCCAGGCCGGCTTTGTTTTCGGAAGCTGCCGCGCTTCCGTCCACCTAAGGCTGCGCCTTCTCATTGTTTTGCAGAAAAGCGCGGCTGAGACCGAGGGGAAAGGGGCCCCGAGCGTTGGCAATACATCGATATATGCACATTGCTCAACAGAGAAGGAAGCGTGCCCGAGTGACCATTTCCGGCGCTGCGTGTGGGGGGAGCTGCAGCCCCCCTCCCTTGTCAGTGGGGACGGGACCGAAGGAGGTCCTGTTGCCCAGGAGACAGCCTCGGTACCCCCCGCAGTTTGTCTCCTGGGGATTCTTCGCGAGTGATCAGTCTGCCTGTGGATAGTCGAAGGCTTGCTGATTTTCCTTTCCGTGTCAGTGTGTATGTCTCACACTTTTTAAAATTGAAGGTGCAAGGTACCAATTTTATTAATGGAAAAACTGGATGGAAGAAGGGTGTTGGGAGCCAAGGCCAAAACACCGCTTCCTTCTCTTTTCCCGTTTGAAGTGAGTTAACCCGAAACAGCTGGGCCCACCAGAGAGGGAGGGGGCGCCCACCGGGGGATGCAGCGGGGAGGGGAGGAGACTCCGAGCACTAACGGCTTCCTGCCTGCAGTCCTGGTCCCCAAACTGCCCCACCGCTGGAGCAGAGGACCCTGTACTCTCTCCCTTTCCTCTTTCTCCGCCTTCCAGCGGCCACACGCACTGCCGTGTGCAGTGCTGGGCTTGGGTGCCTGCTTGGGTGTGAGCCTGGGGAAGTTATTTAACTTTCTGGGCCTCTCGACTGTAAACAGGAGATAATAATCCTTTGGCATACGGAGGATCCCTTCGGATAATAATCCATTTAAAGCACTGGAAACTATGCAAGCAAACAGTAGATTTTTGGCCCTGTGCCCCGTGCTGGTAACCCCTTCGGTTTTCCCCAAGGCCCTCTGATCAGTGGCCCCGGGGTGAGAGGCCCTGTATACAAGCAGCTAACTGGGGAGAAAGAGGATTTGTCACCAGACTCTACTTTCTGGCAATTGCTCAGATTGCTCAGAGCATCTGGCAAGATGCTCAGAAGGTCAGTGGCAGCGGCGGGTCGGGAGACCATCCAGTAAGCACTGAAGATCTAACGATAAGGGCGCCTCGCTTCAGCGGGTGCGGGCGGTTGCGCCAGGCAGAGGGGCGGCGCTTGGGGCTGCAGACCTACAGTGGGCGATAAGAAAAAGTGATTCCTCCAGATGCGGAGAGGAGAGACGGGCACACTGAACAGGAGTAAAAGGCGAGGGAATACCTACAGAAGGTTCGGATTAGCACCAAAAAGTCTTCACTTGCAGAACAAAACCCTTTTTGGCTTGACCTGAGGCCGTAGACAAGACTTGACTCCCCCCAGTAGAACTGCGAACTTGAGCGAACTGGGCAGGGCAGCAGGGCTGAGTGGACTGAGTAGTGACAGGGGAAGGGTGAAGGCCAGGGCGCAGGCAGAGAGACCTTGCTGTCACTGGCACCACCGATTGTAAATATTTACTAAATCTCTACACAGTTTTTCTCTCGTAAGCAGTACACGCTGGACTTTGAAACCAGGACAGGGAACTAGGCGCAGACTCTGCCCGTCTGGACTCACCCTTTGCGGCACACGTGGGGACTACGCCTTGGCTGAGAGGCCCCGGGCTGCGGTGGGGGCGGGAAGAAGGAATACTCATGCACCCCAGTAGGGTGGGTAGGACAGGAGCGCTGACCCAGTTCTGTTAGGAAAGGTGGGAGAGGAGCCGGGAGGCCTCAGAGGTGGCCTGGGAGTCCTTGGAATTGAGATCTGTTAGAAGGTCTTGATGTCTAACGATGATGCCTGTGTGTTAAACCAACAGAAGCAATGTGATTTTTCCCGTCCATAGATAAATGTTGTTTGGAATTCCTTTAGCTTTCTTAGTGTGATGGAGAGTCCAGATAATGGGGTGAGTAGCTGAAGCAGAATTTTAAAAATATATATATTTCGAAAGATTTTATTTATTTTTAGGGAGAGGGAAAGGGAGGGAGAAGGAGAGGTACAGAACATCAATGTGAGAAACATCGATCAGTTGCTTCTTGAACATGCCCGGACTGGGGACCGAACCGCAGCCCAGGCCTGTGCCCTGACTGGGGGATTGAACCAGCGACCCTTCGCTTTGTAGGAGGGACCCAGTTGGTTGGGTAAGATCACTTCAGTGACCTCCTGTTAATGATTAAAGATGACACCGGACTGCACTGCTCTCCTGGGACAGGGGGACAGGACCTGCTGTGCCTGATGAATCATCAAACCTTTCCTGGCTGAACCTTGTGGAGTTCTGGAGAAAGGGAGCCGGGTTGCAGAGAGATCAGGCCTTGCTGCGGGCAGGGCATGGCGCAGCCCAGTACCTGCTCCCTGCCAGGCAGGTCAGGGAGCCCTGTGGGGCACAGCTGGAGTCCGTGACAGGAGAGGACAGCCTGGCCCCGAAGCAGACCTCGCCGCGAAGGACAGAGAATTCCAGGCTCCGTGCAGGGGCCTCAGGGCTCAGGGCGGTGTGTGTTGGAGGCGGGGACTCCCCTAGATGATGTACGTACCTGGGCGTAGTTTCAAGCATTTGCAGAAAAAGAAAAAGAAAAAGATGGCTGGGCATCAGAGGGTGGATTTGGGCCTGAAATGAAAGAGCTGAAACTGTGAAACTGTAACCCAGATCAGGGGCCTAGTGATGAGCACATGGAGCCAGGCTAAGGGTTGTGCCGGTGGACTGGTGAGAATTTCCCATTGTCTCTCTTTCATCATCGAATCCTTGGAAGCACCTTGTGCTTGGGCAAGGGATGGGTGGGGACATGTCTTGTGGGATGGGGAGGAGATTCTGGACATGAGGGGTACATGAAGCTTGGAACAATTAAGTTAAAAAAAAAAGTAGACTATGTTGGCCTTGAGTAGATCTGAACAAAGAATGAAGTGGAGTCACGCCCCTCAACCTACACACTGAAGGAGCCCGGGGTTTGCAGCTGTGGCGAAACAGATACCTCCACAGCACAGGCTTTCCGGCTGCCTTGTGAGCTTGGCTTGGCCTGAACACGTGACCGAGACACATAACAACACCCTAGTGGAACAGTGAGATCTATTCACACGTCCAGGGTAGTTTCGAGGTTTGCTGAAACAGGAATCAAACAATTCCCATCCCCGCAGTGACTTAGAGGAGAAACGCAATTCGTTTAAAACAGGTCCTTTGAAACTTTATACAGATCTCTTTTAGGAGAAAATACAGATTTCCAGTTTGCTTAAATCATTTCTACTCTCATGGTGAGTTCTGCCTCTCCTATTTTTTCGTCATTGATATTCTTGGATATTGAGTTTCTTTTTATTTTTAAACCAAATTTGAAAACATTTCAGCTGTATTTCTTTTTTTTTAAAGATTTTATTTATTTCTTTTTAGAGAGGAGAAGGGAGGGAGAAGGAGAGAGAGGGAAACATCAATGTGTGGTTGCCTCTCACATCGTCCATACTGGGGACCTGGCCCGCAACCCAGGCATGTGCCCTGACTGGGAATCGAACCTGCGATGCTTTGGTTCGCAGCCCGCGCTCAATCCACTGAGCTATGCCAGCCGGGGCTCAGCTGTATTTCTTAAACAATTTTTTCTACCCCCCACCCCAGTGAATCCAATGAGACACATAAATAGGTTACTCGACATTCCACAGCTCTTTCCCCCCTTCTCAGGGGACGCTGTCCCGCACAAGCGATGCACAGTGTTTTACAACCGCTGATACATGTACAGGCTGAAGCTGGTCCCTGATATTCCATCTTGGCTGGAATGTGGGCCATCAAGAGTCACTTTCCATACCTCCCTCAAAAGAGTGAGGAAGCTTCTTCCTCCCAGAAACCCTCCGGAAATACCTTCTTTTAGCTCATCAGTCACTTATGGTCATGCGTTCACACCGAACCCACTCCTCTCATGAGGACATGGGACTGTGATTTCCAAGCTAGGCTTGACCCTCGTGGGTAGAAAGAGCAGTGGAGTTCGTTTCTCTCTATGTCGGAGTTTCTCGCCCTCAGTGACAGTGGCCTTTTGCCCCAGATAATTCTCTGATGTGAAGGGCATTCCTGTGCCTTGTAGGATGCTTAGCAGCATCTCTGGGCTTTCCTCATGAGTTGCCAGGAGCAACCCCATCCCAGTTGTGCTAACAGAAGATGTCTCCAGCCAGACACTGCCAAGTGTCCCTGCGGAGGGGACTAAATCACAACCGGCAGAGAAGTACTGCTCTGAGTATAGAGACTCCGTGAGGCGGTGGGAATACCCGGATGAAACAGGCAGAGATTACCAGAGAAGGAGAGGCAACCACAGTGGTCTGTGTGATATACTAGCATCATGCTTTATAACACAGTAGATTGACAACTTATTTGGATATATATTAGGGGAAATGTGTAATCCTTAGGCACTAATAATAAGCAAGTTACACATTAAATTAGAGAATCAAATCAGGCATATACACAGGCACAAGATAAAGTGTAAAACCTTATACACATAGTATGTATGTACTGTTCTATATGGATCAAATCTGCACAAATTTTGTTTTTCGTGTAAGATTATCAACAACCAGACCCTGTTTCTGGCTTCGATGAGGGTCGATGGTAGAGAACAGAGCACCTGCCAAGTTTAGGGGGATGGAAAGACCATTTGGGGGAACTTCGTTGTTTTCTAACAAGTGTCACACTGTGCTCAATCAGCACGGGTGGTCTCGGGGTGCACACACACGACGGGGAAGGAGAAGAGGCGGCGCAGTGCTCCTCGGCGGGGGCCCTGAGAGGCCGGCCCGCCTGCCGTCTCTCCGACAGTGGCCCTGATGGCAGGGAAAGGCTGGGATGCAGGCCGGGTGCTAAGGCACCATCGCTGACGCTTTTGAAGTTCAAAGGAGATATTATGAGGATGTATCTGTTCCATCCCTTTAAACTTCCATTTTTAAATAAAATCATACTGCAGAGCATATATTTTATAAAAGCACATTTATTTATGTTGAGATAAAAATGACATATAAGATTGTGTAGGTTTAGGGTGTTGATTTGATACATTTATATATCGTGATATGATTCCCACCATAGTGTTGCTAACACCTCTGTTATGTCATGTAATTATCATTTTTTTTGTAGTGGGAACGATTAAGATTTAGTCTCTTAGCAGCTTTAAAGTGTTGTCATCTATCCTGATTTTTCTGGCTCTCATTTTTTGTTTTTGAGAGTCGATTGCTGTTAAAGGACTCTTACAGCCCTCAAAACGAACTAGCTGTGGCCAGAAGGTTGGAGTGATCATGTATCTTTAGGACAGTGACAAAGCTTGACTCTGACCACGCAGACACACTGGGCGGCAGTTTAGGAAGACTTCCCCGTGATGCCATGAGAATGATAGACTGACAGGGATGTGGCAAGGACTTTGAGCAGCTACTTAAGATTACTCTTCCGGGAGAATGTAAGTGATAACCTCAGACTGGAACGTGGAGGCCACCGTGACCTGGTGAGACAGGCGGGACGGTTCCTTGGAGCAGGACAGTTCTCAACACAGTCCTGTGTGTTCAAAGTTCAGATGCACGCAGGGACGCTTCCCTTACAGACAGGGAAAGGAGCACAGCTACTTCTTAATGGGAGGTTCAGTTTCTTTAGTGAAGGTTCAGTGATTGTGGCCTACGGGGTCAATTAAAAGCATTAGAAGCTCTTTTTAAAATTTAATTGTAAAATATTTCAAAAACTCAGAAAATAGATACATCTATTGAGTTAACAAATATTAATATAGAGGGTCCGGCAGAAGTAAGGCCTGCTTGAGTGTGGTTGGTAGGGCAATAATATGGGCGTGACAATCTATAGTTTTAATCTGAGCATTTCACCTAAAACGTCATAGGGCGTGCTTGAGTGTGATAGTGAGTGTTCTGTTACAGAATGACATGCTTATGATTTTATAATAAAATATTCTGAAATAAAGAGGGGCGTTATTTGTGCCGTACCTGTATTGTCTTATTTCCTTTAGATCTTTCTTTGTATCTACAGAGATTGATTATACCTAGTCATATGCATTCTTATGCCCACTCTAAAACCATGATTTTGAAGTTCTCTCCCTTTGAGATTAGAGATTATAATTTTATTCCTATAATGGTTATTCTTACATTAAAAATAATACTGTAAAAAGTAAAAATTGATCTCTCATCTTGAGTTCTTCTGACATTGTAAGACTTACATATGATTTAGTGTTTACTGTTTTAAATATTTTTCTGCACATTATTAATATCTTTCTGCACTTTGACTTCTGCACATTAATTTGTATTGCTTTGCCTTTCTCTGCCACACTCAACCCTGGTACAGTGTTGGGATGCTAATAAGGGTTAATTAAGTTCTCCTCTTCATTGATTAGTGCGAGATTAACTGATGTTTAACTTCTCAGTAAAGTTGTTGTACAAACATTTACTTTCTTTCAGTTGAATGCTGTCATGTGACATAGTCTTAAAGTTAATGAGTAAGAAGTACAAACTTCCATTTTTAAATAAATAAGTCACGGGGATATAAAGCATGGCACAGGGGATATCATCAATAATATTGTAATAACTTTGTATGCTGACAGATGGTTAATAGACTTATCATGATGATCACCTTGTAAGGCATATAAAGTAGAATCACTATGTTGTACACCTAAAACTAATGTAATATTGTATGCCAACCATAACGAAAACAAAGTAAATGAGTGGGTGGAGGCTAAATTTTCCTTTCAGTGTAACTGCAGCAAACAACAAGTTGTGCTGACTTGTCCTTAGAGACTCAAAAGTGCTAACTTAGAGGGTAGTTTCCTGTTCTTTAGGAACATGTGATCTTAATCTGCAAACCTGAGCACATTTGAAAATGATGTATTATTTACTTATTGCACAATCACAAATCCACAGCCTTGTATGTGTTAGTGTCTTCTGGAAATGCCAACAGACTTTAGAAAGAGCTGCAAAAATAGTCAGGAGTTATCTACATTTTGGGAGACTGAGTTCTGTTGCACAGGAAAAGACCAGGATGAAGTGCCTGGAGTGGCAATAAATTATCTTGGGAGTCAGAACCTTAGAGTTCCAGTTACACTGTGGTTCAAGCTAGCAGACCTTGGATACGTCTACAAATCTTGCTGGGCCTGCAGTGTCTCCTCTTTAAAATTAGATGATTAGGACTTCCAGTCCAGATGGCGGCATAGGCAACATGGCTTGCCTATTCTCACAAACACATCAAAATTACAACAAAAATATAGAACCACCATCACTCAGAACTGTCAGAAATCAAGTTGAATGGAACTCTGACAACTGCGGAATTAAAGAAACCACATCCACCCAGGCTGGTAGGAGGGGCACAGACACAGAGTGGGCTGGTCCCACACGCACACATAGTGGGTAAAAATTCAGAAAGGATATCTCAGGAACAAGGAGTCCTAGGCCTAACCAGGCCCCCAGCCTTGGGTGGGTTCCAGTGCCAGGAAAATAAGTGTCCACAACTTCTGGCTGCAAAAAACCCAGCAGGGATTGAGTCAGTAGAAGAAACTTCTGGAGTCCCAAGCAGTTTCTCTTAAAGCACCTACTCAGACTCACTCCCTCTGAGCTCCAGTATAGAGGTGGCAGCTTGAAAGGCACCAGTGGCATGAAGGGAGGAACTGAAGTGTCTGGCATCAAGGTGAGCAGAGGCCATTGTCCCTTTCCTAAACTCTACCCCCACAGAGCCACAGAGCCAGCAAGCTGGTGCCATATCTGAAACCTGGCTAACACTGTTTGACCTGCCTTGGAGATCCCACTGCTCCACTCGACTTACTGGCCCACCCACGCTGCTTTTCCATATGAATGGCTGGTCTTGGCTCATGCTGCACAACTTCCTCAATCCTCTCAAATATGCAACATCTGGTTTTAGTGAGCCTCATGCCCAGCACTAGCAGCAGCCATCTCAAACTGCCTCATAGCTCAGGCAGGGTGGTCCCAGGGTAAAACACAGGTAGGGGCTGATCTTGGCCTGCACCACCCAGAAACCCCAGGGTCAATGCACCCAGTGGACAGCTACAGACCATGTCAGAGCACCACCACCCTGCCCCTGCACAGCTAATCCTCCATGGAGAGTAGAGATTGGTGGTCAGTGGTCACAGCCAATCTCTGCAGCTGAACGGCCTGGGTAAATCCCTCCCATTGATCTGCCAACAGCAACCAGGCTCAACTAAACGAGGAGGGTGTACTCAGCCCACATGAAGGGTGTACCTTGAGTACCCAGCTTGAGTGATAGGGGAGGCTGTGCCTCTGGGCCCTGTAGGACACTTACTACATTAGGCCATGCTTCCAAGACACGGAGTCAAAGCAGCTCTACCTAACACATAGAAACAAACACAGGGAGGCTGCCAAAATGAAGAGACAAAGAAACATGGCCCAAATGAAAGAATAGATCAAAACTCCAGAAAAAAAGAGCTAAATGAAATGGAGATAAGCAATCTGTCAGATGCAGAGTTCAAAACACTGGTTATAAGGATGCTCAAGGAACTTAGTGAGAACCTCAGCAGCATAAAAAAGATCCAGTCAGAAATGAAGGATTCACTAACTGAATCATAGAACAATTTACAGGGAAACAACAGTAGAGTAGCTGAAGCCGAGAATCAAATCAATGATTTGGTACATAACGAATAAAAAACAACCAA
The DNA here is from genome assembly GCA_028533065.1 of Trachops cirrhosus. Lineage (NCBI taxonomy): Eukaryota > Metazoa > Chordata > Mammalia > Chiroptera > Phyllostomidae > Trachops > Trachops cirrhosus. The sequence continues at coordinate 186,519,068 of CM052540.1, read as the reverse complement.
TCAGAACAACAAGAAGAAAAAAAGATTCCAAAAAAATGAGGATAGTGTAAGCAGCCTCTGGGGCAACTTCAAGTGGTCCACCATTCACATCAGGGGGGTGCCAGAAATAGAAGAGAAAGAGCAAGAAATGGGACATCTATTTGAAAAAATAATGAAAGAAAATTTCCTTAATTTGGTGAAGGAAATAGACATGTAAGTCCAGGAAGCACAGAGTCCCAAACAAAATGGATGCAAAGAGGCCCACCCCAAGACACATCATAATTAAGATACCAATGGTTAAAGCTAAAGAGGGAATCTTAAAAGCAGTAAGAGAAAAGAAGTTAGTTACCTACAGCTGATTTCTCAAGAGAAACTTTGCAGGCTAGAAGGGATTCGCAAGAAATATTCAAAGTCATGAAAAGCAGGGACCAAAAACCAAGATTGCTCTACCCAGCAAAGCTATCATTTAGAATTGAAGGGCAGATAAAGAGCTTCTCAGACAAGAAAAAAACTAAAGGACTTCATCATCACCAAACCATTATTATATGAAATGTTAAAGGGACTTATAAAAGAAAAAGAGGAACATCAAAACTATAAACAATAAATGACCAAAATACATATCTATCAAAAATTGAATCTAAAAAACTAAGCCAACAAGAAGAACAGAAACAGAATCATGGATACAGACAGTGTTTTGATGGTTGCCAGATGGGAGGGGTTTTTGGGAGAATGGGTGAGAAGGTGAGGGGATTAAAAAGTACAAACAGGTAGTTACAGAATAGTCATGGGGATGTACAGTACAGTATAGGAAATGGAGTAGCCGAAGAACTTACACACATGACCCATGGACATGAACAATGGTGGGGGCATTGCCTGAGGGAGTGGGGGGTGCCAGGTAGAGTGGGTGCAAAGGGGGAAATCAGGACAACTCTAATAGCATAATCAATAAAAATAATTAAAAAAGTAAGACCAGATGATTAAATTTCAGTAAATTGGTAATGTCGCTTCCAGTTTTAAGATTCTACTGTTGATTTAAATCAACCACTACTAAGATAGAAAGAATATGCAATGGTGGTAGAAAGTGTTAGCCTGGAAAGATGCTTGGATGAAGAGGAATAAACTAGTGATCTTTTGATAGAGGAAGGACTTAAACCTTCCACTGAAAAGCTTCCACTGGAGTTTCACAGCTGACTATTTGGCTGAATCTGAACTGAACTGTATATTCATGTGATACTTCATTGTTTAAAAAGATTTACATGTCCATAGATATGTCCTACTAAATATTAAATAAATGAGACCAAGATATAAGTAGACGGGTATCCTAGATATAGGAACTCTTGCACAATTCTCAATCAGCTCTTCTGTATTCTGGGACCATGAAGACTCAACTCTTCACAGTGTCCCAAACTTTTCAGTCATTTCTGTGAAGGTGTCACCTCACTCAGCCCAAAGTCCAGTTGACATGGATGGCAGCATGCACCTAAGGATGACGGCAGTGGCTCTGTGCAGCTCCCCGGGCGATGAGCTCACAAACCTTTCCCTCTCCTTTGAGGTTGTAGGTGCTTGCTCTTTCTCTGCCTACGTCTCAGGTGGTCCTGGGTCAGTATCATGGGTGAGTGGGCCTGTTAGCCCTTTTACTTCAAAGGCATCAAGACTTACTCTTGTAACAGAACAGGAAGTCTGTCCACTCGGTCCTAGCGGGGCCAAGCGCTAAACACCGAGAGTTGCCGTGGAGAAAGGTTGGCTATTTTATTATGAATGGTGCTGCTCAGGAGAACAGGAAATTAATGCTCAAGAAGCTCGAATCCCTGATCCAGGATTTGGGGCAGGTTTTCAAGGGGCTAGGGGGACAGGGGTGCCAAAGTGCTGGTGGGGTGAGTTTTCGTTGGAGGACCTTGGAGCTGGGCCACTTATAGTAGAGGTGTCAACACCAGATCATCCTGGAAAACAAGTCCCTTGCTTCTGAAAGGGTTCCAGTGTTAGAGTCTGCTTCTTTCCTGGTCCTGTGGTTCCTTTGCAGGGGGCAGACCTTGGTTCCAGGAGCAGCTGGAGGTCAAAGTTCGTCCTCTGCACATGCTTCTGCTGTGTCACTTGTGGATTTGGGCTGCTGTCTCTGAAAAGCTACCCAGTATCTCGTTAATCAGGACAGGACCATTTGGGGCTGGTTCTGCGGTCACACTCTGGCTGAGCGGTGGAGGTGTATGGAGAAGAGAAACCACATGTGGAGAGAATGAACTAATAGTGTGGCTCTAAAGGACATAGACAATTCATGGAAAATTGGCAACGGCTGGGGTGCCACGTTGCAGGGAAAGAAGACCAACAGCATTTGGGAAACAGAAGAACCAACAGCTGTTTTCTTGTCGAATCCCCAGCGCTGGCGTTTCTCCCCTTCTCCAGGGCCCTGCCGAAGTTGGCGCTCAGCCAAGCCCGTTGTTTGCTTTTGTGTCTGCTCAGTACTCTCAGCACCAACGCCTGAGGGTGTTCTTACTTCCCAGGTCCAGTTGCCGAGACAGAGTTGATCAGCCTCACTAATACTCATCATCTCTGCGGTGGGCCGGGCGCAGAAAAGAGCTAACACAGCAGGCCTGACACTGTTCTCTCTAGAAGGACCTGCTTGGGAGGGTGGCCCTCGGCTGGTGTCCGGGGTTCCCACCGTTCTCAGAACTGACAGGAGTGGTTCTCTGCATCCACACTGTCTGCACAAAGATGTGATTTATGATGAAGACCTGATTTCCTTCCGGGAGTCTGGGATTCTGGTGCGTGCCAGGCAGAGGGCACAGATGTGACCAGCATCAGTACAAATGTTGAATGCTGAGTCTTCGTGAGGCTTTCTTGGATAGACACATTGCACACACGTTACTGCATTTCTCATTGCTGCAGAGTGGCCTGCTGGAGAAGGACGGCGCGGAGAGCCTGGGCACGGATTTCTCTGGATTGTTCCCGTGCCTCCCTCCTCCACCACTGTGACCAATCTCAGCCATGAGTCCAACTATGTGCCAAGGCCCATGGGTCCTTCCAGCAAATCTGTGAATATAGAGACGGCCTTGGGGATCCCAACACAGGCCCCTCAAAGCACAAACTGTACAGCCAGAGGCAGCAATATTTGGCCGCAATTGCATATTCCTGAACATACTGTCCTCCGAAAATCTATCTCTTGTGAAACAGTCACATCTGTTTCTTTGAGTTATTCAGAGACCCTGTTTATCCCAACTAGGGAGATTCTTACTTTGTCTTTGTCTACCTGGTTGGCAGGAAAGCCCTCTGGGCCACCTGTGCTATGGTGGCGAGACTTCCCTCCCCATACCGCAGGCACAGCAGTCGACCCTGGGTATGGCAGTTGGGGTCTCCGCCGAGCTCCCTGTCCCTGTCCTCCTCACAGCCTCCGGGGCTGAAACCTCTAATAGCTTCCAAATGAAAAAGCGGCCCACTCCCTGGAGCAGCCTCCACTGGGCAGATGAATCTCAAGGCAGTGTGAACCTGGCATGTATTTGTTGAGCTGAGTTGATGTGATAATGGAACTATGGGGCAGAAGAGTGGCAGCTGATGAGCCCCCGACAGGCATGCACTGCCTGGGTTTTTCTATGGAACCCAGGCTGCTGCACAAAGCGCGGGTCGGACCAAAGCCATTGTCTTCTGCGGAGATTCAGCCTCGGCCTGCATGTCCTGGGAGGTGTCCTGGTGTTCAGTTAGGGTGCAGCTTTTCGTCAGGATAGCGGATAGCTGTAGGGTTTTGCGAGAGACCTTGAGGACCCACGGGCCACTGTAGCTCCCGCCTAGCGCGCATCGAGCCCTACACCGTTGGAGGTACCTGGGCCTCCAGCCTCCGGTTTGGAGTCAGTGTCTCCGTACTTTTCCAAGCTGCTCCCTTCCCCCCTCAAAGCACACGTTAGGGAAGGCCTTGACGCTCATTCATCCTAAGAACTTTGGGTTTAAATACTGTCCGTAGTTTTTGTATTTTAGGAAAACTCAGGGAACAAGCCTCTGGAGCAGAAGGCTGCTTTTCGGTGACAGGGCTGGTATGCCCAGGTGCCCTCCTAGGACCCCGGGACCCTGGCACCCTGACCAGAGTCTCCTCTCCCGCGCCGATCCCCGCCAATGGCAGCTCGGCTCCGGCTCAGACCCCCGCCTCGGGCCGCTAGGACTTTCAGAACCGCTGGGAACAGCCCCAGCGGAGCCAGCCTCCCTGTGGCGCCAGCGTGGGTGGTCTCCAGAGCCTTTCATGTTGCAATTCCCTTTGGTCTCCTGTCCACATGTTTATCCTGGCAGCGCGCAGCCCCGCTCTGAGTGGGGAGGACCAGTTCTGCTTTCTCTGGGCTGCCTGGCAAAATCCTCAGTTGGAACGAGTTCTTCACCCCAACTGTGCTTCTGGAAGCTTTCCCACGCACAAGAAGACTGCTGAAAGGCAGAGTCTTAAGAGAGGCCGTTCCAAGAGGCGCGTAGAAAATAAGAACACTGCGCACCCGGGGAAAGGCGTGGGTGGTTCTGGGAGGGGCGCTTACAGGCCCAGAAACAGAGCTGGATAAACAGCTAGTAAGGAAACTGTAGCCAACGTGAGGAAAAATGGATCGCAAAAAAAAAAAAAAAAAAAAAGCGAAAACCAAAAAACAAAACCGTGTGCAGAATGACCCCATTTGAGTAAAATACAGGCTATGTAAAAATATGCAGGCCATTTATTCTTTGTTTACTATGATCCTGGCACTTAATACTAAGTTCCATAGTACTTTAATACTCTCGATAAAAATGGGGGAAGGCAGTTATCATTATCCCCATGTCAGAGGTGAGGACACGGAAGCTCATGGAGGTTCCAACTTGGCCAAAGTCACACTGCTAATATGCGGGGAAAAGCTCATGGCTCATTAGAATATATTGAACCCTTAATGTATAAATCTGCATAAATAAATCATTGGCAATAAACCATGATGCCAGCTGATAAAGGATGATGAGTGATTTTCAGTGTTTTCATGTTACTTATGTATATTTTCTAATTTATCTCCAATGAATTTCTTTTGTTAACAGTTGTTTTTAAGGTGAGAAACACATACCAAATACCAAATAGTTTATAGATGAGCTAAATATATTTACTGGGAAAGCATGATAACGTTGTTTTAGGTGAATTCTCTTTATTCTGTTTGTGAAACCCTGAAGACCCCAAATTAGTTTGCTAGGGCTGCCACACCAAAGTACTGTAGGCTGGGTTCTAGGTTTCTCTCTTCCGCATTCCATGAGGCACATGCAACCTTTTAGCTACATCTCCAGGGTCCCGCTGATGAGCTATAAATCCCCAGAGTGCTGCCTCTGAAAAGGCCTTTGTTCTGTTTTCCCCGTCATTTTCAGTGACCAATGGTCCACTCAAGCTAAGGAATCACGGGGCAGAGATGGTGCAAGGAACCGAGCAGAAGAAGTTCCACCCCCTGCCCCATCTTTGACAAGATCAACACGTTCTGTACACAGTATGAGGGCCGGGAAGAGGTTGGCTGCTTTCTCCAGAGTCCCTGATGCTGGCGCTGATTGGCCACAAAGGGAACCCCTTTCCTCATGCCTTTTCCACTAACTTGTAGGCTCTCAGGGTCCAGCCCTGCTTCCCAACCACCATCATCTGCTACACTCCGAGACCTGTCCTGCAGTGACCTCTGAAAGCCAGTTGAATACTGTCTGTCCAGTGAAGTCTGGCCGGGAAGCCAGATCACCTCCTCCAGAGTGCCTTCCCGGACTGAACCCTCAACGCTGCTGGCTCTTCCAGATATTTGTAGACCTGTCTCAAATAAAGCTCTGAGGAGACAGGGAACTATTCTTGTCCCCAAAACAGTTTTATCTTAGCAATGTTCAACATATCGGTACTAAGTAAGTAAATAATGAATGAGACTCAGATAATGGGGCCCTCACCCTGGGCACAGTTTCTGTATTACTCACCTATGGCTGCATAACAAATGACCTGGGAATGTAGTCAGTCACTCAACATCGTTAACGGACATTTATTATTTCAGTTTCTGGGGTCAGGAGTACCTCTGCCTCAAGGTCTCTCACTGGCTGTGGTCACGGGGGCGGCTGGGGCGACAGTCTCATCTGAAGGCTCAGCTGGAGAAGATCTAGTTCCGAGCTGACTCCCACAGTTGTGGGCGGGATCCAGTCCTTTCCTGGCCGTTGCACTGAAGACCTCCTTCAGTTCCCGGCCACATGGGCTGCTCCCAGGGAGGCCCAGAGCATGGCGGCTGGCTTCCCTCAGAGCCAGCGAGCTAGTGAGGGAGGGAGGGAAGATGGAAACCGGCATCTTTTTGTAATTGGATATTGGAAGTAACAGCCCGTCACTTTTGACATATTTTATTCCTTAGAAGTGAGTCACTATGTCCCACCAACACTCAAGGAGAGGTAATTGCAAAGGACGTGAGTACCAAGAGGAAGGGGTCCCCGGGGGCCTGATCAGAAGCTGCCTACCACAGCCCCACTCTCTGCCAGCACTTTTTCTTGCTGCCCTTGGTACTTGTCCTTCCAAGAGGTCAACAATAACCCAATGGAACAGGCTTCTGGGGGCCCCAACTCTGGGGTGGGTATAAACCCAAGAGCCGAATGAAAGACTGCTGTTTTAATTTCATAAGGCCTCAGAGAGATTCAAACATGTGTCCCCTCCTCTTTCATTTCTGGTCTGTTCACTGGGCTTCCATTCTTATTCTGAGTGGTTGTCCTGGATTTCTGGCTTCCTTTACTCTGTAGGCCAAACTCTAACTCTGGATTTCTTATTGGCCCATCACCCACAAACACGATTTCTCCTCCTATGTCTTCGAAGGTTATTAGGGTTTCGAACTGGTCAAACTCTTTAAGTCCATTCAGAAACCAAAGGAGAAAACTCTGATTTTGTAGAATGCTATTGCATAATCCTGACTTAGATTGAGGGATTTCTTAGAGTTGCGGTAAGGAATGTTTATTCAAACGCCTACCACCAGTTGTGAATTCACGACTGGAGAGGATACGCCATGCTAAGCGTGTGATACTCCGTTAGAGGAGACAGTTAGACCCCTCTCCGAGCGCGGGAGCAAGAAGACCTGGCTCTGACTCGCTGTGCGATGGTGAGAACTGTTGTAACTTCTGCCTGGTGTTTCTACGGCTGTAATGTGAAACTAATCATAGTGACCGCACAGCATTATTTTAAGTATCAAATCAAATCAAATATATCCCTCAACACACTAAAAAACTGCATTCTGCCATTGTAATTAATCTATTTTTTAAACTGACCATCATGAGGACATTTTGGATATATATAAAAGTAATAGCACGGATTCATGTTAAGTTTTTTAAAAAGTTAGCCAAAATATGGAGAAGCCCACTATAGTAGTGGTTAAGAACAAAGTCTGTAGGGACCAGCTGTCAAGTTTGGGACAATTGATTTGTTGTGTAACTTAGGGAAAATTACTCAACTCTTCTATGCCTCAGTTTTTCTCATCTGTAAAATGGGTATAAAGTATACATCTTATATGATCAACAGAGATTAGCTGAGTCAGTAGATATAAACCTGCTTAAAATGGTAACTGGTACATAGTAAGTCCTCACTAAATTAGTTTTCTTATGTGCTCATGAATTACCACCATGTACGAGTGCAAGCCTCTCGGCAGAGAGCAGCAGTAAACTTGGAGGGGTGCAGGTAGGCTATAGGACGCCAGTTCCTTTTTACTTTCTGTAGTAGTAAGAGCTAGCACACATTGAACACTTACGCAAAGCCGAGAGCTTTATAAACATGATCTGATTCTCATGTCAGTCTTATGAGGTAGTTACTATTCCCATTTCAGGATGTAGAGGTGGAGGCTTAAATTGGTTAGGTCATTTTGCCAAAGATCACATGATAACGTTGTGGCAGATGTATATAGTTTTGATTCTGGCCATAGAGTTGGACTCAAAATGTGTGCTTCTAATACATTTACTACTTTGCCTTCCAAAACGATGTAATTTAGTAATATTAATTAACAAATAATTATTGAATGTCCCATGTGCCAAGCACTTTCCTAAATGCCGAGGCTACAGAAGAAAATAAGACAGCCTTGAACCCCGGAGTTGGTGGGGGAGAGAGATAATAAATAAACACACAAATAAATAAGCACCCAGATCACCCAACTGCAGTGTGAGCTGTGCCGTGGACTGAGGTAAGATGCGGTGGTAGAGTAACTGGACAACAGTTTCAGAAGCAAGGAAAATCTCTTTGAGGAGGTGACACAGAAGTGATGTCGGAATTACAGGACAGTGTACAGGTTAAAGGCAGGGACTTTGGAGTCATTTGCTAGCTGTGTGACCTTGGACATATTATCACAGTAAAAAAATATGATATCAAAGTTACCATCTTAACTACTTTTAAGCTTATGGTGTAGCAGTGTTAATGATATTCACGCTGTCCTTACCCACAACACGTATTTCTGAGGGGTCGGCAGGACGGGAAGACCGCCTGGACCAGGGAAGACCTATCTTTCCAAAGCATTGGGAGAACCTGGGTGAGGCAAGTCTACCCTGATTGCTCAGGCCAAGGTCATGGCCTCCACTCCTGGGGACCCGGGTCTCAGAGTCCATGAGACATTTCCCCAGGTGGCACCCGAGTGAAATCCAAGGTGCCAGACATACTACTGTCATCCCCAGCATCTAGCGGAGCGCGGCTGCTTGACTGATGCTCGATACTTTATAAACAAACAGATGAAGGAAGGACTGCAGCCAGTTCTGTTGCTAAGCAACTTTGACCATCTCATGTAGGCCCAGCTCATGTGGCATCGGACTTGGACTGAATGACGCTTTTTGTGTCAGTACAAAGTGGCCACTGTGCACCTCCAAGGGCTCAGCAAAGCCAGAGATGGATCGAGAAGCTGCTTCCTGGAGCTATTTTCAGCAAAGAAAGAAAAAGAAAAAGAAACGTATTGTTTTTCCTCCCTCTTGGCTTCCCACTGTGAGGCATAAATTTTGTCTTAGGCTTTCCAGAAAACTCACCCTTGGACTAAGATCAAGAAAAGAAAATTCCAGGCTTCTTCTCAGAGTAAATGCAAACAAGATTTTGACTGAAGTCTTTCAGGCCCAGGGGGATGGAGCCTGCCGGGGTCTGCCCGAGAGCCAGCCTCCCAGCTGTCCCGCCCAGGCCGTCATGCCAGCTCAGCGCCATCCTCCCCGAGCCCAGACACAGAACCTTCCCAAGACTCCCGACTCTTCCTTATCAGTCGCTTCTTTACTCTTCAGAGTGACCTCCAATGGCATCGCTTTAGGAGAAAATCATGGGCTCCCTTTTCTCAGGACAACAAACCACATGCCATGGGCAGTCACGGTCACCAAGTGACAAGGCGGGAGTTTTGAGCCTCCCTTGAATGCTAGGAGGGTAGGCAGCAGGGGCTACAGACTAAGGCACAGTGTCGGCATTCATAATCCAGAGGGGCGACGCAAAATACACAGATGGCTAGAGTAGAGGCGGATGTGCTAACACCGAGAGGGGAAGGCGTCAGCAAAATGCTGTGAAGGATCCAAGAAAGCAAGGACTTCCTGGCCCGCCAATGCCTACGCAGGTCCCAGCACGGAGGGGCAGCGACCTGCTTCCTCCGGGGCCAGGCAGGCCAGTCTGGGTCAGTGACGAGAGGACAGGGGGTGATGAGGACACTGTGCACAGTGCATCCCTCTACCAGCCTTAGGTCTGTTTCCAGTCTAATTCCTGGATGTGGGGAGCTGGTTAAAATACTGTTTTATTTACTAAGAAATTTAGTATTGGTAGCTAGTACTAGTGTCAAAATTGATGTTGAATTGGTAGCCTTCCAAAACCTGCCATTGTGAGGGTATCATTGGTTCTATAGGAGTCAAAAGCTAAAGGAAAAGAAGTTTATCACCAAGATAATTTCATACAAACTGTCAGCTCTTTAATTCATCTAGAGAATTCCTGTTTTAATGAATCTGATCTGCAAGCACAACAGGCAAGGTGAGAAAACAGCTCGCCCTTCTTCCCTTCCTCCCTCCCTTCCCCCCTCCCTCCCTCCCTCCCTCTCTCTCTCTCTCTCTCTCATCTTATTTGTTTTTAGAGAGAGGGGAAGTGAGGGAGAGAAACATCAATGTGCAAAAGATACATGATTGGCTGCCTCTCACATGCCCTGTACTGAGGACCTGGCCCACAACTCAGGCATGTGCCCTGACTGGGACTTGAACCAGCAATCTTTTGGTTTGCAGGTCGGCACTCAATCTACTGAGCCACACCAGCCAGGGTGAGAAAATCGCCTTTCAGTACTTTAGCAGTTCTAAAGTTCCTGAACAAACCGCTGTATTTATTGAGTAGGACCCGCAGGTGGAGAATTGGACTCCGCACTGTGGGGAGAACTCAAAGCATCACCATTGTCCTTACGGCTTCTTATCTGTCTGCAAAGTTAAATGCAAGTTCAATAACCACAACAGACAATCACACAGCAGCAGAAGAGACTTCAGGCTGGTCCGCGCCCAGTGAGTTGTGTACAATGGGGTGTGAAGGGCACCGTGGGGCGAAGGTCTCGCAGCGTCTCTGGGCTTTGGAGCCACTGGGGCTAAGTTGGGGTTTGAAATAACGACAGCAGCTACTACTGATTGAGCACTTACTGTGTCGGGCATTGTGCTGGGTGCTTACGCAAATTTTCTTTTCTCTTTATTTTACTACCTCTTGATTGGAAAAACACTAAAGCACACTCTCACACCTAAATAAATGGAATTATATACCGAGTCCATGGGCTGGAAGAGTAAATTTATGAAAATTCAGTTTTTTTCAAATGGATCTGCAGATCCCATGCAATTCCGATCAACAGCATGCAAGACTTTGTTAACACGTATCTTCTGCGTCAGTCCTCACAACAACCACACAATTGTTAAGTGACTGCCCGGGTAAGAGGTCCAGGAGAGGCCATCTGGGCCAGTGCAGGTGTCCGAGGAGCCACCCAGCCCGGGTCCCTGCGGGGGCCCTGCTGGTCCCACCCCGGGTGCTTCTACCTTCACGCTGCGCAACGGCTGACCCACCGCAGAGGTTGCCTTGCCATCCCAGCAGAAAGTAGAACCACGGTGCTGATAAATGGGAAGGGAAACTTCCCTAGGGCCAGCCATGGGCTGACTCCCTCACCACCCAGTTGTAGAGAACTGGGCATAGAGACATCCCGGCTGCAGGATTGGCTGAGAAGTGGAGGCTGTCTGGCTTTTGGTTTTTTATGTTTTAACTTGAGCACAGGCTGTCTAAAGGCTTGGGAGTTGCGGAGTGAAGGGCATGGGAGGAAAAGGGCGTTGGATGGCCATCAGCAGGGCCAGTAGCGGTCCTGCTGCTATCCTCTCATTTCCCACACGGAAAACCTACACGTTGAGAGCTAAGGAACTTGCCTGAAGTCATATATAGTTAATAAGCAGAGACGCTGGACACAGACGCAGGCAATCTGAGTCCAGAGCCTGAACTTCTAACCCTGGGCTTAGATTCGAACTGGAGAGTAGAGGGAAAAGCACTCTGAGACGGGGTTGGCGGGGTAGGATCATGTGCAAGTGAGGTGCTCGGGCTGGAAGAGGCAGCCACACTGCAGAGCGCTGGAAAATAAGGTGGGAAAGGTCACTTGGATTCATTCCATCTGCCTGCTTTTGCCTTCAGGGTCACGAGCCTTGTCAGTCCTAAGGTTGAAGCAATGATGACCTAACTAGGCACGCATTGTGTGGAAGTAACAGCCTGGTCCAGAAGGCCAGGGCTGAGTCAGCTAACACTATGGCCAGGGTTGGTACACTAGGAGATGCCAAATGTGAGCACAGCCAGAAATCCAGTTTGCGGCAAGTTCAAGGTTGACGCTGGAGCAGCCAAGTGTCGCTCCAGGCCTGTTCTGAGATTCAGAGACCACCCATGGCAGTCTCAAAGATACCGGAGCGGGAGGCCAGGGTCTGGGTCTGAGGTTTGGGGTCAGGAGTTGAAGAACTGAAACCTGGAATATTATATCCCTAGGGCCTGATTGGTTTTATAGCGACCATTGTCCCTCCAGCACCTTCGGAACGTTATTGGCACATCACTTAGCACCGGCTGCCGGCCTCTACAGTCAAAGACTTAACATTGAAGAGGGTGTGGTGACCCCAGATGAACAGAGTGCCGGAGCCCAAGAGCAGGGGCCGTTACTAAGGAAAACAAGAGTGACCTGAACACAAGCACCGTGATGCCTGGACAATGGATCTGATAACCGAGACAGGGAAGTGACCAGTAGGTGGGCAGCGTGGGCAGCGTGGACACACTGGACAGAGGGATGATGCGTGTTGCCCTGGGCTGCACACGTGGGATGCAAGATTTCATCAGCTACTCAGACGGTGTGCAATGTAACACTTACGAATTGTTTATTTCTGGAATTTTCCAGTTAATATTCTTGAACCATGGTTGACCGAGGGTGACAGAAACCTGGAAAGCGAAACTGCAGATAAAGGGGACGACTGTAATGTGTGTGATAGCTTCAGACAGGTGAGGCCATTAACAGGACAAGAGCCGAACAGCAGGAACCGGAGTTTCCCAGCAGGGGAAGTGCAAATGGCAGGGCTACGGGCTGAGCTGTGTTCCCTCGATTCCCTACGTTGCAGCCCTGACCCCTCGTACCCAGGATGTGACAGTTTGGAGACAGGGCCTTTGAACAGGTCACATGCGTGGGCCTTCATTCCACATGACTGGTGTCCTCATAAGGAGAGATTAGGACACGGGCACCCACGGAATGAAATAAAGCACAATTTTCATAAAGAATGAGGTAACTCTACACATTGACATAGAAAAACATCTACAGCTTGGGAAACATATATTACTAAATTAAAAATAGCTGTGGAGGCTGACTACATTTATTTATCTCCAGTATATTCTTTCCACCAGTTTGAGATACAAGACCTTAGTTCCTCTTTTGAAAAGTTAAATTGTTTTGAACGACCATGCTGTAAAGCTATCTGATCTGAAATTTTTACACCTAATTGGTTATTCCATCAGAAGACTCATAACATGCACCTTAAGATTCTGTCAGAAAACACTTAAGTTTTGAGCAATCATCAACACAAATCCTAGAAGACTTTTTGGGGGTACCTACACATGGGAAATGAAGTGGTAAATTAAGACCATCAGACAATGTAACTTGTCTTGAGCTATTTTGAGAGGAGTAGCTGTGGAGAAAACATTTCAACTATGCAAACTTACCTCTCCACAGCACACTAGACACACACCGAGAGCTCTCTGGGTTCTAAGGAAAACGAGCACACGTGTTTTTTGCGAGTCTGGGGCGTCATTTGTTTCAAGAAGGAAGTCATTAGATCTGTTTTCCATGTCTAGGATGTGTGAAGAAATGAATATTCACTTGAGCTTCATCAGCAAATACAGCAGCTCTGACCATGAAAAATGTCCAAGATAAAAATACTTTCAAGCACATGATTTACTTTATTAGGTTTGGACCGCTCTTTGGACTATAAGAAATTTCATAGGGATTTCAGTGGAATTATATAACTCCAGAATTTGGACCTCTCATTTTGTAAGTCTCATGAAAAAAGTGATCATTCATTTACATATTCTTGCAAATACTTATTAAGAATCAATCATTTGTATGAGGCTGCCCAGTGAATCTCCATTGTCGTGACTTAGGACCCCAAAGGTCTTGAGAGTGACTGTAACACACAGGCGGCAAACACAAGGCCCCCCGGGCCGAATCCGGCCTCTACCTACTTTTATCCGGCAGGCACCTCGTTTCTACCCGGCGGCAGCGCCAAGCTCCTTGCCCCTAGTTAAGGAGCAGTTACATTTATGCAGTCCTAAAGTTACATCCGGCCCTTTGAAGGCCACCGCGAGGCTGCTGTGGCCCCCGGTGAAAGTGGGTTTGGCACCCCTGCCCAGGGACACGCGTCTCTGTTCCTTCTCACCCTGCCTGTCCAGCACGTCACGGCCAGTTGCTGTCCACAGGCCTGCCCGGGAATCCAACCAGGCTCGGCTTCCCGGTCGTTGTTTTGATCCCAAACGCCCTGATCTCTCTTGGTTCCTCTCTTCCCAGTTCCATCCCCGGTTTTCTGGGCCCCACCACTGGCTCCCCTTAGTTTGTTGACTTATTTGGACTTTTACAAACCGCAGCTTCTGACTCAGATTTTAGCTTTATAGGGTCCTCTGACTTCAGTGTCTCCCAGAACTTTGAGCCAGAGACAATCCAGCCCGCCGACCTCTAGGAAGGAACCCTGAACTGCCTGCCGGGCTGCCCAAATTCACTAGTACAGTGCGTGGAAAATAGAACGGGCGAGGGTCGTTCATTAGAAAATGCAGGAATAGGCACAAGAATGAGATAAATGCATTTCACTCCAGATGCTGGGAAAACCAGATGAGACACTTAGGGAGACATCCCATAAAATCCACTCCAAATACCAATCGTAACAACAGCATAAAGTCTGCCAGAAATATTCTTTCTCAGAAAACAGCTTTCTAGAAGTCATTAAGTCCACATAAGGAGTCCTTGGTCAAAGTCACTCATTTAATTTAGTTCGAGTGCTGGTTAATTAAGACATAATTTGCTTCTTCCTCCACGAAGACCGGGGACCCAGCTTACCTGCAGTGCAGGGCACACGATACAAGTCAGGACGCCGCTCTCCCGCATTCTCTCCGTGGAGCGTGGCTGCACTGACTAAACCAGCCCCCTTAGCCGCTCTCCACGCACACAGCTGTGCGTGCTTGAGCCCGAAGGCAGCTACAAAGTGTCAGGTGGACGCGGCTCCAATACATGCGAAGGTGCTTCTTCGAGGCTAAAAAACGAATGAGAAACTCTGGTACTGATATTTTTTCTTTTTTTATTGTATTTTTGTCCAGTACCATTTAGTGCCCTTGTAACCCTCTTTCCCCACAGTCACCACACTGCTGTCCATGCCCATGAGTCCTTTTTCCTTTTTGCTCATCCCTCCACCCACTCCTTCCCCCTCCGGTAGCGGTCAGCCTGCTCTCTATCTATGTGTCTGTCTCCATGTTGCTGGTTACTTCAGTTTGTTCAACAGATTCCACACATGAGTGAAATCATACGGTATTTGTCTTTCTCCAACTGGTGTATTTCACTCAGCATAATGTTCTCCTGGTCCATTCATGCTTTGCAAAGGGTAAAATTTTCTTCTTCTTCTTACGGCGGAGTAGTACTCCGTTATGTAAATGTCCCATAGCTGTTTTCTCCACTTGGTACTGATATTTTTAAAGACAAGTTAAAAATAAGTTAGTAGAACATCAATTTTTAAGAGTATACAGTTCTTAAAATATCATACTGTTAACAATGCAATGTTAATTAAAATACTTAAAAAATTACTTGAAGTATTTTATGCTCTAGTTTTTTAAATGAACATTTTAAAAATCACTAATAATGTCATTGTTAAAAAACTAACACTTGTTTTAAAAAGCTGTCAAAATTCTTCAACCAATTAGCAAATGATTAAAGTACTTGCAGGCGCACCAGGTCTCGCTCTAGGTCAGAGCACAGACATACTGATTGTGGGTGTTCCAGTAATTCGGGGGATTAGTGTTGTTTGGGGGTCAGTTGATGTCCCCACATGCCTCTTGCACGTTGATGTCAACACCGTGTCCCATGAGGAGCTGGGGGCACTAGCTTGGGACAGGCTTCCTTTAAAAAAAATGAACAACATCCTATTTTGAGCAAACATTCTTCTGATGTTTGTTCCTCTCGAGGGTGCTCAGCCACACGTGAAATCTGTCCTGGGCTGTTGCTCCCTCCTTAACTGGGCTAATGTTTGATCTACCAAACAGTTCTCAGATCTGCGAGCTGATGAGCCTGGAGAAAAGCTGCCTTCAAAGCATATTTCAGTTTCTTATGAATCTCAAAGGATTCAACGAGTCCTTATCTACTCCAAGCTGCTGTTCCCAAGCCTTCCTCTGGCCATTGTTCTCACTTATCTTGTTCACTTGGAAAAGGTCTTGTTTTCCGTAGGCACCTCTTGCATATCTTTCAACATGGACGCCCCCAAATATTACACCTGGTACAATGCTGAGGATGAGGCCTGGAGCACCTTCTTGTACGTATGCAAGGGAAGGAGCAATAGCTCAGGTCCAAAGGCAAGTCCAAGGGGGCGGGAAGGTCTCCATTGCCTGTGAAGACCACCTAGCAATCAAGCTAAGGGCTCAGTATTTCACGCGGGCCCTTCATGGAGCGGTGACACTCTTTCACCTTCTAATATCTGAGATGCGGGTGTTAGCAGTGCCCATGGGCCGACGCCATGCCCTGCCCTGCTACAGCCAACAAACTGGTTGGGCAAATCACAGTCCACAGCCCTTCTTTCTTTTAAGTTCCCCGTGAACTCAGAGTTATAGGGGCCTATTCTCCAAGGAAACCACCTTAGACCCATAAAAAGGTGTGCACGCTTATTAAAAACATGGATTCAATACGGGCATAAACATCCTGGGGACAAATGATAAAGATGTGGAAGAATGCAACAGTGTGAAGAAAGAGACTCTTGGCTCCAGGGTTGGAAGCTGTAAAAGATGAGGTCATTAAGATAACATTCAGTGTCAGCAGTCAGGTTGGCTTGTGTGGCCGTGGCTACAGCACCCTGGGATTTTAATCACTCATAAAATGGACACAGGACAGCTCTCTAGACGGTGCTGCAGTCAGATCTGCAGGAACTCTGAAGCTAGAGGCTAAAGCCTAAGACAAAGAGCCCGTGAACTGGGCGGAGAGTGCGCTAGCCTACCCTGCTGGCCTCTCTTCGGGCTGGACAGAGAGAACACTCCTGTGTTCATTTCCAAGGTTCCGAGGATCTCAGAGATGATGCCCCCTTCCACTTGGCTGTGTGTACCTCTGTCTCCTTGTTTGGTCTAGCCCATTAGATTCCGAGATCCTTGAAAACAAGGGAATTCAGCATTATGCCTAGCATTAACACCTAATACATGTTTACTTGATGTTCTTTGATGTAATGTAATTTGATTTAACACCCAGTAAACGGTTTGTTTGAAAACCGTGCTGTCTTAGAAATGCTGGCTGCTCCCTGGCTGCCCGGCCCCTGAGGGGCTGTTAAGAATGGATTCCCTTGGAGTTGGAAAGCATTATGCTAAGCGAAATAAGCCAGGCAGTGAAAGACAAATACCATATGATCTCACCTTTAACAGGAACCTAAACAACAAAACAAAGAAGCAAGTGAAATATAACAAAAGACACTGAAATAGAGTTGTCAGTGACCAGAGGGGAGAGGGGAGGGAATTTCAGGGGAGAAGGGAAGGGTTTACAGGA
>CM052540.1:186462036-186501394 GCA_028533065.1 Trachops cirrhosus | reverse complement strand
TACCATATGATCTCACCTTTAACAGGAACCTAAACAACAAAACAAAGAAGCAAGTGAAATATAACAAAAGACACTGAAATAGAGTTGTCAGTGACCAGAGGGGAGAGGGGAGGGAATTTCAGGGGAGAAGGGAAGGGTTTACAGGAACAAATATAGAGGACACATGGATAAAACTAGGGGTGTTGGAAAGGGGAGGGAGAAGGGGAGGAATGGGTGGGTGGGCTGGAAAGGGAATAAAGGATAGAAACTGTACTGAATAAACTCAAATAAAAATTAAAAAAAAAAAAAAAAAAAAAAAAAAAAGAATGGATTCCCTTGGAACATCACAAGCTCCCATCTTCCCCTCTTGCCACTTGGGGGTCTTAGACACACACTCCCGGCTGCGGCTGCGCTGGGAGAGAACCCTCTGGTAGGAGGCAGCGGCCAAGCCCCACGTAAAGGGAGGAGTGATGGTGACATGACTCCTTTCCTGCGGCAGACAGACGTAACGTGACTATGTCGATTTGTCAAGAAAATGAACGACAGGGGGCAAAATGTGGTTTTTACAAAAACTTTGCACAAGAGTCTTTTGAAAAGCAAGTATGTATATATGTGCATTTTTTCTGGGGCGAAATGAAGCATTTAACTGGGTTCTCCGTGGGATTTGGGACCCACAGAGTTCCTGCCTCGTGTGAGTAAAGCAGCTGCCTCCCAAATGTCAAGCTGCTACTTTGACGGTAAGTTTCTTCACAGGGATGATGACATCTGAGCCTCTTTTTCACTTCCTGCACCTTGTGCAACCCTTCCCAACGCACCGCCGTCACCGGGGGTCTTTGGCGAAAACGAAGGCGGTGAGAAGCAGGGCTGACTTGAACAGCATTGCCACCCAGGGTTGCCCCCATTTGTCACTGCTCTTGCCTTACCCACTGCAGGCCGCTCACTTACAGGCTGGTGGAAAGAATTCACCCCTCTCTGAAAGAGGGGGGATTTTCCATTGGATCTGCATGTTCTGAAATGTCCATCCCCTTTTCCATGTCCAGCTACTGTCACTACTACGTTTTATTTATAAAATAATTATATTTGTAAAGATGTTACATTAGATAAAAAAAAATTCTGGGGTATACCCAGGTCTTCCAGGGAATAGGACTTTTATGAAAATGGAATGGGGCTTGGTTTCCCTCAGGTAGGAGGCCTAGTTCCTTAAATGAAAAAGAACAGAGCAGGGGTTTGTAACACAGCCAAACAGTTGGAGCTGGTGAGGAGCTGCAGGAGGCTGGGAGCGTTTGACTCAGCGGGTGGTTTTTCTAACAAAGTACGCACAGTACAGCTGGGGTGAGGGTTGGCCGCTACAAAGCAAAAGGAAAAAAAATAAGTTCTTCTTCTTCTTACTTTTTTTTTTTTTAAAAAAAGCAGCAGCTTAATTTGCTGGCTCAGCAAATGTTTTCCCTGTTATAGTCTGGAAAAACACATGCCTGGGATGTCCTCTTTCCCCTTAGCCCTTCCTCCCACCCCCGACCGTACCATTAAATCCTAGGGACTGGGGTAACTGAAAAGGACAAGCAGTAGATCAGTACTGCCCAAAACTACCTCCCCTGCCCCCCAGCATTGCGCCGGGCAGCCCGTGCTACTTTCTTTTGAGTGGATCGTTGTGGTCAGTTCAGGGGTTTGCCCTGGTTACAAGGTCACAGCCCAGGAAGCACTGCCCTCTGGACCGCAGCTCAGCGGGGAGGTAAACAACAGGACTATAAATACCCGAGGTCCTGGCCGCCCTTTGCAGAGCCTGGTTGCTGAGCAAAGAGAGGAAGCCGCCTAGTCGGAAGGGGCCCTCACGACGTGAGTAGCAACTTTGTGTTTCCCAGCTAAGAGAGTTCGGTAAATGATTTTGAGTCTGGTAAAGAGTTTTTTTCCTTTGAGAATGGATTGTAAAAGAAGTAGGTAAAGGAAATAAAACTGATGCAGAAGAAAGAGAACAAACGCCCTGTAAAATCGGGTGTGGCAGGTGCAGTCCTGCAGAGAGCAGATCATAGTCTGGCTGATTTCTGCCCTGCCTTCCCCACAGCTGAGCTGGAGGTTGGGGGCAGGGGAGGCTGGAGAAATTGAACACTTTGACTTTACAAAGAGGTGTGATGTGGCATGGCAGTAACGAACGATCAAGCCTATGACTTCCCGTTGAAACGCAGAGAGAACTAGAACTCAGGGGTAAAGGCGGCCTGTGGTTTTGAATGAAGAGCAGAGATGAGCTGTGGCCATCAGCAGTGATGCAGAAATGTCCAGGGCTAATGTGAGCAGTGTTAGAAAAAATACGAAGGGAGAGCAGGTTTGGTCCCCTGTGCAGAAACGGTCACCCCTGAAAGACTTACAGCCCTTGTCAAAATCGGGTGTACTGGGATTAAGTGCAGGGTTCTGCAGTTTAAGGGGCGAGGGGGTGCTTTTAGGTGGATGAGGAAGCACCCTCGAAGTTCAAGGGAAGAGGCTGAAGAAAGGTTCCGTGTAGCCTGCTTTTAAGTGGGGAATTTTCAACACCGTAGGTCTGGATGTGGCCAACAAATCTGGGTTTTGTGATTGAAAAGTGGTGAGCGTAGTGAAATTTGTACTTCCTGAGTGTCACTGGATCTGTTGTTTATCTTCATTACTTTTATGTAGCTGTCTGACAGCTGTCATTATACTCAAAAGTCTATTATGTAAAAATAAAATGACCTTAAATGAACACAGTTAATAGCGGGCTGGTTACAGCAACACAGGAAAATCTGAAAGTTCGAACGCTAATTCACTGCCCTCTGCTATGGCTTGAGTTATTTTTCTATCGAAGAAAGAAATGGGGGAAAGGAGGGAAATAGCCTTTTCACTATTTAGCCATTTGGAACTATTTAGCACGTACCTGGGTTGTGGGCCAGGTCCCCAGTAGGGGATGAGTGAGGAGCAACCACACATTGATGTTTCCCTCCCTCTCTTTCTCTCTCCCTTCCCCTCTCTCTAAAAATAAATATATTACAGTGGTGAAGGGGTCATGTTTTGGAGTTACCAGAGCTGGTTTGAATCCAGCCTCCATTGTCACTTACTACTCGTGTGGACTTGGGCAAGATGCCTGAACTCTCTCTTAGCCATAGTGCCCTCAACTGCAAAAGAGGATAATGCTCACACAGTTGTTAGAATTAACTGACATGATAGAAGAAATTGCTTAGCACCATCTGCGTATAGTTTTATAAATGCTGAATAAATGGAAGCTATAATAAGGATAATTACTATCATCAATACAAATAAATACTAAAGAAATTCCCAGGGAGGGGGAATGTTGGAGGGTGGGTAGTGCAGGGTGGAGGGGGGATAAAGGGGAGAAAAAAATTGGGAAAACTATAATAGTGTAATCAATAAAATATACTTAAAAATAAAAAATAAAAAACTGCAAAAAAATTCCCTAGATTTCACCTAGATCTATCTTCTCCTTTTTTAAATATTAGGATTCTAAAAATATTGCAATAGTTGGGATGGCCTTAATAAATTATTTAATTTCTCCTCTCTTAACCAACCCCGTTCCCTTTAGTCAGGCTCTTAGCACGATACAGAAGTAGGGATTTTGTGGAGGTAAATAATGTGGCAGATCGCCAGGTTCTATAAACCCTATCTATATCTAGCCGTACATTAGAGCCAAGATCGGTCTGGTGTTAGCCTACTGCCCTCTTAATTCCTGGCTCACTTTTGGAAACTTATCATTAGCTTCCTGTCACCCCAACCCTCAAATAAAAGGTGGTTTTATTTTTTTATCCCACATCAGTGCCTGAAAAGATGCCAACTTCCTAGCTCTGGAATTTTGTTCTGATACCTTTCTTTAGAGTCTTACATCAGAATCAGCCCGATTAGTCACCCATGTGGATTTTTTTCTCTGCTCATCTCAGCTGAATGTGTTTTTTTCTTTGCTACCTCTCTACAACATACCTATTTTATTTGCAGCTGTCTGTCGAGACAGCTAGCCCCAGTTTTGGGGGAATATTTCTGGTCAGGTTTAACTTTCCTACTCAGAGGAGGCTTTTGTTCCCCACCCCCAAGAATATGCCACCTACTCACGGGAACTTCCAGAAAGTATTGGTCTCCAATAGACTGATTGTGAATTTCATTGAGTCTTAAGTAATACAGGGGGTTGTGGATATGTAGTATTTCTCCTTCGTAAGGTTTTTTGCATTGGCCCATATTTATCCTGGATGTGGTAGTGATATTTTGGCAAGTAGTTTTATAGCTGAAGAGATTCAGATCCTTTACTTGGGTATAGCACTAGACTTTAAAAAACAAGGCCACCTATAGGGAGCTATGCCCAGGCGATTTGTAAGTACAGAAGGGTTGAACCTGAAGCGCTAACGGCTCACGCGGGCCCCCTTCGGGTCAGCGGATTGCCCGACTCCCGCCGTCTCTTTTCCTGGGTTCTCTTTCCACGCTGACTCTCTTCATTTCCATGCAGAATCCCCGACTTCCCTCCCTTTGCCTAGATTGGTAAAGGATGGAAAGAAGCAATCAGAACTTGGTGTATCTCAAAAATCAAATCGTGTTTGCAGCCTCTCACTTAGTTACAGCGGCCACGGTGTCAGATTTTTCTAAATATGTGTGGTCCCCCAGAGAAGTACTCGCTTTCTGTTCAGGCACATCTGCAGCACACTTGCCAAAGTGTCTTGCTAAGCTGCACAGCTGCTCTGACAACTACCTTGCCTCTGGCCGCCCTTTCCACCTTTAAATGAATATTTGGTGCGTGGAGGGCCAATGTCATGGGTCCAACAACATGGAGACAGGATCCACGGCTAGGCAGTCGTAGGGAGGAGAATTACACCTGCTGGATTTATAGACATTCCTAGGTGTGGCTGTGACACCATCGATGAAGGTGACAGAAGGCTTTCCTCTTTTACAGGACAACCCCAGCCATGCGGAGCGGCCTGGGGCTTGCCCTGGCTCTCTGCCTCCTGCCCTGGGCGGGAGCGGGGAGCCAGGCGCAGAGCTCCTTCTGCAAGGAGCCTCCAGCCTGGAGCATCGGGGATCAAGACCCGATGCTGAACTCCCACGGCTCAGTCACCGTGGTTGCCCTTCTCCAAGCCAGCTGATCCTTCTGCATCATGCAGGCGTCCAGGTGAGACAGCCTTTCAGTCTAGGATTCCTTCAGGGCAATGCTATTAAGTACGTATGTACATGAAATTAAAAACAAATAGAAAAGATGTATTTAGGGAATCACAGTTTCAGAAAAACTATACATCTTTGGATAGAACATCTTAGAAGAAAAAAGATATACACCAAAATGTTTACAGTGGTTTTCCTGGGACTATGAAGTTTTTTTCTTCTTTTCGTGGACCTATGTTTCATAATGTCCTGCTAAATATGTATTACTTGTGTAATGAACATGCTCTAAAATGTACCCCTGCAAGTGCATTAGCTGTTTCAATGTAGCACCCGAAGGTGAGGGCTGTGCCAGGGCGGAAAGAACACCAGACTTGCCACAGAGGTCTTGGGTTATCTAACATATATATTTATATTTAATTCATATCAATTTGTTAAATACATATGACTAATGTGAAAAAATATTTTTTGGGTTATTTGCCAGATATTTACTGGGTGGAATTCTCTGTAATGGGAGATGCATTTAAACAAACACACGTCATACGCTTAATCAGAGAACTAAATGAGCTAAAGTCTGTGTAGGCATTTAGCATACGGTTTTCACTGAGCACAAGGGCTCAATAAATACTGAAAAAATAAAAGTTCTAGTCCTTTACAAAAACAGAAAGAAGGGGTGTATGTAAAAGTAGAGAGGTTCCTGTAGAAAACAAAGAGGAGAAAGAGAGACATCATTAATAAAATTAAATAAGATGATTCATTTTGTTGTATTTTTCCCAAATATTTCAGTCTGGAAGACCTGCGAGTAAAACTGGAGAAAGAAGGCTTTGCTAACATCTCCTATGTTATTGTTAATCATCAAGGACTCCCTTCTCGATC
Source organism: Trachops cirrhosus (assembly GCA_028533065.1). NCBI lineage: Eukaryota > Metazoa > Chordata > Mammalia > Chiroptera > Phyllostomidae > Trachops > Trachops cirrhosus. The sequence goes on along the minus strand of CM052540.1, from coordinate 186,495,448 downwards.
AAAATATATGTACCTTAAAAAGAAGGTTTCAGAGCACATTCCTGTTTATCAACAAGAAGAAAACCAAACCGATGTCTGGACTCTCTTGAATGGAAGCAAAGATGACTTCCTCATATATGACAGGTGAGTACACATGCACCCCACCAGAAACTACAATATACCTGCTTCGTGTTTGACTTAATAACAAGTGCTTTAAGATAAGACACCTGTTTTGATTTTATTACCAAATGCTCTTTCAAAGTGAACCCATTAAAATGTTTGGTTTTAGTATTTTTGAAATGACTTTCTTTTACATAAAAGAATTCGCCATTCCAGTAAGGAAATGAAGACTGACCATCCTTTCCCCTGTAAACTGGTGTTCTGGTTAAACAAAAATAAGGATCCATTTATATATCACACACAGTTCATCTAAGAATTTGCTGGTGAATAACCACATTTTTCAGGCCACTTGCTTATTTCTAATCTAATGAATAATTTTAAGGCTATATACCTGAATTCCTGAACTATAAGGTGTATTAATTATTTACGTATAACCACTACAATGGCTATTTTGATTCCACGAGAAATAAAACATTAGTATTTGGGGAACCTCAGTGTACCCGTTATTTGATATACCAACACTCCTCATGGATGCTCTGTTTTCCTTTAGCTCTTTAGACTCGACCTAGGCGTAAGCCCTCCGCAGTCTTACTGTAAATATTTTTAATACCCATGTCATTTTTTAGGGTCGCAAAGTTCTAATTTAACCTGCTGCAAAGTGTAACCCTTTGATAGTCACAACGAACCATACATACTGGGTAAAATACGGGCAAGGTGTTTTTCTGAGTGCCAGTATTCTAATATTCCCTTCATTGTGTGAACTTTTGTTGCATCAGATATATTTTAAGTGAACGGGCTACTGGCCAGGACTCGAGGGTTTTTCGGTTATGCTGTGATCCCTTGCCGTGCGGACTTCCTGCTGCCCTGGCAGTTGGGAAAAGCGCCTGTGGTTTGCAGAGCTTCGTCTGCGGTGCCAGTGGTGGGAGCGTCGGTAGAATTTTTAAGTCGCTTACAAAATTGTATTCGACCAAGTCACAGTGACTGCACCATACAGAGCTTTGATGTTGTGTGTGGTGCCACATCCGTAACACCCCTAAACGCTGGTGTTAGACGCACTGCAGTCTTGCTCTGCCCTGACCCGGGCACAGGGCCAGGAGGCTGGTGGAGACCCCACTGAAGAACATGTACCGACGGCGTGTCTGTGTCGCAGTTACGAGACCTCTAACCCTGCACAGTGCTATTCCGAGCCACGCTCGAGTAGGCTCCCGGTGCAGAGAACATTGTGACGACCTTGTATTTGCTTTTTTTTCCAGATGTGGCCGCCTCGTGTATCACCTTGGCCTGCCTTACTCCATCCTAAGTTTCTCGTACGTGGAACAGGCCATTAAGCTGGCTTACTGTGAAGAGAAATGTGGGAACTGCTCTTTCACGGTATTTTTCTCAATTATTTTTACTGGGAGAAAAGAGGAAATCTTTTAAGAGTCATCTAAATAAGTTAGTATTTTGTAACCAATTAGCTAATCAGTGTTTCCGTTGGCGTACAAAAAAAAGCACAACGGTAATCTTTATAATTACACACACTTCCTGTCATGTAACATATACTTTAAAACATCTCATCAAGATCCATGTTGCCGCTTTTATCCGGAAGGGCTTTAGAAAACGAGAAACAACATAGATCACATATTTCAGTTACCGCCAAGTGATGTTGCGGGGGTGTCTGTGCTCAGAGAACTCAGCCCACGTGCAGTGACGTTAGTGTAGTGTCCTGAGCATGGTTCTCACGAGAGCATCGCGGTAGCAAAGCTGGACCACAGCATCGCCTGACCACAGTCGGGGCCCAGACCACTACCTAACGTACCAGGGACACAGACTTCAGCTGTCCGTCCCGTGAGGCCCTCACGCTGTCTGCCCTTCTGCGGTTGGGCTACTCCATCGACTTCGAAATGAGATAAGTCTTCTACTTGTTACTGAGATTTCTCACATGAGAGTCTTTCTTCCTCAGAATAAGAGGCACCCTGTTTAAATATTGTTTATAAAAAAGATACTGAAAGGATTTTAATGTGTATTAACTAGACTTTCCCCCTTCATATTAAGAGGGAAAATAATTCCAAACAATGTTTGCTTGATAGGGCAAATTGGCAAAATTTAAACTCAGATTTAAAAACAATTCTGAATTTTATTTGTAAGCTGTACTTCCTTCATATTTTTACTAGCTCTAAAAAAGTCATCTCAAATTTTAATGAATCGTTTAATTAATTAATTTAGTTGCTAAGGGGTACAACAGGTTATTTACTCTAGTTAATGTCATTTTTCAGTGTGAATCTACATAATAATCAAGAAGGGTTGCTTTCTGCTTTCAAGAGACGGAGACTGATATAATGCAAATAAATTAGTAACTCAATGTCTAACTTATACTAAGTGCTTAATAAATGCCAGCTTGGTTGATTCTTCATATTTTGTGATTATTCAGTATTTGGCATTTTTGCAAATACCTAATGGTCACAAATATACCCAGTTACACTGAAACAAGGCAGAAACATGCCTACAACATGCTCCAAATTTACAAGTCATCTGTAAAAAGGAATAATATGTCATATGCATCTGATAGGCCAAATCGAATTGGAGTCTTTCACTGTACCCTAGATGCCACCATTATATGACACATAAGTTTACTTACTATTAAAAATGCTGTCAGTTCAAGGACACAAGGCGACAGCACCATCAGTCACTGGACACACTCTGATTCTAAAGTAACATGTGAAAAAATACATTGTGACCTCAGTGAAACGTGGTACTTGGCTTCTGGAACCTAATCTGCTACTACTATAGTTATTGGTGTTTGTTCAGTCAGTTAACATTCAGAACACTACACAGTATATTTTAAACACTTAATCAAATTGTGTTTAAGTTTTTAATCAAATACTTACTATTAACTTCTCAAAGTAATTCAGAAAACCAAAAAAAAAGTACCACTTAGTAGTTGTATGCTGAATTCCAATGGAGTTTATCACCATTCAAAACCTTTAAAACAACTGAACCAAACCACTTAGAGATCCTTTGGTCTCTCAAGTGGATTCTGTACCTTTATTTACAAATGCCTTCGGGCTGAGGCTTGACACGACAGCACTGTGTCTGTGAGCCGTGAGCCGTTAGCCATGAGCCTGTGGCGTGTGAGCGCACAGAACAAGGCAGACGGGCTCTGAGCGAGCTGCAGGCCCGGAGGCGGGGCAGCACACTCAGTGGAAGGTGGGCGGTGACCTGTGCTTTCCAGCTGCCGGCACCAGAGTCAGCACACGTGCACAAAGCTTGGTGAAGTTCAGGATGCCTCCTGGCACGGGCTGAGGTTCAAAAAGCTACTGATTTTGAGCAGTTGGTTGGCATTTTGATCATTGGTGAGGAATTAGTTTGCCCCCGAATATACCGTTAGGTTTGGAGCACTCCTGCATGCCGACTGACTTCCCGGTGTGACACCGGGTTGGCTTGACTGCAGTCACATTAACACACGGTTTAACTTTCGTTTTAAGCCTCCTGTACCTCTCAAGTTCTTCCTCACAGTTCTTGAAAGTAGAGGAAATGCTCTTGATAAGGAAAGGAAAATCTGAATTCTGTTACTGATTTAACCAGTGTAACGCTGAGCTGAACTGTTGGGCTTTAATCATATTACACTCTATTTTATCTACTTTCAAAACGTTAATGTTAATTCATTTGTAAGATGCTTGAAGATTCTTTAAGTGCAAACTTTGCACAAATAGCACTTTACAATTAGATGTGGATGGGAATCAAACTTCAATAAAATGTCTACAAGTTAAGATTACCACCAGATTCTTTTCTCATTAGTATTATGCTAGAAAAACAAAGTCAGTTCTAGCCTAACTAGCTGGGGTTTCATACGTTAGCTCTACAAATACTTTTCATGCATTCCTGCTAAATCTGTGCACGTGTGGATAAGCATCTGATAAATCTGTTCCAGATCGCAGACGATGAAGACTTCTGTAAAAACGTGTCCTTGGCCACCACGAGGAAAACGACCGAGGCCCCAGAGCCGCAGGCCCACCCCCACCATCTCAGCCATGACCAGCACGGGCACGGGCACCGGCACGGGCACCAGCATGCAACGCACGGCCAGCCCTCAGAGAATCAGCATCCAGAAGCACCACAGGCGTCTGAGCATCCCTCCTCTCCAGGCCTTCATCACCACCATAAGCTCAAGGGCCCCCAAAGACAGGGTGACCCAATGAATTGAGATATGCCAGGGAGTGACCCGTTACCACCTTCTTCTTCACAAAAGGAGGTGGTAACCTCCTGAGGAAGGAGATGTATAAATCGATTACTCTGACAGTTGCCCAAAGATTCAGAGTTAGCTCCTAGCAGCTGATGCTGACATTGTCGACATCTGATATTTGAAAAAACAGGGTCTGCAATCACCTGACAGTGTCAGGAAAGCCTCCCCTCCTTATGCAGCTGAGAGGGGCTGTGGGCAGAGGAGAACGTCATTGAATCTTGACAGTGACGTCTGCCTCTGGCCGCCTGACGCGGGAGCCAGCGGCTCCGGCCCACAGGAGCCAGCGCCACCTGAAGCTGAAAAGATAAGGCAGAAATGTGAGCCTGACCTTCAAACTAAACATCTAAATACGATACACTCCCAAGTCAACCTAGACACGATTTCAGTTTCGGCATTTTTATAAGCTCCTTAATAATGATCAAAAATTAGGAATTGGATTTGTGCAAACATGAAGAAATCTATTATGTGGGCTTCCAAATTTTAAGATCTATGCCAAAGAAAATTTTGACCCAAACCATTTTTCTTCAGTTAAGGGGCAACTGGAAGGCGACTGCAGTATCTGGTTGATACGTCTTTCTTTTTCTTTTTCCAGCTTTCTACTTGCCTCAATGAGAACAGGAACGTAAACTATGACCTAGGGGTTTCTGTTGGATACTTGGCAATTAGAACGGAGGGAGAACAACAAAGACGTGTCTTCCGTTTTTTCTTACTCGTCAAAACAACATCACTTCTGTCTTTTTAATCTTACAGTTTTAACTGATTAAACCTTTAAAGGAAGAAGTGAATTCTGTCTTTTAAGACCCAGAAATACTTAACATATGAGTATTTTGCTATGCCTACCTTTTAAATATCCATTTACACTTTTTATATCTAAGACTCAAAGCTTGATTTTTACTACTGCCTGTGAAAGAAGGCTTTATCTGTCATTTTCTTTACTTGGCATGATATCACGCTCTTTAAAACTTGAGAATGCCTGTCTTGAGAGAGATACAAAGAAAGATAAAAGAATGTTGTCTATCTTTTGGTTGCTTAGAAAGTATTTCCATAGTCAATGATGGTTGAATAGGTAAACTAAGGCCTATGCACCTGAACTCCTTTGTGGCTAATACTATTAAGCAGGAATGCAGTACACAGTTGGCCAAAGTGTGGATTTATTTCAATAAACTCAATTTAAAAAGTTTAAAGCTGTCTCTTTCATTGTTATTATTTAGGCAGTATGTTATATTGACAATAGAAGTGAATTTTTCAACTGCTTTTAAAGAAATTAAACATCAGTGAATGGATTTACTGCTATACTTAAAACCGTCTACGTTTAAGGTGAGAATCTTTGCCAACAGAGAGGCGTTGCTCTAAGTCATGAATGGTGTTACGAAGAATTGCAATCTCCGTGTTTTTTTCTTCTTGAAGATGTTGAAGCTTCTAAATGAAGCAGAAAAATTTTGTTATTGCAATCCAGAAATAATAAGATTAAGTACAAGGCACAACAAAAACTAAACTTCTAGTGTATGTAGAAATAAACAGCAAAAAAAGACACGTTATTTTGAAGAGTATTTTAGTTTTGTGGGTCTTAATGGGGTGAACTGACATGAGGGTACAAAACACACACTAGCACCCCTGGCCCAGTCTGTTCCCTTCTCCCCACAGAACGGGAAGTGATAAAGTGTGCATTAAGAAGGAGCGGAACACAGAGAAATCTGTGTGCCTAAATAGCTTCAGAAGTAAGCCAACCTTAGTTCAAAATACATTATGGAATTCCTTAGATGATCCAGAGTCAGAGGACTTCTGTCGTGTTTTCATTAACTACCAAGATTTACTAGTTAAACTGAAAGTGGCCTTTAAAGATTATTAAAATCTATTATCTTTCTGATCGTGTGATATGTTTTAAGAAAAATTCTGCCCTGGCTGGTGTGGCTCAGTGAGTGGGTTGAGTGCTGGCCTGTGATCCAAAGGGACGCAGGTTCGATTCCCAGTCAGGGCACATGCCTGGGTTGCAGGTCAGGTCCCCAGTCGGGGACATGCAAGAGGCAACCACACATTGATGTTTCTCTCCTCTCTTTCTCCCTCCATTCCCCTCTCTCTAATAGTAAATAAAATCTTTAAAAAAAGAAAAGTTCTTAGACAGCTTTTATGAAAGGAAACACACTGAGAAGATTTATTTTCTTAAGCAACAGCCATGAAAGAAAAATCAACATACCCTTCTGTAGATGCTCTGGGGCAAAACAGTAGAATCTGGATATGGTTTTGACTTAGTTTGAAGTCTTGCTAGTTTGGTATCAAACTGAATCAAGTTTAAAAAGAAAGTTATTGAGAACATTCTAGTTAAACAATCAGAAACAATCGTCTCCATAACTAGAAATATAATCCATTACATCCTTTGATATTTAGTCTGTAATTTAAGTATAGTCTCTGCATAACAGAAGACAGAAAAGTCTTTCTTTAAGAAAGAGCCAAGAACACCCAAACAAGACTACCCCTGGCTGCATGCTAGGATCGCCTGAGGAGCTTCCTAAAAGGACCAAACGTCGGCCACTACCTGAGAGATTCTGGGTGGGGCTAGCATCATCTTTTTCTCAAGACATCAGGTGTTTCTATCAGGGTTAATAATCTAGTTAACTTCAAGACAGAGAAAAATATCTTCACATTACTCTGAGTGTGCATTTGTAAAGAAAATGTAGTGTAATTAACCACCATGGGAGAAAATCTCACATGCCCTTCTGTACAGACTTTGGGGCTGAACAGTAGAATTTGGATATGCTTTTGTTGATTTAGCCCGAACTCTTTCTAGTTTGACATTAAACTAAATCAGGTTAAAAAAATTTTCATAAGGCTATTCTTACAGGTCATATTTTTTGCAAAATCTTCCATTATAATTTTCTCCTTATAATTATAATTTAGTGTAGTTTCCCTGTGGACTAAGAAGAAACTCTCTGTGAGACTGTATTCTAGCTGAGGGAGAGAATCGGATAATTACAATGAAAACAAATAGCACAAAGAGTTCTGTGTGTCAGCCACGCAGCAGACGTGGGCTAACAGGGCCCAGACGGCACACAGAACACACAGCCCCAACGAAGGGATTAGAAGGTGAGGGCAGATCTGCAAATACTGCCTGTGTCCCACCTGGCCTGCGGCACTCTCTGTGGTGTGTGGGTACCCTTGGCCAGAGGCAGCGGCTGCAAAAAGCCTCTAAACTCAACCCTTTTGCTCAGTGATCATACGGTTTCGACACTGTACCTCCCCAAGAGCCCCAGGGACACCAACTTTCAGGAACATGAAAAGTAAGTTATCTTAACTCGTGGTGAACTATGACAATGTAAGGTAACACGTCAGGCTGGAGGAATGTGGTAAAATAGGATGGAAAGGAAGATTGGTGAAATCTAGGGAAATTTTTAAAGAACGAATATATTGTCACATATTAGTGTCTTTAGATTTTGACAGCTGGTTAACCAACCTACTGAAAAGGCTTTCCAGCAAAGAACTTGACGTCAGTCTTTAAGATGCCCTATTTGAAGTCCCTTTAAAATTAAAAAAAAGTCTGGTATGTCTGCCCCTATGATATGTATTTTTGTACACGTTTATTAGGGAGACATTTGTCTCTTTATCTCAAGTAAAGAGAGAGGAATCACTAGTTCGTTCACCAGGGCTGCACAATTTCTGCCAAGGGGAGAGCAATGCAAAGGAGCAGGAGCACTCTCCTCCCTGTCGGAAGGAAGTCCCAGGAAGCCTGTGTGGACTCAGCTATAAAAGACAAGGAATCCCTGGTTATCTGACACCTCTCTCAGAGGGAGCAAGGCCCTCCCAGGAGCCCAGGACCTTCTGAATGACCGAGAGTCCCACGTTCAGGCCGAGTGCTGAAGGGCAGCCTAGCTCAGGGCTGCAGAGGTGTGAGCGCTGCCTGTGAGGGAGGAGGGGTGCGTGCGAAGTGCATCTCAGGGTGACGGAAATGCCCACACTGTGGTCTAGACTGAGGGGTGCGCACTCACAGTTAGTGGTCCTAAACATTTACCTCTAGCTGTAGTTTGATGATTTCATTTTGTTTTTCCTTTTCCTGAATTCTTAACTTTGCGTTTAACTCTGAAATTTCCACCTCCATTTTCTCTATCAGTTCTTTATTCTTTTCTTCATTTAATTCAACTGAAAGAAACAAAAATAAGTGAAATTAATTCACCTTAACACTTAAAAAATCTTATAAGCTTATAGTTCTTCAGTATTTTAAGTGATCCACAAAGAAGTAAATTTTATTGATAAAAATATATGAGGTCTGTCCGGAAAAAGTCCACCCATTGTTAATACATGTATATGAGAAGACAGGTGTGTGATTTTATCAAATGCTCCTGCAAGTTTTTGTTATGAGGAATATGTTGGCCTTCTGAAATGAACTGGAAAATGTTTCCTGCTTTTTTTGTTTGTTAACCCACTGAAAGAGTTTGTGAAAGACTGGCACTACTTTTCCTGGAGTGTTTGGTAGAATTTCCCCAGGAAAGCCATCTGAGCCTGGGGTTTTCTTTGTGGGGAAAATATTTATGATAGATTAAATTTCTGTAATAGACAGAACAATTCAGATTTTCTATTTCTTCTCGTGTGCTTTTTGTCCTTCAAAGATGTCTGATTCATCAAAAATTTCAAATTCATTGGCAAAAAGATACTAGTTTATGCAGTTAATTAGGAGTTCATTCGCTTTTTAAAGTTCGAAGTGACTTTCCTTTCACATTTCTGATATTGCTTAATTGAAAGTTTCTCTATTTTCTCTTGTTTAGCCTTGATGGGAGTTAATCAATTTTATTAGGTTTTTCAAAAAATTTTGAATCTGATTCTTTGTTATGTATGTGTTTGTAATTTCATTAATACTTGATTTCCTTCTTTCTAATTTCTTTGGTCTTAGTTTGATATTTTCCCCCTAACTTCTGGATGTAGGTATTTAGATGATTGATTTAAACATTTTCCAATATTTATATGTAAGCCTGTAAATAGACTCATATACGCAGCTTTATCTGCGCCCCACAGTTTTGATGTGTAGTCTATGTAAGTCGGCTCAGGACCCTTCAGGATTTCTACTTGGATCCACAGGTTACTCAGAAATAGTTTACAAACATATAAGGATTTTCTAATTATCTCCTTCTCAGAGGACCAGAGGAAACTGCAAACGTCTTTTCTAAAGCAGCTGATCAGTGTTCCAGCCCCTGCGGTAAGGTGTGAGTTCCAGTTCTCCACGTCTTCATTAACACTTGCTGTTGACAGTTTTTTAAAAATATTTCAGCAGTTCTAAAAAGTTCAAAGTGGTTTTATCTCATTGTGGTTTTAATTTGCATTTTCCTGCTTCCTAGTTATGTTGAACATGTTTTCATGGGCTTATTTTCCATCTGTGTATCTCGGGGAAAGTGCTGTTCAGATATTTCGCCTTGTTGGGTTGTCTGACGTCTTATTACTGAATTGTCAGAGTTCTCTCATATCCTTTATTGGATGAACATTTGGAAGTACAGTCTCCCAGTCCGTGGCCTGTCTTTTCATTGTATTAACGGTGTTGAGGGACAGAAGTTAATAATTTTGATGAAGCTCAACTTAGAATTTTATTATTTGTGCTTTTTCTTTCCAAGAATAGTGCTTAATTCAAGGTTGCAAAAATTATCTTTTATGAACCTTTCACAATTTTATAGATGTAGGTTTACTTTTAGACCAGTCATCCATTTCAAGTTCATTTTTGCATATTATGTACATAAATATGGTCTCATTAAGAAAGATTTTTAATGCCCTTATGAAACTAGTTAACTAGCAACACAGGTCCATGAGATCTGCTTTACTAAAGGAAGAAAATTGCCACAGTGAAGTCACATTCAGTATGCTGAATATATAAATATCAGTTCTTAATTATACATTTTATATTAATTTTATAAGAACATTAATTGTTTCACATGAAATAATGAATGCAAACACCATGAATCCAATTTAGAAATGTTATAATTTAGGTGAAAGCCTAAACTGAAATACATCAAGGCAGTGTTCATTCAAGAATGCTGGCTATCACTGAAAAAGTTTATATATGCATTTGAATTGTTTCATGGCGTCTTAGAATTCAGTAAATAAAAAAATACCTTACCTTTTTTTTGCATATCCTGATAAAGTTTCTTTATTTCTACCTTATGTACTTCTTCTTTGATTTTCATTTCACTCATAAGTTTGGCAATATTATTCTTATATTCCTAAAGATTAAAATATATTTATTCTTCAATTTAAATATGTGTGCACTATTTTTGAATGATTAGAAAGGTAAAATTTTCAAATTTTATATTAACTTTTGATATGTAATCATGTCTAGAAGGAAAAGATACTATTCACTGTTAGAATAATCAGCCTTGAGAAGGATCAGTTTCTGGTCTAAGACAGAGACCATCTGGAGACAGTGTCTTATTTTTGCTTTCTGAATACTCATCACTAGTGCTTAGCACATCAAAGATTCTAAAAATATTTTATGTGAATAAATGCCGTGACAGCATTAAAATATGTCCAATAAAAGCCAAAGCTACGCTTCAGAGCCAATAGTAGTCGCTATTCAACAGTCAGTAAGCTTCCCCAAAGTGGAACAAATCCCTTTGAAAGCGGGCTGAACTTTTATGTTTCTAACAATTATACAAGCACTTCTAACTCCCAGAAGGAGACGAAGCATCACCGTTTTAAGGATTAGTTTCAAAAGGCAGAGGCTAGAAAAGGACGGACGTGGGAGCAGAGAAGCGCTCCGTAGGACCCGAGCCCAGCTTCTTCGGTGGTGGAGGCAGAGGTGAGTTCTCGTGCTGAACTGGGGAGGGGTGCTGAGAAGGTGGTGGAAGAAGAAGTCCCCAAAGAAAGAACTGACAATTTTCCCAGTGGCATGTTCCTGCTTAAAGAAATCACTCATAGGCTTAAGATGTAGAAGAAAAGGAAACTGGTAAGAAGAGTGAAGTAGTGTAGTAAGAAAGACACAGCAATGGAGGTGAGTGGTCACCAAAGCCTCTAAACACTATAAAAGGCAGAACTTTTTAATCACTGCTGCTTTCCTAACTCATAGTGTGTATCTCCTGATATATTATTTGTTGAATGAATGAGAGTGCCAATAGAAATTCTTCAGGTCAGAAGTTCTTAGCTTAGACACAGTAAACAGGCTTTCAAGGATCCATTAACTTCCTGAAATGTTCCTTTGGAACATTTTTCTCAGACAGGGTTCAGAGCCTTTAACAGATTATTCAGTGTACAAAGGAGGTAAAAGAGCCTAGATCCTCTGGCTCACAGAAGTTCAAGGAGATATAGTCTGGATTCGTACTGTGATACCCTGCTGGGCAACGTGCAGAATCGCCAAGCCTACCAACCACTGGCTTTAATAAAAGTTCTGCAGGTGAATTTGGGGTGAATCTCACGAATTGCTATTCCTCATATGCACCTATCTAGATTCCTATATACACAACTACTAAGTGGCTTTCATAAACTACTCCAGACTCAACGGGGTGCAGTAAGCAGTTACTGCTCTGAGAAACGAGAGACAAATCTATGTATCTTTTCATTCCCCACTGACTTCATGGCCTGAAGATTCCACCACTAAAGTGGAATGCTTCCATTAATTCATAAGACCTAGGATTTTCACTGCAACCTTCAGGCATGGGGGCTGTCCTAATGTCCGGGCTGGGGCTCTATCACACCAGATTCTTCTCTCCCACTTTAGCCTGGGCCAGTCCTTCCTCTCTAAGGGAACCAAGTTCCAACAAGGAATTGCCTCTGGTTGTATTTTTGTTTTTATAAAACTTAAGGATTCTCTGTTGACAAGTTACAAAACCTCTCCCAGTCCCATAACATGGCTATTAAGTACTTCCTGAGTTTGTTTCTGGGTAGTGGTTTTACATATGTTTTGGATGTGATTGGAAGTTTTGTACTAGAGATTTCTCATTGGATTGAGGTCTTTAGTTTGCTTTGGATAGCAGCTAATTAAGCAGCTCAGAACGTTGGGTTGTGGTGTTTTCTCATTAATTTTCACTCTTTTGAAAACCCGTATAGTATTCTAGACAAAGCAGTAGTCTGTGCCTTGAGAAAAGAGGCAAACATTTCTCCCCCTTCTCTGCCCCAGTTACACTCTGACTTCACCATCTATTGTTGAGCTCTACAGGCAAGACATGGAAAGGATGGGACAGAACAAAGGAAAGGGAGAACAAACGGTGGATATACTCCAGAGATATTCAAATTGTCTCAAATCGGTGATGAGAAGCTACATTTCCCAAGAGCACAGCCAGACGCTCTTTACGACACCTGAAGTGAAATGCAGAAGCCCGGGCAGGGTTTTAGAATTAGACCGTGTTCCTTCAGAGGCTCCTCAAGTGAGGAATCAAACCGAATTTAGAGATGATCCTGCAAACTGAAGTTCTAACTTTGATACAGAGCCAACCAGAATTTTGGAGAGCTTAGGTCAGAGTGTGACGCACTGGCTCATGGGAGATGAGAATAATTAGCGCAATAACCCTCCCAAAAGGCAGACGGGTGGGAGCTGACATTTGCTGAGCACCTTTTGTTTTCCAGTCACCATGCTACGCGATAGAATTGCTACCGCTCTGCTGTTCTTACAGGGAAAAGAGAACATTACCGAGGGCAGGGCGGCCCCCAGGAGAGAATGAACTGGTGATTCACTGCTCCCTTCACGTACACGGGGCAATGAAATTGTAATGTATTACGCGAATCATAAAGATTAAAGACTCATGTATTTTATGGTTAAAGAAGTTTAAAAGTGCTCATAGAGTAAAAACTCTATTAACATAATTTTCAAATAAGTAGCAAAGTGGTTGCATCTCTTTTTGGTAGAAAGAAAAAGTGCAAGAGCTATATTAGTGCATTACAGTATGCAAGAAGACTAGGTCCTCAAGATTTCTATTTCTTTAAAAATGTTTGTTGATCAAGAGCTCCAGCACACACATTCACACACATCTAATTACTCTATAAAGTTTAGCATCTTCAATAATGAAAACAACCACTTTATTTTCTAATTTGAGAAGACAAATGCTCTACAGGGAGCTGAGTGATACAAAGATACATAAACGCACCTGTTCATGAGATTTTAACTTCTCTTTCATAAGATCAGCACTTCTTTTTAGTTGCTCATTTTCACCTGTGTAAAAATCATCAAAGAGTATTCTGACATACAGCACTTTTCAATTAATATGGGACTGTATCCCACACTCCAAGTTTCCACGCACGCACGTATCCAACCCTTGCAGACAGCTCTGCTACACGCTTAGGACACATGCACAGAGGGCGTGGGACTGGAATGTTGAAACGAAATTATCATTGTCCTTCCAGCCCAGTGGTGAGACAGGTGTGTGAGCAGTTATGACGCATCACGATTGCTCTGCAACGGCAGCGTGTCTGAAACGCGGCGGCGCCTGTGGAAGGAAAGCCTAAGTGAGGAAAGGACATAGAGAGGAGGGGCCGCTTGAGCTGAGACTCACCCTGCGCTGGAGGGCATTGCGGATGTAGACACAGGTACAGGAGACTTCGGCCTCGAGTGCGTGTGGCGTGTTTGGGAAAATTACACTTGGAGAGCAGCGCTGTCGGAGTGCGCGCAGTGAGGAAGATGCGCTACACAGGCTGGGGCCATATCCCAACAGGAGGCACACATATTCTACGTGAATGCTTTAAACTTTACAGGGTCGCCAAAACATTTTACAGTCATCAAAGAATTGTGAACAGTGAAGTGGTCACAGTTAAAGAGATTATCTGGCAATGCACGTAGGAGGAATGGGAAGGTTTTGAACCCAGAGGAATGGATATCAGGAAAGAGATCAAGTGAGAAATGCCTGGAGCCTAAGTTAGGTCAGTGGGAGTGGGAGACAAAAGGGAAGTGAAGGTAACTACTTAGACGATAGAATCAGCAGGAGCTTTGATGACTGATTAGATAGCAGAGGCAAGAGAGAAGGGGAACCTCTGCCTTTTGGGTTTCTGGTTTGGTAACTGAAAAATCCTCAACAGTTTGGGAAAGTTAAAAGGAGGAGATTTTTAAGAGAGAAAGAATAGATCTGGATCTTTACCACGCGCACTTGAAATGGTTGGGATAACCAGGACAACGCTTCTGGTGGCAGAGAAATATGTAGGGGTGGCCAAAGGAGGAACAGCCTGCAGGGAGACTGAGGCGTATCCAGAGATGCGGGAGAGAGTGGTACAAAGGCAAGAGGTTAGAGGGGTTACAACCAATGGCAGTAAATGCAGTAAGTAGGGTCAAGTGAAAGTACTTGGAATGAAAACTCTGGGGGATGCCCAACTGTTCTAAGTTAAACACTAGGTAAAAGTGAATAAATAGAGACATCGGTTGCAGACTGTTATTCCCTTGAGGTTTGATTGTAAAAGGAAAGAGTGAGGACAATTGAAGGGAATAAATCCAAAGTCAAGGGAACTTTGTTGTCTTGTATGTTTAAAAGATGAAAGATACTGTGTGAGTGTGTGTTTGGGGGGTGGAGGTGGAAGATAGTACAGGGGAAACAAATGGTAATGGAAACAATGCAATTAAAATAATGTAAAAAGCCCTGGCTGGTGTGGCTCCGTGGACTGAGCGCCGGCCTGTGAACTGAAAGGTTGCCAGTTTGATTCCCAGTCAGGAAACATGCCTGGGTTGTGGGCCACCAGGTCCTGAGTTGGGGACATGCGGGAGGAAACTAATTGATGTATTTCTCACATGTAGATGTTCCTCTCCCTCTCTTTCTCCCTCCCTTCTGCTTCCCCTCTCTCTAAAAATAAATAAATAAAAATTATTTAAGATAATTTAAAAAAAAGATGAAAGAGTTGTTTGAATGCTGAGAGAAATGGCCAATAGAAAGAGGAAAATGAAAGACAGAGAAAAGATGGGACAACTGAAGAGGCAACATCCCAGAAGACAGAGGTGAAGAGAGATGAATGTCCGAAACAGTCAGAATTCAATGAATGTATTGTACACCTGAGCTCCCTGCATTTCACAATATGCTAACTGTATTTCATTTTAAAAATCATTTCCCAAAATGCCATCATATTGGTAAAACTAGTAATTAGAGGACTTTATAGTTCAGGGGAAATGGGCATTATCTACATATAAATAGTCGTTCTGTGTTTTATCTTTGGTGTTGGGGCTGAGTGAGCTGGCCAAAGACAGGGTGGGTGGCTTTCTGTCTGTGTGTTATTGAATTGTTATGTGAGAGATTAGCATTAATTTGTCCCGAGGGCTTTTATTCTTCATTTAAATATTCTACATTTAAATTTAAACTGGGTTTCAATCAGTTTAAATTCAGTGTGCTATCAAACGAAACTCTTCCCATCACACCCCACTCCCATCAATGCCTTCAACAGTAGTAATTTCCCCTCACCTTGGAGTTGCCTCCACCTTAATGACATTTTGGGCAAATTAAAAAACTCTGCAGTGATTTCCATTATTAAACATCCACGTCAGTTTAATACTCTGATTTCCTATTTCAAACGTGGAAGTTTTCATAACCCTTGTCACTGTCCAGATCTGCGGCTGGAAGGACTCAGGGGAAGTGGGTGGAGGAGGAGCCTGGTTTTCCCTCTGACTGTTCTGCCCTCTCTCTGGCCTCAGGGGTTGGGGAGAGAGAATGAGAAGAGATTCTGAGTAACTTCTAGGCTTCTGGTATTCTCTGATGATTGTGAATTGCTTCTGTGGGCCAATAAAAGGAAGAGTCTGAATTCACCCCAACTTTTGGTAACATGAGAAGTTTTCTTTAGAATGTGAGAATATTTCCCTTAAAAATTAAAATAAAAATATTGGGCTTTACTTACCAGTTTAACAGGAAAAATCCCACTCAACATCCTATTACACTCCTTCTCCCACACACAACAACCTCAACATAACATAAAGCACTAGTCAAAACAATGACAAATCAGTAAAGATTTTTGACGTTATCCGAGTGATGCTTTAGGAAGGTCTGTCTTAAGGCAATGTTGGGAGGAGACCTTGGAAACGGAGTCCACTTACGAAACCACTGCAGAAGCATGGCTAAGAGGTAATGAGTGTGAGTTTTAGGGGTAAAAATTGATAATTTTGGGGAGGAAGAGCAACCAGTTACTGTAAAGTTTGGAGTCCTAGTAATCGGGAGAATGAAGGCATTTGGGACAGAAAGAGAAGAGCCAGAACTATATTTACAGGGGAAGATGATAAATAACAAAATATCCATTAAAATACAGCATTATCCATTAAAACAAAAGTAAAATTATAAAATCAATTTGTTTTCAAAGATTATAATTAGACATTTTGAAGGGTCATATTTTAATATACAGGGCTTAATCTTGATGGTGGCTTCAGTTTTATAAAAATTTTGCTGGAAAAATTATTCTCTGTGTTTTTCTCCATGCTTCTAACTTCTGGATCATACATATGCACACACACACATTCTCATTTTCTTAGTTAGACCTTCTGCCCATTAAAAAAGTTTCATTCATCTCTGCTCATCAATTTGTAGAGCTCTTTGTATATTGTAGATATTATGCACTGGTACTTGAAAACATTTTTTCAAATAATTATTTGGCTTTTTGACTTTTGTGTGACAAAGATAACATGCCAAATTCCTTTTCATTGCCGTTATTGTTGGTGCCCTTGTCATAAGAAAGCCTCTTAGGTATGTTTTCTTCTTTATGCATCATCTGAGGTCCCCGGATTGGCTAAGATATGCCACAGTGCTGGGCTGTACATGTTGTACCCTAGATTTCCTTTTAAGTTTTTATTCTTTGTTTTACACTAAAGTCTTTTACACATCTGGAATTTATTGTTGTGGTAGGAAAGAGTCCAACTTTCTTTTCTTCCAGATGGAAAGCTAGTTGTACGCGTGCCTTATGTTAAAACGCCATTCTTCTTCCAATAAACCGAAATAGTCCTTGTGTCATATATTACATGAACACATACTGGGGCCTTTCTGGAACCTAGTTCTCTATTCTTTCCATGGACATATGTTTCAGTTTCTGTGCCGATACCACACTGATTCCATTCTAACAGTTTCGGGGCACGTCGTTACCTGGCCATCGAAGTCCCCCTTCCCCCGTAATCTTCTCATTTTTCATAGTTTCCTTGTTCATTCTTGTTTTTCTCAGTTGTTTCTTTTGTCGAATTAACTTTAAGCTTATTTTATACAATCTTCCCCCCACCCAAAATTCGGTACTTTAATTGCATTAAATGTGTTCATTAACTTGAGGAAAACAGACATTTTATAATGGTAAGTCTTCCTTCTGCCAGGAAAACCGATCAACCCTCTAAACCAGGGGTGTCAAACTCATTTCCACCGGGGGCCGCATCAGCCTCACGGTTGCCTTCAAAGGCAATGTAATGTCAACTCCTTAACAGTTAAGGAGTAGTTACATTTACACAGTCCTAAAATTATTCCGGCCCTTTGAAGGCAGCTGCGAGGCCGATGTGGCCCCAGGTGAAAATGAGTTTGACGCCCTTGCTCTAAATGTTATACTACTGGCATATCATCTGGCTTTGGCATATCTGTAAGTAGGCTAAATAGAACCACATGGCTTATCTGTGAATGAGAGCCATCTACCGAAGAAATAGATAACCTCCTTATTACTGTATATTATACTTTGGTTGGCTCTGTGTTGGCTTTCATCTATAGTACAGTCAACATGTGATTATTGTTACCACTGCTTTTTTCCATCATCCTGTAAGACCCTGCATTAGATTTCTACACACGACTACTTCCTTAAGGTACAAGGCTTTTGTAACTCTGACTAGAGTAGTGATAAATTCAAAGAGCATTTTGTATCACTGTAGAGCCCACCTGGTCCCGATATCTGACAAGTAATCTTTCCCTCACCTAGCCTAGAGCTACTTTAATCTCCTGGATTCTAATAATTTTGCAACATGTTTTTCTAAAACTGGTTAATCTCCATTGGCATGAAACAGGAAGGAGAATCCTTAAAAAGGGAGGAAATCTTTCAGATTCATTATATACATATAGTGAGTTGACTTTCTTTGATATCCTTGATAATTGAATTGCTTAGCTTTGTAAAAAGTTCCATAATCTAAATATTATTACACTGAAGGTCCTTACTTGGTTGCCCGAACAAAGGCTGTGTTGATTTAAATTGAGATCATTTACTCAGATGCTGTACGTTTTTGTCTTGTAATAAACTGAGTATTTTTATTTTATTTTTTAAAAATTAGATATTGAGAGTTAACCTATTTTTCGGACCATAAGACGCCCTAGGTTTTAGAGGAGGAAAATAGGAAAAAAGTTTGAAGCAAAAAATGTGGTAAAATATTTAATAACATAAATAACATAATATTTCACCAATGTAAATGTAAACAGAATTCAACAGCAGCATTAACAACCATTATTCCTCCCAAATTTGGGGAGGGGGGAGAAGTGTATCTTATAGTCTGAAAAATACGTTATATAAACTGACCAATTTTTTTGTCTTATTTTGTTTTGCCTTGTTTTCTAAAAAATTAAGAGTTAATTTTTATGCAATACTGCACAACCATTTGGAACCACTCCATAGCTTAACAAGCAAATTAACCATACGATCTTGACAATCACATGGCTGCAATAAAAGAAGGGAAAGACAGGTAGTTCGCACCTACCACTCTGCCCCAAGCAAGGCCGACAGAAGCACTGGAAAAGCGAAATCAGTGAATTGCTTCTTCCTGACAGGTACCATGGACTATCCATTTTCAGGAAGAGCTACTTAAAAATTTGTACAAAGATGGTAATGTGACTATTGGTCAATATTTGATACCCTTTTACAAAGAAATACTGTATTCATTATTGAATTATAATAGACTTTCTGGAAATTAAAAAAATTAGCTTCTGGTAGTGAAAAAGTTTTTCTGGTAGATGTTTTATTGAAACAAAATCCTGAAAACAGTTAAATTGAATTATCATTTAAATCCTAAAATAAGAAGACTGTAAGTACATATGAACATCCATGTACTTTTTAAATGCAGCTAAGTGTTGTG
The DNA here is from genome assembly GCA_028533065.1 of Trachops cirrhosus. Lineage (NCBI taxonomy): Eukaryota > Metazoa > Chordata > Mammalia > Chiroptera > Phyllostomidae > Trachops > Trachops cirrhosus. Next base: position 186,476,189 of record CM052540.1, on the reverse strand, counting down.
TTTAGTCACGGAGAAGGGAAAGTTTGTTCTGAGCCATCAGCATTGAGATTGGAAGATGAAGGCCAAACCAGCTGTGGGATGGGAGTGAAACACTGGGAAAAGTGAGCAGAATGCCAGCACCACGGAAAGTGGAAATGTGGGCTGCATGGGGGCCAGAAGCCTGCCGCCAATCAGCCAGAAGAAAGGGCATTGGGGATGGTACGGTTCCCCATCCGTTACCCTTCTTCACCTCCGGAACAGCAGTTAGCGGTGCATGGACACGGGTGAACCCTTCTACACCGCAGCTGTTTTTTGACGGTGTAAGTGCAAAGTCTTCTAATACAATTTCTGTATTTATCTCATTAACATTAAGGGAATAATTTAAGGGAAAGCAATGGGGAGGGGGCTAAGAACTAATAGTAATCCTTAAAAAAAGTTAAATATCAATTAGAACATTATGAATATAATAAAGAATAACGTACCAAGTCAAATAAATGGCATGTCAGATCACTATTATATCTCACTATGTAAAGTGATACTTTGCATAGGTAAATAAAAAAGTGAATAACTCTACATAGGTTTAAAAAAGTGAGTACTTTACCTACCTATGGAAAGTATTTCATGACAGAAGCAGAAGACTAAGGGGAGGAATCCGTTGGGAGGGACCTTGAAGGCAGATCAGTTGAACCTCCAGTCCAGGAGGAAAACCCCACTGACCCCGCGCCTCGGCTAAGTGCGAACGGGACAGAACCCTTGGGGGCTCACTGGGTGTCAGTGGCAGGCCTACTGGGTGAGCCTGCCTAGCAACAGTCAGAAAAGCTGAATGTGTCAGCTCCACTCACACAAACGTAGCCTTAGTCTGTGACGAAAACTTACACAGGAAACAATCACGGCAGTTCGAGCAGAACGTTCATCATGTAACTATTCAGCCAGTAAAAACTGCCCTTCAAAGCTGGGGACCGAGAGCAGGATCGTGACGGACTGTCAAACCCTGGTGTCCTCGTCAGAATGTGACCCAACTGTTCTGTGCAGCACAGCATTTTGTGTTTCATAGGAAATGAGGGAGGTGTTACGTAGTAAGGAGTCCTTCCCCTTTGCTGATACATTTATAAGACCAAATGAAAATAAACTTACTATCAACAATGTAAAAACTCTCTATCTTTAAAGGTGCTCAAACATATATTTTTAGATTTTACTTTTTCTAACTTACCTTTCAAATTATGTTGATATGCAATGGTCTGTTGTAGCCCTTTTATCATATTATGAAGAGTAGCACATTCTAAAACAAAAAAGATAAATTTGTTTGAAGATTATTTGCTTTAATTTTGGAATTATGCTCTCCAAATTGAATTACATAAAGTAAAATAATACTTAATTGACAATGATCAGATCTTAATAAAGCAGCCAGGCATCTCAAAGTAAAGTATATAAAATGACTTTGCCCTCACCCTTTAAGGCCAATGCAATTCAGGGTTTAGTGAAGACGTCCGAAGGCACAGGAACCCTGGACATAGGGAGGCCCTCCCTGTGCCTTAGCAAGAGCTGCCCCGAAAGTCAGGCACCCGTGGGACTGTCTGAGGACCCTGGGGAGTGTATCCCTGTCAGTTTTCCATGAAAGAACATCCCAAGGACAGAAAGTCCAGACACATTTAGAGAGCCAGAGCTGGTGAGGTGTCCTTTGGGATAAGATAATGCCTTTCTTCCTCCCTGTCCTCTTAGACTTTTATGCCTGAGTCCCAGGGCCAGGGAGTGGCGTTAAAAGGAGTAAAACTCAATGTGCTGCTACAGGGCAGCGGGGGACAAAGCCTCCCTTGCAAGCGTTAGTGCCCAGATACATGCATAAAGCTGTCAGTGTTCTGGATTTCAGCAGCAACAGCTAAACCTCTGATGGGGAGCAACAGTGGGGGAAACTTCTGAAACTTTAATCGGTCCGCTCGGCTGTGAGGTCCAGGGCAGCAGGGACTATTTTGTTTCATTTACCATTTCGCCCTAATACGCAGGGCAGTTGTGGTCCATAACAGGCACTCCATAAATATTCCTGCAGTGACTGACTCACAGACAGGCAACGCCAATGTAAGCCAAAGCAAGAAAGGAATAAATAGAGAAACTCTAGTCTTAAAATAATAACATATTTTATATTACTATTCTAAGGGCTTTGCAAATATTAAATCACTTAACCCTCTTAACCCGATGAAGAAGTTCCTAGTATTTGCTTCATTTTGCACATGAGAAATGGACACACCGAAGGTTAGCAAACTGCCCAAGGTCCCACTTGTAAGTAGGAAGTGGTAGAGCTAGAACGTGCACCCCAGCAGTCCAGCCCTAGTCTATGATTTTAACTACTTCACTGACACCAAGAAGGTGAACTTAGGAGAAATTCTCCACAGTGATTTGTATAAACTGAGGTCCTAGAAAGGGAGCAAGAACAGAACCAAAGACTCTGTGATAGTTACTGGTATCTACTGCATTTTTACTATAAGGCTAGGAACCACAGGTTTCACTGCTTTAAGTTTATAATTATACTAGCTAAATATATAACGTTTAATAACTTTATCAGACAACAGTATTTAAAAAAATAACTTTAAAGTTGAAAGGCAATTTCACCTCTATGCACTTGGCTTAATTAATAAATACTGAGCCTTATTCTCTTTCTTCCAGTTTTAAGGGCCCATGACCAATATTCAGCTGGTATGCACTGGTATGACATACTAACCAGCAGCCATCTAATTGGGCATCTGTGTTCATGGTTAAATTGTAAATATCACATTTGTATTGAATAAGTTGCCTAGTTATAATAATAGTACCATTTACTGAATGTTTACTCTGCCAGGCATTATACTAAGTGCATTAAAAACACCACCTCAGCCCTGGCTAGTGTGGATCATTGCACTGAGTGCCGGCCTGCAAATCCAAAGATCGCTGGTTCAATTCCCACACAGGGCACATGCCTGGGTTGCAGGCCCTGTCCTCAGTTGGGGGCGTGCGAGAGGCAACCAATCGATGTATCTCTTGCACATCCATGTTTCTCTCCCTTTCTTTCTCCCTCTTTTCCCCTCCTAAAAATAAATATATAAGATCTTGAAAACAAAACAAAAACAAAAATACCACCTCAGAAGTTGGTATCATTATCCTGATTGTACAGAAGCAGCGAATCATCCATGGAGATCTGGTTACTTGCCAAATATGCCCTAGTTTGTGGAAGGTAGAGACGGGTTTCTCTCATTTCAAATCTGTGCTCTTATTCTGCTTATCCACTTCTGCCTCAGGGACTGTGAGGTAGCTGATGCCACCATGGAACCGGGACTCAGAGGGACTGGCTGAGACTTCCCTCCTTCACTTTCAAGCTACGACACCCTGGCTAAGTTGTGTAGCCTATCTGAGCTTATATTCTTCATCTGCAAAAAGAAGTGCAGGTGATACCTATCCTACTTCACGTAGAAGACTGTTCTCATGCATAAGACTGTTCCGACAACCAAATGAGAACACGCACTTTCTAAATTCGCTCTCAAACATTTGTGGGGGTCGATGATGACGCGGCTCTCCCAGCAGCCGCTGTGAGGGCTGGTCAGGGGGCCCTTGGCCAGAAGGAATGTGTGCTGTTTTGGGAGTGGATTGTGACTCCTTCTTTATCTCCTTTGGGGGGTGGCTTCTTGTTCTGTGACTGCTTCTTGACCCTTTCACACACTGAAGTCATGGAATTTAGAGTCACACGTAGGACACGTGCCCCCTCTGTCTGGGACCCTTAGAGCTAGTGAGCCTCAGCCTGGAGGAGACACGGTCTCTCACACCGACCCGCCGTCGGCGTGCTGCCCCGTGATGTGAGCAATAACCGGCACGTCCCCGTCTGCTGGTCCCCAGGGTGGCGTTTTCGGAACATCAGGAACGTGTAAGCAGCTCCCCAGTCTGGAGCTCCTGTGTTCAACACAGCTATGGCTGTTGTTATTATTTCTCTCCTTTATGCCCCTTAGCAATTTGTATATGTCTCTTTTCTTCCTTTATCATATTGCATTTTAGTTATTTGTGTTTTCTCCCACTAGACAGTGGACCCGTTCAGGAAAAGATGATGCCTTTTTATTTTGACATTCCTTGGATCCAACATGGTAACTATTTCATAAGTGTTCAATAGTTTTTTTATTTCTTGACTAAATGAAAGCACCAATACTATGTGGGGAGAAGGCAAAACTTCACTTTCAGTGAGAGGTCCTGCACGCAGTGTTCACCTACCCTAATAGAAGGAAAGTATTTTGCAGAAGTTGAAAGCTCTATGGAGTTAAAAGATTCTGCTATTGTGGTTTTTCACTTCTCCACTTCTCCCCACACTCCCACTATCATTCCCACAATGCTCCATTTTTTTCTCTTGCTCTTTCCCAGTAACAGAATGAGGAATACATTACATTTGATAATACCCACTTCATGGATGTTACTGTGTTAGCTGCTACAATCAAAAATGTAGGAGGCATAGGCTCGGCTATCCCTTGCTTTTTGTGTCTTTTAGAGGCATGAAATCAGTAATTCATGGAATGGTAACTGAGGTTTCCTCAGTAATCAATCAGCAAATTAAAAACAGCACCCTGAGCCCTGGCTGGCTTAGCTCAGTGGATTGAGCGCGGGCTGCGAACCAAAGCATCGCAGGTTCGATTCCCAGTCAGGGCACATGCCTGGGTTGCGGGACAGGTCCCCAGTGGGGACCACATGAGAGGCAACCACACACTGATGTCTCTCTCTCTCTCCCCTTCTCCCTCCCTTCCCCTCTCTAAAAAAGAAATAAATAAAATCTTAAAAAAAAATTAAAAAAAATTAAAAAATAAAAACAGCACCCTGAAATTGAACGTACACTAAATGTTAAAAACTGTGCACTTCACAATTTGAACACAAGGTGGCCCTCCCAACATGTTTTTTTTAAACAGCAGAAACTGGCTCAATAAGGAATTGTTCCTTATTCATTATTCTAAAATAAAGAATGCCCCCACTCATTATTTTAGAATAATGGCTTTCAATTTTCTTTGCAAACATCCACCCAATTATCACTTGTATTAGACTTTATAATGAAATTTGAACAATATTACAGTCTTGTTCAATTCTTAAAAACTAGAGGTCAGGATATTAAGCTACTTATACTATCTAATTTAGTAAATCAATGACTATTTTGAGCTCAAATTTGGGCTCTACCATTAACTAGCACTTTTTTTCCTGACAACTATTTCATAAAGCAGTTGGAGATGTTAAAACAATTATGCATGAAAATAATTTTTACAGTACTTGGTCCTCAATACTAATATTATTTACCACGCTGAAATGGCAAAGAAACTCTTTTTCTGGTGCCAGATATGCAAAATAAAATATCACAATCTTATTCACTATTGTTGAACAAATTCAATCATCTATATAGTTTGTTCTTCTTTTCTAAATGAATTAATACACACTGGACTCTGTAAGGTGTCACTTTTACTTGTTCGCTTACTTCCACTGTGTGTTATTCAGCAAAAAGGTATTTAGATTTAAAATAATTAGATGTTTAAAAAGTATTTATTTTTTCAAATATAAAATACACATGGTACACAAGTATAGAGCAAAGAGGCTCTCTCTCCAATCCCTGCCCCCAAACAAACCAGTGTCCCTTGCCCCAAAGCAAGCACCGCAGAGAAACACCACCTCCTCAGTGAACGGCCCTCCCAGCAGGGAGCCCAGCTCCCACTCAGGCACAGACTGGGTGCGGGTGCAGCTGAGGGGGCAGCCACTGGGAGCTGGGAGTGACGAGTGGCATGAGAGTCTCAAAAAAATAGTGCAGCCCTGGCTGGTGTGGCTCAGTGGATTGAGCACTGAACCTGGGAACCAAAGGGTCGCCAGATGGATTCCCAGTCAGGGGCACATGCCTGGGTTGTGGGCCAGGTCCCCAGGAGGGAGCGTGTGAGAAGCAACCACACAGTGATGGTTCTTTTCCTCTCTTTCTCCTTCCTTCTCCTGTCTAAAAAAAAAATCTAAAAAAAAAAAATAGTACAGTGCATCAGCCTAGCACAGTCCATTTTTAACACTAAAATTTTTGACCCATCTGAAATTTCTTTTGACCCATCCTGAAATTTGTTTTTGGAGGCAGGAATTCAACTGTATTTTTTCCCATGGTTTTGAAGGCCTGGACTGATTCTTGGATTTGCCATTTGTTAGCCAACTGGCCTCAGACAGATTATTTAACCTCTTTTATCTCATTTTTCTTCATCACTGAGGTGGAGTAATAATACCAGTCTTATCTGTCTTTCAGGGCTATCTTAAGGATACAATGATAATCTAGAAAGTGCTGTGTGAATTTAAAATATTTCACAAATGTATGGGGCAATATTAATCACCGTTATACCAAAACGCACTCTCATTAGAATTAGTATTTCTTCAGGTAGCAAAGAAAACCAACCTTCTTTAAGTGAGACCTCCTTTGTTTGCATTCCTTTTAATAAACAGTTAGTTTTTTCCAACTGCATATCCAGTATATTGTTCTTTCCAGTGGTTTCTATCATTTTCTGTAGAAGAAACAGTGTGTATCATTACCAAGTCAAGGCTGTTATTTTGGCTTTCTTACCTAAGTATATAAAGACTAATGAAAATACAAACCACTTTATACCTGAAAGTATAATATTTAAGTCTGACATAACTTGTACCCCCTTCTTTCCAACTGTTCAACCCTTAGTCCTATGGTTAACAATTCCTTAAGCATGTTTCCCAAATATCTTATGATTAAACAACTATAGGGAAGGATCATACTATACTCTGCTCTGTACTTTGGATTTGCACTCGGCACCGTTACCTTGGACATGATGTCACATAAGCACATATAGGTCTATCTCATTCTTTTTAACAGCGGCATTGAGTTTCATTTACGAACATTATGCAATGTATTTAATTAGTTTCCTATTGAGGAAAACTTGTGTTACTTCCACATTTCCCTCCTGCAGATAATTAATAAACGTTCCTGACCACATCTCTCTCTGGTATCTTTGTGAACAGTACAATAGCTGCCCTGTACCCGTCAGACGCCAGCAGAAATCACCAATTCACAACCAGCCTCGTAGCGTCTACACCCACTTCCTTATCGTCACCACTTCTGAATTTATCTCAAAGCAACCCCCTGACATTAGGTTATTTCATCCATGAATATTACCGTCAACGTGTACTCTAGGAGCTAAGACTCAACAGTACAATCACAATACCATTATCACATCAAAAATGAACATATTTCTTATTTAAAATGTTTAAGACTATGATAGATATTTACAAAATAAGCTCCAAAAGCTTTGTACCAAGCTCAATGTTTGAAAAAAATCCTCATAATGGTACCTCGAAATATCCATCACAATGAAAATTCTTTTATTATGACAATACTACATTGTGTAAATGAAAAGAAGAAAAAAAGGATGATAAAGAGAGAAAACAGGTAGGAATTATTTCCCCTCTTCCTCTGCTTCACAAACCCACTCCCCAGATCTTTAGTTTCTCCATCTACATTTTCTCAACAGCTATTCCTGCTCCTCTCCCAGGCAGAGAAGGGGGAAACCCTTAATATATGCTTGTGGACTTGGTCTACCATGTAACTTTCCAGAGCTGGGGAGGGAGGACTTCAAATGGGTCTGTTTCTAGGCAAAAGAGAAGGAAAGGGACCAGACAGAATAGGAGAGAGTAAAAAACCTTCCAGAGCTAGTCATAATGGTAAGACACTAAGGACTGAGTCTGCTTCAGGTTCTCACTAAATCATCCCTGAGATTATGGGCATCTTACGCATTTAAGTATGTATTTATCCTTTAACTTTAGCAAAAGTATATCAATTATTCATTCCCTTGCCCCAGAATCATTAGTATAAATGACCCGAAATCATATATATTTTAAATACATATTTAAAATCATAAAGGGCTTAGCCAAGTTTTCCATAATCTTTACCTGCTCATTTGGGGGCTGTACATTTTTCTTTCTTCCAGCTCCTATATACTTCAACCATTTGATATCTTTACGTACCTTTTCTATCTGTGAGAAGTCATGAATAAGTTTGTCAAGATTCACACTGGTAATCTTTTTCACACATCCATTGCTGCCGTGATCCATGTCTAAACTAGTGCAGAGTAAATAGCGTTAAAATAAACAAACAGCAAATGAAATTTAAAGCACTACAAAAGTAGTAGTAACTCTAACACATAATTCAAACACTAATGTTTCTTTACTCCACTCACAAAGCATCGACGTGAGCTGCCTTACACTCACACAATTTTTGTTAAACCCATTAGCAACAGTTAAATCCATTAAGGCGTCTCTATTCCTCTACACCCATGGGGAGTTTTCGCTAAAGAAATCTAAAATTAGTGCAATTATATATATAAATTATTTGTCCCTACCATGCAAAAAAAATTAATTATGTCACTGTTCAACACCCATCTCCTTGCCATCAGCATGGCTTACTTAAAATGTGATGCATTACTAAATTTGATGAATGTCATTTAAATATGGGTAGTCTCAATTTAATGTATTTACAACATTTAACTAATATGTCACAAGCTTTTTTTTGCTGTATTTCTTGGTCCTGTGCTTATTGCCATGGAATGGATTGTGAACCCCCTCCAAATTCATATGCTGAAGTGCTAAGCCCCGGTGACCCGCACAGAGGAAAGGTCACATGAGCACAAGGTGAGACAGTGGCCATCTGCACCTCAAGGAGGGGGCCCTCACCAGACGCCAGCCCTGCTGGCACCTTCATTTGGAACTTCTCAGCCTTCGGAACTGCGAGAAAATAAATTTCTGCTGTTTAAGCCACCCAGTGTGTGGCATTTTATTGTAACGCTAGAGTAGGGAACACACTTATTTTTCATATTTTGTTTGGTAACCAAAAGACATACGGAAATTAATGTGCTCAAAGCAATCACTCCGTATTTCTGTTCTCTTGTTATTTTGTCTAAGAGTAACCTTTGGGTATTGTCAGCTGACTGCTGAAGTGAAGAAGAAGAGTCTTGGTTTTAGTCCTATGGAACCAATCGGAAGAAATCCAGTAAAGATGGAGAAATTGACTTTTGCAAAGCAGCCAGCACTTATATCTAGGGGCAAGAGAGTGTCTAGAAAAACAAGATTAATACAATCTAAAAGTACGGGACACTTGTGTTCAGACTTTTTTTAGCAAAGAGGAAGGGGAAAATACAAATTTGAAATTTAGCCACTGTAAGTGGAGAAAAGTGGCAAGCAGTCCAAAGTGAAAGGTAAGTGAAATCCCCAAAGCAATTACTTAAAGTAATTTTGGGGGGTGTATTATTGTTTAAAATAAGGTACACCAAAACACAGACATTGCTTGACAATTTGTTACTTCATTAAAAAATCCCATTTCCTTCCTCTTTTTAATATTATATTCCTTGAACAACTATTAGAGGTTTTTAAATCTGAGAGAATTTTAGCTGAATATTTTAAGTTTATTGAACTACTTTCTTGTGTATCAAATGTACAAGTAAAACTATATAAAATCCGTTAAATAGTTAAAACTTGACCCTCAAGGCAGGAGAATAATTGGAATAGCACCCCAAGAAAAATACAGTAAAATTCTTCTTGGGGTAAAAATTTAAAAATCATCTCTATTTGATATACTGTTATTATTTAATAGAACTGTATGATAATCTTAAATAGTGAATGCAAAGGCCTTCTTAACATTTCTTTTTTCTTTTTGGTCTTTAGCATTTTCAAGAAAAAAAGGTTTACCAGGGTTTTGTCTCAGAATGTGGCTCCTGAACAAAATTCATTTCAATCTGAGCTTAGTTCTCCGCGGGTGACTTTTCCCTCGCGAGGCCCCGGGAGAGCTTCCCTTGCCAACCCGTCCCCAAGCTTCACCGGCAGGGGTTGCACGCCCTCCTTCGCCCCCAGCCCCGCGCCGGCTCATCTCGAGGGAGCTGACGCCCCCTCCACCTCCCAGCTCCGAGCGCCTCTGCGGCTGTGACGTGGCCTCCCGCCCCGGGCCCCCGGCGGCCCCCGGGGGGCTCCGGGCCTGGTCGCGTCTCCGCTGAGAAGCAGAAGCGGACTGGGGACCGTCGGGGCCGAGCTGCAAGCGCCCCACAGGCGGCGCCCGCCCGGCTGACTTCTCTGGCCCCACCCGCTTCCTTCGGGACAGGCTCGGCTGCAGCCCCTGTGTCCCCCCCACCGCGCCCGCGGGTGCGCGCTCAGCCCCGATGCCCGGCTCCCCGCTCCCCCCACCTGCACCCCGCGTCCTTAGCGGCCCCTCGCCGATGCAGACCGAGCGCCGCAGGCGTGGCCGAGGTGGCGGGGCCCAAACCCTGTTCCGGCCCCGGGGCCTGGGGGTGTGGAGAGGAGAGTATTTTCACACACGGGGAAAGCGGGAACTGCGAATCCGCCGAACACCAGTCTGGGCTCTGGCGAGTCCCGTCTCCCCGGTCTACTCGGTGGGGCGGTCCGGCGCCGATAGGCCTCCCCGCCCCGGGAAGCAGGTTCCCGCAACTAAGGGCCCGCCCTCCGCCCGGCCCCTCGTGCGCCCCCTGCCCAGCGCCCAGCCGCCTGCCCTACCTCCCTGGCCTTCACTCCCCACCCCGCACCTGCTGCTTCTTAGGTATTGTCATGGTTTCTAGAACATGACTCAAGCACCAGCGTCTGCCAGATCAATAGTTATTTCCCTACCCCAAGAATACATCACATTGACTTAAGTTTTGATTAGTGAGTCAGCGCCATTGAATAAATAATAATCCTTCCTTATTCCAGTAACTGATAGGCTCACACAGTACCAGGGACTGTGGCAGTCACGTGATGGAGATGAAAGCTTGGACGCCATGCCTTGGGACCACCCGCAGTCAGTCAATAGAGATGGCCTTCCATCTGGAGAGTTTTGTCTTGGTAGCCCAGTGGTTAAGGGTAATGAGCTCAGGGTGGATTATTCGAGTCCCAACTTTGCCACCTGGGTGACTGTGGGCGAGTTCTCAACTACACTTGCCTCCCCTTCTGTACCTGTAAAACAGACATTAATAGTAATGCCTACCTGATAGAACTGTTAAGACGACTAAGTGAAATGACACATTTTAAAAGTGTTTTAATGCAGTTTCTGGTGTCAAGTGTCCAAAAATATGAATTATTATAATTAAAAAATTTTGCTCCAAACAGTTTGAAAGTGTACCCACTGCCAACTTTGCCCTATCTACTCGTTTTGAGTGGGAGATTTGTTTTTATTAATTTTTGTTATGAAATCCAAAGTTTGGCACGCAGAAACATGTAAACTGTACTAAGATAATCCATCCATTTGCTGTGAAGGTTAGCATAGCATGGTGGCAAGAAAAATGGACCAAAATGGGAAGTCTGGGGTGGAGCCCTCTTTTTGCTGTATACCAGTCAGTAAAACTGGAAAGGTTGATTACTCTTCTTTTCTAATTTTTAAATTAACAGAGCTAAAATTTTAAGATTTTAACTGGTCTTAAAACATTGCCCATCAAAATATTTTGAAAGTGCCATTTTGTCATGTTCTTTACCTCATTAATTACACAAAAATTCATGCCAGAGATATTTTAATTTTTAAAGATCATTTAAGAGCATGCTCTATCTATCTATCTGATCTTTTAAGTGCTGAAACTTGAAACTTTCAGCTTGCCAAGTAAGCTTTCCTCAACATTAGTAACAATACACAGGGATATTTAAAAAGGGCCTTTTGAATTGCTTGTTCTATCCAATTAGCATATATAAAATCTTCCGGGTCACTCATATCATAATAGTTACTGAAACAAACCCGTTTTAAGACCCACCTAAAATGCTACCTTCTCCATGAGGCATCCCCTAATTATATCAATCGGCTGTGATCTACCTGTCCTTGCTCTGTGCTTCTATCACACTTTGGACCACATGGGCCTCTTGTGGTATTTGTTAGGGATGTTTGATTGATATTTCTTCTGCTGTATTATCAGTGTCTTGGGGAAAGAGAAAACTCTAATACACACACACAGACACATGTATCCGTGTATGTATATACATAGTGCTTAGCATAGTCAGAATACATAAAAATAAACCAACACACCAAACATAAATCAGGAAAATGTAGCTTGATTTTTCTAGTCTGAAATGAATCACAGCTTCTCTTCCAGTTTATAGATGTTAGCATTTTTTTCAAAGAACCTGGTGAGTTTAAAATATGTCTGTCAATGAGAAACTGGAGGAGCCTCCCATAATTTCATCTTTAAAAGGGGAATGCTTTTCACAGCTGTAGTCACTGTTTGTTTATCAAATACCATCTGATTGAGAAGCAAAGGATTCACTGAATATTTGCTCAGAAACCGCCTGGTAAAACATGAGAGAGAAGTAAGTTACGTTATTATGCCATACTAACAAAGGGAATATAAGCAAGCAACCTTAGAATCCAGTAAAAGGTACCTTGATTTGGGAAGTAAAGTATATGCATCTACACAATGGGAAAAAATCAGAATCTTTTCATTTATGTATGCAAGCATTTTAAGGTGAACTACACACTAATGTTTTCTAAGTTACACATAACTTCATTCATGAATTTATTCTGAAGTATTTGTTAAGTATTTGTTAAGTATTTGCAAGGCACTAACTACTGAGGGTCTAGACACTAAGGAGAGCAAGACAAATAAGATACTCTCCTGCTTTGGAGTGAGTCTCATAGGATCGCCTTTTTAAGACCATAGGCACTTACCTGTCTGCTTTTTCAAGAAACCCAGTACTTGCTGGGCACCAACCACTCTGGGATCTGTGAGGACACTAGGAATAAACAAAGAGACATTGTTCCTGACCCCAGAGGACATACAACTTAGAGAGGGAAATAGTTAATAAACTTGTAAATAACAGATAAGTAAAATTGTAATAAGTGCAAAGAAAGAAACACACATCTATGATACTGATTTACACAGTGGATGGGAGGTGCTTTAAATATGGTGGTCATCTTATCCCTGAGCAGGTAAGATGAAAGTGAGACCTGAAAGGTTCCTATAAAATGTGCTGTGGGCAATGGACCGCACTCCACTTTTCACTGCCTGCTTGCTCTCCTGACATCACGGCTTTAATGAATTGATCTGATTCCCGTAGTTCAGTATCTGCTTCTGAGCCACATTGCTCTGGCTTCACCTGCAACGTCAGGTCCCAGTTCTGCGGCTCCCTGGCTCTCAGTGTCACTTGCAGTAATTAGGTGAAAACCGCCCGGTGCACCGGGTCTGTGCCTCTGTGGAGCTGTGTCGGTTGGACTCACTCCCATCCTTCTCCAGAAGGAGAGTGGAATTTGGACATGAAAAAAAGTATTCGGTTGGCTATAACTCCAAGCCTAGCTGAACACTGGCAAAATATCTTCCAACTAATTTTAGAGGGGGTTTGATTGAGAGTCTTTATGGCTGGACCTGGATAGTAAAAACAGTTGATGAAGAAAGTCCTACATCAAATCTTTCCTTAGGGAAGGGTAAATGTGTCTGGAAGTGCCACGCTCCAAACCTTCTGACCAGAACTGGCTATATAACTTGTGGGGCCCTGTACAAAATGAGACCGTCGGGCTTCTGCTAAAAAAATACTGAACATGTCAGGACAGACCGGCAGAGGATTAACCTGAGTGTGGGTGTTCTATGTGTGGGGCTCTGTGTCACTGCACAAGTCCCACACCTGAGAAGCTGGTCCTGTCTCTGACTCCCGCAGGCTCTTCCCACTGCCGCTCTTCACCTTCTTCTGGCTCCCCTGTTGTTCATTTGTGTGGCTTGGAAGTTCAGGAGCTTTAATGTATGTGATGGGAATGCCTGAGCTGCAGAGGTGGAGCTGTGCAGCGCCCCCTGTTGACTGTACCAAGGCATTGCATATCTCCTAGGAGGAACGGAGACATCAGCTAAGACCCTTTTTGTCGTTTGTCACCAACAGTCACTGTTTGTGAATCAGTGAAAACATTTCTTTAAAAATGAGCCTAGAAAATACTGTGTCAATGGGCTATTCAGAAAAATTACAGGTGAATGTGGTTATTCCAAACATTTCTTTGTTAGGGTCAAGGAGGAGACTTGGCTCTTTCAGATGGAGTCAGGATGCAAGGCAGGGTTAAGATCGCTAAGTCAGGAGGAGAGAAGATGGCGGCGTGGTAGGATGCAGCAGATTCTACTCTCCCACAACCAGGGAAAAAAAATCTGAGTCATTTTACGTAGGTACAGAGCAAAGAGCCAACATTATCACGCCATAAATGAAAATAG
>CM052540.1:186146397-186461536 GCA_028533065.1 Trachops cirrhosus | reverse complement strand
CTTGGGGTAGTGATGGAAAACACGACCTCTCAAAGCTAGAATTCCTGCCTTTAAATTCTGGTTCTGCCATTTTTTAGCTACAGGACCTTGAGCACACAGTACTTCCCCTCCACACCTTGGTCTCCACATCCAGGGATGCTGTAATGGAGATAACAGAGGGCTGAAAAAGGATGGCGCAGGTTCCACACCAACACTCAGTTCGTTGTCTCTGACCACTGATGGGGCTGTCATGTGATTCCCCCTTGCTGTTTGTGCGGTCCTTTGGTGGTGGACAACACCCAGACTCCTGTTCCCCGCCACGCCATGGCTCCTTCTGAACCTTTGCAAGAGTTTCTCGGAAGCCCACACCAGCAAGTAATGCTGGCAAGTCACAGGGTATGTGCTTACGCGGTTCCACTCACTGATGCGCAATTGCTCTCCTGTAGGGCTGTAGCAGTTGTTGCTCCCACCTCACTGAGGCAGGGGAAGAAGGCCTGGACATGCCGACTGATGCAGGACCATGCGGAAGGGCCATTCCACACCCATAAGCCTCTGCGGGGTCAGCCAAGGTTTTCCTGGGCCTGCCTTGCGTCTTGATCTCTTGCTCTGCCCACTCCTGCTTCCTTCTTCTTGCCACAGATGCTGCCCCCAGGGGGCACTCCTGAATAAATATTCTGCACGCTAAACTGCTTTCTAGAGAACCCAGCTGCGGGCTCCATGCTGATTTTCAACCAAATATTAAAACACAAATAATTTAAAACAATGAGATTATGGTAAATTATTGCAATGTTTGATCTCAGTAAATGGATATGACATGCCAATGAGAAGGCCACCTAACTTGGTTGCAGTATGGAAATGGTTGTTTTTAGGAAAATACATTCTGTTTTTCATTTCATTTCGTTGTCTCCAGTTTAAAAACAACAGTTACTTCTTCCCTGCAGCTTTACAAAAGGAAGTAAAATACTGAAGGGTAGCAGAATATTCCACCCCAAAGTACGCCTCTTTGACATAAGGATTATTTTGAGCTGATTAGGTTGAGAAACTGCAGATACTAAAAAACTCTGAGAACGGAGTAGAAGTAAATTTTTGTAAGTGTCATTTACTTTAGGAAGGGGGTCTGGACCAGGAAGAGAGCTTTATTAAAGATAACTTCACCTGAAAGACTTATCTATTCTGCGGGGCAATCTTTGTTCGTCAAACATTTCATTTTCTCTTTTCATCTTCCTCAAATCTGCCTTCCTCCCCTTTGCAGCCCTGGAGCCCTACCCCCTTCCTTAGCCCTTAGGCCTAAATCTTCAGGTCGCCTTAAGCGGGGCTCCTAAAAACCTAATTAAATTTTTTTTCTCTGTTAATCTGTTTGGTGTCAATTTAGTTCTTAAATCAGCCACAGAACCTAGAAAAGCAGAAGAGAAAAATTTTCCTGCTTTACAATATTCACAGCCGCAACACTGATTTTTGACTCCCACAAAGGTACCTTATTTATGAAAACTAAAATTCACTATGATTCATCTACAAGTCAGTGAATTATATTTCCCATGCAGATCTAAAGGGAAATAGTCCATTATTTAGACTCGGCAGGAATGCCAGTCAGAGAATAGTAGCATAATGGAGCTGAGGATATTAAGTGTCATCTTGCAGTTGAACCATTTCAGAACCACTCAGAAATATGCATATCTTACTGGGGTACCAGTAATTTCAGGCAGTCGACTCACTTCTTAGGCTACTTTGGTGTTGTTAAAAGTTAAATTGAGGCGTATTAAAAATTTTAAGAGTTTATTTGAGGAAAAGTCAATTCCACAGGCAGTGCCAAACCAGAAGTGGTTAGGACGGCGCTACCAACAGGAGCTGTGGAGAGACTTTTATAGAGAAAAGGCGAGAGCAAATCAAGGAAATTATTGATTGGCTGTAGCTCAATGCCTAGTTGACTGTGATTGGTTGTCTTTAGAGTTTGGCTCCAAAACCTTCAGGCATTTACAGGCTTAGAGTCTGGGTTTGCTTACATAGGCCACCAAGTCACATGTCTGAGCAGGGCTATTGATGACATTTCCATTTTACAAAGATACCCTCTATTATGAATAATTATAGATTTGTGTGCCAATGACTTTCCTGAACAATCACAATAGTTGAAGCTGCTGGAAAAATCTTAAATTCTGCAATACCCTGAGTTTAACCCTTCAAAGCACTGCTCATATGACTGAAGACAACAATTTAAATAAGTTTATGTACATCCAATTTCAAAGAAAATTAAAATATAGGAAGAACAAAATATGAAACCCTTGACTAAGAGGAAAAAAACCCCACAAACTAGAACTCTCAAGTTCCTTTCCCTGCATTTTGACTTTTGGAGAAAGATATGATAGGAATACATTTTAATACAAATCTAAAAATATGTTACATATTATTTTGTAACTCTAAAATAATAAACCTGAATTATAGAAAATGCAGGAAATTAAATCAAATGAAAAATAAGAAAAATTAGACACCCATATTCTTACCTACCAGAGGTAGCTTATTAACATTTTGATTTATATACCATAAATCTTTCCTTTAACACACACATAAATACACAAAAGTTCATATGGTTTAAGTGAGGGCAGAATGCAGAACTCCTAGTGAGGAGATGAGAGTTTTAGTTCCAGATATTCTAACCAGTTGTATGGCCCTAGACAAGTCCCTGATAGGAATATAATAACTCTTTTAGCTACCTCCTAAGTAAATGGACAATAGACTGTATGAAAACAGTTGGCTACAATTTGTGAAGAAATACAAGTTAATGTCCCTGTGTAAGGTGTTATCATATTATTTTTGTCTTAATATTTGGTTGTCATTAAAATAATTAAACCTTTAGATGACGTACTTTTAGAACTATGAAATTCAGTAGTCTTTTAAAGTGAATTAAAATATTGAAGTTAGTAACTATAAGAGACTTATTAATCTATTTGTCATTTATTATAAAAAGAACTTATGAGGGCGACCCCACAAAAAAAAAACTGGAATTATCTTCTGGAGACCAGGCTCCTCGTACTACAGGATTCCTCCACTAGGGGGTGCTCTAGGAACCCATCTGTATCAGTATACAAGCTGGTGTTGTGAGAGTCAGGGTTCAGCTTCAGTGAATTTTTTTTTGAAGATTCTTTCAATGCATTTGCCCATTTCATGATGGGGGATTTATGAGCACACCTGCCCACAACAAGCTGAACGTTCAGTTTTTGACCAAAAATATCATGACCCCTGTGCCCCATCCTCCCTATTCACCCAATCTCCCCAAACAACTTTTTTTTTGTTTCTCTAGATGAAAAAAGTCCTCAAAGGGAAATGCTTTGCTGATGTGGAAGAGGTGAAACAAAAAATGGCAGAAGCTAGAAGGCATCCAAATCGAGGAGTTCAACAGCTGTTTTGAGCAGTGGAAAAACCATCTCAATAGGTGCATTGCATCAAATGGAGAGCACCTTGAAGATGACTGAGGTTTAAACATGTTAGAATAAATACATAATTTTTTCATAAATAAATTCCGTGTTTGGGGGCCCCCCTCATATAAAATACAGGTATGTACCATGAAAATATTCTTACCGTGGTTCAGGCATTCTTGAGCACAGCCGTGAACACCTGGTATGAACCGTCGCATCGGGTGCTCACGGACTCACACTGCTCACAGACTGTCACACACAGTTGGCGGCCCGCCTATGTGCCCGTCATTCCAGGGGACAGATGAAGCTTGTCATTCTCGTCATCTGTTATCACACCAACTTCTCCAATATGCGTGCTCTTCCGAGATGAGATGAGAGGTCAGACGCTCCAATTCCCTCACATGTATCCAAACCGTCAGAACATTTAGATTATTTCCTACATGACATTTAGCCAAGAATCAGCAACTTCTCCTTTGATTTTACTTCTCACTGCATTGATTGTGTAAGAGTTCCGATTCCTTCTGAAACTCTTCTTGCCACACTAAGCAGTGACGTGGAGCACTTGGTAGATGAAGAACTTACTATGGTAAATTAAACATAAACTAACCTGACTGTTGAATAAATAATTTAACTTCTGGAGAGCCAATCAGGAAAAGCCCATTTTATCACGTGCTTCAGTGGGCTAAAGCTGGCCAGATGTCAACAACGGAGCATGCTGGGATTGAGACTGTTGGCTGTACCGCCAGGGCGGATGGGTGGGCTCTGTTTTCCAGATGGGTGGTCTGCTACCAACAGCCCAAACATGGCGAGTGACTGCCTCTTCGTTCCACACTTTGACCCTAGTAATAATCACTTGCTCTTCCAACGTGAATTCCTTCTATAATCTCGGTCAATTCAGAATGTAATAAGCTTGAAAGAATCTGGGCATAGAATTCTGTTTAATACCAAAAGCCACGAGGAAAATAAACAATGAAAATCTAGAATGAAAAAAGAAACTTCTATACTTAGAAAAGAAGATTTTAGTAGTGACAATTTGAGTATCCTTGTTTATGGTACGTGACTGTGTACCCCTCCTCCCTAACACAGACAAGTACAAGGATGAACATGAGGACCTGACCCAGACGAGGCACTTTGGAGTCTCCCTCCTGCTATTGGAAATGAATATCCAGACATCACTCCTTATTCTCTTTGAGTAGCTTGGAATGAAGTGATAACAACTGGGCAACCGTGTGGAGGTGGCCTTTTCCTTCCAATTGCAGTGGGGGTGGGAGAGGGAGAGAGAGAGAGCGTGAGCTGAGGCTGAAACCAACAATGGAATGAAATTTCTTATAGGATTTTGACACCTTTCCAATTTCTCATTTCAATCTTTTACTCCTGTTTTTGGATTTTGTGAGATACCACCATGACTTTATAGACAAATTCTTCCTTCTTTTTTTCCTAAGCCAGCCTTTGGTTTCCGTTACTTGCACACACAAGTTTTAACTGAAATGAAGGGCCAGTGAGGTAAGGACCAGTGGGAAGGAATTGAAAGATTTATAAAGAGACCAAACAATAAGCTGTGGTTTCCAGAATCCAAGAAACAGTCCCAGGACTAAAATGTGTGTTAGGAAAAGGCCGTTTCTCCCTTCCATGTTCCACATTACTTTGCATCATTCTTTAGCTTGGGTGGGCTGAGCAAAGACATAAATAAGAGATACTGATTTGGAGGGTTTCAGTGGTCTGGAGTATGTCACACTTCCTACCTCTTCCACAGTATAAAAATAGTTACTGCACCTTGAACTGTGATCACTAAAAATACCTGGTAAAATTTTTTAAAAATTTGGAGACAATGTATATTACATTTGAATATGCATGCTCTGAGATGTTTATTTAATAGCCCATGATTCTAGTGGATTTGGAGGGGCCCAGAAGTAAGAAGAGGCACTTCACCGAGTCCAGGCTGTAGGACCAGCAGCTCCGCCCATGGGGAGTTACGACCCAGCCGATTCAGCAATGCTCAAAGTTTCTGTGGCAGCAGGTACGCTGTCTGCCGTTTCCAAATCATGTCTGTAAGAGAATCACAGTGCAGACTTCTGCGGTTCTGGAGCAAACTGTAACTTTTTCTGCTGAGAAGTATTCTTTGAAAACCACTTCCTGGTTTGATACCGGCCCCTGGCAGCATCTTGATGCCCGGCCATGGGGCATCGAAAGACCACGCAGCTCACTGGCCACCCATGAAGTATGTGTTAACGCGCCCATCATGAAGCGGGAGCGGCGTGAGAGACTGGGTTCCAGCACTGAATTCACACATCATCTGCACGAACGGAGTTCAGACTCCCACGACTTCTCTCTCTGCATTGCTCCCTCTCCCCCAATCCACTCGAACGGTCTTGGGGTGGCTCCTTACACCCACTTGACTAAAGAGGGAAGAAGTCAGGCCTGCTACAAATGGTTTGCACACGCGCTGGCACCGACCACATTTACAGTCACAATCAGGAGTGTTCTGGAAAGACAGGAGTGAAGGAAATCCTTCCAATGGGCAGAAATGTGAGCCGTCCATTCGGCTGTCTTTTTTTTTGAGCCTCCTACTGAAACCTTCCTCAGATGCTCCAGGCATGTTATTCCCCCCTCGAACCCTCCTAACGCCCTGTGTGTAGAGCTAATGTGGACTGGGTGCTGCAGCCACAAGGATGTCTCCCTGTTTGACCCTGGGCCGAGGGTAATCCTGAGGGTAGAGCTTCTGCTGCACTCACACCCCCTGCACCTAGAAAACCCTTGGTGCCTAGCAGGTGCTCAGTAAAGCCTCTTAAAAGTGTTGGCTCCTTGATGGCTCTCTGTGGATTTGCTTGGACCCGGGACCGGGGAGGTGTGAGAGGAAGCACTGTGGTACAGCCAGAAGCCTGGCTTTGGAGACAGAGGGGAGCCCGTCTCAGCCTCTCACAGGCACTGTGACCCTTCACTCTGGAGGAACCTCCTGAAACTTCCTGTCTTCGCCCTTGAACAGTGAGGAGGACGACACTGAACTTGTACTGTGTCACCCATTGTCTGGGGTAGGGGCAGGCGAAAACCAACCTTCATGGAAGTGGGGCAAGGTTTTTCTGAAGAAGTGAGGGAATCACACTTGAGTGTTTTGAAGAAGGATGGATTATCGGAGAGAAAGGTGGCAAAAGCAAGGGTGTGGAGGTCTCCGTGAAAACTCCAGTTAAGCGTTTACATTTTTCACGTGTGTCCATGAGCTTCTAGAGATGAAAATGAACTTTCCCTGATAATGTTGTCATTCTCTCTAGTTAATCATAACCTTAAAAAATTTAAATACAATATATCATTTAACCCAGTATGTATGCAAAATATTACCATCTCAACATGGAATCAAAATAGAAATTTATTAATGAGATATTTTACATTCTCACTTTTGTACTAAGTCTTGGAAATCTGGTGTTTATCTTGTACCCACAAGACACATGTGGCTGGTGACTACCATGATGCTTCTAGATTACCTGCCCAGGACCCTTATTCCACAAATGGGGAAACTGAGGCCCAGTGATGGGTACTGGCTGGCTCTCACGAATGTAGGCTGTTGGCTTTATCCCACATCACCCACCTGCCTAAGGTATCCAAGGTTCCCCACCATCCTCAGAGCAGCCCCCAGCCCAGCTCCCACCCCCAGCCTCCCAGGGGAGGGGCTGGGGGTCAGGCCTCAGGTGGTCTGCACAGCCTTTCCTCTCACTGGCTTACTTTACTGGCCTGTGATTGTCTTCTGAAGGAGGTCAGCTGGAAGCTCTGGATTCACAGGCATGGAGGGACTCCTCGGGGTCTGCCCCTTCTCTTACATGCCCTGCACGGAGTGGCTGGAATGAGACCGCGAGGCACTGCCTTTCTGCACAGCCCGGTTTGGAGGTGTTTGGATGAATACGAAGAGCGGAGAGTATAAATAAGTTTGACCTACCCCCGTTCACTGCATCCCTCGTTCAAAGAGGTCTATCTATGGTCCAGCTCGGCTCAGTGGCCAGCAGCAAACTTGGGGCAAAGGGGAGAGGCACGAGATGAAATCACCACCGCCATGCGATGACTCAGAGCAGGCATCCGGCCATCGCCGTTTTCCCCAGGTGTTCATCTAGATGGTCGTCCCTGAAGGTCTGGGGAGACGATGCCATGCTGTGTGAAGATGAGCAATACTGGAGGTGAACTGTCTGCCTGGATTACTACGAGCTGATTGGCTGGCTTCTGTTATCATGTATGTCATATTACTTACATCGGATGTGGACACTGATTATGTGGAAGCAGAACAGCACTGAGTCGACGGCAGGGGCCCTGGAGGGAGAGTGTTTGTGCTTCGTCCTGCTCCAACATTTGTTACTTTTGTCACTTCAGTCAAGCTCATGATGTGTGCCCCAGCTTCCATTGTAGTAAACTGGGAGTAACAGAATTACAGAGTTTACCTCATTGGACTGATGCAGGGACTAAAATAAGTCCATGCACACAAAGTCCTTAGAGCAGTGTCTGGCACACGGTAAGTGCTAACGATAGGCAGAAGTGTCGTTATGAAAAACGTCACCCACTGGATGGAAGGATGAGGCTGTGCAGCCTCAGCTGTGTGCTGGCGCCATGTGTATAGTCTTCCGAGAGCTGAGTGTACAGCCGCTTCCCCACTGTGTGTTCAGGGACAGAACACTGAGAGCTGAAAATCGGCCACGTGGGGAGTGCTTACACCATGGAAAATGGCAAATGTTACAAACCTAGACTCACCCCGCTCCTGGAGAAAGGTTGTTGAACATCTGGTAGCAGACCACTGGTTGTGTTTAGCAGGAAAAGAACCTTTTATCTTTAGCAGGGGATTCTTTGCATGCATGGATATTATGTAACGATTCTCCATTTTCTCCACGCTGAGAATAGGATCAGAAGCTTCCCGCCACCCACCGCCCCCTATTGAGTAGTGTTATAGTTGACATTGTTCTTAGAATCTTAGAATACTGGACTAGTCAGAAGGTCTGTGCTTTGGTCCTGATTTCACCACTTACTAGTTCATTAATGCTGGGAGAATCTCTTAGGTTTTCTGAGCTGTGATTTTCTCTTCTGTAAAACGTTAAAAGAAATGTCTGACTTGCCTTTAACACAGATTTGTTATGTTTTTAAAAGTACACATGAAAGTGCTTTATAACATCAAAATCCTATGCAAATCAGCTTTATCACATGGTGCCATCTAAAGGAAAGCTAACGGCAGGAATCTCTCCACTTTGGAGTTTGGACTGCGGCACTGCTGGGAAAGACAAAGTGCATACCATTTCCTGACAAATTGCTTGACGCTTACAGAAAATGCTGCTGACATCTCAATGCTCACAGAGCGATCATGTAGAGTCTTTTTTTTTTAATCAATAGAAAATTGCTTTTCTCTATAACCCCACAAAGACTGCTTCCTGGGACTACCACGAAGAAATCTATTATGTTTGAAGTTCTGTCTGCGTGACTTATTATTTTTTTTAATTCAGCGGACAGCAATGAGGAATGAATTATTTTTGTTCTCGTGAAACAGATACATATCATTCTGTATCGGCACAGCCAGCGCGTCTCAGCAAGCACATGGTGCACCGATTGAGAAAGAATTTGTTAATTGTTGGTTAAGCCCCATGTGTTAATCCTTCTCCAGTCTTCCCTCTGAAGAGGGGGGCAATTCAGAGAGTCTGTCTCAGCAGAGAAATAGAAGTTTTTTGTCACAGAGAAGATGAACAATTCTCTACGACTTCCAAGTTCTTAGAAAATGCCGTTCCATATATGAAAAAGAGAAATGTGCCTGAGTTGCAATGAGAAGAATCTGTAGTTATTTTAATCATGCAACTGCTTTGCCTTTTCTTTTGTTATGATTAAAAAATTTCGCTTACAGCTGACATACAATATTACATTAGTTTCAGGTGTACAACGTAGTGATTAGACAGTTCCGTAACTTATGAAGGGATCACCCTGTTAAGTCTAGTCCCCCCCGGCACTATATGTCATCATTACAGTATGAATAACCATATGCCCTACTGTACATTACATCCCCGTGACTGTTTTTTTACAGCTGCAAATTTGGACATCTTAATCCCGTCACCTTTTCTGCCCAGGCCTCAACACCCCTCCCGTCTGGCAACCATCAATTTGTTCTGTGAATCTATGAGTTTGTTTCTGTTTTTGCTTGTTTTGTTCTTTACATTCCACATACAACTGAAATCATATGGTATTAGTCTTTGTCGGACTCATTTCACTTGCTATAACACCCTCTAGGTCCATCTGTGCTATCACAGATGGCAGGCTTTCATTCTGTTTTGTGGCTGAATAATATTCCACTGTGTGTGTTTTTTCCCCATCCATCTATCATCGGACACTCGGGTTGCTTCCACACCATGGTTAACATAAGCAACACTGCAATGATTGTAGGGTTACATACATCTTTTACAGTCAGTATTTTGGGTTTCTTTGATAAATAACCAGAAGTAGAATCGCTGGGTTATAAGGTAGTTCTATTTTTAATTTTTCTGAGCAGCCTCCACATTGTTCTCCAAAGCGGCTGCACCAATTTGCACCCCAACCAGCAGTGCAGGGGGGTTCCCCTTTCTCCACATCCTCATCAGCACTCGTTGCTTGTGGATTTATAGATGCTAGCCATTCTGACAGGTGTGAGAGGAAATCTCATTGCGGTTTTAATTTGCATCTCTCTGATGATTAGTGATGCTGAGCATCTTTTCCTATGTCTATTGGCCATTTATATGTCATCTTTGGAGAAGTGCCTATTCAGGTTCTCTGCCTACTTTTTAATCGAATTGATTTTCTGGTGTTCAGTTGTATTGGTTCCTTATAGATTTTGCTTATTAACCCTTCATTGGATGTGCCCCGCTGGCCAATAGGTCCTCCCATTTAGCAGTCTGTCCTTTCGTTTTGTTAATATTTTCCTTTGCTGTGCAGAAACTTTTCAGTTCACTATAGTCTCATTGGTTCATTTCTCTTTTGTTTCTCTTTTGCCTTTTATTTTTGAGGAAGTTTTATTGAGAAGGTAAGTTTAATGCTCTAATGTAAAGATGCTTTGCTCACCCTCACATTCATCTGAAAGGTATTGTAACTGTATTTTCTGCCAGGCCTGCTAGTGAGTCTGATTAGAGCAGCTTTTCCCCGTGTTAATAGATATGATAATGGCTGCTCCTTTATCCTATTTTTCATAGTTAAATAGGTGGGGAAACAATATTAGACTTCAACAGATTTAAATATTAGATTTATTGTTTTTAGGGTTTTTTTTAACTGTAGAAGCTTTGAAGTGTCAACACGCCCTCTGGCTCTCCCAGAGGGAAGTGTAGTGGAAGCGTTTTCCAAATTTATTTGACCACAGAATCCCTCATTTAGGAACTAGTCAGGGAACAGGTAGGCCCGGGACATGTGTTAGCGAACCCGTCCTGGGCATCGTCAGGTGTGCTAACAGCCAGAGTCTGAGTCACTGAAAGTGGTTCAGTGAACAAAGTGATTCCTTAAGGTTCTCGGGAATCGGGGCGGGGGGCTTCATGAAGGAGACAGCGGAGCTGGGCCATGAAGGAGGAGGCGAGTTTCAGCTGGTAGGTGGGAGCTTTTCAGGTGGGGGGATGTGAGCAAGGACAGAGATGGGCGGGGACACACTCTGTTCAAGGAGTGGCAAATGTCTCTCGCTATATCCGCAAGGGGATCTTCTTAGGTTCAAGTAAATATCCCCCAGACGGCCGCAGACCACAGACCACAGCTGGCCCCAGTCTACTTGGGAGAATGTAGGACAGGAAGGACAGAGGACGGGGCAGCACCAGGCTTTCTGCTTTATAGTTGTAGTCATGGCAACAGTCCATGCAGGTTGTTTACACAGCTGTCCAGTGCTTTCTTTACTTTCCTCCCCAACGGACAGCTTCCATGCAAAGGAATGAGTCTCCTATTGGGTAGGTGAAGGAGTCCCACCCCCCCACCCCTGCCGCCCCCCGCCTTAGAAGCTTTTTGACCATTGCAGCCAACGGCTCTTGTTACACCCCACAGACATTGCTTCCAGCGTCCCCATAGGGGACACGCTCAGTTACAAAAGTCACCACATTGCAGTCACAAATGTGGTTTCTCTCTAGGTATTGAGCATTTCTCCCCATCCAGATGTAATTTATCAAAGGTCATTTTAAACATGAGCAATTTTGCCTGCGTAACGTAGCTGACATAAAGCTCTTATTAGATGTCCAAGGCGGCAGAGCTTGACTGCTAACCAGGGTCAAGTTCTTTTTCAGAAGTTGTGCCCTTTACACGCAGCTCTTAGCTACTAAGCCTGCAAAGACGATTGGGCAAATTATGTGGGGTCTTGAGTTCCACAATGAGGAGCTTGGATTTAAGCAACGTTTAGTTTTCCCCTATTTCTTACCCTAAGCAGGGAACATGGAAAGACACTTCATATTTTGGTGTAAAACTAGGTACATTGGTAGATATTGCAACATATAAGTAGACTTCCGTGTTAGTGTATCTTAGAAGCCCCGAGAAGCTTGAACGCAGGAACACACGTGTAACCATCTTCGATATGACATTAACCTTCTGAAACAGAAAGGAGCATGCTTTTTCAGTCCTGTCCCTTCACTCACGGTTCCCTAAAGCGCCCACATGTGTTTCTATGATACACTTACGATGTCGTAAGGCTGGTTTAGCTCACGTAGGAAACAAACACCTGACATTAAATGGTGACCCTGGTTTGGTGGACGTTGAGGCAGTATGTGCTCCAAAATCGTAGTGAAAGAAGAGACACGATTTTCCAAACTGTATTTCCACATAAGAAAGAAGGCAGCTGAGGCTTTGCACATGGTTCTTTCAGGCAGTGGCAGCTCCGAAGGCAGAAGGCAGCAGGTGGAGAATTTTTTTTTTCTGTAGTGAAGGTAACCCTCTGGTATTAGGAAAAGTCGTGGCCGTTTGCATCCAACTTGCTAACGCAACAACTAACTGCTCAGGGACCTTCTCAGGGCCCAGGAGGCCGTGACTTGGTGAAGCCTGTGGGGCGCCTCCTGGGTGGGACCTAGGCCGCCCCGCTTCCCTGCGCTCTCAGGCTCCTGCACTACCCACCTCACCGCCTCCCTCCCAGGCCCGACTTCCAATCTGCTTCCCGGGTGACAAGCAGCTAATGTGTGCCTGGTAGCCCCGACTCCCTCCTCCAGGCGACATGCTCAAGCTAGAAATGTAGCATAAAGACTCAAGCTTCCCCTCCCCCTCCACACACACCCCACACACGCCACACGTGCCGTGCAAACTCGAATGCATCCAGAACAGGACTCTGAGAGCCCCAGAGGGTGCAGTCCAGGCAGGCCAGCACGGCATGGGTGGGTCGGGCTCCTGTTTCTGCACAGAAAGATCAGGAGGTCTACTGCGTCTACTGCGTCTCCATATTCCAGCACAGAATAGAAATCTCCACACTCCCATCCATGTGTTTAAGCCAACCACGCCAAGGTCTCCTTACAAGAAGGACTCCGTGTGCAGTTGGGGGCAGGATGCTTTCTCTGCATGTGCGTGTATGACAAGAGACATGGACCATCATGAATCCAAGAAAATAAATTTATTAAACTTTGAAGGAAAAAAAATCCACAGACATAAAGAAAGTTAAATATATAAACTGCAGGACACAACTAGTCATACTAGTGAATAATGGCTTGTGTGGCCAGCAAAGTACCAAAATGACATTCTGAGACTGATTGAGGTATTTAGCTATTTTTGGCGAGAGAAATGTTGTCAGCCTATTGTGAAACAGTAAGCTAGTTTTCCCAAACACACGGTTTTAAGTTGAATTAGGTTCTACAGCGATGACGTTTTATATGAAACTAAATTATGTAGCTCGTAGAGAAAAACCATAGCAGCAAAGTAGCGGAAAGGCTATGGAACATCTATTATTACAAAGGGACGTGCTGCGCTTTACACACCCAATTCAAGCTTTTCACTGTCCTTGCGAGAAAGAGGGGACTTAAAATTACCAACCATTAGGCTTATTTCCTAAAAAGGCCTATGCTAAATGGCAAATACTATTCAACTTAAAGCTAACTTGAAAGTTTTATTCACCTTAAAAAAATACTTAAAATGAGAAGCGTTCTTCACTGAGATAAGATTCTTCTCCTTTTGATAAAAACTCTTGGGGAGTTGTCCTGATGCCCCGAAGCATGATGTTTAGGTTATTAAGGGATTGAGCGACAATTCATAAGTGGCTCGGGCCCCTTGGTTTTCTTCTGAGTACCTGCTTTGAGGCCAATCCACTCAAGAGGGAATAGAAAAATGATGTCATATCTTCTTGTATTACTTTAAATAAATCCTATACAAGGTTGGGTGCAGAAGAGAGTTTCTGCTGTTGGTTGGACTAACCTTTGAGCTGTCTGTGGGGATTTAGAATCTTGTCTCTCCTGTCTCATCACCGTAAATCAAGAGTACGTGTCTGGCCCTACGCTGTGAAACAAAACCCGTCTCCCGCACTCTTTACTCCATCACCATCTGCTTAGTTTCATTACGACCTGCTTCGACGTACACAGTGCTTCCTGTACCCCACTCCCTT
Source organism: Trachops cirrhosus (assembly GCA_028533065.1). Taxonomy (NCBI): domain Eukaryota; kingdom Metazoa; phylum Chordata; class Mammalia; order Chiroptera; family Phyllostomidae; genus Trachops; species Trachops cirrhosus. Next base: position 186,447,634 of record CM052540.1, on the reverse strand, counting down.
CCTAGGTAGCTCGGGGAGCGCCCGGCTGCGTTTGCCGAGAGCCTGATGCGGAGGCTCTGGGCATTCCTCTCCGGACTGGTGTGCACTGCGCACCGGGCGTCTGCACCACCGCTCTCTCACAGCATCCTCATCAACGTGAACCGGCTGTAACTGCCACTTCTCTTAGGACGTGGTGCTCTGGCATGGACCGAAATTGGGGGAAGAAAGGGTTTTGTTGCGTATTTGCTTCCTGGTTCATGATACTCGGGCCTGTGCAAACATTTTGAAAGATTCCTAAATGAACAAAGGCTGGTTTAAAAAATTCAGCTAAGACGAGTCTGTTCCAATCATTTGGGTGACTACAATCATTTTAGAAGTGTTTAAGGAGTTTGGGAGGTATAAAAAGGGCTCTGTAAAAAACTAACTTGTCTATTTGTTTTCTTGAGGTGCGCTGACCAAAGCCTTACGCCCGCTGCAGACAGCTGCAGATACATTCTTCAGATGGGTCCACACGCCCTTCGGCACACAGTGGGTTGTGTGATATAAAACAGCCATGCTTGAAGTGTGAATATTAAAAATATCTTCATCAATTTTATGCCAAAATAAATTTTACATATCCAAACTATTTTTTTGTCTTCATACTTATATTCTCAGCTCCCAATCACATAAAAAAAAATTAGCCTGTGCTATATTGTGCATTTGATTTTCCCGAAATGCAAAAGCCACCTGATTGTTCGCTTTTTCAAAAAGCATGATTTACTCTACATTAAAAACACAGCCATTGAATGCATAGCATCACAAAATTAACACCCACGATAACAAGACAATCACTGCCACTAAACAATCTTTGAGACAATTCTTTAAAATATTTACAGTTCGCAACAGGAATATCTATCTGATTAAGTGTTCTCACTATTATTTTTTAACATCATGTTTCAACATTTCAGGAAAAGGCATTTAGAATCCACACTTCTCCCCTCCCCCAGCCCAAAAAGGTTTAAACGTTGTTTTGGTTTAAGCATTCAGGCCCCAGCCCACTCTTTGCCATTGAATATTTAGCTCCCGGGAAATCAGAGAAAGGTTACGGCATGATTTTGTTCAGTTGGTCTGTGCTCACATAGCCACAAGAGGAGAGGAACTCTTTGTCGGGCAAGGGCAAGGCCATGGCGTTGAGCAGGAGGCCCCGCGGAGACTGCACTATGTGAATGGAGGTGTAGTCTGGGACGGGCGTCTCAGAGCTCGGGGCGCGCTCGGAGGTCCCAGACCTGCCAGCAGTAGTGGTAAGGCTTTCTGCGGTGATGTAAATGTCTTCCTGGTTAAAGCCGGGCTCCGCACGTGAATCGGCCTCCACGTGCGGGGCTGCCGAGATGCACTTCTTGGCATCTGCCTCGCAGAAGTAGGCGTTGTCCGTGGTGAAGTTTGCTTGGCAGAACGAGACCACTTCTGGATGCATGTCACACTGGGGTATCCCTGCCTTATTCTTTTGGCCCGGGGAAAGGACCACACTCCCTGCTGGTGTGATGTCGCTTACCTGGGCGTAGAAGTCAATGTTGGCCAGTGAGCTCGGATTGCTTAGCTGAGCATGGGCAGCTGGATGAGTTGACTCAGCGTCACCGAGAAGAAGTGGTCTGGGTTTGTTTTCCTCTGCTAGGATAACAGTGGGCTCCTGAGTAGCAGGGGGAGCATCGCTGAAAGGTGGGTTGTTTTGATTCTGCAGGTCAAGGCACAAGAGATCTGCTTCCCCTTTCAACCTCTGTGGCTTAGCAACCTCGGAGGTACCATCACCCATGTCACCAGCATCAAAATCAGCCTCCAGAATGTCTGGGTCATAACAGCTGGTACGTCCAGAGTCATCATCCTTCGCCCCAAGGATGTGAAGGGATTTCTGACGGTCATCGCTCAGAAGTCTGTCTGTGTCTGATCCTTCGGTCTTCTCATCAAGGTCATCAATATCTAGCTCAATGAATTCAACCCAAGAGTCATCATTGTAGAATTCAGGTTTATAGTTGTCATGAACGGCTAAGATTGTGTTCACCTCTTCTAATTTTCCTTCCTAGAACACAGAAAGAAAAATTGAGATCTATGCAAAGAAACTAATGATGGTTAAGGCATTTAATTATGGTTACAATAAAGAAAATAGTAACAGAATTATGTAATAAAGAAATACATAATAGTGAAGAAGTTTTAAATACATAAGACATCATTTTAAGAGACATGTAGTATTTGGAAAATTTTTTTCTCTAGAAGGGGTACAAAAATGGAATGTGTTACATATAGCTTGCAAAAACTCTCAACACAAGATGATGTTCTTCAGGTATCATTTAATTAGTGTTATCTATAACTTAGATGATTTGTTAATTACCTTGAAGAGATCTGGATCAATTCCTTTAATCTTTGGAACTGGAACTGGAGGCAGAATCAGCATCTTAATCCTTAAAGACAATTAAAATTTTGGTTGGATATATCTTAAAAATTGCACGTTCTCTTATTTCAAAAGACAGACATAAAATATTGGCAGTACTATTACTTATTTCAAATATCTTGGTATCTTAGGAGTAGAATATGAGAAAAAGAAGGAAAACGGTAAGCAGTAAATGATAAGGAAAAACTATAGGAGAAAAAAGAGCAAAACAACAAAAAGCTGAAGTCAATTTAAATAAAATGTGGCATTCCTATAATATTTTTTTCTTCATTTTTTTAATTGACAGCATTAGTATCTGAGAGTGAGAAATTTGATTCCATCTAAAGCCAATTTCCATTTCAGTTATGAGAAAGATAATCTGAATGTACAGCTCACCAGTACTTTACAGAGAAAAAGAAGGGAGGGAGGGAGGAAGGCCAATCCACGTGGAGCCAAATTAGGGTGGAATGGGTAAGTCTGCACTACACAGCTTCCATTAATTATAACATTATATAAGATGATCTCATTAACTACAGTGTCCCTGCAGGGTTCATTTCAGTTGGAAAGGCTAAATTTGAACCTTTTCTAATCAGTATATACACAATTCTATGATGCACTTAAATTTTCTGTGTGAAAATTCCCTATTTTATAAGCACTTTGTAGATAAATTTTTAGTTCAAAATCAAAACAGCATCAGATAACGAACACGGATCTGCAGGCTGAATTTGGCTTTCTGTCTGCCCTTCTGTTTCATGCTAATTACATTATTTATTTCCTGATTCATACCGGCTTTAAGGCTGGGCGTGAGTCATATGGTGGGAACAACAGAGCACAGAATAAAGATAATCTTGGCATGAAACTGTGTTTATGACTTTGTATCACTTTATTTAAATTTAAATTACATTACAAGTTTTGCTAGAGTGGACTCAACTATCTGGATTTAAAAAAAAAGTGAAGTGCTTGGATCGTGGACTCACAGAACCTCAAGCAAAAGCTGGGGGACCAGAAGCCTTCCACAGCCCTGAGGCTCTGGGACCCCCAACAGAGCACCTCCTTCTAACCACCATTTAACTGATAGAACCACAGGCTCCTTCCACACCTGCGGACAAGGAGTTCTGCCACTTCCTACTTTCATTAAAGTGTGAAAATATAACAAAAGACACTGAAAAGAGGACAGGTAGTCAGTGACCAGAGGGGAGAGGGGAGGGAATTTCAGGGGAGAAAGGAAGGGTTTACAGGAACAAATATAGAGGACACATGGACTAAACTAGGGGGGTTGGAAAGGGGAGAGAGGAGGGGAGGAATGGGTGGGTGGGCTGGAATGGGAATAAAGGATAGAAACTGTACTGGAAAACTAAAATAAAAAAAAGTAAAAAGAAAAAAAAGAAAAAAGAAAAAAAGAAAAAATAAATCTGGTCAAAAGCAAAAAATAAAAAAATAAAGTGTGAAAACTCAGACAAGATAAGCACTTTTTATGGGCAAATGAAAGAAAGAAATGAATTCTTTTCTACAAAGAACGAACTCTAGACTTACTCTAGCATGGGAAATTTGGAAGTACAAAAAAGATTTCTGAAAACTCTACAATTTGGTGATTCTGAACAAGCTTTATGGTGGAGACCTTCATTATTTATTGAAAACACTCTTTAGACAGATGTTAATATATTTTCTTTGAAATCCTATTTTTTGAGAGTATTGTTTTTTCTTTGAAATATTATTAGTTAATATATTTAAACTACATAGCAAATTTACTTAGGTTTCACAGTGACTCAAAATAGACAGCTAATGTTAAGAGTAAATTACTTTGCAGGGGTGGAGATGGGAGGGAGGTGGGGAGCACTGTGGGGGTGGGCTGGGATGGGGGTAAAGGGCAGAAAACTGTACTTAAACAACAATTAAAAAAAATAAATTACTTTATATACATCATGGTTTTATCAGCTGCAGTACATATAAATCAGTCCTTCAACTGTACCAATCAATGAATTCAAATTAATCAACATTATAATTTGGCTCCTTTGTTGTTGATACTGCCTAAATATATAAATTGCTTAAAGTTCTACAAGTTTGTTGATTTTTTAACTCACTTTTCCCCAAACACATAACAACTGTGTTTGTAAGACAGAAATGTTGCTCAAAAGTCAGGGACAAACTGAAATGCTGCCGAGTGAATTTTGCCTTCCCCTTGGGTGACACTTTAGAACTGGGGATGCCACTGCTGACGACAACCCTCTCTGCATTCCCTGGGGACTTTTGGCACGCTCGACACTTTAGAACTCCAGCTTTCTGAGAATTCTTCTGTCTACTACAAGTCTGTTTTGATGTTGCCAAATGCTATACAACTTCAAAAAAACGAATTATAAAGCTTTTGTAATAAATTCACAGAGATGCTATTTTGATTTGTAGAGGCCTCTTGGCTTTAGCTGAAGAACTTGTCTTCTGTCCTAGGTGGGGTGACAACTGTCTGGAACTCAGGGAGATCCCAGGACACAGGATTTACAGTGCTAAACTCAGGGAAGTCCCAGGCAAACTGGGAGTGCTGGGGACCCTAGTTCTAGGTGAAGGGACAAGATTGACTCATAGGAATTTAAAAATATTCTAAATATACGAAAACTGGCAACCAGCACCAATAATTTACCTCTATTTTATATTAAAGTCTCTTGTAGTCTGTACTGACTTTCTTTCAGGAAGAGGAAGAGCAATACGGATCTTACAACTGAAGGGGATTTAATGGTTACATAATCACACATAATACCCATGAGAACATGGAGGTCCAGATTGGTTAAGGGATTCAAACAAGATCAAATGCAGGGGCAGAATAATACCCGGAATCTTAGTTCTTAACTCCAAAAGAATATAGAAAGGAATCTCTTCAAACTTAGAAAGAATTTTAACGGTGTTGACAAATGCAATTGAAATAGCAAATTGTAACTATCCAAATAATTTAACAAAACTTGAAATTGCCATCATAGGAAACCTAAAAAGGCTTTATTAGATTGATTTATCTGAGTAGCTTTAGTTTGCCAGTTCCATTTGTTCGTGCATAGGACAGTGTCCAACAGCCAAAGTGCGGTGCTACCGAGGGTCCCAGATAAATGTGGCACCTCGGTGAGGACTTTGAAGGGGCGAGGACGGAGCTCTGAGCAAAGAGCTTCGAGAAGGAGGCGTGGCATGAGCTGTGCAGTCAGGCCCTAGCCTCTCAACGCCCTGTGCAGCTTCTCAGCTGGAAGGAAAGCCTCTGGATTCTCTTTGATGGACACAGCAAGGTGGTAAATGTGGAACTGGAGGTAACGTTTTCCTGGGTTAATTAAAATTTTCACTCGTGATTCGCAGAAGAAAACACCAAATAACAAATGGAAACACATGCGGAAATCTAAGCTACTGGCAAAAACATTACGGTAGATTATTTCACACCTACCTTTGCTGTTTAGAAAATATGAATAAAAGTAATATCACTGTTAGCCCGAATAATCCAAAGAAGATAAGGAAGAACCACGGGAACTGGAAATCTGAAACACAGGAGACGCTTGGTCACTCATAGGGTTATGCAGAGTTGACGTTTACATTTCATATGGCCTCATTTGGATTCAGCTGGGGAAGTCAGTGATTTCACTTGATAACCACCCAGACAGAAGGCAACAATCGAGAAATATCTTCTGTGCCGAGAACACTTTTTCAAATCCTTTTACATTAGAAAAAATCAAAATAAAGCTTAAGCACAATCCACGTTTATAGGAAAAAAATCTGCTTTGAGCATCCTTATGCTCAGAGTATGTCAGGAAAGACTTCAGCTCTGGAGCCAAGCCTGCTGGTTAACACACCTCTTTACCTAAACAATGTCTCCTTGGCTCCTTCTTTGCAAAGGTGTGCCGATGTTTCTTTATGCTCCAGACTGAGGAGCTACCGAAAAGGTGGGGGCAGAGTTTTCATATCTGACTCACGACCGGAACTTTTCAGACAGGCAGAGCAATTATTTTTTACAGCTTCAAAAACCTCCTGGGACAGAAGATCCCTGTGGGGCCTTCCTCCTGCAGACCTGAATCGACTCTGCAGCAAACGTGGGGGAACCTGTTTGTAAGACTTCTATCTTACTCCCTAAAAACAAGTGCCTTGCAGCTGGTTCCCGGTGTTCCTACCACACTGGCCGAGATGAACCGTATTTTAATTAGAAAGGACAGCTGAAATTTACCTTAGTGCCGCTTTATTAAAAGTAGGCTTTTATACTGTAATATTCTTTTCTCATTTTAACTTTCTGGTTCAGGTATTAAAATCCCCAAGGGAGATATTATGGGCATTAGAAAGAATCCGTGGGGGAAAGAACATCATTTGTGTCTTGTGGCATTTATAGTTTTATATTGACGACATATTCAGGAACATAATATAAAGCAGGTGCTTTAATTTCTTTTTTTTTTCAACATGGAAAGAAAAGTCAGTTAAAAAAATTGTGTTAAAGTGAATTAAATGCCATCACAATACGATTAAAGGGTGTGTGGCAAGTGTATTTTTTTAAGCCAGAATTTCATTGTATCACACCGTTTACAATAACAAGCCTGCTAGGTATGGCTTAAAAACCGGAGTTGCAGGCATTCTGACTCAAGTGTTACTTTGTATCATGAATTCTATCTGTACCTCAATGCAGAAATATAAAGTGCATTTCTCTGTAGCTTGGGACTGTTTCACTAGCAAACCTCAGCCCCTCACACGGCCTTGCAACCTCCTGTTTTTCACGGAGATGAGCTACAGCCAGTTCTCATGTGGGAGTGATAATATTTTATACCCTTAATATTCGTTGTTAAGCAGCGTTCGTTATTGCTGTATTCGAACACTTTAATTCTTTTATTATGAATTCCCAGGTTTCATTTCTTTAAAATTTAATTATCTTTGTACTTGTCTTATACAGGAACTTCAAACGTCCCACGCCATTCTTGAGCGAAACTGGCATACTGCTTTTGCCAGGTAAAAGCCACACCTGAAATTTCTCAACCCCACCAGCACCTGCCTCTGACTACCTGTGCTGACTCAATACCCCGCTTTCTCTTAGATGCCACATCCATCCTTATAGATAGAGTCTTTTCATCATGTATTTGCAAAACATTTTATGCTGCAAGTCCCTGTAGACTTAGAACTACAGAAACCCGTAAAGGAAGAATCACCTGAAACGCTGATATCTAAAGGTAACCCCTCTGTAACTGGCACTTCACCCCGGGGCTCTTCCTGAATTAAATAATTCAAACACTAAGTCACCCTCCTGCTTTTTAATGGATAAAGCCTGTTACAGAGAGCAGCATGAGGTCCTTTTCCCCAAGCTTGGATGCTAACGCGTCCTGACCTTGCACCGCGCTCACGGTGCAGGGCATGGATCACTGCGCACTGAGAACAGCCGCGTGGGCTGCCACGGCGACCTTTTATCTTTACCTTCTTCACACGGCAGTGGGCTGGTCTGAGGAAGCGTGACGGAGAGCACCTCGCTGAACTCGCCGTACTTGTCGGAGTTCCGCTGCCTGGACCGCACGCGCACTTCGTACTCCTTGTCCAGGCGCAGCGAGTACACTGGAACGGACGTCGACGCCACGGGGTCCATCTTTCAAGACAGAACAGGGCACTTACTGGTTAGAGAGCCGGCACTCAAGGCCACAGACGCCGAAAGGTGTGCCCGCATCTGTTCTCAAAAGGAATTCTGGAAAGTAGGTGAGGTTTGCAAATGCACTGGAGGGGGCGCCACTTCAGGAAAGATCAAGGCAAGTATGTTGAATGGCAAGTATGTTGAATGAACAATAGGCCTCAAACTTATTTTGGTACAAACCAGAGACTTGATAGACTTTTACGGACATGCAGCTTTATCTTTAAATTAGGATGTCAAAATTCTAAGATCAAAGCATAATAATTATTATGAAAAAAAACAGAACTATAAAGAAATATCACCTACCCTTAGGGATATTACAATTTTGTATGAAGACAAAAAAAAAAAAAAAAAAAACAGAAAAAACAAACGTATTTCACACCAAAACAAATTCTAGTTATCCTTTGGAAATTCTGGGGGGGTCATTCATATGACCAGATAATTGGAAGTGGTCCTAGGAAAATCCATAGTTGTCTTAACCAAACTTTGAAATAATTCTGTTAGAAGCATCTACATACATAATCTGCTTGTTCTAGAAGACTCAAAGGCCACCTCAAAATTGCTTGCCATTCAAAACCTGAAAAAAAAGGTCGCAGGAGTCCTTGTGGTCCCACAACCCTTACGGCCAGGATATTCTTTTACCTTCCGGGGGAAGGGCAGGTGAGGCTATGAGACTTTTAAAATGTTTGCTATCAAAGAAGGGGACCCAATTAATGAGGGGGTTTTCCTTTAAGGCAAATATTCAAACTGAGTATTCAACATGTGCTTCTCCTGCGTTTTCTGTAGAACACCATGTTCCTGTTTATAAAAAAACTAGGAACCCTCACTTTTTCCACAGCATCGACCTTCCACATAAATAAGACCTCATAGTTTGTTTTGCTAAGTCAGAAGCTGGACCTTCAGTTTCTGAAACCGATTTTCCTCTCACCTCAGTTCGTTTCTGCTCAGAAAGTATCCCCCCGCCACCTTGTGTACATGGGATGGCAATTTTGCATTGTTTAAAGGAGCCTCTTAATATATGGAACATCCGCCTGCCTAAAATGGTTATTTTAAAGGTAGGATTCAGAATATTAAACTTACTATTTTTCTTAAAATATGTTAAAAGCCCATGTTTTCATTCTTAAAGCCCTAATTTCTCTGTTATTGTCACTGAAGTCATTTCTCTACAGCCTTTTACTAATAACAAAGCCAGGAGGGGAGTCTCAGGGATTCACCCCGCGACCCCTCTCCCCACTCTCTGATCCCTCCGCACCCCCACACTGAGCTCGGCCACCTGCCCGCGTGCCTGCTCTTGGCCAGCCCACAGTGTAAGTTTTCTGCAACTCTGGGAAGTCTTTCTGGGCACTTTCCCCTATTCCATCCTACTGGATTTTGCGCATCCTGCATGACTTTCTGCATTCCCTGCTCAGGTTTCTGTGTTAGACCACAAAGTCTCTGGGAGCAAGCAACGCCTTTATTATCTTCAGGTGCAAGGTGGGCCAGCAAGTAGATAACCATATGCTGTAGATAACTGTATGCCACCCATTAAGTCCTGAAAACACCATGAATTCTTAGCCTGGTTTAGCAGGTAAGCAGTGTAAGTAACTACATGGTCAGTAGTATCACTTTTATATTAAAAATGTGTTTAATTAAAAAAAGACACAACACCACCAAATTCCATATTGCCGAATGGTAACGTGAATCTGATCTAAGCAACGAACACTAGCTTTTACCCCTGCTGCTTCTGAACTTCTCTTCGTTTTCTGCTTATGACACTTCTGCTCACAGCCAGTGAGATGGTGACCGTCTTCCGGAAAGAGGTCAGTTCTGATGAACAGGCCCTTGGTATTCATGACGACTCTGTGCCCCTTGCAAACGACCAAACTTACAAATACTATAAACATATAACTGCACTCACAGAAGGTCAGTGGACATGACTGGGCCCCTGTGGACCGTCTAATGTGACTTTTAGCAGGGCACGCTGAGGACTGCAACAGAGCCAGGTGGGGAGGCAGCTCTGCATGGTCAGTTGAGTGAGTGCCACGCCCCCACGCACCTGGCTCAGGTGTGAGATGCATACATACCTGTGTCTCGGTGGAGACATCACTACAGGCCAGGGTCTTTCAGGCTTGAAACTATGATCAGAAAATGTATGAATCTGAACGTTCTGATATACATCTTGCTTTTTCTAGCTCGTCGAACTGAGGCAGGAGACAGTATAGGAAGAGCCCGGAGGCTGCACAGCTGTTACTGGCCAGCGCCTGGCATCCTGGTTGCCAGGAAACGCCTTGTACCACTTAGGTCCAATAAATAGTAAACCGAGGCAGGCAGGAGGAAGGAGACATGTCTCACATGCTAACTCAGTAGCCCCGACCCTGGTCTGGTAATATTGCCAGGTGTTCCGACATCACAAGAAACACTGTGTTAGCAAGAAAGGGGAGTCCTTGAAATTCTGTGTAGCGTTTCCACTATCCGGGAGAGAAAGCCTTGAAACTGTGCTTTCACCCCAGGGCCTGGAATGCAGGAGAGGGTCCCGGTGCCCAAAGAAGGAGCTCACAAAACAGCTTTGGTTAATTGTCTACCTCTGGTCACTATCTGTTTTACGAGGGAGTCCCTGATGCTACAGAAAGCGCCCATTGATAACTCTGGAAAGTGCCCCGATTTTAATGAACTGCCTCCTGTCACGTATTTGTTTTACAACAAGGTGAATAAATGGAGTCTGGAGCAAGGTAAGGATTCGGGCTAAGGACCCCCACACATACCTGAGTTTGGGTAGTCACATTCCCCCAGGAGAGTGGGCACCACACTTACCCATTCATCAATATGTAAGTTTTTTTCTTATATCCCACCAATTATGTAAGTCCTCAGAACAACGGATTCTCTCTCTCTCCCGGGGGCTTGGGGAGCTCTTGACTCTTGGGCCACCGGACCTCTGGCCACTCAGCCTCAGGCCCCCCGGGGGCTTGCCGCCCTGGTCTTCAGCCACTCTTACTTTTGCCGCCCTGCTTTGCCCTGAAACTTTGCCTTTCACCCCCGACTCTAGCTAGTCCCATTCTCTTCCGTGGGAATGGGTCCCTAATAAACTGATTGCCTGCTAATAGATTTGCTGATCTGTAATTCTTTACATGTGTCAGCAAGAAGAACCAGGTCTCCCCCATCGACAAAATGTTTCGCTGTCAGGAGGATTCTTTGACACTTAAAAATGATTGTGAATCATAAAGATTTGGTTTATTTGGATTATGCCAATGGTTATTTTCTATATTAGAAACTGAAACTGAGAATATTAAAAAATGCTAATTTTAAAATTAAAATAAATTGATTTTATGATAACATTTTAATTAAAATTATTGTACCTTCCAAAACAATAAAATTATAGTAAAAAGAGTGACATTGTTTTACATTTTTGCAAATCTCTTTAATGTCTGGCTTAGTAGAACATGGCTATCTTTTTACACCTGTTTCTGAACTCAGTCCGTTAGGATGTGTTGTTTTGGTTGAAGTGTATGAATGAAATCTGGCCTCACACAGATATATATTGAGGAAAAGGGAGACTATTTTCATAGGTTTTTCAGATAATTGTGGATATTTTTTAACACCAACGCTCAAACTCAGCAAGTGGTATTTTCTTAAAGGTTAGTTGCAACGTGGAATCTGAAACTGATCAATGAATCTTTTGGGCGCTGTTACAAATGGGAGGGGGGAGGAGAGGGATGGGTGGGTGGGCTGGAATGGGAATAAAGGATAGAAACTGTACTGAATAAACTAAAATAAAAAATTAAAAAAAAAAGAAAAATCCTCCATTCCTCCATCTAGTACCTGAATGGATTATTTCTCTGTGTGCAATTTTGGTTATATCATGTATGGGTCACTTGGAAAATGCTGGTTCACTGAGTTATGCAGATTTTCCAAATGTACGCACAGTTTATTATGCAGCATAAAAAGAATCACCTTTGCTAACGGCATCACCACTGATCTCAGCGGGGTGCCTTCCAAGATAAGGAAGCCATCCAGTGCGCAGTTAACGCAAGTGTTCCGAAATTCTAATTTTCCCTCGAAAGCTCACACTTTTTCACTGGCAACAAATACTACCAATTGTTTTTCTTAAAGTAATAAGCTTACTTAATTTTTTTCAAGCAACGTTTGCCAAACATTTGCCAATGCAAACGTGAATTACTATGTGTCAGTTTGTCAGTAGTTCTTTCAGGTGACACCAGCGCTCCACATGGTGCGCCACGCAGAAGGCAGCGGGCTCAGTGGGCAGCCTGCTGTTTCAGTGCTTCTTCTCAAGACCCCCACCAGCCCCCATGCAGCTTTATGCGGACGTGCCACGTGTCACACCGGGTATTAAAAAGGTCGAGCTGTGACAAGGTAAGTTCCACAGCTTCATCCAGGGCACTCTTATGTGACACTGGCTCTGCACCGCCCCCCTACGACACTCGGAGGGGAATTCAGTGACTGCCGGTACCGGTCTGTGTTACTGCCTCAGTCTGGGCTCAGGTGGCCTCCGTTCCCCACCGTGGCTTTTGTACCCTCAGGGCAAACCTCAACCCGGTCAAGAAAGGAAATAACATTTTAGTACTACCATGAAAACAGCCTTGACCTCGCAGACCCCCTGGTAGGGTCTTCGGGACCCTCAGGGGTCCCCGATTCGCACTTTGAGGACAGCTGCCCCAGGGTAGCTGGCGCAGTCCTTGCGCACAGTGGCTATTTTGATACCTGCTGGCCGCAGAAATGTGTGAGTAGCTTGCGTTTAGAACATCTTGTTTGACTCAGCATCCAAACAGGCTTTTTTTACTACACCAAGTTACGGAATAGATATCTAAATTAAAACGAGGCCGCACGCAGAGCCTCAAAGCCCAGTGTCGCACTGCTCAGAGCTGCTGCAAATTTAGCTCTTCTTCTAACGGCAGCATCGGCTCCTTTCTCAGCCGTTCCCTGAATGGACAGGGCCCAGTGTCTCCAAAGCCGGGAGTGTGGCCGTGCCAGCTGCTCGGCCAGAAACCGCTGGGCTTGGCCAGGGCCGTGGCTGTGGTCAGACTGATTTAGAATTTGTTATATTGGGAGCAGGGCGATAATCCTGTTTTTCTTCTCGTTGTGTGCCATGTGGAATTTATCTCAGTGCCCAGTTCCCATGCACTTGGCAAGGAAGTGAGGAGGGCAGCGGTCAGCCGGCACCGTGCTCCTCGCAGACTCCAAACCGCTCGGCGCGATTGTCCCTGGGCGTACTTGACAAAATATGCTTCCGAAACCTCCAAAGGGCAAATTCCCTCCTGGAGTCACTTAAGACTTTATTTTAATGAAGGTCTTGTGAGCAGCAGCCACTAGAATCATGGGAGAATATTTAGCCGTGGCTCACTGTTGACCTTGATCATAACCCTTCCCATGTTTAGCCACATCCCCAAAGTGGCTCAAGTACACAGTTTTGTTCTAAAGTTAAACTGGGCACCAAGGATGACTGGGGGAAAGTCTTCCTTTCCTTCCAGATGCTCCCATGTCAGCTCCATGGAAACGTCTGCTCCTGGACAGAACTCTAAGACCATCTTGTACCGATCAGACTTCCTCAAATAAGAAATGACGGGGCACATCGTGTGAGCATGTGGTGCTAGGTCCAAAGGCAGTCCATAAACAAGAGGGGCGTTAGAATAAAAAGGAGACAGTTCAGAAGATTTAAAGTGTGATGCGCAATGACGCCTTACCATTTTCCATTGGGTCTCATTTATTTCTTTGTATTGCAGCTCATACTCCAGGACTATCCATCCTTTCTGAACGTCCGCATTGGATGGTGGTTCCCATCTCACTTGGATATCCGCATGAATCCCCGTTAAACTGATGTTCAGTAGAGTCCAGTTGAGGCCAGTGGGTGGGTCTGGTTGCACTGTGCATTTCAAAGGAGAGTTAGTACACAGAGACACACAGCTGCATAGCAATGGAATGCTTCCTTCTGAAGAGACCACATTACTTCATACATTTTTTATTACTCATATTCTTACTTCTCCTAATATTCCTATCAGCATATTCTCACTTTGTAAGAGAGTACCATTTTTTAACTTAAGGATGATCTGTGTTTACCTCTAAAAAAGCCCCTACAAAAATTGCTTTTTGAGCCTCAAATCTGATCTGTAACTTTTCTTAAAGATTGCTTATGTTTCACATTTCTTGTAACTGTGATAGAATGAATGCTTTGGGACTTGGCCAAGGAACTGATTTTGAATGAGGGACAGAGATTCAGACAGCCCCGTGGCAGTTAAACACGGGGCTGTTTTGGAACCAGGGCAAGAGACATCTTTTCTCTCCCAGACTGTTCCTGACCTGGGGCAAGGACCTCGTCTCACTCACTTCTGTGCTGCTACTAGCGCAGTCCTTCCCAGCACTCGGCAGGGGCTCCTGGGCTTGGTGACTTCCCAGCCACATGGGGTCTTCAGACCCAAGAAGGGAGGCATCGCACCGCTCTCTCAAAGGGTTTTCTTTCACTTAACTGGCTGTGAGCAGTGGGCAACGGAGTCATGCTTGGTTTCTGCTGATCTACCCACACTCCCAGGTACAACTGTTGACCACAAAAACCACAATTTCCCAAAGGCTGATGAAGAGAAATATGGATGCCAAAGCTAGGAACTGTATCTAAATTTATATTTTAGAGAGATCCCAATACATTACTGCTATTTGGTCTCAGTACTGAGGTTTCTGAAAATGATACGCAGATGCAGAGTAAAATTTACTTTGTTTTCTATGATATGGAGAAGGTCACGTGGAGTGGGGCAAAGTCTGGGTCCCCAGGGTTGATCAGAGATAAGCCCACACATATACACTGTGAGGAGCCCTCACTGGCTGTTAAAACCTGGGGGCCAAACCGGGGAGCTCTTCTAGTCAACCCAAGTTGCAACACCGTGGAGGGGCATGTTGCTGACCACTGTGACCACAATGAACACCACTTCTTAAAAAACAACAGGGCCAGTCCAAATTTGACTCATCATGACTACATTTGGGAAATGAAATTGCAGTGATTTGACTGCTGGTCAAGATGGAGGCGTAGGTAAACATGCCTTGAATCCTTGCACAATTACAGCAAAAATTACAACTAGACTGCAAAACAGTATCACACAGAAATGTCAGAAAATAAAGCTGTATGAAAGTCCGACAACCAAGGGTTTAAGGAAGCCACGTTCAGCCAAATGGGCAGGAGGGGCAGAGACACGGAGACAGAGAGAGAGGCATGGAGATGCAGAACGTTGGTCCCATGTCCACATGTAGTGGGTAAAACTTGGGAGGGATACCTTGGGAGCAAGGGATCCCAGCCCCATATTGGACCACCCGGCCCAGGGTTCTAGCACCAGGAAGGTAAGTCCCCATAATTTCTGGCTGTAAAAACCAGTGGGGGTTGAGGTGGCAGAAGAAATGGCAGGATTCACAGAAGACTCCTCTTAAAGGGTCCACAACTGACTTAGGACTTACATAGGCCCACTCCTTCTGGGATTCAGCACCAAGGCAACAGTTGGAAGGGCACCAGTGGCATATGGGCAGAAATTGAGGTGACTGGCATTAGGGCAAGTACCAGGAGATGGCATCCTCGTGGGCAAAATGCTAGAGGCCAGGCAGTGGCATTGTCCCCTCTCTGAGCTCTCCCCCACACAGAGCCACAGAGCAGTGATGCAGGTTGCCCTGCCCTGACAATTACCTAAGGCTCCACCCTATACAACTTATAGGAGTGCTTTTCTATAATAGGCCATGCTACTAAGACAGGGAATTAAAGCAGCTTCACCTAATACATAGAAGCAAACACAGGGAGGTTGTCAAAATGCAGAGACAAAGAAATATGGCCCAAATGAAAGAAAACAACACAACTACAGAAAAGAACAAAATGAAATGGAGATAAGCAACCTATCAGATGCAGAGTTCAAAACACTGGCTATCAGGACGCTCCAGGAACTCAATGGGTAGTTTAACAGCATAAAAAAGACCCAGGTAGAAACAAAGGTTACATTAAGTGAAATAATGAAAAATCTACAGGGAACCAACTGTGGAGGGGATGAAGCTGAGAAGCCAAAGATTTGAAACATGAAGAAGAGAAAAGCATTCAATCAGAACAGCAAGAAGAAAAAATAATTAAAAAAATGAGGATAGGCTAAGGAGCCTCTGGGATATCTTCACATGTACTAACATCCAAACCATAGAGGTACCAGAAGAAGAGGAAGAGCAAGATATTGAAAACTTATTTGAAAAAATAATGAAAGAAAACTTCCCTAATTTGATGAAGGAAACAGACATACAAGTCCTGGAAGCACAGAGTCCCAAGCAAGATGGACCCAAAGAGGACCACACCAAGACACATTATAATTAAAACGCCAAAGGTTAAAGATAAAGAGAGAATCTTAAAAGCAGCAAGAGGAAAGCAAAGAGTTACCTACAAAGGAGTTCCCATAAGGCTGTCAGCTGATTTCTCAAAGGAAACTTTGCAGGCTAGAAGAGACTGGCAAGAAGTATTCAAAGCGATGAAAAGCAAGGACTTATAACCAAGATTACTCTATCCAGCAAAGCTATCATTTAAAGGGGAGATAAAGTGCTTCCCAGATAAGATAAAACTAAAGGAGTTCATCATCACCAAGCCATTATTATATGAAATGTTAAAGGGAATTATACAAGAAAAAGAAGAAGATCAAAATTATGAACATTAAAATGACAGCAAATTCACAACCATCAACAACTGAATCTGAAAAACAAACTAAGCAAACAAGCAGAACAGAAACAGAATCACAGAAATGGAGATCACATTGAGGAATATCAGTGGGAAGGGGGAAGGGGGAGAATGGGGGAAAAGTACAGGGAATAAGAAGCATAATTGGTAGGCACAATATAGACAGAGGGATGTTAAGAATAGTATAGGAAATGGAGAAGCCAAAGAACTTACATGCATGACCCATGGACATGAACTAAGGGGGGGACTGCTGGAGGAAATGGGGGTACTGGTTGGGGGGAGGGAGAAGGGAGGAAATATTGGGACAACTATAATAGTGTAATCAATAAAATATATTTTAAAAAAGAAATTGGAGAGATTTGTAAAATAGCTAAGCTACAAATGCCACATGTTGACAGGAACAGCCCTCTTTTCTGGATTTGCTGCAAATATTTATTATTTATTGCTTATTACAATTACTCATTAACACCGCTGACTCCCGACTTGACTGTATCTCACTCACCCTGCAGCCAGCACACCCGGACACAGCACAGAACAGTGCCTGGTCCACGGCAGACACTCAGGGACAGCCGGGCACAGGAGTGGGGCTGGCAGGTGGCAGGGACACGGTCAGAACGTGGGTGTTGACCCAGTGTTCTTATTACTACCTGTTGAGCCACTCAGCAGCTGCACTCGCAGGTGTCAGGATACCTCCACAGTCCCTCTCACCTAGGCAGCTGGGTTCTCTTTCGTACTTGTTCAGCTTTCCCTGTCTTCACCCTCAGAGTTAGGTTATCAGATTCTACTTCTACTGCTGCTTCTAGCCCCTCTCTGTGTCTCCCAGCCTTCTGATGCCTGGAAAACCACATACGAGGACAGCCCGTCCGAGAGAAGTTCCAAGGAATTCCTCTACGCAGCAACTGAGCCTCTGTGGATAGATGTGAGGAACCAGTGCCAGCTGCTCAGAGTCCCTCTTTGATTTCTTTCTGTTTAGCTGTTTATACTATTACAGTTTAAACATGAACATTCTAATTATAGCTGTTTGTTTTCCTTTGTTCCATTTCCCCTGCGTCCACGTGTTGGGCAAGGGATAAGCTGTTTGGATCTTTGACTTAGTTCATTGAACTGATTATCTCCAACGTTTGTCTTGAGATTTTATAAACATGTCTTTGAACTGATTTTGGCTGTTTTGTAAATGTAAAATCCTAGAGTGATTGTGCTTTGTGATAAAGGACACCTAAGCATTTATTAGAGCAATGATAGAGACCAAGGCCAACATATTTCGGTAGTTAGGAATATAATAATCACACCGAATAGTTAGAAGAGAAGGACACTTAGGGGCACCCTGAGTCTCCCCTGCAGTGGCACTCAGGAACACAATCCAGTTTAAAGACCTCCTCCAGGAAGACCCCACCAGGCTCTCCCTTTTTTTTTTTTTTTTTTACCACATTTTCTGCCACATTTGTTTTCCGTAAAGCCAACTTAGTTCCCCCTGCCCTTCGCCTCTGGTTCGGCAGCTGACCTCATGCCCTGTCCAGTGGACTTCCATCTGCCCCTCGGGCACAATGAGAAAGCCTTCCTGCTTGAAGACACCTGGGCATTGCAGACTTCCCACTCAGTTAATCTAAAGCCATGGCAAGGGAAACACAAACCTGTGATTTACCTATTTCCTCAACAGAGAAGCACTTCTGATCCACAGTCCCACCACGGCTGGTGAGCTTGATGCAGTAGGGTGTCCAGATGGAGGTATAGGAGGCATTAAAGTAACAGCTGTTGTCTCCGGCAGTGACATAGTCAGGGCATTCTCTCCATTCTTGAGTCCATTCTTGAGTCCATTCTTGAGTGTTCCTGAAAGGCAGGGTAACAAAGGATGAACTCTTCCCAAAGCAGGCCGTGGGTGGAGTCACAGCTGGGTGGAGTCACAGCGAGGTGCCTGGCAGTTGGAGTCGATAAACAGAAACACGGACATTTATGAGCGAGTGTTCCCAGAAGTCTCACATTTGTAGGTCCCGTCAGGGTCTGCAGACGAGCGGGGCTGTCTGGTACCGCTGCCTACCGGGAGGCCACCTGCTCACTGACTGCACGTGACGGGCCAGCTCCTGAACGAAGTGGCTCGTTGGCAGGCACCCTGTTATCCACATTCTGCAAGTGAGGCTTAGGGAGGCTGAACAAGGGCCTTCATTAAAACATGACACACAGTCAACTCCCACACTGCAGAGATTCCCAGAGAGTGCTGAGGCTCTAGACCCCGGTGTTTCTCCAGCTCACGGTGGGAGGAGCCAAGCCACGCTGCTGGTGCTGTCCAGGCTGAGTGACACTAACGTACAGGTGGCCTTGAGGTGGGAAACCAGTTACCACCCTACTCTGAACCACCGCATGCCATGTCTACCTCCCCACGGGTGTCCTGTGCTTGGGGGAATTTTCCTCATGCTTCGAACTCCTCCTCATGCTTCTGTTTTTTTCCTTAATTATATGAAGAGCCAGGAGAACATTTCAAACATGTGGGACATCCCAGTGATATGTATGAAACATGAAATCCTAGCCTTTTCTTCCTAACCCCTGTAAGAGACGAAAGGCATGAACCTAGAAATTCGAAACTCTCACCAAACCCAGAAAGAATTTTTCTTTTCTATTTTGTAAGTAGACATGGACACTTAATTATAGGATATAGCAAAAAAGGAGAAATAAACACGGGCCGAAGTGAATCAACATGCTTGCTTACGAGTTCCTTTTTGATTTTTCTACAAAGAACAAGTTCCTCTCTTCCTAGATCTCGGATCAGATAAAAACAAACGGGAAACAAAATGAACCCCGGCAGGTAGATGGACACACGGAGAACACGGAGCTCGTCAGACCAGCGCGTGTCCGCAGTGACTTTCCACCCTAGGTGTTCATCTCTGCCCTGCTCTACAGAACGCGTCGTCTGCGCAGGTGACTTTGAACTACCGCAGGGTGTGTGCTGGATGGGAAGGAGATGCCAGGACAGTCACTGAGGAAGGAAGTCAGAGTTTAGGGAAAGGCAATTCCCTGGTCTGTTGCCATGGGGACCTGAACAAAAATGCAGAGCAATCAAGAGATCCATCACTCAGAGTCAAGTTCAAGCACCATCTTCCAAACCCCCCAGACAGAAACAGAGCAAACACGTGATAGAATGTGACACAGCTCTGCCAAGTCCCATCTGTCTGTCTGAGTGGTGAATCCAGCAAGCCATCTGTGGGAGCCTGCTCTGTAAGCACCATAGAAGCAGTGTATCCAGCATTAGCACTGTGAAGATACAATTAATATTAAGATTTGGTTCCTACCTTCAGGCTAGAAAAGGACTCAGAAATTAGTCTCAGTACTTTTTTGGTTTCCTCCATTCGTTCCATTGATATTTAGAAAGCACTGGTTACATATAAAACCCTGTACTAGGCATTATGAAGCATTCACGTGTGTCCCAGGAATTACTCTGGACTTAGGGGTACGATGAAAAACCAGTGTAAAGCAGTGCGGGTAAGTGCTTCCCGATGGTGGTCACTATGCTCACTAAGAGTCCAGAAGAGGCAATGATTGTTCTGGTTGTTCATGGAAGGCTTCGAGGTGGAGGTGGTGTTTCTAGCAATCTCGAAGGATAGATGAAGTTTAGTAGATGGCAACAGGGAAAGGAAAGGAAGGGACAGCGTGGCCAGAGGCACTGAGGTAAAGAAATATGGGTTCGAGTGTGGTGAGCGGAGCGGCAGGCAATGAGATAATTGGGGAAGGCCTTCTCAAGTTAGAATTGCTGCTCGGGTGGACTGATTCCTTATTTGCTTATCATTCACTAGGCTATCTGCTTGAGAAGAGGGTTTATGAGTCAAGGAGATGTAGCCAGGTAACCCTGTGGCAGAGGAAACAGGCAGCGGGAATGACCCTGTGCAGACTCCGGGCCAGGGGCTGGCAGGCTGGATCACTGGGGGAGGGGCGGGGCGGTGTGAGCTCCCTCTGGGGACTGTGGGAAAGGCAGGGACTGGGGGGAGACACACACACCCTTCTTTCCAGCTGTTTCTCAGGAAGAAACTTGTGCAATATCGGGAGATCCTTGGGACAGCTGTTCATCAGCTGTTGGGAGAAACTGGAATTCAAGTGGCAGAAACATCAGGGCCCAAGACAGGAAGTGTTGCTTAAGTTCTGGCTAAGAGTCTTAAACGTTGCATGCCCTTGGATGAGAGGAAGGTTCCTCCCTGATGGGGAAATGTGGGTAGGGGGAGAAGCAAGGGTAAATTGTGTGCGTCTGTGTGTGTGGACGTTTACAGTAGGAACAAGATTTTAAAACATTATTGTCTTTTGTGTAAGTGTGCAAGGCCAAGCCTAGCACATCTGCACACCGCGTGGGGTCATCTGGTCCTGATACGATACGTCTAACCCTCCGCTTATGCCCTTCCCAGATAGACTGGGTGGGGGCTTATGCTGTTTTGGCAGAGATATTAAAATTAATTACATTTTTATAGGAAAAAAACCCCACAAAATGCTGAGTTTAGCTAATTTAGACTGGCACTAATTGTGAGATTGTACTTTGGGGGTTTGAGGAGGCGATGATTTTTTTCCCCTGGGACCCCAAACTCCACTGGCGCCCAAACTAATGACATCCTTTTACATCTGTCTGAGATTTCCTCCCACCTGGCCGTGCTTCCAGTGGCATCTCTGTGGACAAAGATCTGGGCTTGGACCAGAATGCTGAAGGCCTGGGTCAGGCAGAGGAGGCTCGGAGGCCAAGGTCGGTGGCCCTGGTGCATCAGAGTAGGGCACAAATGTGTATTTGTGATGGCTTCACACCTGGGGATTTATCTTTCTGCCCAGGTTTAAATTTGGTGAATACTAGGGAGGCGAAAACCTATTTTTGTAAGGTGGGCCCAGGTGGGTCTGAGGTTGCTCTGGTCATTTCTTCAGCCGGGCCTGGGCAGGCAACCCTGGTTTTGACCGAGCTGGCTCTTGGATCCCGAAGCCTAATGTGAGGACTGAACCCACTAGTCCCGTTCTCCATTTAACAGTCAATCAACAGACACTCGAAAGTGTTACCAAACATTCTCGCTTCCTGTCCGAAATACAAACCCCGCTTGTCTACTGACCCTATTTCTCTGCAGTGTGAGCAAAAAAAAAAAAGTGCATTTGGTAACCAACCATCTCATCTTTGGGTGCCCTCGGGGGACAGCCATGAGGCCACTCTCACACCTGGAAGGCAGGTAAGGCCAGTCCTGGTGGCGAACTCCGAGTGTATCTTATTTGCAAATCAAGCACCCAGCTCTGCGTGAAAGATGTTCTTATAGGATATAAAGAATCGAAATCAGTTTTGTAGCCCTGAACTGGAACTTTACATCATTATTATTTTAAATTATTATTGTACTACCATTTTACATCATTATTATTTTAAATGATTCCTGTACTGCCAATAATAAAAATAGGCGGTTACCATGGATTGTGTACTTACTGTGTGCTAAGCACTATGCTAAGTGATTTTCATGTATTAGCTAATAAATCCTCATTGGAGGCCACCAGACAAGGTCTATTAGCTCCGTTTTGCAAATGAGGCGGCTGAGCTGTGGACAGACTGGCTCATCTGCTCAGCGCGTGATGTCAGAGCCAGGCCCAAATGCAGGTGTGTTGTCCCTGAGCGCATGTCCTTTACTGCTACTGCATCTTCCGTCCCTTTCCCGCTCCTGTATGGGGTGGACAGTGTCACCTGGGGACCGCTGAACACCCCCAGCCTAGAAGAAAGGGTCCCCGCTAACCCTGTACCTTTCTCAGGCCTTCCTTGGGGTTTGGGAAGAAAAGAGGAGAAGATACAGTGTGTAAGCCCCAGATTTTAAAAAAGCACCAAGGCATAATAACATCTAAGTAAAGACATGGAAATAATGTCAGGTGAAATAAAAGACTTGGGTGGTAACGATACTAAGAGATCTTTGCTTCACTTTTCCCCTGTTATATTGAAGGACTATGGTAAAAATGGGTAGAAAATTGTTATAGTCTGTTACTTAATTATTTAATTTAACAGGAATACAGTCTATTTTCTATGTAGAAACCAAACTGAATCTTTTAAAACGTACATCTTTTCAATGCGTGGTTGTCTCTCGAGCACCCCCTACCGGTGACCTGGCCTGCAACCCAGGCATGTGCCCTGACTGGGAATCAAAGTGGAAAACATACATCTTTTCAGAAAACCCCCTATGACTTCCCACTACGGACAAAGGGAAATTCACAGCCCACCCACGGCCTACAGGCCTGTCACAGTCTGGCCTGGCTAACTCCCCGCCCCTTCTCATAGCGCCCCCCTGTGCCGCCCTGCACCATCGCGCTGGCCGCCTGCTCCCTGCCACCTGCCAAGTCGGCCTCAGGGCCTTTGCACATGCACCTTCCCCAGACACCCCCGTGGCCTCTCGCAGTTCGCACTGTCTCTGCTCTGAGGTACCAGGTGAGAGAGGCCTCCTAGGACCTCCTCATGTAGAATATCACCAAACTCATATCATGCACACACTCATGCACACTCGCCACATTTACACACTCACTCCCACATCATGCATTTTCACACACCCATGCACTAAGACTTCCACACATTGACCCTCACACACTTTCATGCACATGTATGTATTCACACAGAGTGCTGACACACCATCCTCTTTCTGGCTTAACTTTTCTTAATAAACCATATTACCAGCTGACATTTTACTTTTTAGTTTTTTAATGTCTGTTTTCCCTCATTGAAGATGATTCTCCATGAGACCAGGGACCTCATCTTTTTGTAATCACCACTGTATCACGGTGTCTAAAATAGTACCCAACACATAGCAAGGGCTTCCTTAATGATTTTTGAATGAATCCACTTAGGCTATCAGTTCCTACTGCTGCACGGGACTAGCACACCTCACTCAGCAGGTCTAGCAGATAAAGGTCAGAAAGGCAGGGGCCGCACCTTCTAATATAGAACAGCTGCGTGAGTCCTGGGCTCTCGGAACCGCGACGGCCCCCATCTGTCCAGTGGCATGAAAAAGTCTCTAGTTCAGGTGAACGGCACTTGGTGAGTTTAGGCTTTCCAGAAGAATCTGCAAAATAAAGGGAAAAGGCAAGGCATGAGATCTGGAGGGTAACATATGGCCTTCATGAGATTCACATTTAAAGTGCTAGAGAAAAATCATTTGTTCTAGAAATGCTGTTTTCCTAAGTCACAGTTTCAGAGCTTGTGGCTGGCTGGTCAGTTATTTCCCTGCCATTCCTTGATTCCAGGGACAAAGCGTTTTGTCTTGATCTCAAACATTATTCTTTAGGGCCTATTTAAGGAACCAGAGCTGGGGGGTGAGGATTTGAGAGCAGGTCGTTTACCTGGAAGGTGACCCCAGGACCTAGAAATGAGGGACAGGGGTTGGGGAAGGGGAGGGAGAACAGTTAATAACGAGTGTGCAGTTCAGCTGGTTATCACAGTGGCTCACTGGAGCCCAGCCCCACGGAAGCCCCTCTGAGGTCCTGCATAGAGTGTGCCTTATCTACCAACTCCCGTCGCCCACTGGCTGAAGGATGCCCTGGAGGTAGGTTAATGCCCATGAACTTTTAGGCTGCACCTGCACGTGGGCTAAGTCCTCACCTGACTTCCGAGAAACCGAGGCAGGCATCTGAAGTGTGCCCGGCCAGGTGCAATGGTGACAACTGCCCACCACGGATGGCTGTGTTGACATCGAGTGGGCCACAGGGATGTGGTGTGAGGACCATAGCACCCACGCCAGAGCCTCTTTTTATACATTTTTTAATAAAAGCTACTTATGTTTGCATTCTTTTAAACGATTCAGCCAGTAAACTCATTAAATAGATGTTGACACTAAACAATGATGAATGCATATTCATAAATTCTATTTTGGGAAGTGGGAAATGCCTCTTATAGGTTACGGTATCAGCCCAAACTCTTTGCATCTGTGATTTCTGCAGCTATGGACGTGCAGGAGACAAGTCTGGGGCAAACCCATTTGTGTACGTCAGTTTCAGCCATGGCCATTTTGGTAATGGTAAGTTTCTTTCCTTTTTTTTTTTTTTTTTTGCTCCTTATCCAATTAGTCTTCAGTTCAACTGTAAACTTAATGTGCTTTGTTTTCTGAACTAAAACTCTCATTCTTGGGCACTAGAGAGGCTCTCAATCTTAAAGTAGCTTTATAAATACTTCAAAACTTGATTTAAAAATAGTATACAAACAAACACTTAAAAGTTCCTGACTCCAAGTTCCGGGTACGTATCTGGTATTCTGAACCAAAACATGGCTCTTTTTCCTCTGTCAACAAACTCCTAAGGAATGTAAAGTTATAAGTCTTCTAAACAAATCCATCATTCAGCCATCCACTCAGCAAACACTTATTAAAACTTCCACATGGTGCCAGGTCAGTTCTGAGAACAGTGCAGGAAGCAAACCGGATACTGTCCTGGTCCTGGGGGAGATTCCATTCCAGTGGGGGCTGGGGGAGGTGGGATCCCAAGCAGGGCCACCGAGACAACCAGGCTGGGGAGTGGGCTCCTCTTCCTTCCACCAACAGCCAGACTGACGCAGCGAAGCAGGTCAAGCTCAGGAAGCGTGGCCTGGTGTTAGACACTAACTACCCTGCCTCGTCTGCCCACAAGACACGCATCTGCAGGAAATCCTGGGCTGCACATAGGTCCTTTGCCCTGGGAGCACGCACTGAGAGTGGCAGAATCATCTTCTTACTAAAATTCCATGGTCATACTGTTGCAGAAATATTCCTCTTCCTGTATGAACCAAGGCATTTATAACAGTTTGGGACATGGGTGGAGACTGCCTTGGTGCCAGGGGCAGACGGGCAGCCCCGTCTGGGTGGTCAGCACAGAGGGACGCCTCCCAGAACCCACTGGGCGGGAGCTGGCACGTGCTCTCACAGATGGGTACATGAGCACGGTGGAAATCGCGTGTGCTTCATTAGGCAGCACCCATCGTGCGCAGAGGACCTGGAGAAGTTCCTTTTTTTTTTGAATTAGCTGAAGCACTGAAAACGCTATTTTTTGGTTCTTCCAGAAAATCAGTGATTAGTAAAACATTTAAACCACAACCATTTTAATGCCTGCAGGTTTGCGGAGAGAGGATACGTCACATTCTAATGGTCCTTCCACACAGAAGGTGAGAAGAGAAAGTGCTCCGAGGGGAAGGGGCTGCGGGGCTGGGCGGACAAGGAGAAGGGACTGAGCGGACAAGGAGAAGGGACTAGCAGTACAGATGGGCAGTTACAGAACAGTCACGGGGATGCGAGGGGCAGCCTGGGAAACAGAGTCAATGCTATTATCGTGATAACTACCTGTGGTGCCCGGTGGGGACCGGAAGTATCGGGGGGACACTTTCTAAAGTATTTGATTGTCTAACCTCTGTGCTGTACCCCTGAAACTAATACAAAATAATACTGAATGTCAACGGTAATTGAAAAATAAAATTAAGAGAAAGAAAAAGAGAAAGTACACTGCATTATAAATTGAGAGATTTGTGTGGTAGTCCTGGCTCTGACCCTCTTTGGCCTCGGTCTTCCAGGAGCCACTGGTTAGCACAGAAGGAAGAAGAGGAGCAGTTGAAGGGGGAGGGGAAGGTGGGAGGAAAGGCTGATCTTCCCCAGAGCCCCGGTGGAGCGTGGGGGCACCAGCAGCCATCTGCCCCCAGAGGGAAGACTCTCGGAGCACCTGCTGTCAGCAGCCCTGTGCACTGCGGCCCCCCCACGTGGGGCAGGGGCTGGAAGGGAAGACCTCGCCCTCCGACCAAAGAGGGACTCAGCGCCAGCAGCTGAGCATTGAGCTGGGCAGCAGTGGACAAACGATGAGGAAAGGAAGAAAACAAAACAATAATTCTTAACATGATTAAGAATTGCATCTTGTACAGACATCCTAAGCAATACAATTTTAGAGAATAAATGAACTCGAAACATGAGTTTAATCCTAGACAAGGAAAGAATGGGATGGACAAGACCAGACCAGAGTATGAGGCGATAGGTGCGTGAAAATGAAAGGGGGACTGTTCGGTGGGTCTGGGTTCTGCTAAGAAATCTGTGCTCTCAGCCAGTCGCTCGGGGGTCTGTTTGGAAGGGCAGGCACAGCAGGCTCAGTCGCCCCACGGGCACCAAGTGGTCACTGCGAACGCAAGCCAACACCAACGCGAGGAAGCACTTGCTGCCGGTTGAAATGGCTTCCCTATGACCTTGTCAGAAGGTCTTCCTGAAGACCGCACAAGCACACGGGCCCCAGCCCAGGGTGGAGAAACTGCGCCGTGCCTCCCACAAACGATAAACAAGAGGCGGTGATCTCGGCGGTCGGTCCACTTCGCCTGCTCAGGCTTCGCGTGAAAACTCTGGGTGACTGAGCAGCCCCGATGTATCAGGGAGTGAAAAGCACCTTTGTACATAGCCCCTGTAATCGGGTAAAGCAACAGTGTAGAACAGAACATTCAGGATCCTGGAAGGTTTGGTGGGAGAAAACGTGAAAATGTAAGTCTGCTGTGATGGAAAGAGGTCCCTGCACTCCGCACAGCTGATTTTCTGAGTCCCCTTCTCAGGCAAAGACGAGATGGAGCAGGGAGAACAAGGCAGCAACAATGGCTAAGACTTCTGGAGGGTCTGACCACGTGCCAGGCGCTGTCTGCACATTAACCGTATTAACTCCTTTAACTCACACAGCTACAGAACGAGGCAGGCACTGTTATTCTCGCCACAGTAGAGATGGGGATCCTGAGGGACAGAAGGAAAATAACTTGCCTGAGGTCACCAGGGTACAAAGAGGCAGAGGACTGATACCAACGGGGCAGCCTGGTTCACAGCCTCATCTCAGCTAATGCACCAGTAACTTTCAAGCTTTCACAGTTGGAGAGTGCCGCCCGGGAAGAAACCACATCCCGGTGTGCACACATTCAGTGATGTGATATATCTAGAAATAAAACATCTCAAAACATACCGACTCTTAACGCCTGCAATGAACTGTGATCTATTTCAGTTTCTAAGCGATGCTGCTCACAACCCGGTAAACGGAGCTGCCGATGGGTCACCGGTTTCGGTTTGGAAAACGTCGCACCCGGAGCTCTCCCGCCTGTCAGAATGCTGACGATGGTGGGCGCAGCACCCTCAGCGCCAGGCAGGAACACCTCCCGCGCCTGGCACAGGCCACTACGAGATGCTCAGCTGCACTGGGTTTCCCGGGCAACCGAAACTCACTCTTGAAATTATTTTTCCCAACATGTATTTTAAGATTTTAAAACCATTAAAAAAATCTGTCCAATGTCAGATGACCTTTTTAATGGCTCTGCATAGGGATCAGGGACTGGATGTGGAATTATGTGGAAGCGTGCACAAGGCTTCGGGGGAGGCTGGCCTCTTCTTGTCCCTACGCTAAGTAGCTTCTCTGCTTTGCTGCTGATATTCGTGCTCTCACTGCAGCTTCATTTAATTCACAAGTGGTCCCTTCCCTGGAATGACACAATTTATTAAAAATAATAACAGTTCTTTATCTTGAGAGTCGCCTTGACAACTGATGAGAGTGACCAGGAAATAACCTGGGAACACTGGGTAGTGACCGAGAGCACCGATTCTGGAACCAGACTCCCGGTTCCAACCCCACCTCCATCACTCACAATTTGTATAGCCTTGGCCAACACACTCGACCTCTTCAGTGTCCTTACCTGTAAAACGGGGATAATGATAGTGCCTCACGGGGTTATTGCGAAGAGTGAGTGAGCCAGTCATAGATGCAAAGCTCTTAGAGCAGTGCCTCGTGCAGAGGAAGCATTACAGAAGTGCTTGCTGCTGTTGCCATCCTCCCAGCCGGCTGCGATGGTCAATGAATGATTTATTAACTGTCGTTACTCAGGAAGTGCAATTGAGGGAGACGGTCAAATCCATCCTCATTCCCCATGTTTACAATGGTAAGTCCGTTGGTGTTCACTGGGCCACCTGAAGTGCAGGAGGTGGGGTCCTGCCAGCCAGGGCCCTCACTGTGCACAGTGACTCTCTGAGGTTGTGCTCCAGATGGTCACAGCCTTCAACGGCTAAGTTCTAGATAACTGGGGGGTGCTGCTCTCTCACTGTGTATCGGTGTTAAAAGGCAAAGACATTGGTTCATAAGGTCATATAGGTTTCAACTATGTATTTCCATGATATATGATCTGTATGTTACGTTGTGTGCCCACCACCCAAGTGAAGTCATCTTCCATCACGATAGATGTGGTCCCCTTCACCCTGTACTTCCCTCCGCCCCCTTTCCCTCTGGTAACCACCATATCGTTGTCTGTGTCCATGAGCTTCAGTTTTATATCCCACATAAAAGTGAAATCACACGGTTCTTAGCTTTTTCCGACTTATTTTGCTTAGCATAATAGTCTCATTTATGTAAAGCAAGTAGGAAAAGCACCCTAATTATCAGAACCATACACATTCCCTAAACAAAAATGCCAGGTCCCCTCATAAAAATGAGAAACTAACAGCAGTCCCTGCCTCTGTATATTTTTCAGTCTGGGAGGGAAATAAGATTTACACATATGAAATGACCGGAACATGAAACACTTTGGGATATACTAGAGTAGCTACCCACAAATGTATAAAGAAAAGGCTGACGAGTTACAACGGTCCTAGAATACTTCATCAAGAAGTCCTAATATGAAATGGAGAGACAAAACAATGGAAGTGCACTTTAGGAAGTTGATCTGTTCATAGCAGGTAACATACTTCTAAATTTGCCATTGCCAGTTAAGAAGTTAAATGCATGTTGGTGAGTATCCACTTATCCATCAGTGGACAATACTCCACGAGAGAACTCTCAAGAGAAAAGAGAATTTGATCACAGTCCACATTTGCCTCTCTCTCATCCAAGTCAGAATTTCTGCTCACTTCTAACCATAGCCAAAAGAGAGATTAACACATAGAGTTAGAGAAGCAACATTTATTTCAGGCATAAAAGAGGATTCTGGGAATATGACTTTGGCAATTTCAAAGAGGGAATAGTTCACCATATTTTGCTGGGTATAATGTGCACCCATGCTTCTGTGCATGTTATACACAGGATCCCTATTATTATAACCATGGTATGTAAACTTTACACCCATGTATAACGCGCATCCTTATTTTTCACTTAAAAATTTGGGTGAAAAAGTGCACATTATACATGGCAAAATACAGTATATGCAGTCATGCACTCTTAGACCTGGAAGAGACCTGGCTAGTCACTTAGGCCCATCGTTTCGTTTTACAGATGAAGAAAATTATGTCTAAAGAAGAGAAGCGAATTGCCCACCACAGCTGATACGAAGAAGCCAGGCTATGCATTCTGCTGCCTCCATAAAGTGAAATGAGCACTAACCTTGGGTGACCTGTTGATTATTATGTATTTACTTCAGATCTACTGACCTCTAAGGCCCCACCCAATTTCCAAGTGTCATGTTTATAGCGTGAACCAAGTTTGATCCCCGGCCCTAGACTCTATAGTATGAAGGCCATGTTCAGGGTCCCAGTGGTAAGCAAAGCAGGCCTCTGATTAGGCATTTCAAAAACTTACAACAAACCACCATGAAGAACTATTTTGAGTGCTAGCATTCAACCATATAATGGGTTCAGAATTCTATGCATAATCAACCTATTTATTACACTAGATGGCAGCAAGTAAGTATCTAGGTATATGGTCTGTAAACTAGGAAATTGAAAACAAAGCGAAACCACACAGATGGTCTCTAAGTTTGCCTGAATAAAGGGATTATTTCCATGGGTATTAAGTTTTTGCATGTTCTCAAAGATTCTTGAAGCAGTGTTGGTTCTTCTTACATGTTTTTATTGAGTTTCCTTCCTATACAGAGCAGGGTGCTAAAAATGGTGGTGGACCGCTGAATTGTAGAACTGCCGACTCTTTGGCAGGCAGAGCAACACTTTATGTCTTTCCAGAACCTTTTTCCTGGTCATGGGAGGCTGTGTGATAATCAGAGGATGGGGGACGCGCAGTAGTGAAAAGACAAGTCCAGGAGGAGATGTTGCAGGACATGACATCAGGATCCACAGGACGGAAAACACTGTTGAGAAGAGCAGGTTGTGAACACTGGCAACAGAGGTATTTGAAACTAAGATCAGAGGCTACTTGACCATCGATAGGGCCTACCATTATCTAGGGTACTGTCTTCAAAATGGACCACGCAAGATGATCCACTGGGGAACGAAAAGGGAACACTAAAACTTTATATGTGTCGCTATCTCAACTAGGAAAGAAACTGAGGTTTACTTAATACTTAATGCTGAACATGTAGAGTCACACGGAACCTTCACTCAGCCTGTGTATCAGAGCCACAGGTCGCATTTGGGAGCAGAGGAATTCTGTAGGAAGAGTTGGGGGGCACAGCTTTGAGGGGTAGTTAGTAGTATTGTACCTTCACTTGTCTCTTCATTTAGCACGTTCGAGCATTTTTACAGGTTCCACATGTCTGATGTCATGGGTAAACATATACTGATGTCATGGTGATCTAATGAATCATGATGTAACAAACAAGTGGCTTAAAAAAGATCATGTAAAGAAATCTCATATTTAAGGTGATTCCAATGTGAGCCCAAGTCAGCAGTAAGGAATGGCTGAGCTGATCCCCTCCTTCCTCCTAGAACAATAAGCTTTTGGCAAAGCTGGTAGGAAGCTGACTTCCAAAATGGGAAGTTATCCTAACGAACCTTTGAAATATAGATCAACACCAGCTGCAACTACTACTCAGTTTTTCAACCTCTAACTTGGAGTACATTTGCCCTTTTCTAATATGAGACTGAGACTGTAATTACAACCATATATCGAAATAAATGCAACATAGATCCCACCTTCAAACTGTGTTTCATAAATTGTGGACTTTTCATAAACGTTGGACATTAAATGGGGACCTCCCCTCCAACAACAGAAGGAATCTCCTGCAAAGACACTGCAGGAAGTATCTTGTTCTATCACACACTGAAATTAAACTATTTTATAAAATTGCTTGGCTCAACTATCAAGACTTTAAAATGTGTATTTTTGTATGTTTTAGAATGCACAAAATATATCAGAGCATTGTACATTTATATACTTCACAAATATGTAAACACGCACGTTGTGTGCTCAAAAACGTTCTTAACAATAATGGACATAAAATCCAAACTTTCATGGCCTATGAGCAAATCCCTTTACATGGGATTGTAAAATGATGAAAGTGTAAAATGAGGCAGGAAGACACCAAACGCTACCACTGGGCTTAGAATCCCAAATCCTTATTATTCAGACTCTGTTCGTTTCCTTCTAGGTATTTTGATTTTAGCCTTCCTCCTGAGGATCAACTTATCAGGGACACATTTAGACCCACACACCCAGGGCACAGACCTGGGCTCCTTATCCTTCCATAACTCACTCTCCAAGTGCCTTCATCCTTAAAGGATTGCTCTGTTGGAAGCACAAGCCGAGGTGAAAGGAATATTAAAGTGGAGGCATTGCCCGTCAGATAAAATGCAGACTCAGATGTTAGAGCAGAAAGGTACTACAGGGTAAGAGAAGTGCTGATTCATATAATTAAATCCTTTCACGTGAACCCTCACAAGCAGGAGTATTACTAAAAACGTGCTCTCTGTTTTGAATTGTACAGGAGAATGAGGAATGGCTTAAAAATAAAAGGTTGACGTAGGTCTGAAGAAAACAGCCTGGCATTTGGGAGAGGCCAAGGGGAGTTCCCCCCAACACCCCACCCCCCAGTCAGGGGTTTCCGTGGCCCTGATGGTCGTCTTCTGTGTCGGCTCCCTTTTCTTTGCAGAGCTTGGCTGAGAGGCCATCATCACTGGTTGCATGCACTCCACTACAGAAAGCACCGCCCTTTCTACAGGCCCACGTTTCCCCTGGGCTGCGCTCCGCCCACACTAGGACGACCTGGGAGCTGGACCAATCCAGGTCCCTGGGGATCTGCCAAATCTAGTTCTCTGGGAGGGGCTCAGGGATCGCTGTTTTGGATTTCCCCTAGTGGATTGGTATACTTCTGGGTCTCAGCTCTCAGGAAGAAGGCACTGTCTGGTTAAGCAGAAAAGGAGAAGAGACAGGATCAGAGGTTCTCGTGCTGGCCTGCGGTCATTAGGGGCTCATGTTGGAAAGACAGTTATGAACTTCAGGAAGAGGTAAGACAACTTCTGGTTCACGAAGGAAATCAGACACTCAAATTGAATACATTTAAGAAGAGATTGTAAATCTTCATCTTGAAAAGGACAACTTGTTTTGGGTCTTTTGGGACATGGCTTTGCTTACGTGGGGGGCAGGGCGATGGGTCAGATTCCACTAACACCACATACAACCATGTTCCAGAAACACACACATTTAACGCTCCAGGCAATCACAGAAGACAGCATTATCC
Organism: Trachops cirrhosus; assembly: GCA_028533065.1. NCBI lineage: Eukaryota > Metazoa > Chordata > Mammalia > Chiroptera > Phyllostomidae > Trachops > Trachops cirrhosus. Next base: position 186,414,645 of record CM052540.1, on the reverse strand, counting down.
CCATTTTGTAGATGGGGAATAAAAGACTCTAAAGAGGTTAAAGGTCTAGTCTAAGTTCATTCTGCTGCTAAGAGGCAGAAGTCAGATTTGTACCAGATCTTTGAAATCCACAACCAGGGCATTTCGAGCTTCCCTTCTGGTCCAGAAATTCAAGATACCATCGGAGAACAGATGAGCGAAAAAGGAAAAGCACAGAGGAAATAGGAAAGAAGAGGGGATGGCCAGAGCATCGGGCCAAAAGGAAATCTGCAGGCATTCCTTTTGAGCATTTAGCAGAACTACAGTAACTATAACCGAGGGCAGTAAAGGAATCTTTCTATACTGATGATTTAGTGCTCTTGAAGTTGTGGGTCAACAAACAGGAAATACTCATTTGGTTGGCTAGAACACAGAGTTCCCGTCTTCACAGAGACTTTATAGGAGCATCAGCAGTGACAAGTGCTCAGGTCAGCTGTTGAGTTTCACATCTTCCATGGATGCAGATTAATATCCCCCCGGAGCAAGGAAGGGTTCAGCACTGATTCAAGAAGCAACAGCTCTCAATTAGGAGCCAGAGCTGCCACTTCCTATAGCAACTGAGACTCCCTGGAGGGGGCTGTCTCACTATGCTGTGATTATTAATGCCACTTTATTAATGGGCTGGAACGGGCCTTAACACAGAGCAGCATGGCCATTGTCCAGGGAGCCCACGGAGCCGCACCCCATTTGTTACGATGCCCACGATGCAATCTCACAAGCTCTGTTTCTCCCCTCTGTCTCGCATCAGTGTTTACTGATTAACAGGCAGGCACTGGCTGAACAAACCAGGGTTTAGAATAAGACGGGTGGTGGGGGGCGGGGGCGGGGGGAAGGAGCTGAGGCTTTGCAGTCAGTGCGCCATGAGTTTGAATGATTACTCGTTTGATTTTAGAAAAACAACCTATTTTCTTGTAGTCTGAGTTTCCTCCAACTTTATGAAATAAGAATGGTAAGAATAATCTCACTCAATTATTGTGAGATAAACTCTAAAAAGTGCTTGTTAAATAAAAGTTTATCAACTCTCACTTAGGAAATTTGGCTACCACAATTCACTAATAAAACTTAATGTATTTATTGTGATAATAAGATCCAACACTTATTGGGTACTTTCTTCCATCAGGCCCTGTTCTCAAAGGTCTTGGTGTTTTATCTCATTCAGTTCTTTTAACAAGTAGTATGGCATGCGTGTGGCAGAATCCCTCGGTAAAACGGGAAATCTTTGGCCTGGAGATGGGAAGTGCCGTGCATAGGAAGTCCCGTTTCAAAGCCCACACTGTCTGCATCTTTATAACGCTGCTTCCCGTTATTCTAGAGGAAGAGGCCTATGTCCAGAAGATACGAAGAGGCAGCAGGGCACAGTGGCAACGAGGGCGGGCTTGAGCCAGGACGCCTGGGTGGACTCAGGTTCTGCTGTGTGTGCTGGGAGCAAGGCACTTACTCTCCCGGCCTTAAGTCTCCTAGTCTGTTAAATACGGATAATGGTACTGACCACACAGAACTGTTATGCAGACTGCTAATGACCGAAACTACGTACAAGGCTTAGACTAGGACATGGTGAACAAGACGAAAATATTATGAGGATGATAAAGCACTTTCGGGTAGTAAGTCTGATGACGAAAGTCTTCAACACTGGAAATGAAAACAACCTTTCATTCTTGCTTCTTTCAATGATTACAAAACTTCCTTACAATTCTGCATCAAATAACAACTTTGTGAGTGTTTTATGGACTCACGTATCTGATCACGAAGGAACACAACCCATTTTGGCCTCTCTGTGACATGAGCAGTACTCCAACCTCGTTAGGTCGGTGAAATCACACGGCAAGAAGAAGAGAAGAAATAAAAACACGGCCTTTGAAAGTCGGCCCCGAACACAGCAGGGACCCCACCGGCCACCCTGCCCTCCACACACAGACTGCACTTCTGGAAATTCACTCTGCGGAAGTGTCAGCACGTCTAAAGACCATGTTCAAGACCGACTTTTAACAACCAAGTTTTATTTTTCAAGGTCAAAACCTGAAGTGCAGAAGTGAAGTTTGAAAGTTGTCACGACCACCTAGGCTACAACATCCAGCAACGTCACTGCATTTGCTGGGTGCAGGCGCCCTGCGGTGCGTGCAGCGTTTTACCTGCACGCATCTTGCAAGTAAAGTCCTTGCAGCAGGGAGTTTACCAGGTTCTGATTTTGACACCACAGATTTTGGTTTACGATTTGTAATTTGAAAGTTGCGTATCAGCAGAGTTATACAAATCATCCAAAATAAAGCATCAACAAAAATAAACACAAGTGAATGACGCCCCCAAATAGTTTCATATCGAGCTCATTAACAGGAACCTAGTCAACAAAACAAACAAACAAGCAAAACATAACCAGAGACACTGAAATTGAGAACAGGCTGACAGTGACCAGAGGAGAGGGGAGGGAATTTCAGGGGAAAAGGGGAAGGTTTTCAGGAACAAGTATAAAGGACACAGAGACGACAACAAGGAGGGGGGTGGAAATGGGAGGGAGGTGGGGAGGGCTGGGGGGGTGGGCTGGGATGGGGGTAAAAGGCAGAAAACTGTACTTGAACAACAATTAAAATTAAATTAAATTTAAAAAAATATTACAGAATTTAAAACAATCTCTTTTGTATTTCTGTGGCTAATTTTTTTATGCTATTACAAATGTCCCCCATTTTCCACCCCTTTGCCCCCCTCTACCTTGGCTAATTTTCTTAAACCAAGAGTTTAATTCAAGAGGGAGGCAAATATCCTACCAGCTTGAAAACCACATTTCAAAAATGCTTGTACTGGGACACGATGCTGAAGTTGAGACCATAGCAGAAGTTGCACCCAATGAAATCAGCTCATACGACTTTTCCCTTTTAATAAAAAATGACCATTCCATCTTCTCGATGAATGTAATCAGTCTGGAAAAAATATTTGAGCGCGCAAACTTACTGCAGCAATGCACTAGGGGGCGTCAGTGGGAAACCGAGGAGAGGGGAGAGACTGAACACTCCAAGCAGTGCGTCTTGCTCCTTTCTCGTTGCTCTGGGATACACTATGATCCCGCTGAGGGTATCAGAAGCCTGTCTCTTAGAACTACCTTGGGCCCCTGGTCTGTTCTTCGCAATTCCCTGCCCATAAAAGGCTGCCCTGCACTGAAGTTTCTGTTTCGTTCTCAACACTGCACGGGCCATCCGCTCAAAACCTTTCCAGCCTTGAGAATCTGAGGTTCCCAACACCTTTGGTATTTGCAAGATGCTGGGAAGGCGACGGAGAGGTTAGAGATATGGCCGAGTGGAGACTGGAAGTCACTTGGGACCGCGCTACAATAAAACAGACTCTTCCTCCTGGATGTGAACTAGGCACACATCACGGGGATGTGCGTGCAGTGTGGTTTCTTCAGCGTTCAATCCCAGACACCCAAGCCTTGTCAGTATGTGTGTGAGTCTCCCAGAGTCATTCTCGGGATTTTTAATACTCAAGCAGGACCGTTTCTGTTGGGCTGGGAGAAATCAGGCGAACACTATTCCCACGATCCCTGTTTGACAACTCTGCTTTCTTCCAGCAAGGTCCCCATAAGGCAGGTAAGTGGCAAGTCCAGCTTGTTCTAATGAGGATCTACAACCACACAAAGTCACCTTGGAGTTTATGCTTTGTGGCTACTTGCCCCCATGAACTTACAACGCTTGGGAAGGTGCTCAAGACAAAGTCTCCGTGACCCACTTATTTGGGGAATCTGGTTCAGGGTCAAAGGTCAGGCACAATTACAGCAATGATGTTTCATAGGGCAAGGCTTCCATATATGCTATATATTATTATCGCAGTCATTAGTCTCACAGATTTTATTTCAATTATTAGTACTTGATGTGATCACAAAGTAATAAAACATAATTTTAATCAGTATGCCAGCACTCACATATTTAAGTAACATCATTTTTAAAAGTGAGAAGGTTGAGAGGTTTTAAATAAATCCCAAGAAAGTTGTGACTGCTCAAAAATTTGTTTTAAAGTCTTCCTTGGGGATTATCTTCAGAGTTTAATTAATTCATGAGCCTCATAGGAATCTAAATCTTATTACTTTCAGTCCCAACCAGTCTAATTTAATAATACAGTGAAAATGTTCGGAGCAAATAACTTCATTATCTGGAAATTGGCTGGGGCTGGCATTTTCCTGTCCTTGCTTGCAAATGCCCCAGGCAACCGCAGATGCTTGGGGAGCCCACGTAACTGGAGCGCTCCCCAGTGTCACTGTTGCTCTCTGTAATCCTACCCCAGCAGTCAATGCAAACAGCCTCTCACATGACTTTGAATAACACCTTCGGTGTAAGGAAAACGGGGATAAAGGGCACGCAATAAATTGTAAGTACTTCGGGTCTGGCGGCCATAACTTCGTTCTTTCCAATCCCTGACCGCTTAAACCGTCCTCTTCCTGGGCCACTCGAGATCCTTTCGTGCCTGGAATAGACGTTCAGTTAGTACTCCCCATTCACTGGGAGGTCGAAGATTGAAGCCCACCTTTCCTGCTTTTTCTCCCAACCAAAACCTACATTTCTTAAAGCAAGGGCCTCTGGTTTCTCCCCTGGATAGGTGGCTTACCACCAAAGTTGACAGGATTTTCAGAAGATTCTCCATTTTCTCAGCCTGTCACATTGCTTTATAACAGTCAAACTGAACCCTTGTATTGGGCTATATTATTTTCAAAATGTCTGCAGAAATCACCCCACTCCATGCCCAGGATCATGGTGTTTGGATTTAATTTTTTAACCAGTTCTGAGAAATCATTTCATCACCTTTAGTTACACTACATGTGAAGGCTGCTTATCCAGAGTGGGAAATAAGGCCCAGAGAATAGGCAGCAATTTTCCAAACGTCTGTTCTCAAGAAGCCTTCGAAGAGAACCAGCCTTTTTGGCTTTGCCTCTTAAATGGGGTTTTTATGGCTTCTGTATTACTTTGCAAATACCCAGGGCCCTTTAATAATTTCCTCTTTTGCTGAATATTTAACTTTGGTTTTCCCCCCAGATATATTAGCCAAGGTCTTTGTTTATTTTAAGTCAATTATTGTTATTATGATTTTAAAAATACTCTTATTCCATTTATAAAATTCCAAATTAGTACTCCTTTAAAAATATTCTAAAAGAACTCAGATCTTGGGTTGGTATATTTATATACTTTTTCCTTGTGTTAATGAAATGTTAACAACTTCCTATACCACATATGTTCAGAGCTGGAGAGAAACAGGAAGGAACTTAATCTCAGGCTCAGTGGAAATTTTCATGCAAGCTTATAACGTAGACAGTAGTTACCCTCGTATACAGATCAGCAGCTTCTTAAGCTCAAAGGTAAGTGGCTTGTCCTAAGTCCCACCACAAGTAAGCAGCAGTAGGTAAGCAGATTCCGCGAGAGTGGCTCCTTGCAGTTGCATTTTTAAATGTCCCTCTCATTTGAGGGCAATTTTAGGAAAACCAGTTGTGCTCTCAAACAGAAAAGACTGTCACTACTGATACCAGGAAGAGGAGACATTAGTGGTCAGGTTTAAGAGAAAATCTTACAAGGGCGGCAGGTATTGTAGGATGTCGCTGTTGGTTGAGGGTGTCACAAAAGAGGCAAAGTGAAGAGAACCCACATCTGCAGGCAGCTTCTGTACAAGCTGCCGGTCAGGTGCAAGAACTATTTGTCTTCATTTCTATTTCTCCTCGCCTTCCTTAATAATAAGAAGAATAAAATAATTAATACTACTGCTACTACTACTACACATTAAGAACCATCATAGACCAAGGGAGTGGGGTAAGACAGGAAATCCCAGTTTTCTAGTGTTATTAACAAAGTGGGGAGGTAAGGAGTCTTTGTTTTGAAACTGGGGTTAAAGAGAAGAATAGGTCCTAAGACAAGTTGGGTATAGAGATGAAATCGGAAAGACAAACTACCTTCCCTTTCATCCTCCACAACACATCCACGCACACCCTCCAACCCCAGGCCCCTGCTGGCCATGTCCCTCTTCAAACAGCGTGAGAGCCTGGTTCCGTATGGAGCTTCTCTGCCGGCCTGTTTCACTGCTGGGAGCAACCCCTAAGATCCTCTCCTTGGAGAACAGACCTCAGACCTCCTTTGATTTACAGAGTCCTGGAACACCTGTAGGGCATGTGCATTTCTCTGTCACACCTCACCTCTGTGCAGGTGAGCGTGCAAATACGAATGTTCCCACTTTTGAAAAGAAAGAACGCAGGCTTCGAGGGGCCCATGACTTGACATGGCGGAGCAAGCCCAGGTTTCCTGACAATGCTCTCTCTACTCCTGTACGTGTCTCGGTGCTAGAAATCTCTGGTCAATAAGTAAAAAAAATTTTTTAATTGCAATAAATTTTACACAGAGTGAAAACACAACTTCGACTTGACGTTTCAATGACTTGACACACGCACGCAGTGTCATCCAGGCCCCGATCAAGACAGAGGACACTGTGCTCTTAAATCTATGGCAGCAGAGGATCCAGGACCAGGGGGCAAGTCTGAAACGAAGGAAGGAAAGCCATGTGCAAGGACATAAGACTTCAGGCACTTGATATGCCTATGTAAGTCCCTTTTGCCAGGAAGGAAGAGGGGAAAACAAGCTAGAACGCTGGTTTTTGCTAAGCGAGCTTCTTGTGGTTGTAGTCACTCATCCTTTATGGGGACGAGCTTCTCTGATCTGCATTACACAATCATTTAAGTCTCATAGGAACATATGAAAGGCATCAGGGTTTCCCTTCACTTTTACTTTGGCCCTGGATTTTGTTATACTATTAATACCGTACTACAGAGCTGTGGGTTGCAGTTAGCTAATTAGTCTTATTCATATTGAAAGAGGCCCTTAATCCCATTTTAAACTTTGCACAGTACATCTGAGTGTTTTTGACTTCGATGGTTCTCCACCATAATGTTATAATTATACTATCTTCTCATCGGCATCACCCACACACTATAATTACAGTCGAAGCTAAGGCTGTGTTTGTGGTGTCATAAAGGGGATGGAATTGTTTCATTTCAAGTGACTCATTTACCTTCTCTGGTAAGAGCAGAAATTCATGGTAATGGAAGAGCCGTGGTCTTACTACACTTATCTGAACAACAATTTCAGATACCAATAAACAAAAAAATAAAAAATAAAACCCCCAAACCCCAACATGGGAAAGTATGGGAGGCATAATTCTCAGTCTGCTTCCCACAATTTGGGCAATTCCCTGATCTGAAAATCTAGGCTGGGCAAGGTAACGGAGACTAGCATGCCGACGGCCACTACGGGGTCTCGGCAATGTCCTCTCTCGACCTGACATGCTGCAGGGCACCCCCAAGCATCTCGAGTCAGTTTGCAGGACTAATACCATGACCATACTTTCTACCTAGGCTCTGAGCCTACAGGATGATGGCTCATCCGAGCACAGAGAACTTCTGTTCCGCAGGACCCTTCATTCCCTTAAGACAGAGCTCATTCATAGCCGCAGTGGGCCACTTCTAGGTGCCAACCATGCTGCGAGGGACCAAGCAGACATCTCTGTTCCCATGGAACTGAACTCTCAGGTTAGACCTGTGTTTTGCTTATTTACCTCACCCACTCAGCTGAAGTCTGAAAGCCGCTATTTTTCTTAACATATGGGCATGAACCCAGTCTGTCAACGAGAGGAACGGGGAATGAGCGGAGCCTGCGGGGGTCATGTGTGCTGGGTTCACCGGCAATCAGCTACCAGACAGCACCTGCTGACCTGCTGACATCAATGGGGCGGGCACTCCATTTCCAGCGTGCCTCTCGCTTGCTTGCCCAAAGCCTCGGGTTTGAAATGTTTCATGAAACCTTGGCGTTCTTTGATTTCCCCTGCTCCGTGCGGCATTAGTGGACCACACCCTTCCGCACAGCTCATTCAGGGTCGAGTTAACCAGAACCAGAATGCAAACAGTTTCTGGTTTTCCCACAGCAAATCTCTGACTAATGTGTTCTTATAAGGGCTTTTCCCACCTTTCAGAGTTAGAACTGTGGTCACTAGGAAGGCCAGACTGATGGGTTCCGCTGGGAATGTGAACTGTCTTTACTTGGGGATAGGGTTGCCCATCAGTTCATGAGGAATTACTCTGTTTATTATGGACTTTGCAAGGATACACAAAAACAAAGAACATGGTTTAATAAACGATTCCGTGTTCCTCTCCCAGCTTCACTAAGTACCAGCATTTGGCCAGTCCTGTGTACCTACCCTCCCTATGGTTTTCATTATCTGCTTTCAACCACAACTACCTACTTACTGTCTCTAATAAAAGAAGACCAATATCACACCTAACAAGTTAATAATGATCCCGCAATACCATCTAATGCCCAGTCTGTGCTCAAATTTCCAAAAATATCTGAACAATGTCTTTCCACAAGTTTTTTTTTGTTTTAATCAGAGTGCAAACTACACCCCTACACCGTCTCCAGTCTGCTCAAAAGGCAGGACATTTCCTCTCCTTTTTATTACATCCATTTTTTTTTGGTTAAAGATAATTTCCTTTAGCTTATTGCATTCTTAAAAAGTCATTTAAAATGTTCTTCTATCTCTGTTATTTCCTCTAAACTGGCAGTAAGACCTAGAAGCTTAATTTGATTAGGTTCACCTCTCATGGAAAGAGCCCATTATAGGGCGCCGTGAACTCCCGTGTGAGGGATATGTAATACTGTGTGACGAGAAGATTGGTCTGGTCCAAACTGCTGTCAGCCCGATGCGCCCGGAACAGAGTGAGCATAAATATTGTATCATTCATTGATGATCTTGCCTAAATCCATTATGTCACCAGCGGCTCTACAGTGATGATTTCTCTAATCCTACCATTTCATCCGCATTTATTAGCTAGACTATGTCTCTATAAAGAGGGAGGGGGAAGAAAGCAACTTTCCTTCACCAACTATTCGGTTACCCTGAAATGCACCTCATACAAAAATGCAAGGCAATTGTTTGACTTTATCCTTTAAGGTATCCATTTTTAGAATAATGAGTAGATGCCCTAGTAACCTCCAAAGGTGACCATTTTTGAAAAAAGTATCATTATGAACTCAATGATGAATCATGTTTTGATAGCCTTTTTTAAGGGACTAGAATTACAAGAATAGAAATGATGAAATCATTTCTACATTTTTCAGTCATTCTGGGCTGTTTTCAAAGAAAAAGCACATTGCGTAATCTTGGCTACCTTTCCCCTTGTATTCCCTTTTTCTGTCTGCTCTATCACCAGTCTCCCTCTAGAACAATGGCTGAAGTCAAGGCCAGAGACTACGTGGCATCTAAAACTGCATGTCCTCATGCACCTCCTCGGGAAACCCCTGTGGGTATTTAAGGAAGGCTCTGCTCAGACTCAAGGGAGGACCAGCACAAAGATCCAAATCTAAACGCGTGAACATGGGGAGACGCGCATGCCCACAGCCCTGTGCACAGCAGCAGCCTGTGCCCTCCGAACACTAGGAGCCACAGAGGCGGTCACAGGGGACCCCTTGGAAAGAAGCTCCCTGGTGCACTGCGTTCAGAAGTCCTGAGATTCTTTTTCCTTTCTCTTGGATAGTCATAATGCAACCCGAACACATTACAGACTCCAAAAACGTGTCAGTCTATACCTATAAAAGAAATCCTACCATTAAAAGATTCACGATCATGCCAAATGACTCGTGCAGGTGGTAAATGTTCTAGAAGTTCACAAAAAAAGGTCTGGCACTGAGTCCAGTCCAGGAGGGGGAGAAGCTGCTCTTTGGAAAAGCAGGAGGAGTTAGTTTTGAGGTGGCACCTTTCAGCTACCTGCACAGCCTCCCGTCTCCTATGCCTCAGGGCAGGTTTTTCAGGGGAAAGAGGAGGGAAAGGAAAGGAGTTTCTACTGGGTGCCAAGCACGCGATAAAGATAAATGTTTTACCTAATCTTGCCCACAGGCAGCCCCGAGGCAAGGCTGCGAAGCAATGAAGCCACCTCCTGGCTGCCCTCCCTCTCGCCCGCCACCCCTTCTTTCTTGCCTGGTGCCCAAGCCTCATCTCAGGCCAGCTAGAGGTGGGGGGCCTGCCAGTCCTCCCTTCCAGCGCCCCCTGCTGTCCCTCTAAAGGGACCGCCCAACCTCGGTTCCACACCGACGTGCTAACAACAGCACCACACGGAAGGAGGGCTCTCGGACAAGGGGCTTTTGGGCTATGACTTAATTTTTGCACCTTTTGAAGAGTCAGGGGACAATGAAAAGACATATCCATAACATTCAAATGTATTTTTGAATAAATATAATTTATTTTTATATTCAAATATATATTCAAATATTTATATTTTTAGATTCAAATATATAAATATATTTGAGTTTTTCTCAACCTGGGCTGTGCCGGCATTCTCTGGCGTCTGTGAGAATTGGATTTCCTTAAAAAAATATATGAGGAATATGAGATCTGCTATCCCAGATCCAGCATCCTTCCCGTCCTCCCAGAAAATAGAAATGAACTTCCACAGGAGAGAAGCTTTGGTAAGCGGGCTGAGGGGGAGTGTAGGGGCTTCCAGCGACCCCGGCTGCCATCACTACCCTTTCAGCAGGAGCAATAGGAGCAGAAGCAGCAGCAGCCAAAATAACAGAAAACATTTATTCCACTCCTAGGCGTGCCCGGAATGTTTCTGGGTGCCTGTCTGCTCCGCACAGGCCCCTCTGAGATCGATGTTGATATCTCCGTGTACAGATGGAGAGCTCGAAGCTCCTGGCACGTTGGCAGGGTGCTGGGTGCATACATATGACAATCACGTGTCCAGCCCCCAGACTCCGAAGTCCTCAGCACACAGCAGGTGACTCTGTCTGAAACTGGTGACAGCATTTGTCATCACCACCCATGTCTGATAGGAGCAAACACCCCCATGCTTTGGAAGGGCCTCCTGCCTTCTTTTCCCCTCAACTGCTCCCGAGTCGAGGAACCAATTGGTACTCATCTGTGCTGGGGGGAGTGCCAACCTCAAACACCACAAAATCCATGCCGATGGCTCTCTCCCCACCTCCCTTCTGCCTTGGCCCTCAAGGGATTCCGGACCTCAGAATGATACTCATCTCACAAATATGAAGCTCTCGTTTTGTGTAAGACCCGCCAAAGTTGTGAGACAGGGAGCAGAGCATAGAAAGATGAGGGGGACGCAGTCACTGCCTTCAACAGAGCTTACGGTCCAGAAGGGAAGACCCCATGCGCACACAAGCCCTTGGAGTTCGGGGCAAAAGAGGCACAACAATGCCAAAGGCTTTCGGCGTTCGGGAAAAGAAGAGTCCAGCCCCGGTAAGGATGCTCTCCGGGTGCTTCCCGTTTCCCGGCAGGAGCTGTGTGGTGACAGGCGCACGGAGCCGTGTGAGCTGAGACGCAAGCACAGGTGGCCTCGCCTGCAAGGACGTGCCTTCCCATTGATCCGAATTCGGAGAGGCCACAAGGAATAGTTAAAGGCTGCTTTTCCATGACACAGGAGGAGCCAAAAGATAACTGCGGCCGTCAAGACAGGAACACGACTGGAGAATACCACGGGCATTCACGAAGGCCGAGCATCCGAACCGCAACATCTGTTAGGAGGCTGTGAGGTCTCGAGCTCAGGAGCCTTTGACAGCACACGATTCCTAATCCGAGAGTCTTCGCTCTTCATTCTTTGGCATGAACACAGTGCATGAAAGACCTACAGATCCGCCACGTGAAGCTTGTCCCCGTACTGGAGCCGCATGTTACACTGACTGTACCGCTCCCTAAGGTAATGTCATGTGATAATGATGAAGCACCTCAGACAGTGCAGCTGCCCAATCCCTTTTGCACCAGGCATTTACGGATGCCCAGCTTTCATCTGATGCAGTACTTTTAATAATATTAACAATAATAATAAAATGTACTTGTCCACACCGATTAGAGATACTATCAGTCTTCCTTTACAGTATAGGAGTTTACTGTGAAGTAAATTTGTAAAGCGAATCCTGTATTTTCGTGAATGTGAGTTACCACACTGAAGATAATTTCCTACAGGAGACTAAAAGACCATAACTGATACACACATGATGAGTAGTTCCCTAAACTAGCTTATTACAGAAATAATCTTTTTCCCATTTATAACAGGAGTTTTCTTAAAGGGCCAGAGAGTAAACATTTTAAATTTGCATAGCTACAGTCGACGTTGCAACTGCTCCACTCCGCCACGGTAGCCCCTCGTTTAAATAATTGTTGACCTTCAAAAAAATTAGCTTATTTTGCATCATCTATTGTGAATTACATGAAAATTAATTTCCTATAAATAATATATTTTAAAAAGCCCTTTGGAAGTTGTAGAACCTCTCTTCTGAGTGATGAATTCTTTATTTAATAATTATCACTTCTTGAGTGACTCATTATTTCTGGTTAAAATATATATTATCTCAGATGTGTGCCATGCAGCACACTATTACTTGAGCTACTATTTCACGGTGTCTATGTTTGATTTCCATAAGTCTTTTTTTAAAAGATTTTATTTATTTATTTTTAGAGAGAGGGGAAAGGAAGGAGAAAGAGAGGGAGAGAAACATCAATGTGTGGTTGCCTCTTGCACGCCCCCTATTGGGAACCTGGTCCACAACCCAGGCATGTGCCATGACTGGGAATCAAACCGGCAACCTTTTGGTTCGCAGGCCAGCACTCAATCCACTGAGCCACACCTGCCAGGGCTGACTTCCATATATCGTTTTACAAGTGTGATGCATATTCTACTTTCTCAGGATGTAGATGGATTTGTATTAAGTTCAGGGCACACCTGAGTTTAAGATAACGTGGTATCAGCACACGTTATCTGAAGAAGCTGTCCATAGTCACAGGGAGCCAGGGTGGACAAAGGCCCTTCTGAAGTAACAGATGCAGGGTCCTGTCCTTGAGGCTTCTGTGTGTGCAGGAGCCAGAGCTCTCTCAAGGGCAGCGGGTACAGCCTTGGTTTTGAAGCTGTTGAGCTCAGTGACCAGTCAGAAGGCTGTGGGCTAGGAGAACTCACAGGCCACGACCAACTCTGGGAGGCTTTGACTTCCAAGAGTCACTAAAACGTGTCTACCACCCACTGGGGTCACCCAGGGTGAACGAATGTTTGCCTTGGATCTCATCCTTGACAACTGTGTGTCACGCTTTGGAAGAGAAACCAAACCAGGAACTGGTAGGCAGAGCACACAAAGGCCCCTGGGATTTTCAGGGAGATGTTTGATCATCCTTCTCAGACTTCAAAAAAAAATTTAATTACACCTAAGGTCAAGGCTTTTAGAGGCCTATGCCCACAGATTTATAACTATTTTCTCACTGTTCAGGTTCCAGGAGAAAGAGAAGAGCTTGACATGTGTTTGTAACCAGAAGGGACCTGTAGATGGTTGAGGAGGCTGCCCTTGAACTGTGTGCTCACTCCAGTTTCAGAGGCTTCACTCACACTGGCCTGAGCCCACACAGAGAAGATCAGGCCCTCGTCGATGAAGTGGTCAGCATCTACTGACCTCCAACCAGGGCTCAGCAAGTTTCTGGGAGCTGAAGGAGGAGCGAAGACCTAATAATTATCTTACAAAGAATCCTTATCTCCCAACCATCGCACGGGACGGCAGGGCAGCGTATCAGAAAGCACTAACACTGGGAAACCTGGCAGGAATTCTCTGGAGGTTTCAGGCTGGAATCCATATTTTAAGATAACTGAACGTTGTTGCTTGAAGTATCATTAATATGCATTATCTACACTCGACTTTGCAAGCTCTGCGCTGACGGGTATCTACTTTATTCTCTCGTGGGTCAGTTGAGAGACTCAGGAAAGCGGCTCTCTCTGCACGCTTCTTCCTGTATAAAGTGCATAATTCTACCTGCCTGCCTCCTACTTCAGAGAGGCGTGGGAGGGGGGTACGTAGGACCTGTAGGATGCTTGGCATTGTCTGGAGATTAGCTGTTTGTGAGTCAGAAAGGGCCACCACTAGTCTGGATGCAAGAGAGAGCCAACATAAACACTGTTCCCTTAAAAGGGATGCTAATCATCTGTGCTTACTTACCAAATCATTGGCTGAATTGTTTATAAACAGTGGACTGTCCAGAATTCAATGTCAGCTTCAGTGTCAGAACCTAGAGTCGGCGCGTCTCTCTGATGCATGTCAAAGTCCAAGTTCTCTGCAACAAATAAATGCTGCGCATTCCCTCCACGGTGCCACCCCTACACACACACGCTTTTCTTGTGTTGCGCTTATTTTAGCTGTATTGTCAGCTAATGGAATCCTTAGGGTTGGAAATGTCTGATGAAAAAGAATGCTTGCAGCTGAGCGGGTCCTTTGGCTCTTGTGGAGGCAGTGATGGGCCCCAGGCAGGAGTGGGCAGCTGAAGCACCAAGAGGATACTACAGTGATGACACACAGATGTCCTGTGACATGTCCCAAGACTAGACCATGATGCCAGAGCCGTGACCTGAAGTGAAGGTTCTGTGGACCGCCTTTGGGAAAGACTGTATTTATAGTAACAGACAAGAGAAGTTTCTCCTCCTGTTTATCTTTGCCCCTCTCTTTCATACAGGACGGCTGGAGGGCACAGAGGCACTCAGTGGCAGCCAAAGAGTGGTTAAGATAGTAGGGAAAACCAGGCTTCTATTTTTTTTTTGCGTTTTTTTTTGGTATGTGTGCAAAATCCAACGACTATTCACTAAGCACCTGGCATGGACCAGGTTCTGTGGGCTACAAGGATGTGTAAGGTACAGCCCCTATCCTTAGAGAGAGCACAGTGTATTAAGAAAGAATAGAAAGCATGCTAAAGTCTCCATTAGTTTGAAACAAATGACATACAATATTAAGATCCAAAACAGAGTCAAGGATGGGAAATTTCCCATTCATTTCTCATACTTGTTGGACTAAAATAAGAGCCATAAGAGAAGACAATAAATACCACAGGGCCGGACACTACTCTCATTACTTTAAATATATCCCACTTGTAATTCTCACCATAACTTTGTGAGCTAGGTAGTATTAGTGTCTCTATTCGAGAAATAAGGAAGCAAAATGGAGCAGAACCAAGGTACAGAGAGGTCCTAAAACTCAGAGAAGCTCACGCAGGAGTACACGGTAGATCTGGGATGTGAACCGAGCTGTTTGCTCCAGAGCATTTGTTCTTCCAGAGCTGCGTACGTTCTCTCTCTCCTTGGGAAGGAGAAAGAACGGTTTACAGAGATTCAAGAATGAAAGTATGCATTTTTGGAGGGAACTGGAAAAAGCTTTATGGATAAAGTGATATTCAAAAGATGCCTGAAAGACAAAATCCGAGAAGGATTTTTCCCGACTGGGAGGCAAAGGAGAGGGAATTCCTGGCAAAGGAGCAGAGTGGAATGGCTATAACGAAGCAGGAAGGCAGGGGCACAGCCATGCAGATGCAGGGTATACAAGCGAAATAAGGCTAGAAAAGCACGTGGGGCCCATGTGGTAGACTTCCCTGAAAGCCAGCAAGAGGAGCTTCTTCATAATTCAGAAACACAGGCAAGCCACAGAAGATGAATGGGCAGAAGTATCGCTGGATCAGAGGAAGATTGAATGGGAAGCAGAGAGCAGAACGGCTTGGAACAGGGAAAAGTGGGTGGTAGGGAAGAAAAATTAGGAGGCCAGGACAAGAGTCCAGCTAAGAAAGTACAAGAACCCAACAAGCACAAGGACAGTTACTACAATAAACGTTTGTTCCACAGCAGTGTTTTGTATTGAAAAGTAACTCACGACCGTGAAGAAAGGTGTTTGTGCCCTTACGCAGGTTGGCTGTGCCTGTCTAATACGGCATCCTTTGGAATCCTTTCAAAACCTAACTCTGACCTCAGCCGTTGATATTTGTGTTCACAATGTCTGTTTTCATAAAATCTTGGGCTAGTTTGTGCTCCAAATGTAAGTCAATGAAACTTCCGTTTTTCTCCAGTCGAGGTGAAAATGCCACTGATCACAAAACTCACACTTTCATAGTGCTATGCGATAAATTCCACGAAAAGGAATAACTTTACCTAATGAGAAATAAAATTATTGGAAACACAAGGAACATGGAGGTGTTTTGCCTTCTTCAGAAATACTAAACATGTTCTGCTTTACTCTAGAAGATTCGACCCATCCTCATCACTTTCCCCAGCAGCAAAGAAGCAGCTTTCTTTATGGTGAGTTTGTGTCATTACTTTTTAAAGCATGACAAACATGCCTATATATGTCTCTTTCAACTGAAACTCCCTCAAGACCCTTCTTATCCTGACTGCGTTTTTGCCCATTTCCATGCGCTTGCATAGGTGAGTATACAGCTACCCACGTGTGTGGGCTGAAAAATCCTCCTGGGACGTTTAAAAATAGCACAGTCTTTCCAGCAAATATTTCTGAAAAATGGACTCTGTGATACAGTGACAGTGTACACAGCCACGCAGTGAGGTGCCGGGAGCACGAGCGTCTGTCACATCTCAGTGAGGTGCTCCAACAGGCAAGGCAGCCGTGTGCCACGCGTGGGCCCTGGGGAAGGTGCCCACGGATGCGGACACATCTGTGGATGGGTTACTTTACCCACGCAGTCCTGGGACAGAGGGCAGGTGACTCTAGATAAAAAGGACACAGTTCCTCCCTGGGTGCGGAGGTCGGAGTCTGTGTGATATACCACACACCAAAGATAATTAGCCAGTGTTTTTGCTGTCACAAACATAGAAAATCAATACCTGCTCAATGGCGGGCGGGAATTTCTTCACCACATCCGCCATACCCACAGGTTGCAGTTTGACAAGGCTCAACGCTGGAGCTCCTCAGAGCCCTGACGTGACAAAGATGATGGCTTGGGGAAGCCCCACTACCACTTTGGGGGGGCTGAAGAGCCAGGTATTGGGACTGTGCATGGACAGGCCTCCAGTGTGGGCTGGAGCACGAGGCATTAGTAAAACATTCTCCACGGGTTCCTCCTCGTTTCCTTACAGAGAGTAGCGGGAAGGCACACTGCCTGATGAGTGAAGAATGTGAAATACACCCTAGGGTTACCCGAAACATAACCAAACAGTCCTTCTTCCAGAGCCCTCACGTCGATTAGGAGCAGACTGACTTGTCAGGTGCTCTCAGACCGGAGGGCCACAGCGTTTGTGGTCTGGCACAGCTGGCAGGCGGATGCCATTTGTGACAAACAGGTCCAGCCACCCCTTGGGGCCACATCCAAGGAAATGGTTTACATTTCCTATTAGAAACTTACTCTACTAGGGGGGTTGGAAATGGGAGGGAGGAGGGGAGGGATGGGTGGGTGGGTTGGAATGGGAATAAAGGATAGAAACTGTACTGAATAAACTAAAATAAAAAAAAGAAACTTACTCTGCAATTTCATAAAATCCCAATCATGGTTTCCCAACACCAGAATTACCAACAAAACAGCAGTGGATTAAACTCAATCAGGGGCACTGTCTTCCCTCCCTTTATCATAGAAGGTGGACTCCAGCATGTACTTCAACTGCTGAAAAAGCCCATCCCTGGAGTTTAATTAAAGAAACCGACTGTGCGATCGGGATGTTTTTAAGTTTATGTGAGGGATTTAGAAGAAGCATAAGACATGGGCTTTGCCTTAAAGCCCAACACAAGGAATCAGGTCACACAGTCGCACACAACACGTCGAGGTCTGTGTGTGGCAGGAACGCAAACAGTAAAACGTCACAAGGTAGATGCTGTCACGAACAATGGCCAAAGGCCTGTGGAAGCCGCCCCACAGAGCTGACATTCAAGTTCAGTCTTGGAGGGGAGGGGCTCGTCAGAGGGCAGGAAGGGGAGGAGCAAATGCATTTTAAGGAAGGGAGGCAGCTATTCTGGAGCATATGGCGTAACTGTCGACGTGATGGCCAGGGAAAGAAATATTTCAAAATAACAATGATGATACAACACAGGATTTGTAAAAAGAAGCAGGTTCCTAAATTTTACAAACTAATTGTTGGTTCACAATCAATTTTTGCATCTTTTTCCCCCTTCTCATTAATTTGGCCTTATTTAACCTCTACAGAGAAGCCAATTAGAGAAATAAAGAAGCAGCTTCGCAGAGAACCTGAAAAAGACATCCTGGAAAAGAATATTTCATTTTGCCTGTGTAGTTCCAACCTGCCATTCATTCATCCAGTTACTTTACCACAAATACAACAGAGAAACGACAGTAGCTTAAAATACAATAAAGCATAGACAGCGTCACTGAAGGCGGGGAAAGGACGGAAATTCTTACTTGTCCCTAGGCCTGGATGAACTCTTTGCAGACTCTGGGACGCTCTGTCAAGGAGAACAGGTATGGCTGGAAGAAAAAGAGAAGAAAACCATTAGTCATCCCTGTGAACATGGGCTGCTGTGGGCTCCCCTTCAAACGACATCTCCCCTTCAAATGACAACAGGTGGCTTCGGCCAAGCTCCCTATAGCCTCCCAGCTCTAGAAACGACCCCTCATGAATGTCAGAGCGAACAGAACCATTCTGATACTCAGTCACCTCCACTGTCATCCTAGAGGCAGACAGGAACAATGAAAGAATGCCTCCCTAGGTCATCTGAGTCCCGACTTGAGTCTTGCTCATGAAAAAGAAGAAGATCGATTCTTATTTTTTTTTAAAAGTTCCTTTAAAAATTTTTTTTAGCAATAACCATGTGAGCAGTCCTGGGAGCGGGGAAGGAACGGCGGCCAGTGAGATGCTAGACAAGAGAGACACAGAACTTTATGATGTGGGAGGGGCAATGAGTCACCTACTATATAAGCAGTTGTCATTTTACTGATACCAGGATTAGGCTGCACCGAAAACAGGAAGAATGGAGAGCGAGCAGGGTAGTTATCACTGAGCTGCTGAACTGGGTTGCTCTGCAGGCATCCCAGCTATAAAAGTTTGCAACTTCTCTGAGGAAGAAGGGAAAGGTTTCTCCGCGACTCCCCACCTCAGCTCACGTTGTCTGCGGGTTATGCTTAGAGAGCAGGGTGGTCCAGGCCCACCCACCGCAGACACTGAGCGTGACCTCGCAGCAGTGAAAAAAAACGTGCTTTTGGTCCTCAGCAGAAACCAGCAGTAACAATGCTGAGAAATTTTCTCTAATAGGGAAAAAGGAAGAAGAAGAGGAAGATGTGTGGGCAGTGAGCAAACCTGCTCCCATCTCCCTGGATTTCTGAGTTGGGAGAAGCCTGCCCACCTGCCCTAATCCATGTCTCCACGTGCTTTTCCACGCCCCGCCCCCTGCCCCCTTGCCCCGCCGCCTAGCTAAACGGGCCTGGAATCCATAACCCAGAACCTTAGACACTACAGAATTCTACCCCTTGTAAGTTTTTTCAGTCTGGGCACATCAGCGAGACTTTGTTTCCAAGTAAAGTGAAGCTTTGTGGGCTTGGGTGAATTAATATTTTAAATTCTATATGACTCTTAGTTCTGAAAATGTTTCTTTTTTATTCTCCCTTGAAATTTTACCACGAGCATCATCTGTGGAAGCTCATCTACTCCCAAATGCAATAATGAGTCATGACACAGAGATAATAAACTATGCCTTGATGTGAGCGTGACCGGAAAGGAAAGTTGCATTTTAGGACAACCCCTCCAGCCGCTCACTGGCCGGATGTCCTAAGTCTTTAGCATCGCCATTATGGAGAACCTGTCCGCCACCCCCAGTGTCTGCTAAAATCAGAGAACGCTGTTTTATTACTGCATGCCTTAAGTTGGGCCCTAAAACATAAAATATTTTTGGTTGAGGTTTGGCAACTGTATAGAACTTCCAACCGTGAACGACCTGAATCCCTGACAACTGTGCGCGTCTCAAGAAAGTTTCGATAGCTCAAAGGGAGAGGACGATCAAGTCAGTCATGGCGTGCCACGCAATCCTACGTGTCATTTGGGTCAAAATTAGCCAGCAAGTCTGTCTCAACTTTCAGCTTGAAATCGAGCAGACGGACAGACAGGCCCCAGTTGCCAGGCCCCGCGCGGCAGCTCAGCTGACACGCTCCTCCATGAGGGCGACTGCGTGGAATGTGGGGGTCAGTTAGGGGGCCCCGGGGGGAGCACGCAGAGCCAGGCCTCAGGCCTGGAAAAGCTTGGGGAGCGCTGGCCACTCAGCTCCTCCCAAACCGGTCGGGGGTGGGGGGTTTGCTTTCCTTGCAGACAGACATCTGGTGCTTTCCCCTTCCTGGTGTCAGTATTTGGTAACATTTTCATGAAGCAAAAATTCTCACTCAGCTAACACCCTCCACAGTATGTGATGAATCAAGACATAAAAGGACCAGCTGACTTCCTGGGGAGGACCACAGACGTAGGCGGGAGCCGAGAGGGCACTGGTTACCAAAGCGAAGCATAATAAACAGAATTGTGCCATCTTTGCAGTGGAGGTGTCACGCTCAGTTGTCAGTTCTAATTAGTGTCAGGGCTGTCCTCAATGTCTAGAAATGCTGAGCAGGGACAGTGAGGGGAAAACGAATCACGGGTGACAACAAGCAGGGAATCACGACTCCCAGAGATTTGTAGAGGGTTTTTTAAAAAAGTATATTTTATTGATTATGCTATTACAGTTTTCTCAATTTTCTCCCCTCTATCCCCCCTCCACCCTGCAGCCCCCAGCTCTCCATGAACTACCCCCCCAACTTAGTTCATGTCTATGGGTTGTACATATAAGTTCTTCGGCTTCTCTGTTTCCCATACTATTCTTAACCTCTCGCTGTCTATTTTATGCCTACAAATCATGCTTCTTATTCCCTGTACCGTTCCCACTCCCCCTCCCCACTGAAAACCCTCCATGTCATCTCCATTTCTCTGATTTCTCAAGAGAAACCCTATAGGCAAGAAGGGGCTGGAAAGAAGTATTTGAAGTCATGAAAGGCAAGGACCTACATCCCAGATTGCTCTATCTAGCAAAACTTTCATTTAGAATGGGAGGGCAGATAAAGTGCTTCCCAGATAAGGTAAAGTTAAAGGAGTTCATCATTACCAAGCCCTTATTCTATGAAATGTTAAAGGGACTTATCTAAGAAATAGAAGATCAAAAACTATTAACAGTAAAATGACAAGAAACTCACAACCATCAACAACTGAACCTAAAAAACAAAAACTAAGCAAACATATAGAGGGGTTTGTAAATGCCCTTGTTATAAAACGAGGAGGCCAGAGCCCCTGGCCTCAGCAAGCCCAATTTCTGCACGGGGATCGTTAAAGGAAGGAGTGGTCAGCCACGCAGCGGCCCTTCGTAATCTGGACAAGCTTCCTGGGGAGGGTGACCCCTAGAGATGGGTGCTGAACTTGAGAGAAGCAGGCAATGACGAGGAAGAGGAAGGGGAGTTGGGGCCAAGGCAACTGCTGTACGAAGGCAAGGCAGCCTGGGGACGCAAGGAGCTCCCATCTGCCGGGAGCGGCTGGAGCACCGCCGCTCTGGGGTGTGCAGAGGGGGAGAAGTCAGGGGCACACTGGGGACAGTCTTTTCACCCTGCAAACAGGAGAACAGCTGCCTTGCGTGCCCTGAGCGGAGCGCCTGTGGTTGGACCTGCCCAAGAACAGGGATCCGAGAGTGGAAATCATTGCAACCCAACCTTCCTTATGTATGTCCACCCTTGTACTCAGCTTCCCGACTACAGCATACATCTGCATCTTGGTTTGGGGACAGCAACAGTATCTACGTGTAAGGTTTAAACCAGTTAGTACATGCAGGATACTCAGTATACAAAACAGCAAGTGCTTGGTAAATGTTAGAGTCTTATCATTGTTATCATTAGTGTTCTGATGTTAAGGTAGCCGCTACCCTGATATGGTGTCAGAATTTGGCACATCTTTTCCCACAGAGCAGTTGACAGTGTCCTCACACTGGACTTTGTGCACTTAGGACTTTGCACGTATGATGATAGGATGCTGTCCTAAGCTCAGCATGACCCCTACTACCCGTGCAGGCCTCGCGTGGGCAGTGGGACTCCGGGGAAGTGACATAGGTGGGGTAGGGGGTGCAAATCTACCTGTGTCAGACAAGCAGCCTGGGGCTCAGTCAGCTGCAGCTCCTGGGAGTTGGGGGAATTCTTTGCTGCATCAGTGAGGAGCCGGAGTGGGGAACCCGCCTTTCGGCCAGCATCGTGCCTGACCACCTGCGCGGGAAGGATGTTCAGAACCTGCCCATCACCCCCCTCCCCGAACAGGGTGCGAGCCCAAGGCAGTGTGCAAGGCACTGCACAGGGTAACTCTTTTACATGACCACGGGAGGTAGGCCAACGGCCTCACAGTCAGGTCTGCCCTCACAGTCTGCCCCCAGGTAGGCACCGGCCACAGTCAGCTATCGTTAGCACTGTCAGCTTAGGCTCAGGAGGACGACGCATCAGCTGGCAAGAAATCTCTCTTGGAAGACATCCTCTGACTGTGGCAATCATTTTGCAATGTGTACATATGTCAAATCATTACATTGTACACAGAATGTTTTGTCAGTTTTATTTCAGTAAAGCTGGGGGGCGGGATTTCCCCTGGAAGGTTTCCTTTCTCCTCAGGTCGGGCCGCTGTCCTCCGCCAGCAGCCCCAGGACGGCTCCGGCAGCTGTGCTGCCATGGCTTATTCGCCTGTGTTGGGGACGCACAGCGGGTTCCCTGGGGATGCACAGCGGGTTCCCTGTGCCCCAGGCACGGCTACTTTAATCTCCGGAACATCTCTTAGGAGCATAGGACATGGGACCTACTAAAATAATAAAGTTTGCTAACTAAGTGAGGCAGATGCAGATGAACTGAAACTGTTTTAAACATTGGCTGTGAGTCCTGGCCGGGGAGCTCAACTGGTTAGAGCATCGTCCCAATGCGCCAAGGTTGTGGGTTCCCCCTCCAACATGAACACACACAAGAAGCAACCGATGAGTGCCTCGGTGAGTGGAACAGCAAATCAGTGTTTCTCTCTCTCCCCCGCTTCCTCTCTCTCTAAAATCAATTAAAAAATTTAAAAAAACATACTGGCTTTGGGGCTAAAAGGTAATCAAATAAACGTTTCTTCTCAGCGAATTGTGTCTCTCCTCGGATAGCACAATTTTGCTTGACAACTTTTCCTGTCTTTTTGAAGTTTGTTTATCCTTGACCGTATTCCAGAAATTTCTCCTGCTTGGATTTCAACCTCTAAACCTCTTTCCAGGCCCACCTTTGCCTTTCCGTCCTTCCTCTCTGCTAGACTACAGCCACCGTCACCAAAGAGTTTTCAGTTTAAAGCGCTTACCTGCCTCCAGCCCGACCCTGAAAAAAGGGTCCAGTTCAAGCTCCCCGTCTGGTCACAGTGATGCCATGCCCCAGACCATCCTGCTGCCTCGGAAGGGGCTGGCCGGCGGCAAGTCAGAAAATGTGTGTGACGTGTTAATACCGCACATTTACTGTGCCCTTAACACGCCCCCAGGCACTGTGCTGAGCACATTCCTCTGGGCTTTCCCGTTCCACCCTCCCAGAAACAGCCTGAAGTGGGTATTGCTATTAGCTCCATTTCAGGGTGGAGGGACCTGAGGCTCAGACCAGTTAACTGACTTTCTAAGGCCACCCAGTAACTACCTGGTAGAGGCCACGTTTGAACTGGAGTCAGGTTCCGACCCCATCCCGCCCTCCCGTTTCCCACACCTGCCTGACGGGGAGACCTACTGCGGCATCTGTTTCACATCCCGAGTCCAGGCCCTCTCCCGGGTCTGCAGAACCGGAATCCCCATGGCCTTGGCCGATCTGTGTGTGGCCCGTCCCCTAGCCCGGTGAGCTCTATGACACGACATGGCTGGGAGATTCTTCACTGCATTCTACTGTCTCGCTCAGCTCCGAGTCACTGTGCGACTTTAGGGTCCGCTTCTCGGGCTGCCCTGCTCTGTGCCCGCAGCTGGCCCTCAGCACAGCTGAGCGCTGGCTGATTTGCTCGAATGCCGTGGACCTTCTGGGAAGTCACACTGACAGCGCCGGGTGGCCGAGGCTTGGGGCAGAAATACCCTTCGGGGGCTCATCGTGAGGAACCAGGGGAGACCCGTGACACCCTGGCAGCCAGGCCTCCCCCTTGTCTCTCTCCCCGAGGAATTTCACACGGCAGCCGTCTTCTTGGTCATGGTCCCCTTGGTACACCCGGCCCTGGACCCAAGGCCAGGGATGACTCTAAGCCAGAACTTCCTTTTTTTTGTGGCTCACTGCATTATATTCCCAACCACAGTCTCTCCTGAACGAAAGGGTATTATCGCGTACACATCACGACTCTCGGCAGCTCTGAAGCAGCCTGGGTAATCGGAACAGAAAACCTTTGGGCCTTTCGGACAGACCGCATCCCCTCCCCAGGGCACCACGAGGAGCCTGCCCCTCCTGTGCTTGAACAGTCAGTCTGAGAGCAAGGGCTGTGTGGTAATTCAAACAGACGACAGGGGAACCAGGAAACAAGGCTGGTGGTTCCAGACACCCTTGGTTGCTAAAAGAAGCTGCTTTACAAACAATATACAGAAAGTTTGGAAGAGAAACCAGCATCACAGGAAAGAAAGAAAAGAAAAAAGAAATGAAAAGCAAAACAAAGCAAAGCAAAGCAAAGCAAAGCACGTGTTGAAATAAACCCATAGCAGCCGTGTTTGTTGGGAATGTATTCTGGGAGTGGCTGGGCCCAAGGTAACAAGAATCAGTGTGGATGAGAAAGCGCCCTCTTTTCTCACGGGGCTACCTCTGCCTCAGTGGGGCAAATGTGGAAGTTTCCTAATAACTGGAAGCTTCACATGTTCCCTTCTTGCCTGGCAGTGCTCTCTTTGGGGAGTTTTTTTTTTTTTACAAAAAATCCTTCTGACACAAGTTTATTATACACGTACAGCAGACATCTGCTCGCAATTAAAGACCGATCCGAGGGCCGGGCTTTGCATATGTAGCCCTTCGATAGGGCCAGTCAAAGGTGCAGGAGAACACATTGGTGGTGGGTTTCGTGGGTTTTTTTTTTTTTAGTACTAAAAGGAGCAGCTAATAATGAATGCTGGCTCTCCGCTGGCCTGCATCTTCCTTCCACAGAACTTCCCAGCAACTCCTCCAGCTTTCCCTCCCAATTACCACCAGAACAGTGAACACGCTGCCTGGTGAGCATACCCGAAACCGCTT
The DNA here is from genome assembly GCA_028533065.1 of Trachops cirrhosus. Classification (NCBI taxonomy): domain Eukaryota; kingdom Metazoa; phylum Chordata; class Mammalia; order Chiroptera; family Phyllostomidae; genus Trachops; species Trachops cirrhosus. The sequence continues at coordinate 186,389,634 of CM052540.1, read as the reverse complement.
TTCATTACAGAGAAGAGCAGAGGTGTCGGCGCTGGGCAGTGGGCAGCAAGCCAGCGCTCTGGGCCATGTGCTAGCAGGCGCCCGAAAGAACCACAGCCACGCTAAGGGCAGCAACCAGAATCACAGGGTGGCTGAGCTGACGTGGGTACTAGGCAGGCCAGTCAGGAGCACGGGACCGAGACTGGAAAAGCGGAGTACTGAAAGGTCAGGCTGCCACGTGGGGAGGATAGAACGGTCTCTTCCCTTACAACGCCGCCTTAGGTGTTCTTAATATCTGTGAATGCGTTCATTAAAGCAATGGAGTCAGACGGATTTAACAGGCCAAAGCTCAGATGGTGACTCACAGACAGCATGCTGGGAGCTGGCACCTCTTTCCAACTCTGTGTTCAGTGGCCTGATGCCATCAGCTTGAAAGCAGCCATGGTGGGAATATTTATACCATTGCCACTGGCAAATGCTACAAATCGAGGCTCTCGATGTGTACTGAAGCCTGTGCAAACTCCACACTGCCCCCCCACCTCGAGATCAGTCGGAGGGTCTTCCCCTCCATGAAGAAATCCCTCTCTCCAGCCTTCATGCTTTCCTGACCCTTTGTTCTTAACCCTGGACCGTGGTACACGTGACTCCTTGCTAGTACCCGAGCTACCCGGTTTACCAGCGAAGGTAAACTTGAAGACGAGAACCACGTTCCCTTCTCCTCTGGATCCACCAAGTATCAGCCCAGTCCCCTAGATACACTGACTGCTAAAGGCATCGTCATAAATTGGCTGACTACCGCACTCAGAAGTCTTGCAAGAAGAGTTGTGAGGCATCGTGTTTTTACTTATTATTTTGAATTTATTATTTTGTGGCCTTTTGAGTCTCCACTTGCTCAGAAGAAGATTCTACATACAGCATATCATTAGATCTGATGACAAGCGTTCTCCTAGGACCATGAGTGCTCAAACGTGAGGGAGAGTCAGCATATTTCAACGCATTTTCATGCCAGTTAAAAAGTGCTTGGCGAAGGAAAGAAATAATGAAAATAAGGTTGTCTCATTTCCTCACCTCCCTCCTACCACCTGGATGGACGCACTTGGCCGGCTCTGGCCACAGCAGAGAGCCACTCTGTTGATGTCGAGGTGCACGATGCTTGCTGCCCGTTAACTAGGCTGCGGCTGGTAGTGGACTTGCAAGTCCCTCCAATTGGTTGTTTTGGCAGATTCACGAAACCTCTTGTGGAGCCCAGGCAGTGTTTCAGAAACGGAGCACGTAAGAAGTGTCCTAAGAAAGCATGTACTTCGCCAGAGGTTTTAAGGTGTGCTCTTCCCTCTCTGGGCAAAGGCATCTTTTATAAACAGATTGGCCTGGGCTCCTGCCGCTCTGCCTTGTTTCCAAGCTCCACTCACCAATTTCCATGTAACATCTCAAACAAAATCCTGTTCTCTCGGTAAGTCAGTGCTTGAGAGCTAGAGAAAGTGGCCATCGGTCAGAGCTGCAGTGGGTGAGCAGTTCCCATGTGCCAGATGCTGTCCTAGACGCTGGGGACACAGGGGTGAGGAGAGCGGGTGGAAGCCTGCCCTCCCGGGCCCGCATCCTGGTGTGTGTGTGGGTACAGAGAACAGATAAGCAAAGAGGGGACGCCAGGAAGCAGAGCGGCGTAGTTAGATGTGGGAGAGTGGCTAGTATAGACCCGAAAGCAGTGTGGAAAACACAGGCTCTAAGACAGGTCTGAGGAATAAGGTGTGGCTGGTGTGGCCCGAGCAGAGGGAGGGAGAGGACAGAAGAAGGATCTGAGGTGGCAGAGGTGCCAGGGTCAGATCTGTCACTGTCTTACAGGCTTGGGAAAGGACCTGGGAAGTGTTCATCACATCAGGTTCCATGAGAGGGACCTCAGGGAGTTGCGACCGCTATTGCTGGCAGACCTGTCCTGTTGGGGTGTGTCCTTCCCACCTGAATCCTGGACTGTAACACATAGTTGGGAATTGGGAGATGTTGGCATTGGGCCCCGAGGCTGTCTGGTGCATGGTTTTAATTCCCTAGCGACCTTTATTGCACTGTACTTGGTCTAGATCATAGAAACAAACAAGAGGGCCACGTTTGTTAAAGTCATATTTGCTGAGCGCTCTTTTCGTGCCAGGCCCTACACAAGACAGTGGGGTATGACGGCAAACAGACTAACACAGACCCCAAAATCCACTGCCCCTAAATGGATCCTTTGCCCCAGACCAATGCATCTGCCAGCCATCCAGCGCATTTCTGAGTCTAGGTCCCTGCTCACCCACAGCATCCTTTCCGCTTTGTCCAGAATGGGGAGAAGATCAGACGTTAATTCCTGCCTACAGAGTAGGGATGACAGTTCAGAAAGTACCATAAGGCACATGAAGCGCTTAATAGAATGTTCGACACGGGGTGTCTATGATTGCAATGGCTTCTCAGTTAGTGGCATTTATTATACGTGCCACTCAGCCCATAGTTACAAACGTCCTGTGCTGTGTTTTGCATTATTTCATGTTTGTAGTGTCGCCCCCACAATTAGATTACAAGTGTCTTGAAAGCAGGAAACATAGCTCATCCTTTCCAGCCCCGTGCACAGCAGGCCCCCAATAACCGTTGGTGGTTGATGGCTAGTCTGGCCTTTCAGATAACAGCCTCTTCTTTTGGTCAGGCCCTGCCAGAGTGCAGTTTTGTTAGTTAACAGAGTCTTAGGGGAAGGTTGTATGCATTTTACAGATAATATTTGCCATATCTGTATATAATACAAGAAAACAAGACTTTGACACAGCTTCTCTCAGATACTTGACTCAGAATTTTTTGATTCATTTTCTGAAGGCCAGTTTTGGAAAGAAATTGTTGAAACTCTGCTTTGTGGCTTACATGGCACCAGCTCCAAAAATTGCTTTGCAGTGGAAAATGGCAGCTCTACCCAACAGTGCATGGAGATGGATAAGGTGACAAGCCACCATAGGCACGTCCCTTGGCAGCAAGGGACCTGATGCTTATTTTTTTAAACTCTGTCCTTTTCGTGTGCCCTCTGTAGCTGTTGGCTCCAGCGAGAAGCAACCTTTATGGGTGCCGAACCTTAACTCTAAATCTACCGTTCGAGTTTCCAAGATGGACAATGAAAGTTACAGTCAAAACAGTCAATCCAATCACACAGCATCCATTTAAAGTAGAAAATTATACCAGGTGTGGAAAAAAAATGTATGACATTTCTCTGGAAGGAGTATGTTTAAGTTGACAAGGAGCTATATTTCTTTGTAGCCCTAGGGCAGGCAAAGTCTTACAGTGTAGAATGCAAGTTTTGTTTCCTGGCTTGAATTACGTTTACCACGATGATGATATGACATAAAGAAAAAGAGTCAAAAGCCTTATTGATAATCCATATGTGGCCAGTGCCCTGGCCACAGATGCCTGGGACAGTATGTCCTTGTGTCAGTCTGAAAGGCACCCTGCCCACAGGCTTTCTGGCGGGACAGGGACACTGTATGGCTTTAAGTGTTCCCTGATCGAATGTGGGAAAAGCAGGAGCCAGCCAAGTTCTGCACAGAGTTTTTATTGTGCTGGGGCCAGGAGGTGAGGGGGAGGGAAGGGGGCGGGACTCCCACACCACTTCTGCCCTGCTCTGCCTTCTGGTAGATGTGTGTTTAAGAGGCTGAGAAGGGCACCTTTGGGTAGATGGGGCAAAGGAAGATTAGAGACTTCATAGAGGTCAAGTTCAGGATTTGCAGTAAATGCAATATATATATATATATATATATTTTTTTTTTTTTCCCCTAGCATCAACTGAGAGCAACAGAAGAGCAACCAAAAGAATATGTGTGAACATTTCGATCCCCAGCGGAGCGTTGCCAGCTCTGAGCCCCCGCCCTGAACTGGAAACTCTCGGTTGCCTAGTTTCTTTCTAACGGAGGAGCATGGAAGCACGAGGGATGTAGAGAAGCCAGAAATTATTGGGCCACCAACGTCATTTCAGATGAAAACCACAATAGGTTCTGGTTAATTGGACATTTCTCTTTCTCAAGAATAACATGAAAAAAAAAGCAATTAAAAAACTCATCTGGAACGCATGGTCTATTTTTGGTTTCTTAGGAATTATGCTCCCCGAATCTTCTCTGCTGTTCCTGCACCTTTGAAGCCCTTCCTGCATGCTGACTCCGCTTTCTGGCTTCTTCTGAACCCATTTCAGCTGTGCTTCTGACCCCTCCCCTCCACTAAATCTGCTCTTATTAAAGCCACGCTGGCCACTTTTCCTTTCCCGTATTACTCACTTAGGAGATGCACTTGACCCAGCAGACTGCTGCCTTTCAGAACACGGTCTGCCTCACTTCCATGATGCCCAGTTTGCTCGGTGTCCCTTTCACTTCACCGGCTGTTCTTTCTTGGTCTCCTCGGTTGGTTTCTCTTCCTCTGCGTGACCCCTACATGTTGTAGTGTCACAGACTCTTCACTTCCCTAGCCACCCTGCTCCACTTTTTGTCCCCATGCAAGGGGAAGCTCGTCAAGTCTCACGGCCTTAAACACTATCTATAGGCTGATGGTTCCACATTTCTACCTGCAGACCAAGCCTCCCAGCTGAACTGCAGACTCTGCTCAGCTTCCTTGGCAGCTTCGCTACGTATCCAGTAGGTGTCTCCGTCCAAATACACAACTCTTGAGGAATCTCTGACCAAACCTGTTCCTTCTCAACTCTTCACTATTTCTGTAAATTATTTCCCCGTCCACCCTGGTGTTTAAGCCCCAAACCTGTAGGTCATCTTGTATCTTCACTTTCTCCAACTCCTGTCCTCTCCTTAAAATCATGAACAAGGAGGTTGGCTCCATTTCAATTCCCTTCTCTCCATCTCCTGGTCTAATATTACAGCCCGAGCTCCCAGCACGTCTTGCCTGGACTCTCAAATAGCTTCCTAACTAATCTTTCCACTTCTACTTGTGTCCCCCTTCAATGAACTAGGGAAGCATTAAACAAAGTGACCTTTTAATGCAAAAATCAGATCATGTTACTTCACTATCTAAAATTCTCCAGTGCTTCCCATATAATCAGGGTAAAGTTCAAACCCCTTATAATGGCCACCAAGTTCCCTTATGTAGTAAACGTGACTGGCTGCCTACCCAGCCCGCTTCCTCTTCCTCTTTCCTGACAAAATCTTGATTCTGTCCAGGTAGCCACTGCACTCCAAGCAGCTGACGAGCAAGGGAAGGCGATCCAACCCCAGCTCCATGAGTAGGTACAATGGGATGGAGGGTTACTCTCTTCCTCTTCGGAAGTTCACGAAACCCTGACTTACATCACTGAGCATAATGCCCTCTATGTCCATGCATGCTGTTGCAAATGGTAGGTTTCCATTATTTTTTACGGCCAAGTAATAGTCCATCGTATATATGTACCACAGCTTTTTTATCCAGAGAAAGACAAACACCATATGATTTCACTTACATGTGGAATCTAAATAACAAAACAGATGAACAAACAAAATTGAAACAGACTCATAGATACAGAGATAGACCTGGAGGGTGCTTGGGGGATGGGCGGAAGAGGTGAAGGGACTAGGAAGCACAAATGGGCAACTATAGAATAGTCTCGGGGAAGAAAGTAAAGCACAGGAAATGTAGTCAATCCAGTGTGATAACCACGTGTGGTGCCAGGTGGGTACTGGAAATATCCAGGGGCCACTCTGTAAAGTATACGATTGTCTAACCACTAAGCTGTACATCCGAAATCCATACATAATAAAATTTTAAAAACCCGGGAATGCCTATGACAATTCTTTTTTAAAAAAAGATTTTATTTATATCTTTTTAGACACAGGGGAAGTGAGGGAGAAAGAGGGGGAGAGAAACATCAATGTGTGGTTGCCTCTTGTGTGCCTCCTACTGGGGACCTGGCCTGCAACCCGGGCATGTGCCCTGACTGGGGATCCAACTGGTGACCCTTTGCTTCACAGGCGGGCACTCAATCCACTGAACCACAATAGCCGGGGGACAATTTTTTAAAATCAGCAACAAACAAATGGTTGCTCATTTGCTTAGCTGTGCATAAAGGCTATAAAAGCAGGCAGAGTCTCTGGGGGCAAGGGGCCGGCACTCCAGAGCTGCGAACACCTTTCCCCATCCCTAGCACCAACACTGTTTTGTTGGCCTCAGAGACTTACATTTCTGGACCTGCCCGTGATACGTCCTTGTCCTACTACTTGTGAGAACATATGGCTGGCTGCTGCTTCACAGCAAGTGTGTCTTAGGCTCTTCCCCTCTTCTCGGCCCCACCTACCACTTCCATGCTTTCCTCTTCCCTGCGCTGGACGCCAGGACATTCTCAGCGCTCCCACTGGATTCCTTGTCCTGAATACCTTTTCCTTTCGCCAGACCCCTGCTTATGGGCCCAAATGGCACCCTGTCAGTTGCTGGACGAAGCCCAGATTCTTCAGCCCAGCATTCAAATCACTCCTTCAGAGGGCGCTGCTTTATTCCTCCAACTTCTCTCCACAGCTTGTTCATGTAAACTCACACTGTAGGTAAGACCCGGTCCTTAGGATTCTCGGCCTGTGTCCTCTTTTCTGTCTCCTTAATCTTTTTCTTTTCATCCTCTTCTGCGGAAAATTTCCATCCTTCCCTCCCTAAGCAAAATCTTCTCCCTGGAGAACACCCCTCCTTTGTGAAAACTTCCTGATACTTGGCTTCATTCTGAGCTTTTCTTGACACTTTTCTTGTCCCCTGGAACTAGGCACTGCAGTTCTCCAACAGTAATTTTTCCTGAAAAGATTGCTGAGGAGGAAGATGAAATGCAGACTGTTTGGACACAGTCACTATTATTAGGTTCATCTCTCAAAACAGGAAAATGTGACTCGAGTGTATGTTATACACAAGGTGCCAGACAGTGCAAGAGGACACGGAGACTTCCAAACACGTTCTTGAGGTCACACCGAATGTGGCCTATTTGTAATACTTATTTCCAACAATTAGAATCTATCCATAGCTTCCAGGAAATAACTTACATTGGTCTCCATCCATCCTTACTGTAGATTGGCACAAATAGCTATATTTTAGATATATTAAAGTTTATAGCCATATAACTTTCTTTAATTAAAATCCAATAAGTATATGTTTATTTAAAAAAAATTTCTACTTATAGTGTGTAGTTTTAGCAGGTAATCTCCTCTGTTTCTTGAGCTTGGCCACAAAATCTCTCTACCATTCATACCCAGTGGCGTGTACAAACGTGAGTGGAAGCTATGTCTGTAGGGTCTGTATGTCTTCTCTAGACCCTTTCTCGTGAGTGAGAAATGCTGAGAGGAGAAACTGACTGTACCTGATCACTTCAGGCAACACATTTAGAGTGAGCCCCGACTGTGCCAGGTTCTGGGCTCTAAGGAGACATCGCTGAAGGACGCCACCCTTGGCCCCTGAGGGCTGGAATGGTGGAAATCATGGATGCATAGGGAGCCGGGCAGTGGGGGATGGGAGCAGTCAGGATCCCGTTCATGGGCGTGACGGGACTGCAATCGATGTTTGGGCTCGTGGAATGGAGGATGCAGATAAATGGGCACGGGAGGCAAATGACCAGCCATGGGGCAATGGCGGAGGAGCAAGACCGGCTTACAGGAGCATTGCCAGGGACAGGCCTGGCGGTGATGGGGGTGTGTCTGGCGGGGGAGGGTAGCAAGGTTGGACATGTAATGTGGAGCCAGACGGCCTCAGAGCACAGACTTGAATCTTCGGGCAGTGGGAGCGACTGAGACTCCTGAGACAGAGCGTGGCGGGACAAGAGGGTGATTCAGGACTTGGGACCCTTCAGCTGTGGCCCGAGGGACTGGCGCATCCAAGGGGCTCCTGCAGTGGCCCAGGAGTGACCTCTGACAACGCTGAGATCCTATCCATATTTCTCTGCTGCTCCTGCTTGCTCAGGAGACCTTGATGGAATAAGGCTTTCTCCGCGTGACCCGACTTCCGTGTGAAAGTCTCCTTCTCCGCGTGTCCCGCCAAGTCTCCACAGCACCATGCTGCTCGCATTCCTCCCTCGGGCGGAACCCTCACCCTCAGGACCATCGAGTGACAAAGCGCAGAGGTGATCGTAAATTCGCACCAGCTCAAACTGCAAACCCAGAAGGGTTCCAAAGTGAACCCAAAATGTTTGCTCTGAACACTTTTACCTTGTTGAGAAATAAAAATAAAATATTAAACATTTCTATTAAATGTTCCCCACCTCAACTGCAGAGGGGGCAATGTCAGATTCTCCTTTCCTCTGCAGCTGGTGCTGCTTTAATCCCACGGTGGAAAGGTTCTAGAAGATTCCAGACACTTTCACTTAGTAGAACCATCAGTATATTTTAAAGCAAGGCTGCTCTGACGGGAGAGGGAGTCTGGTCCCTCCGCGGCATTTACTTGCTTCCTCTTTGCAGGAATCACTGATCAAAAAGCCTCTGGCAAAAAGATTAGAAATTAAAAACAAAATACAATATTTGATTGAAATTCTAGTATTTCAGGCTATCTTTATTAACATCAAAACTCACAAGGCACTTAGGGCAGCAGAATAAAGAACTGTTTCTACTTATTCATTAAATCGGTAAAGGGTAACTGATAACTCACTACACCTGCTGTAGGACTGGCATTACTCAAGGCACCAAGGGAACCGCACTCAGATGCCCCGGCTGCGTAGCCGAATCTTCTATGGCACCGTCTCAACAGTATCGATCTCGTTCAAGTCCCCAAGATAATATCTGTCTGGTGACTTCTGAAAAGTAACCCAGTATCTTCAGGGAGCGAAGAAATGAGATTATGATGATGACAAAAGTATGAAATGAATTTGGAAAATAACCAAAATCTTAGACACTGAAATATCCACCTACGGACCTCAGTCACGGTTTCTGGGGACAATGCAATGTATTCACCTGAGTACGTGTCAGGGGTGACAGCATTATATTCTTACTGAGTGCACATTACTAACAGTTAAAGCCTTAGGTTTGCATGGGGGCTCATTTATGCCTCCTCCGCTCATTTCTCAGTTAACAGCTGCACATCAGTGTGTGTGAGCACAGAAATATCCTTATTTTCCCTTTAGCATTTCTTTGGTTTTGCTGTGGCGTTTTTAAAGAAACTTCACGAGCATGTTCTTGTACACTCTGCAGATGTAGATTTCACGTGAGGCAGGTATGGATTTTCTGTAAAGTCACCTATCGGTGCAGAGAATGCCACGTCGCCGTACTTCTCTAAAACTGAGTGGAGTCTGATGCTGAGCCTCCCCAACTCTTATGAAGTTGGTGGGATATCCAGCTTCAGGTCTTTCTGTAGGAAATAGCTCTATTTCCCGCTCCTGGGTTGAGGCGGGTCCTTGGAGATCTTACACAGAGATAAACACCGCCTCCCTCCAGAAAATAAATATCCACTGTCTTTCAGTTTATTTTCCTTAAGCTTCAACTTCCCTTAACTCCAAAGATGCTCACCTCCCTCCCCAGTATTTGTAAACAAGCATCCTTAGGGAGAGAAGTTCAGTTCTACACCTGCAAATCCCTTGGAGCCAAGAGACTGAGAATACTTGGCTGCCTTTTGGAATAGGGGTTGGAACAAAACTCCAATTAATGCAGCAATAAACGCTCCAGCCACACTGGATCTGTCGAGTGGCTCGCGTTCACCTTCCATTCTTACTAAATGACTCAGAAGTACTGAAAGACAGCACTTTTTTAGTCATGATCTCCTTAGAATTGCAACCTGGAGTAGAGTAGTAATGTGTATTCCTGGCAAAGACACATTATGTCCTATAGAGCTTGCTGCTCAAAGTAGTGTGGTCTGCGGCCAGCAGCAGCATCACCTGCGGCTTCAGAAATGCAGATTCCGAGGCCCCGCCCAGACCTTCAGAATAAGAGCCTGCCTCTACCAAGTTCCCCAGGTAATTTCCATGCACCGGTAAGTTTGAGGAGCACACTTGCCCAGGTGGTTTTTCCCCACTTTTTCCTTTCCCACTTCTCAAACACCAGGCATAATCCTTGCATTTCTTATGGACCCCGAAAAATACCTTCTGAGTGAGTCATGAAAATTAAGCTTTTACAAGGGGCTTCTTTCTCTCTGCAACACTCAGATGAGAACTGTGTCACATCTGGGATGAGGTAATGAAGAGACGTCCAATGGGAAGAAAGCTTACATATTTTTCTGGAGCGAACCAGGCACAGTTACACGCTCGTTCTATGTGTATGCTCTAATTTCTAAATTGTGTACGGAGGGACATCTGAGCCGGGACCACGAAGCTGTAATTTGAGAAACGAAAGGCCAGCCAGCGTTTGGCCCGGGTCCCAAACACAGCTTACTGACTGCTTACAACACACAAGCAGAAAGACGTCCTCTGAGCCAGGGTACAAGTAGTTTTCAAGAGTCATTAGACTTGCAGAAATTCTGTTTGGCCTGTAAAATTTGCACTTGGCCGAACCATTTCCACTTTGCAATGCCAATTTATTTTCCACCCAGATATCCCCATTTCCTAACGTCCCTGACTTTACTAAGCCAAGAATCCGGAATATTTGTCCATTACAAATACCCAATTCTTCTCCACCCCCCACCCCCAGTGAAGGTTAACTAGAGAAGAAAAGCAGGTTAGGTTAACCTTTTTAAAAAGTCATTTCCGCTTTCCGTGCTATTTAGGTACATCATTCACTCACTCGTTTATTCATCTCCATTTTTCCCCAATTTCAAGCAGCTGTTTTTAAGGCAATTTCATGTCTTCAACATAATGTTAAAATCAAATACCTGAAATAATTCACAAGTAATATTTCTCGTTTTGGAAATGATGCCTACAAATTACACAGCTTTCCATACTGATGCCTGGTACAGATCGTTACCAAGATATACTAGGTAACATGTTTATCAAGTAGCAATTATGAGGCTAATTAGTTATCAAACACAGATTAAGCAATGTGAGAGGCAAGGGTTGTGAGAAGTAAAAGTTCAAGGTAAATCCCGGAACTCAAGCAGATTACAGCTTAACTGGAGCAGTCAGGTAGGAAACCACACCCGGAGAAACCACGGCAGTGATGAGTCAGGGCGAACTAAGCATCCCTGGACCACCTCCCCAACATGCCGCCCGATGAGCTCCACTAACTAGGTCAGCGGTTTGGTCGCTGAGAGATGCAGCCGCCTGGGAAACCTCCGAGGATGAAGTGGGACTTGAAGTGGACCCTGGAGGATGGCGAGGTAGGGGTGAGAGGAACAGAAACGCAAGGGGTCACGGTCATAGAGAATGTCCTGCACTGATTTTGACTTTGAAGTAGCTCCATCTGAAACAACTAGAAAAGGAAATAATTTCTCAGTTGCAAGAGCAATTTGGAAATGATTCCCTGTGTTTCTGAGTAGATGAGGCTGGATCTGCAGAAGGTCCAGGTCCCAGCCTCACACAGATCCTGGGGGGCACTTGAGAGGCTGCCTCGAGTGCCGGGTGACTGAGAATTTCGGGCCAGGGGCCTTTACAGACAGCGATGTTTGTGAGGCCCGGGACCGTGGAGTGCATGGAGCTCTGCCCAGGAGGGTGCAGATCTCAGTCTGAGTGCTAATTTAATCCAGGAAGGGTAAAAAGCTTCCCAAAGCCTCATTCAGTCAAACAGCTTGCACTGAAATTACTTTAAACAGCCCAAAGTTTCATAACACTATTAAAAATCTAAAAAAGTAAACAAACACCACCACCACCACCCAGTAAGTCAACACCAGAGAAGCATCTGAGAGATAATCATACGACCTCAGAGATGGCCTGGTGCAGAGGCCCGAACGCAGCAGTGGGCAAATTCAGTCCTCAGTCTGGTCTTTCCGGCCCCCACCCTCATGCCCATCAGTTAATACTGCTGACGCCATCACCACCTGCCGCCGTGCTAAGGTTAAAGCTGTTATACTCCACATGCTTGGCCTCTATCCAAGGAGCTTTTTTTAAAAAAACATTTCTAAAGATCAAAATGCCGGAAAAGAGTTTTAGCTTTATCTATGGGGCTGTGTCTTATAAAGGAATCAAAGCACAGTTGTATGTTTTCCAATTCTAATGTTCCATGCGAGTAAAAATTGATGTGAACATTGTTAATGTCACAACAAAATGGAATGTCTTTCCCAACAGGCTCACTGGCAGGGCATTTATGTGCAATATGATGCCTGTAACTTCAGGTCAAATCAGTGACACGGCTCATATTCCCAAAGTGCAATGCCCATTTCACTGAGTTTCTGTAAGTCCTAACATTATGGAAAGGCCATATGGATGTCTTTGCTCCAAAGCTTTCCTGTAATGGGACTTAGAGGCAGAAGAGCTAATTCTGTAGGTATGTGTTCCAGCCTTCCTTTTGGGAAATTAAATACTTTAATACCTACATTGCATGATTTTCAGTCAGCGTACTGTCTCTCTGGCAGATAAGCTGTTGACCCTGATTTCTATATTTCTGGCCCCACATGGATGGGGTTCTCGGCACTTGTGTGTGGGAGCTACTTAGTGACACACGCCAGTACAGAGGCTGGGTAAGTAACAATCCCTTCTGCTCTTGTACAAGAACGTGCGTGGCCTCTCGTTCTGGGTGGAGGCCGGCTGGCGTGTATCTTTTCAAGTCTTCTACTATGAGCAATGTTCGAAGTAGTCAACTAGATATAATGACACTGAATTTAGGATGTTTCAAGGTACTACAATGTGAAAAGTGCAGCTCTTGCCTTAATGAAAAACCTGCCTATATATTATATAACTGGAGTTTCTGCTACGAAAAGAAAATGACACCATTAAAATATTCCTTGTCCAGGGGAAAAAGATCCATGTTAAATAAAAATAGTCCTTCAAATAAACTTTGAAATGAAGCTCTGAGATGTCGGCCTATCAGAAATATATCATGTTCCTTCCAATTGTATTTTTTATTTCTGAAAAGATAAGTAAAAAGACTTAAAAAATATAACACATATTAAAACTCGATATCTACATTGGCTGGGCTAGTCTGAAGTCAGAAGTGTACCCATTGGTAAGGCGAGGCTGTGTCTGGGTGCGCCTGGTATGGGTACATTAAAACCACCTGCTCCTTCTCTCCCTCCCTTTTTTCCTTCCTCCCTTTGGGTTCTTTTCTTCTTTGCTGGGGTCAGACCTGCATTATCATCTGACAGCTCTCCCAGTCTTCCTTCCCCATTTCCCCCTCCCCAGCATTTCCTCCAATAAATGTCTTGCACATCTAATCTCCCAGCAAATCTCTTAGCAGGTCTGTGTCTCAGAACATCCGGGCTGACATGGCAGCCAGACCCTGCATTTCTCAGGGTCACAGCAACTTGAGAAAAACCAGTGCTTCCCACTGGAGAGCCACGTGCGAGCTGCCAGAGAGACCCCAGGGCTCCACGACTTTAGCGCACGGGCCCTCAGCTTGGTTTCTTCTGCTAAGGCTGAAGTGCAGGCGCTGAGTCAGGAGGCTGGCTGGCTGTGACATAAAGAGAGAGTCACAGACTCAGAGGGGCTCAGGTTGAACGGATGCCAATGGAGAGCTTGCCAAGGAGGACCCCACGCGGCTGGAAGAGCACAACTGTCTCAGCATCTAGAACTTTCTCTCTCTTACCTTTCATTTTCCCCTTGAACATGCCATCCTCATGTTTTCTCTGTACTCTTTGATTCCTGTCTGGCCTTCTTCCTTTAGAGATTTCTCACATGAATAAAAGGAGAGCAACTCGTATCACACACATAAAATTCTGCTTCCGGCCACGCCAGGGCTTCCTGGGAGCCCCGCTGTCCAGAGCCTCTCAGGCCTCCTGATTTACTCTTTGCAGCCGAGTGAGTGCGCAGTTCAGTGATAGCCACGAAGCCCGTTCATCTCCCAAGGTTTTCCTTAGTCACTGCACCATGATTCCCCCTTCTTGTGCACTGTGCCAAATGACAGGGACACAGACGTTTAAGGATGGTTTGGGCTCTACAAGAGTGGGGTGAGATTTCGCACTGTATCTGAGGGAGATGAATCTTGAGAAAGCAAAGGATGACTTTCCCAGAGGAGTGGAAATGAACCTGGCCAATTCTGTGCCCTCCTCCTGCCTTACTGGTTTATTCCCTCCTCTGTACCTGTCATCTACACCCTGCTGTGTCTATGAAGTCAGTGGGACACGTTGTTCTTCACCTCAGGCTTTTCTGAGAAGTTCCCATGGGTGGACACCATTGGGTGGCGGCTACCCATCAGCCAGGATCCCAGGTGCCCCACCCATGGTGAGTGAGATCAGGATCGGTTGAAGTCAAAACCTCCTTTTGTCAAAATCTCCTTTGCGAGATGCTCACCCTTCCAACATCCTTTGCAACGGGAGGTGGCAGGTGAGAGTTCTGACTAGAGAGACTTAATGCAGGTTGGCCGAGGAGCTTCTGGAAAACCTTTAGATGCCTTAACAAGAGGCACAGTGGCAAGAGAAGGGCTTGCTGACACCACTCCCTCTCTATCTTCATGCCTCGAATATGCTTGTGAAGGCTGGAGTTTTAGCTGCCATCTGGCCATCATGCAGTGATAAGCACGAAGCCAGAGAGCTGACACACTAGGGGTGGAGCAGAACTCCAGGACAGGCCGGAGATCTTGATGACATCCTTAAGCTGCCTCGCCAAGCCTGAGACCACTTACTTCTAAATTTAAGTGAGCAGTAAACGGCCATATGGCTTCAGTCGCCGTTAATGGGGTGTTTGGTTACTTGCATCAAAAATAATTTAAAGGCCCTTCCTTGGCCTCTCCCTGTGTCTGGCAGAGGCCGTGATGCACTATGATGGCTCCGGTCACATGGCCTCTCTCCCACTGCCCAGAGCCCTGCCTGGGACCTAGAGCCCCGACAGAGATCTGGAACCCCGCCCGGGGTCTGGGACGCTGTTTCTGCCCCTTGCCCTTTCTGGCACAGGGGCAGTGAAGGCTCCCAGGTACTCCTAGCTCTGGTCCTTCACCCTCCTTGGCTGGTTGCTTTAACCCTGTGGACCTCTTTGGAAACCAAGGCGTCATTACATGCTCTCCAGCTAAACTCTTTCCGTATGCTGCCACTTGCCTCCCTGGACCTACAGTGATAAAATGGGTCTCTACACACACCGAGTTTTATTTTTTGATCCCACGATACTGACTGGGGTTCTCCAAGATAAGCAACTTAGAATCTGCCAGAAAAAGGAAGGTATGGCGAGGTTCTGGCCATGTAGATTTTAGTGGAAAAACACTTTCTACACTGGTTAGAAGAAGTGAAGAGAGAATTTGAGTGTCAGCAACAGACCTAAGGAAAAAATGCAGAATACGTAGCACCGTGCCCCATTTCTTCATAGTCTACGTTCTTTACACAGCACGGCCTATCTCTGGAATTTATCTTCTTGGTTGGTTTAACTTGAGGGTTTGAGAAATGAGGCCTGAATGCTTTGTACTTATAGTGTGTATTACCAAGCAGTGCCTTTCAACCCTCTCTGACAACAACCCACAAAAACAAATCTATTTTACATTTGACCTGCATGTGCATTGCTTATGTCCCTGTGTGTCACTAAATACTTACAATTACTGTGCATGACACAATCTCCCATACTAAAGGGTGCAATATATGTCCTACTCTTCTGTTCTATGCTATTTAATTAAAAATGTGAGTTGAGCCTTACTAAATAAATTTCATGGCAGTGTGATGATTGCTACTTGTAATGTAAAAAACATTGCTGAATACACTTAACTTTTTAGTGAAAAGAATCTAAATCCGTGAGCTAAAGCCATGGTTTAGTGCAGAGGGTAACATAAAAATACTAACAAAAATTTGTACCATTTGATAGTTTACAAAGAATCTTCACATTTACCAATATAATTTCGTAGCTGCTGCAACCCAGTGAGACAGACAAGGCTCTCATTCTGTTCCTGCATAAGAAAAGCAGGGCTCGCAGGGAGTGAACGATGTGTTCGCAGGGAGCCAATTTGTGCCCACACACCAGACAATGCAGAGATTTCCATCCTCTGACCCTGATCTGCTAACTAACGCAATGGACTCTCCTGCGTTACCAGTTGGTGGTCAGAACCAGCCTCAGTTGTAACCGAGAAAGTCAAATAACCTTAGTTGTAAAACAGGAAAAACGTTTGCCTCTTCCTCTCCGACAGAGAATCTTGAAAGTAGGCTGAGGTGTTGGACGTTTTCAACCCTCGGAATTCTTAGGGGGAAGTTAGCAGTAAGTTCCTGTCAACAACAAACCTCCACCATTCCCACCTTCGAGTATGCTCTGTGCCCTGTTACTGTAGCTCTGGTCTCTCTGAATCCCAGCCCTCCTGTGACGCTCTACATTCTTCTTCCCTGCAACCTCTGACCAGCTCCTGTCCACCGTCCCCTTCCAGTTTTCTGAATTCTGCCATTGTCACACCCTACTTCGACATTTACCAACTGACTATGGTGCCTTGTGATGTTGATTTTATTTTATATGCGTCAGTCTTCTCCTGATTAGACTGTAAGCTTCTTCATAGTAAGGATAACACATGGACCACCTAGTTGGTGTGTTTAAGAAATTGGGTAATAGTTAATAAGTGCCAGACTATTTTTATACTGTTTATTACTTTCCGTCTTTCCTTTTATAGTTCTCAAACTTTCAAACCAAAACCAGAAGATGTTTGAGCTATAAATCCTGTTAAAAACAACCCTTGACACACAATAAGTTTTCACTAAATGTTTATGAGATGAATAAAAAGCTGAATGAAAGAGAAGAAAGATAAGAACCCCGCACAACTAAAATAGTAGCAGCTTCCTTAGTATTTGACATTTAAGGGCAATTACTTCATATATCTGTAATGTAGTACAAAGTTACAATAAATCAGATTAGGTTTTTAGAAATTAATGACATCTTAATTCTGTCAGGATGAGAGAGGACCGGGAAACAGTAGGAAAATTCCATTTTGTGTTAATGCTTCAGTGAGATTTGGGAGAATAACAAACTGTGATATGTCTGGGGCTATAATTTCTTATTTGGGACAATTGCTTTAGAAACACTTAGAAAAAATACCTACTACTGGGTCAAGGTTCCTGAATCCTTTTTGCAACGAATGGAGATATCTTTCAGATGCCTGGGATAACAGTCCTCAATAGATAACAATGAAATACAGAAAGTTGTGCCCGCACTTACACAGCCCCGGTGAAGACACCTGTCTACCCACTGTGTGGTAAACACAGCAGAGTTAAAGGTTTGGGGGAGGAGAAAGGGAGGAGGCCATGGAAAGGAGGAAGGTTTCTGGCCCTTCTCAGAAAGGACTCTTTTCCGAGGTCACAGTGAGAGAGAGCAGGAGTTGATTCAGATTCCTGGACACAGTGAGGACAGTATGACGGCCTCATACTATGTATGTGTCTGCAGTGACTGGATGGCAAGCCAGCAAACGGGGCAGAGAGCCTCAGGGCCTCATCCTGGTCTCTTCAGGCCCTGAATGTGCTGGATTCTGGACCAGTGCAAACAATGCAGGCACAGCCTTGGGGAACCTGCAGGACAGGCCCATGCAGGCCAGGCTCACACCCCGTGTCATGCAGCTGCTGGCTGTGGTGGCCGCTGTGGTTTGCCGCCCAGACCCCCTTCCGAGAGGGACTTTTGCTCTGGAGCTGAAGGTGCTCTAGGCCAACAGCCTACTACCGTTCTCAGCCCCTTTGAGGGATCGCCCAAGGTCTGACCTTTCCTACATTCAGCGAATGATCCCTGTTGGGATGAATGGCCTGGTCATCTGGGCCCCCTGAGGGACTGTCATGCCGGGCCATCCCAGCCCCACAGCTCCTCACAGGGTCCCAGCTCAGTTGTCACTGGGCCTGTTTTACAGCTGGACCCCCCTCTCGGCTGACTCTTCCTTCCTTTCTGTGTCTTCCACAGGTGCTGATGGATTAAGGAGGGCCCTTCATACACCTCCTGTAAGCTCACCTGCATTCTCCTGGACAGCCCCACCTGTGACCTAGGTTTGTAATATCCTGAAAACACTTCCAATCCAGTTGGTAAACAACTTTCCACCCACGTCCCTGAGGGCTCCAACCCCCAAACGGCCACCTCAGCTCCTTCCCTGGGACGCTTCAGACCTTCCCACGATCCAGTAACCAAAAGGGTAACGGGCAGCCAGGCAGAGTCATGTTCCGTCTGCAACTCTGTCCTGATGCTCAGGCCTGCTTCCTTCTGGCTGCTATCTGTTCTTGTGGTAGCAGTTATTCAAGCTTGTAAATGTGACAGCCCATTAAAGCCACGTGGGTGTCAATACTGCCCGAGGCAGCCTGCAAGGGAGCGGTGGAAAAGTGGAGGCCATCTGCCTCAGCTAAACAGGCCGTGGCCACTCGGTTCCAACCAATCGTCTTAAAGATGCAGGCCCGGGCTTGTGCAGTTAGTCAAAGAAACGCCAGAAATACGATTTCTGTTTTGTTCAGTCCTTCGAATTTTTAAATAATACCAACCAATTGGACTTTATAAAAATGCTGCCTGGGAACGAAACAATCTCATGAGCTAGATAGGGCCCACAGACATCAGTTGGTGAGATTTAAGATCTCTCTGGGCCACATGGCCTTAGGAGGCAAGGTCCAGTAGGATGTTTGGCAGCTGGCTGATTCTCCTCATTGCTGCCTGACCCGACACCGGTGCAAATGCGGTAACACCTGCAGCTCGTGCACCAGTCCTCAACAGGAGATCGGGCCGGGGATGAGGAGTGGAAGCGAAGCCCATCTCCGACGGTCACTTCTTCCCACGAGGTACAAGACATCACATAGCTTTGTCCACTAACCCGGCAGTGGTTAGGTGGAGAGAGAGCTTAACAACTCAACTTCACATATTTTTTTTTTCAAATTGCAAAACTGAATAACCCAGACCTTTAAAATTGGGCCAGACAGTTTAATTTTACACGAAGTGCAGTTCCCTTGAGGAGCTCCTGCCTACAGGTACTTTTCACATTTCACATTCATGCCTGCACGCTCACTGACATATCTGTTTTCTTCTTTTTACCTTTAAGATGTTCTCAAGTAATTGCTCCTTATTTTTAAAAACGTTTAAGAGACTTTGACTACGTGTATTTTTCCATTCTCCATTCAGATTTACAGAAATATTTCTTAAAAGGAAGAGGAAAAAGAAAATTCTAGAACTACAGGCAGAAGGTGGATCTGCTGCGTTCATGGTCAAGCACAAACAGTTCCAGGGGCTCATGGCCATTTACGGGCACTGAATCACCTTTAGAACGGAAGGCAGTGGACAGTTGCTTAAATGACAAAAGATTATTCTCTTCACTAAAGGTGTACTGCTTTTCTAATTCACCTTTTGGAAAGGAGTAGAATACGTTTAACCATGAAGACCACTGCTGTGGCAGCGAGCAAACATTGCCTTGAAGAACAAGTTAGGGCCAAGCCCTGAAAGCCCTCAGGGTGGAAATTGGAGGCAAGAGAAAGACTCAAGCTGTCCCCAGCAGCCCGTGAGCTGATTTGGGGAATTTTGTCCATAATCCCCAGGCAATGGGGTGGTGCCCAAGGGTGTTTTTGGAATTCTTTCAAACACACGCAACCAATTCTTTTAGTGCCCTGCATACTTTCAGGTCTTTCTATTGCCCAAAGGGAAACAACTTCAAAACTCCTTAGCATGGCCTTGAAATGCCCTTGATGACCTGGCCCCACCTGGAAAGTCCTCTTCTCCTGGGATCTCCACTTGCCCTCTCGGCTCGGGAGCTCAGTGGGGCCTCTTTCACAAGGGCACTGACCCTGTGCACAAGGCTCCACCTTCACGACCCTGTCACCTCCTGGGGGCCCACCTCTTAATACTGTTGCTCTAGAGGATGTCAACATAGAAGTTCTGGGGGCCCACCCACAGTCAGACCATAGGAGTTGACCACCCAGGAATGCAAGAACACACATGGACAACAGTGAGCCTCTCTCCACCCCTTCGTATTCCTGCCTCAGTCTACCTTGCTTCCCCTTCCAGGAATCCCCATTCGCCCATCTCTCTCCTCCCCCTTCTGTGATCTGTCTTCTCTAGTCATCACCAAAGACCCAGCTCAAGGATCTCTTCTCTTCTCTTTTCTTTGACACATTGCAGAGCTATAATGATTTCTCCTTCATTTCTGCATGTTGCCTACCTTACCCTTGAATCCCTTCAAGAAAAATGTTACCCAGGCTGTCTTGAATTCTTTGGTGGAGTCCTCAGTGACTGTAACCCTGGGTTTCCCACTGAGTACTGGGCACGGCCAGAGGGCAGGTGGTAATCTTCTCACTGTCTCCTAACAGCGTCACTCTGTGGCCCTCAGGGGCCTCCCACCCCCTGGCAAACATCATGGCGTTGCACCATCCACTACCTGCAAATGAAGGTAACTGTCACCCGGGGACACCAGGACCTGAAGCCAAGTAAGCCATTCAGGACAGCACGCCCTTGCCTCCAAATGACAGTTTCCCTGGCCACCGGGAGACTTGGGAACAACATCGCAGGCCCTAGTTACCCTCAACAGAACACAGTGTTGGCACCTCGCTTGGTAGGACAAAGTACTTCCTTCCTGATGGTTCTGACCCAGAGATACGCTGGAGTCAGCTCTTACCAGCTCATGGGAGTGAACGGATTGTCAATTTTCAGGCATTTTTGAGCTGGTCATTGAACATGGTCACTACTAAAAATGAAGTATCAACTTAAAAATGAAACAAATTCTATTAAGAATAAGTATGATAAATACTTAAAACCGATCTCTTCATAATTATTTTGCTACATTTAATTATTATCTATGATCCTGAGGTGCTGGAGGTCTCTTGTACCTGCGTGGTGGCAATCTTATATAATGGTGGATTACTGTGCCGCTCAGCTCCCAGTCCTGCTGCTAGCTTGCAATGCGCCCTGGTGGGGTATTTATACCGAAGATATCAGCAAATACTACACATCAGGGCTCCCCTCACCCCTGGCCCCCCAGCACTACAGCTGTGGGGAAACAGCAGCATCCCACCACGAGCAGCCCTTGCCAACCCACCTTGGGTGGACACACCGTGCACCCTCAGTGGCCACCCAGCCATCGCTAACCACCCTCCATTGTCCCCTGTGGTGATGTCACTGAGCAGCCTGACAGCCCTTGCAGGTTGCAGTGGAACAGGTCACTAGACCGATCTCCATACCACCTGGCCTCTTAAGAAAAGGAACTGGCTGCCTGCAAAGCTCTGTGTTAAGAGTCCTAACCCGACGTTTCAGGAGGTCAGTTCTGCTCAACCTGAAGGCGTGGCCGTCTGATGCTGGGTCCTGCCAGGAGAGAGGCTGGAGCCACCTGCAACCACGAACACGAAGCCAGCAGCACTAGGCTGTAGCCAAAGTGCCGACATGTATTTCTACTGTATCCTGGCTCCTGCCCACACTGGGGAGGAGCTGGTGCTTCCACAGTCAGGTGACCTAGAAACCCCACAGTCCAAGGGCCCTGACCCTGTGAGACCCTTTGTGTGCTGCCCAGGAGGTGAGACGGCGAAGCAGGAACTGTGCACCCACGTCTGCAGCTGTGTCCGCAGGTCCCCCATGGCTGCTGCCCAGCTCTGCCCTGCTTGTCCTTGTTCAGAAGACCTTCTCGAAGTCACCTGTACATATTTCACTGCTCTGTTTATTCACCTAGCTGTCTGTCTTCATTGCCCTTGGAGCTAGGGACCCATGTGATTCATTTAACACAACATTTATGAAGCGCCTACTATGTGCTACATACTGTGGCAGGCTCTGTATACAGTAATCAGTAAAGTGGACCTGGTGGAAAGTCAATACATGGTATTTAAATGCAACTCGAACCAGCTACAAAAGCTGGCTGCAATGCACCGATACTTCAAACTCTCACCTGCTTCTTCCATTCTTCAGATGTGCCTTTCCAGTTCCACATACATCCCCTCAAAATTTTCTGCTAAATGGCCTCTCGGTCTTTCATTCTCTACTTTCTCATTTACTTTAGAAACTGGAGCGGGAATCCTTCCTTGCTAGGAAACCGTTACTCCACTTTTCCAAAGAGCCTGCCCTCAGCTGCCTCTTCAATCAAATACAAACATAACCAGGCACTCAGCTCCGGCACAAGAGTCAGGCCGATGTCCTTACTGTCCCAGCACAGCAGTCACTTGTGCTACAGCTGCCCCTTTGTTACAGCCAACCCCTCACGCAGAATACCCATCTCCAGCAGCCCACTTCCTTCCCTCCTAAGTTCCACTTGAGATCCATTCCATCCAGGAAACCTTAGCCAGCTAACTAACCCTCCGGGGCTGCGCTGCACCAGTGACTGCGACAAGCCCTCTGAATGGGATCACGTTTCTTTCTCCCTTTCTTTTTTTTTCTTTTTCTTTCTTTTCTTTTTTCTTTTCTTTTCTTTTCTTTTCTTTTCTTTTCTTTTTTCTTTTCTTTTCTTTTCTTTTCTTCCTTCCTTCCTTCCTTTTCTCTCTCTCTCTCTTTCTTTCCCATTTATTCATTCATTCCCATTCAAGATTAAACAGACAATAAACTCTATTAAGAAATATACACAATGGAATAGATTAAAAAAATAAATCAGAGCACAGGGAAAACAGGATCCAAGGAATAAGGCCATTCCAGGAAAATTTTCCTGTAGAAATAATGCCACAGGACCCTGAAGAGGAAATAAATTTAAGTTGGATTTGCAGCTCTTGCCTTCCTGTGGCCCAAGCAGACCAGAAAGGATGGTTACAAGGCTGACAGCAGCCCTACGATGGGATCACACTGGATGCTGTGCAGAAGCACAGTGCTTGCTACAGCGTTCGGCACGCCTCCCACACAGATCATTATCGAAGGGAACGGTGCGCTCTCCATTCCTGCTACGATGATGGCTGAGCATGCAGAGGGCTGCTTCTCAGGAAAGGAAAATCAGTGGAAGCAGGACTCCAGGGTGGGCGCTGAGAGAGTAGACAACACCAAGTGGCTAATGAATATGTGTTGGCTTCTAATAATCTATACTTTTAGGATTATTGCAAGAGGCACCGTTAAAACAGAATTTAACATCAATCATTAGTATTTATTTTGGGCCTTAAATGGTAAGTTTCTAGATATGAGGGAATGTGTCACAAATACATTCTATGTTGGTAGGTCCAGAAGTCAAAACTATTATTATAACAACACTAAACTATTGCTTGTCTTTTTCACAAGTGCACTGTGGAGTTTTCCAGAAGCTACATGACATGTGATATTACCACTCTAATGGCACCGTTTTAAACTTGTCTCAGTTTTAATTTCTAATACATTAAATAATCAGTGTAGGCCCTATGAACGAAAGCTCTTTGGTGTCTTTAGTTAAAGTTGGAAGACTATATGGAGGGTCCCTGTGACTCCAAAGTCTGGGACTGCTCTTCTGTGATGTAGGCTGCTGGTTAAGTAGGTCAGAGAATTGTGTCCCAGGGTGCAGTGCGTGTGCTCTGGGACCGACTGCCCCTGAAGTGATCATTCCACAGAGAGCCCACCGGTGGCATTGCTAGGGAAAAGAGTCGGCTCTGTCTAAACATTATTTTCATAATGCATGCACTGCAGTCTTCACAGTTTAAGGAAGAGGAGGAAAGCATATCAGAGCTACAACACATGATGAAAGGTTTAGGGTTGTTTAATCTGAGACTGTGATTCCCTAACTCAGGGCTGCAGCCGCCTGCGTGGGTGAGAGCGGAAGCTCAGACCGGGGAGCTGTGTGGATGCAGAACCCACGGCACCGCCAACGACTGTCCAGGAGTTCGGTAAATACAGGTATGACAGGGCGATGGGAGGGCTGTGCGCGCTGATGCTAAACGGGGATCGTATTTGGGAAGTTTGGAAACTTCTGGTGGAGAAGACAGGAAGGCTGGTGTGCTAAAACACAGACAGAAGGTGTCATCAAAACGATGACAAAACCCTGCAGTGCATGCAGGTTTACTGTTCACAAAGAGCCGTTGAGTTTAGACACGTGGGAAAATTCTGATGGCAGGGCTTCTAAATAAAAACAGGTGCTTTGGGGACTGCCAGGGACTTCTTTTAATGTTCTAAGGACGATTCAGGGACAGTCTTGGGTCCTAGCTGCGGGGAGGGAAGCTAGGCTTGATTAATGACTCTAAAACTCTGCTTAAGCAACCAGCAGAGTTTAAACTTAAACTTCTTAAACTTAAACCAACCCCTGCTTAAACTTCCCA
This sequence comes from Trachops cirrhosus, assembly GCA_028533065.1. NCBI lineage: Eukaryota > Metazoa > Chordata > Mammalia > Chiroptera > Phyllostomidae > Trachops > Trachops cirrhosus. The sequence continues at coordinate 186,365,628 of CM052540.1, read as the reverse complement.
GTTAGGCAGGTCAGCCACCATTTCAGAGCCTCAAGGATGGTTATGAACCTACTCAAAAGAGGAAGCGGGGTTTGGATCAAGTACCAGAAACCATCCATTTCCAGCTAAGGGGATCCCTCGGCATGTGGACAGCGTGGACGACCTGTGGGTGCCTCGCTTTACGTCCCGGGCCCAGGCGCTGTGTTCCAGCGCACTGCCTTCAGGAATATCTTCATCCGGGCCATGCTTCAATGGCCTCCTTAGGAGGTCGCTCTACCAACGTAACGTCTAGGGCCGGATGAGGCAAGGAGACTGGAGTCACAGCGCCTCCTGCTCCTTCAGCTGCCCACTGCTCAGGGCCCTCAGAATGGGCGGGGCTCTGCAGACGCATCTGTGTGGACCTATGCTGATACACAGTGTTCACCACGTCACCTGAATGCGCTTATTTGTCTGGGCAAGCATCGTTACTTTGACATCAATATTTATATGCAAGAGTTTCTAAGAGACAGGTTCCCTTGGCTTAACCCTCTACATCTTAAGAAAAATGTAGAAAGCAAAATCAAATGAAAACAAAACTATATTGGCTCATTAAGTAGGGACTTATTAATCACCTACTTTACACAAAGCACTTTGCTAGGTGCTATGCAGACTTACGAGATTGGGTGCGTGACACAGGGAGGTGCGTCTGAGAAAAGGGTAACAAGGAATCACCCAGCTGAAAATTCAAGTCCGATACTGATCTCTAAGCATGTTTTAATAGTCTCTATTGCTGTGTAACAATAAATGATGTTCGCATAATGAACTAGCATTTTCATCAGAATGATGAAGCCACCATTCACTGCTTCTCGACTGCACGCTTAGGACAGAACTTTGGGGGCAGAGACCAGGTTTGCTACCTGGAAACTGCTTGGCCTTCGTGGAGACTCTCAGACTCGTTTCCTTCTGATTGTCCGATTGCGGAGGGGAACCCCTGGCCTTCTCGAGTTATCCAGACTGACGCTCTGTGTCAACTCATCCACCCGGCATTGCTTCACAGTTTCGGTTAACAGAAAGTTTCCCAAGTTTTAGAAACCTATAGGCAAGACGCTCAAGAGGTATCTGCAGTTCATCGGAGACCTGGTCTAACAACCTGAAATAAAATGGCAGCTAGAAAAATGCTCCTTTTTTATTTTTACCGATTTCAATGAATTTTGGCAAAGATGTGAAGATATACGTTTCCTGAGACACAATGACTGAATGCCTCATCTTAAAAAAAAAAATCTGTGGCTTCACATTAGGAATGCCCCCAGAGAATGACCTGAGGGCTGGGGGAAGACTCCCGTGGTCCCTGAGACGTCCATCCCGGCTGACACAGAACAGAGGCTGCACCGTTAGAAACGCATTCATCGGGGCAGATCACGGTTCCCTATTACAACAAGCACACCCTGAGAGTCACAGAATTATCACAGAACAGTACTCGGCTGGTTGTAGCTCAGCATACAGGACTTCACCTGATTCTACCATGGGCCATGGGTTTGGGGCCCAGGTGTCAGGTGGAAAAGAAAGGCCAAGGTCTAAAGGTGTTCTGGGAGGGCAGGCCTGGCTAGGGACGGCCGAGGGACGGCACAGGGACGGCAGAGGGACGGCAGACCTCACCAGCTCACAGTGCTTCCTAAAGAGCCCACCAGGGACAGGGCTGCAGCACCCGACAGGACGTCCCACCGTGGGGAGATGGCGGACACGGAGCGACCCGGACAGCCCAGGTCTCACTCCTCACCTCCTCTCCACTCCAGCTGTCGGGACATCTGACTTGGAATCAAAGTGAAGGGGTTTAAAAACCAAAGGGCCTGCACACGGGTTCCGAACGAGAAAACACGCCTGGGAAAGATTCCACGTCAGGCCGTGATCCGCCAGAAGGCCATTTGCCTCCAATGGGGTCAAAAGTTGACTCGGGGAACCCAGCGGCTGCCACCGCTGTGACCCCCCTTCCTGGGCCTTCTAAGTGCTGTCAGCAGCCTGCACAGCTCCCACGGACAATCCTGATAGCGTTGCAGCTGTCCCCTCGCCTGCCAACACCACTGCACCGGGAGGCCCCTGTGTCCCTTCAGTCAGGGCTGATGGCTCCGGCGGACGGTGGCCGCACCCCAGCGCTTCTCGTTGCCTTGGCCCAGCGTGGACGCTGCCCGGACCTGCCAGCAGAGGCCATGAGGTGGGTGGCCAGCAGGGAGTGCGCTTCCACTCCGATGTGACTGTGCTGAGCTGAAAAACAGGTTGCTCGGTTGTAATGAAAAGCGTGGTAACGTTCTGACTTGGTTTGCAACCCAAACATGTGGCAAGAGCTGACCATCTGCATTTGCTTTTCGGGGGACAGGAGCTCTTGACCCTCTTAGATGGCCCCCGGTTCGCATCTTCCTGATCTCGCTCCTACCATGCTATCCGCGCAGTCCCCTGCATTGTCCCCTACTAAAGTCACTAGAATTCAGCAAGCAAAGGAAGGGAGAAAATGGAAACACATCGTTTCCAGTAGCTGGGTAGAAAACACTGTCTTACAACTCTCCCTGCAGAAACACTGCTCTTTCCGACTTTAATCTCAACCCTCTTTAAACGGCTGCACAGAGACGCTCCCGGGACGTTGGCGTTATTTCACACATGATGTGTCAAAGTAGAAGCTGTCCACCACTTATTCCTTCGACCGAGCGTTTGGCTGTATGTTTGGGGCAGAACAGCAGATCCACTTACGGACTGGCCCCGCTGGGACTAAGGGTGGAGGGAGGTCACACCCCACTGAGTCTCACTTCCTTTTGCGTTTCTCTCCCTCTCGTTGGTGACCCCAGGACAACGCCAGGCACGCAGCATGTCCCCCAACAGACATTTATGATCGAATGAACAGAGCAATCGGTTCACGTTGCCTGTCTCCTCCCCGACTTCTAACGCTGCCCTGCTGACTCCCGGGGCCCCAGTGCCGCTCCTTAGCGTTTCCGCCTCCAGCTGGCCCTCGCTGCTCTGCGTGTCTCACCACCGTCCCTCCACCTGCGCTCGAGGGCTCGGGGTTCACCTGGGCCTGCCAAGGAACGGCAACAAAGCTCATGATTTGCTATGTTTACGTTGTCATTTTGAGTCCTGTCATGTATTCCAAGAATAACAACTTAATTCAAAGGAATCATCTCCACCTTACATTAAATCTCATGCATGGGTAGCTGAACTCTCACATGTAGCAGAAACGACCTTGAAATACTCAGGACGGACTGAAAGACAGAGGCCAAGTTAATCCTGAGAAAATATACACAAGTACACACACCCATACCACACGTACAGACATGTGCCACGCACCACACACACACACAGACTCTATAGATTATTCTTCTAAGAAACAATGGTGCAATAATCAATAGTTCAGAATTTTACACTTACAAGGTAAAGCTATAAACAAATACATTTCTCTCATCCCACAAAAATCTAATATCCTATGAAAACAACAAGAAAAGCCAATCTAGCTCTGAGAAGGGAAAGCAAAGGGGAACCTTTACTGAACTTCTTTCTTCTCAGTCAAGGGCGATACTGTGGAGTCTGGAAGGTGCAGAATAAATGTGTTAATAAAACTGAAGGCTAAAGCCAGTGAGACAATAAACACAATCTCAAAGCTAATGACGAGTTCAAATGTTCACAGTCAGACGAATTTTACTCCAGATCCTGAAAGCATGAATGGAGCAATAAACTACAGGTTATTTCTGAGCATATTCGGAGGACAAAAATAGGAGGTATGCCAATGTCTGAACAGGTTCAAAAACTGGACACCTTTAAACTCAGTCCCCAGTAACATTCTAGAGCGGACTGTTCGATTGTGTGTGAGTCCTTGGGGGTGGGGGGCGGCAGGCCACCGGAAGCCAACATGGGCTCGCTGAGAAGGAATCGCTGCAGGAAGTGCATTCCACTTCCGTCAGGAAGCAGCTACCTGACTGTTGTTGAGGGCAGTATGGCTCATAGGACGTTTCTCAGTGGCAGAGAGGCAGGTGATGCAGTCCCTCCTGGTATGTTGTATAAACATAAGCGAACTCACTGACAGGTACACAGATGACCCAAGAAGTTAATTAAAGCATCCTGAACAGCCTGGGTTCTGATTTTCCAGGAAGAGCAGCATTTCCAATCTAAAAGATCACATTTGATGCCACTGATGAACTAAAATCAGCTAAAATTCTCCAATGAATTTGGAGAACAAGTCAAGCCACCAGTTTGAATTTGCAATTCTCCTGCAAATGTACAGGGCACTCCATGTCACTGTGCACCCCTGCCAAGTTCCAGCCGGCAAAGCCTGGGCCATTCCGGAAGCTTCGCTGACACCCCCAGAAGCTGCAACTCACTGGAGGCACCATTTTGATTTTGTAAATGAGATTCAAAGCAGACGCCAATGATCACAGCTTTCAACGATGCACACGTTAACACTGGACGTCTTAGTCTCCTAGCGCAGCAGAGATGAGGGTTCTGGCAAGGACAGAAGACAGGTTCGTTCCCTTCTCAGAAGACTGGCCCGGAGCCAACGGGTCACTCTTCTGGGAAGATGAGAAGGCACGGTGAGGGGCTCACACGTGCCCGCAGCGTGCGGAGGAGATGGAGGTGAGGTGGGAAGAGGTGGTGGAGGACGGGGAATACGGTCTAGCTCCTGGAGAAGAGGCACGTGGTCCCAGTGGTCCAAGCTTCTGGTCTTGTTCGTTAGTTCGTCGCCATCTCCCTATGCCGGGGAAAGGGCTTGTGAAAAGAACAAGCAAGTCTCTGTTCCTTGAAAGGAACAACGACAAAGATATCCCCTGAAGTTCACAGCCCCACGTGAAAGAGAAGGAGCAAAGCTTTCTACTGAACAGGAAGGCCAGCAGTTGTGTTTGCTCAAGGCTCCCAGGGAGGAGGGAGGAGGGGCTGCGGCCAGCGATAGCATAGCAGATTCCAGCCTCCCTGTGGCTTTCCCTGACCCCTGGTCTTGGGAGTTCTGGACCAGAATTCAAATCCCTTTTGGTTTTGATACAAGGAAAAACAAATCCAAAAACAGAAAGGGGGGAAGAAAAGGAAAACTTTCCCAAGTTACTGGCTTCCTTTTGTCCTTATTCGTGCTGGTTTGGGTCCATCCACCCCCTGTAATGGTGGTTTCACTGGAGAAGGAGGAAACCATTTCAGCAAACACTCCCATTTCTGTAGGCTCCCAGCCTTAGAGCCCCTCAGAACGGCATGGTCCTTTTATGGAGTTCGTTTCTTGCTTTTGTTTTGTTTTCATTCGCTCGTCTGAAAATTATACAACTTTTTCAATGTATTCCAAATAAAAGAAACCCTGTCTAAAAATGCTTTCTGCCAAACTTGAAGACATCTTTTTTTTTTTTTTGAAAACATGCTGATAAGAAAACAAACAAGCCCAGGTGGAGTTAATTTGATATGGGGAGCCCATCTTTTAAACTTGTCTGTCACTTTTGGGTTCAGTATTAGAGATGGTGAGACTGACCTCAAGTACTGGACACCGAGTTATTACCCTGACCCTCTCCCCCTTTCCCTGTCCATGTTATTTATAACCACGGGCATCTGCCATGCCCAGGGCCACGTGTTGGGGCTTTTTTTAGTCATCCGTTTCGCACCTTCATTCAGATCTGGCTGTGGTCCCAGTCCTTTGGCTCAGAGGCACTTCACGGCCTGGCAAGAAAGGCCCTTTGAGGTCACTGGGGCCTCGCCGAGGAGGGTGAGGAGCAGGGAGTCTGGAAAGACTCACCAGAGGCCCCGGGGGCCTGAGGGCGACTCTGCTTCTGGACTGTGACTTCCATACGCGCCGTGAGTGTCACCGAAGAGAATGCTATAGCTAAACCCAAAGGTGGATGAAGTAAGAGGGGTGAGCTTTTCGGGTTCCCAATAGGACGATGACACCCCTCAATGTTCACCCATGAGTTCCCTGGCCCACCTGTCCTCCTTGGTCACTGAGCCCCTTCCTGTCTACCCATACAAAGAGATCGCTCCAGTTATCCAAAAGTTAAACCCATTTATTAAGGAAAAAAGCTTCGTGTTGTCCTAAAGCCCAGGACTGCTGGATACAGCCACTTCAGCTGGAAAGTACGCAAAAAGCTTGGCGCCCTCCGGAGTGCACGTGGCTTCTTGTCTTTAATCATTTGCTGAAAATTCTTAGGCCGGGAGGAAGAGAAATGGGCGGTGGGGTGGACTGGAGCTGAGCAACATGTCAGAGAGAGAAGGCTGAGGAGGCAGAAGAAAGGACATTTTCTCAGCCCACCAAACCCTATGAGTCCGAGTTCTCTTTCTTTCCTTTTTTTTAAATAAAGATTTTGTTTATTTATTTTTAGAGAGAGGGGACGGAAGGGAGAAAGAGAGGGAGAGAAACATCCACGTGTGAGAGAGACATCGATTGGCTGCCTCTCCTATGTGCCCCGATCGGGGACCAAACCCACAACCCCAGCATGTGCCCGACCGGGATTCAAACCAGTGACCTTTCAGTTTGTGGGATGATGCCCAACCCACTGAGTCACACCAGTCAGGACTCTTTCTTTACTTTTATAACATGACAGCTTACATTTATTGAGCATTTCTGTGTCAGATGGGTTTGAGACTTCTTTACAGGTATGAACTTATTTAATGCTCACGATAACCTGTATCATCCCCCTTTGACATATGAGGAAACTGAGGCAGAGAGAAGTGCGGTAGCTTCCCCAAGGTCACACGATCTGTGGGTGGTGGAGGCAGGGGTCACACGCAGACGGCCCTCTGCGCTGCTCCCGGCTTCACCGCCTCCCCGCCGACGGCCACCTGCACTGTGACGCCTGCTGGCTCAGCCAGCCTTCCCTCCCTCTGCCACTCGAGCTCCCTTGTTTATTTTCAGGCTTGCTGCAGGGGTTATAGCTGCACCTGTATCTAGTCATCACAAACTAAAGAGATGACTATTCCTCAGAATTCTGAAACCTTAATGGGGGCAAACTTTGGGGATCAAGTTCTTTTTTTTTTTAAAGTTTGATTTTAAACAAGTAAGCCATGAGAACACTCACAGACTAAGTAAGTACGCAGCAGAAGGAGGCAGGAGGGTGTGTGGCTCTGCTTCTTAGACCTGTGAGCTTACGGGGCCTGGTGGGGGAAGGAAGCACAGGGAACTGGAGGGGACATTCCGGGACGGGGTCTGGAGAATGACCCCCACGCCAGGAGCCCAGCTTTCTGCCGACAGATGTGCCCAACTCAGGGAACTCGAACGCGCAGCAAAACAAAATGAAATGAAAAATGAGATGCCACTATTCACATAAGCCTATGTGTTTTGTCAAGGCTTAATCTAGGATCTCTTTAACTATGTCCGTTCAGTGTTTGTTTTTAGGCTATCTATGAACCAGAAAAATCACACGAGAGAAATCCAGCCAGAGGGGGTCCTCCCAGCTGAGGACCCCCAAGACGGGAAAGCGAAGTCACACTCATCAAGCTGCAGCACTCAGACACCACCGACGACGACTGTCAGGGTTAACGAATACGATCTCCATTCACCGTCAGAGGCTGGCCGGTCACACCAAGGAAGGCGCCGCTCACAGAGGGGGAAGACCCCGAGGCATACATTGGATAAGCCTGCTCCCCTCAGGCACCTGTGTAACAAGGTCCTGATTTTCGAGGGGAAACAGAGTCTCACTGAAGTTCACGTACCTGGCCGAGGTTAGCAAAGTCAGACAAGGCAGGAGGGCAGGGAACGGAGATCCAGATCTTTGTAGAGGACGGTGTGGGGCTGGGACTCAAAGCAAATTCTCTTACCTACTTACAGCTGTACCTTCTCTCATTACAAGAAGAAGAAAAGCAGCCAGGGGCGAGTTGTGAGCAAGCGTGCTGGGCGCGTGCACACACACACATTCCAGTTAAGAGATTAATTGGGTTGTATGATAGTATTCCAGTGGTAGTAACGTAGGGTAGTAAGAAGAGAGAAATCAGTCAAATGAAATCTTAGGTTGTTTATGTTCCTTAAGAAAAAATATTAATTAAAAAAATCACTTATGAAGATGTTAACAATCAAGGAGAAGAGAAGAGTGAACAACTACCAACATAAAAAGCATAAACCCAGGCTGGATGCAGAGCATTAAGCTGCGCGTGCGTGTGTGTGTGTCCGGCCCCACAGGACCCCCCCACCCATGTTCGCCACGCCTGCATGACTTTATCCTTTTCTTGGTGCTGGGCCTGGGGCTTCTGCTCTTCTGGTTAATGGCAACGACGAGTCTGTCTCAGCCCAGCTTGCAGGAGCAGGTAGCGTCTACCTTGTTATATCTATTCTCAACTTTGCACCAGTTTGTGGCTTTTGCTGTCCACACCTCCTACCCAAACCCACCCACCTGCCAAGTTCCTGTGCTAACCAATTTAGGATGCAAGAGTATTAAAACGAGGAACCCGGGAGGGTGCAGGGATGCACTGATTATTAAACATCAATGGAAAGAAACGCTGAATAATCTTCCTATGAAAATAGTGCCATGAGACTTAACGTCGTTTACCACGAGTGCTCGTATTTCTTTACTACTGAGTGGAAGACTGCACCATCACTGCGGGGGGCAGAGCCGCACGTGGCAGGAACTCCTGGGGCTGTCCACGCGCCAGCCTGGGCGCTGGTTCTGGCTCTGTGCCCCTCTGGGTGATGTGCCGCCACCTTCTCAAACTCAACCTTCTCAAGGGTGCGTAACAGGCCCTCACTGGCTCTCGGAGGGGTACCAGGCGAACCCCTCGCCCAAGTGCCCATGACACTGTCAACATGAGTTCATGTCGGTCCCTTTCTCCTGGAACTAAAAGCTTTGAAACCGCAAGGATTAGATAAACATACCCTTTCATTTTGGGGGTCAAGATTTGAAAAACCCCAAGACCGGGAGAGGTAGAGAAGATCCACCTCCTTTTTGCATGAGGTGGAATTTGGGTAAACAATGGCGAAAGACATGAAGGACAAAGAAGCAAAAATATCCCAAGGCAAATCCTTTCCAGGTAAATTTCTGAAACCTGGATATAAACCCTAAATAGATGCCAAGGTCTTTTAAAGCTCTGCTCTAAATGGAAGTTGTGTGCAAACAGTGTTCAGACAGCTTGAGGTTAATGATTTCTCTCATAGCTGCAGTCTGTGGACATCTCTGTGGGGACCTGCACTGACCCCGCGGCGAGCTCCCCAGCTGGGACTGGCCAACCCTTGAGGCTGCCATGTACATAGTTTGCTGCTTGTCAGCACCTCCACTAGAGGGCAGCAGGTGGAAAGGCGAGGATGTCAAAGTAGATTAATGTGGATGCTTGGCAACAGCACCTGTCAAGGTGGGGTGCCAAGTGATGGGGGTGTAAGAAGACAAGTTCACTGAGTAGAAAGGATGAGAGCCTGAGTAGTTAATGGCTTTCCACTTCTAAGAGAAGCCAGGGATGAAAAGAGGAGGTCGGCGTTAGTAGGAAGTTGGAGCAAGGTTTCCTAAATGAGCTAATCTTCAGATCCACGTTTGGAGTTTTCCTGAAATAAACAACCACAAATGCCAAACATGCAAGCAAGCAAGCTCCAGGGCCTCACTGTAGGTCGGAGGCATCAGCATCTCTAGGTTTGGAGCTTATGAATCTGTATTTTTCAAAAAACTCCCAGCTTATTCTGAGAAACAGCCAAGGTTGGTCTCACTGGATGTCTGAGGTCCCTTCTGAAAGCGACCTTCGAGATGATGGCAAACTTGTCCAACCCTCTCCCAACCTGTCCTTAGAGAAAGCGTGGGCAGAAGTAACCGAACTGCCAGAGTGTGCATTGCAGTGGACAGTGTTCAGTGTTATTACAGACACACTCTCTTCACCTTTCCGCCCTCACACCAGCTCCTCAGTAGGAAGATTTAAAGCCCCCTTTACAGTTGGGGAACCCAAGTTCCAGCGAGGCCGCCTTAGGGGTGTGAGTCGAGAAGCCGCAGCATCGACTTCATTTATTCTGTTCCATCACAACCTGTGGTGCCTTTTCAATTCTGTTCTTAACCCGGCTTTACAAACACTGTTTTCATCAAGCGATTTAGTGGGACTCTATCCATGATGGCCAAGTCCAGGTTACATGCAGAACAGGAATGGAGACAGGACTAGGAGAAAGCCGGCATGGCAAGGCCGGCGGACCCACCCCTGGCTGTACCTCTGGTGCTCCTGGAAGCACAAGGACATGGTCAGTGGTCAGTGGCGAGCGAGACAGATGAGCGAGGGCACGTACATCAGAGGGCACACTTCAGTGGCTGACTTGCCATGTCAGAGAGCAGAGTGATTTCACAAGGCTTTGTCTCAACCTAATTCATGTATCTCAAAGTGTTTCTGCCATTGCCCGCTCTGCCACGAGGATGCCAACTCGTCATGCGCCTGAAGACTTGCCCAACTTCACAGGATTTCAGAGCAGATTTTCAAGTAGATTCCAGCAACCACGGCCCCACTCCTCCCCCCATTCCTCCCGGTCACCCTTCGGCCCTGGGGTTCCGCATCTGTCACCAGAGAGAGTCCGTGCTGCAGCCTCCAGACGGACCACAAGGACAACTGAAGTGTCAAATTATTTTGAGTTGGTTTCCAACATTTCAAACTTAGAGGGTTCCTATAAAATATTCAAAGTCAACTTCTGGGTCCGCTCCAGTGAGGAACAGACGGACTAGTTTTCCGTAGCCCTTCCCACCTACTAAGACACTAGATCATTTACTTACTGTTGTAGAGCCTATGATCTGCCTCCCCATCCCCCCGCCCCCACACACATCCTGCTAAGGAAAGCTTCGTGACAGCTGGAGTTTTTGTCTTTCTTGTTCACCAAGGCCTTCAGAGCACCCAGAATATAGGTGTTCAGAACATTTTGTTGAATGAATTGACTCCTGGTAACTTTATGAAAAGCGCATATATTTTTTCCAAGTGAGGGAGGCTGAAGACAATCAGCGCAACCTGGAGATAAGACGTGAACTTACTAAGTTTCTGATGTATAAATCATGATACTGACTACGTTTTCACAATGAGCTGCCCAATCAGGGCTATTGGCACATGCTGATGCCCATATTGCTACATTTGTTTCTCACAAACATAATCAAATTGAGATGAAAAAGTGCTGGGGAAGTTCTCACAAGGGTTCTGAGCGCACCACAGGTCCTGTCAGCTGCTCGTCCATTTGCTTTGCTTGCAACACTGGGAAAAACAGCGTGGCGTGATTACGGCGAAGGCATGTGTGACTGTTCGGTACGTGGAGTGTTCCATATTAATGGAAACTTAAATGTGGAGATTAATGTCTCTGGCAGTAAATGGCAGGTCTTAGACGGAGGGAATTTAATCGCACACCAATCACATTAATTTCAAGAGCTGGCTTTGCAGCTCCTGCACTCTCCCCTGCGTCTTTAATCCCCCCTCGTGTGTGTCTCCCAGGTCACCCCGGCAGCCTCCAGTTCTGGAAGCTGTCAAAGGGAAGGGACAGGAAGCGTTTGCTGGAGGCACTCAGATGTGACTGTGCATTCACCGGGATGTGTTAGCTGATGTTTCAGTGGCTGCATTCCTCGTAAACAAGTGTGAGTGACAGGCTCCAAGAGGGCTCTTCCAAAACACACGTGACTCAGAACCATTAGTGCGGCATGCACTAACGCTAACCGCTCTTGCTCTACTCAACCCCTGTGACTCGGTGAAGTCACAGGGGAGGTTCAGAGGGGGACACGCTGCAGCCTTTAATGTACATGCAGCCCCATCGGGCACCCCAGCTTTCGTACTGGGTCTCCTTGCGAACGATCACTCCACGGACAGCACCCTCAGGGGTGTGCGACCCGAGGGCTGCGTGCAGCCCAGGATGGCTGTGCACGTGGCCCAACACCACACCTTGCATTTACTTGAAACTTTTTTTTGCTCATCAGTTTTCATTCGTGTCTGTGTATTTAGTGTGTGGCCCAAGACAGCTCCCCCTCTTCCATTGTGGCTGAGACAGCAAGAGGCTGGACACCTGTGCTAAAAGAAAGCTTTACCATTCTAGTCCTTCCATGATGGCCCACCCAATCTCGTTGGTACCAGCAGGTAAGTACTCAAGCAGAATTTTTTCTGTCTAGATATACAATGTAAGATTTAGAGTCTGTACCAGGTGTCCACGGTGCTAAGAATGTTTCTTTTTGACTCAACGGGCCTGAAACGAATTGGCCAAGGTCCCCTTGAAGAGTATCTCTGGGACTGAGCTCCTGCTTTGACCTGGCATTACCCCATGTCTCTGATATCTGTGCCTCTGTTTAAGAAAGTCTGGGTTGGAGTTTTTATCTTCACTTACTATTTTTTGTTTGATTGTTTGCAACCACTGGAGCAGAAATGAATAAGGACAGGGGGAAAATGACAGATGCCTATGACAGCTTCAGTTCTTAAGTTGCTCATTCAGATTTCATAGCCCTAAAAAAATGATAATACCTTAATCTGTGCTGAATACTGCTGTCAGCATGCGCCTTGAATACTTCTGGCAAAACTGCTGGAATACATGGTATGGCATGAAAAGGAATTAGTTGCAATTAGTCAACTGGTAATTGCTGCAGACCATCAGCCCCAAAGTCCAGCTGGTTTTCCAGGGCTTGTTCGAAGGCAGCCCTTCCTTTCTTGGGTTCCCACCACATTTTGTGCATGTTATATACATACACTTATTAGGGGGTGTCTCACATGCTCTCTCTTTTTCTTCTAACCTTTTAGTGTACCTGGCAACCCTTTAAGCCTCTCAAGGTTTATTTATTTATGGGACTCTAGCACCTGGCTCAAAGTCTTAGATGAACAAATGAATAAAGAAAAGATAAGGGGTGTACTGTAACTATCTGTATAGATATTTGTCTTACTGTTAAAGGCACTAGCACATGTGTTATCTAATTTGACTCCCACAACAACCCTGGCCCGTCATGCCAATGTGCAATCCCGGGGGCCAGACCAGTGGTTCTCAACGGGGGCCATTTGCCCATCCTTGCCCCCCGCCCACGGGAATAGCTAGCAACACCTAGAGACCTTTTGATTGTTACCACTAAGGGGGCTGGGTGCTACTGGTCCCACCAAGGTCATGGTCGCTGCTCACCATGTTCCACTGCACAGGACACCTCCCCACCGCACACACACACAGGTATCTGGACTAAAATGTCAATAGTGCCGAGGCTGAGAAGCCCTCATCTAGGCCCTCAGGCTCTGAAATCTCCTGTAACCCTTTTTTCTGAGTTCCTGTCCAACAACATTGTTCTGATTACACGTAGGATGTAGGAAATTCCTCCGCGCACCATATAAAAGTACTTCTCGTATTCAGTCATCTTCCTACAAAAAAAACCCATGCAAACACATGAACCCAAACCTCTGGGAGCGGCGGGTCCATGGTGTGATCACTGGTTGCTGACCCAGGATGAACGTTTGTTCCTTTACCAAAGGCACCCGGGTGTCACTAGCACCTGGGTGCTTCCGTGCAGCAGGAGAAGAAGGAATTCACCGTCTGAGATATTTCACAACGTTTGCAAGGCCCGCTGTTTCTGATGATGAAAGCTAGAGAGGACTAAGGAAATTTAAAGAGCAGCTGTTTAAAGGGAACCCCAGAGTCAAAATCCTGGCAAGTTCATTTCACCTTTTGCCTCGAAGCAAGCCGGAGGTCAGGGCAGCCGGGATGTGGAGAAGGTGGGGAGGTAGCCGGACATCTCTTGTTGGCCACACCTGAGCATCTTTTCATAACTGACAAAATGACTCCCTCACTCAGGAGGCGCGGCGGAGTGACACACTGTGACAACTCGGTCTGGCGGTAAAGGACGTGCTGCCGGGATCGTCTCCTGTAATCGCGCGCACGTGCACAGAACAGGGGAAGAGCGGGTCCGCAGGGATCGCCGTATCCACTGACCTTCTGCCTTTTCCAAATTTGGTGAGTTATTTATTCACATGAAATCATACCCGGAAGCCTCCCGCGGAACATCGAAACCATTATTCTATGCGGCCTGTTTGAGCAAGCGGGGGGCGGGGCGCCGGAGTGGGGCTCGGCTAGCCGGCTCCGCACTCCCACCTGCGCCTGCCGTCTCCGCGCTCGTTCTACTTTGGGATCATTGCAAGCGGCACAAAGTACTTTCTTAAACAGCCACTTAACTGCCCTTGTTTTTCTCCTCATGAAGAGAAAGTAAACAAAGAGGAGATGAGCCTTTACTGAAAACTAACTCTTCCCAGTAAGTCCGCCAGGTACTGAACGTGCTGCCTTACTTAATTCTCACGCGTGGCTCTCTAGTGAATGACTAAAAAAAAAGAAAGCCCGAGAGAAAACCATCGATCACCAGGGTCTGCTGTGAAGGAATCTCTTGCAGTGTACCATGTCCACATCTAAGAAATAATAGAAAAATATTTGGGGAGTTGAAAGGGACAGATTAGGCTTACCTTCCTGTAAAGTTTTATTAATAGATGTGCAACCGAGTTTAGAGAAATGAAGAGCTTTTGCCCGTAACCACAGGGGCTGACTACTGACAGAACTGGATTTGTAACCCAGCGTTGTGAGCTGGTTAATGTTTCTTCCCATTGCACCATTAGATGGGATCTCAAATGGCAAAGAGGACACCCCAATTTGTTTTTAAGTAAGTCCTTGCTACAATTTTCTCTTCTGACAATTTGCCTTTCTCCTAAAAGAGCATCACAGCAAAGAAATTCCAGTGAATGGGAAGACTTCTGTTTTTGTAAGCTTGGTTTCACGTCCACTGATTCATATGGACAAATCCCATCAGAAAAAAAAAATGGTATAAGAACAACATCATGCCTAACCCAAGTCCTACACACAAAACCGGGAATGTCAATCCTACGAGGATGGGAAAAGCTTTGGGGAAGGAGGTACAGACCTGGAGGCAGGCAAACGTGTGCAGTACACTAGTGAGTGTGTGTGTGGCACAATTCTCCAGACGTGCCAGCAGAGAGGGGAGACGGCTTTACTTCGACAGCTTCTGCATTCATGAAGAATCCAGGAATGATGCAGAAAAGAAAAGCAAGAGGTGATTCTGTAAGACAGTCCCTGGCCCTCCCTAGAACAACTCGGGTAAGCCTTGTAGACAGTGGGCTGATGGGACCACAGGGTGTTACTCAGCATCCCGGGAGGTTCTGTTCATGAAGCTGTTTTTTCAAAGGTGCGGGTGTGGCCCCTGTCCCCACGAACCTTGGCTACTGATTTAGCCTAAGGAAGAGACATCCACTTGCTTTGAGGAAATTAACCACACCTCAGAAGTTTTATATATCCTATACATACCTACCCATAAATAAATAACATATACTCATAATTTTTATATAGCATATATACATACATAAATATAACACACACATATACAGTGAAATAATGAGGTCCAAAATTGACAGTCTAAGTGTTCCATCAAACTTAATGAATCTGAATCTTAGAAGATTTATAGAGGTCCATAGAATCACCACCTGTCTTTTTCATATAACATAACTATGATTCTTTAGCTAGGTTGTGTAAAACATGGCCAGGTAAAACAAATGCAACTTGCCCACATCGGCTGAAACGCCCACATTGGTGAGCACTATAATTAGTTCACTCCACGGGAATCCCAGGACCCAGAGGCAGCGGAGGGCACACTCTGGGGTCAGACCGCCTGGGCTGAACCTGCACTTTTGCCTTCACTAGTTATGTAAACTAGTTACGTAATTATTCTTGGTGTCCTTACCTAAAACAGGGTAATAATGGAACTTTCCTCTTAGCATTGCTGTGGGGATTAACCGAGGGATTAAGTATGAAGTAGTTAAAACTGGATTAAGTAAAATGCTTCCGAGATGACTGCTATAAATTGGTGTTTGTTCTGTCTCTGTCCATCCCCAGCGCACCTGGTGACCAGGTGGGGGACTGTGCCTCTTTCCTCGTGGTGTCCTGTCTGTCACAGGGCAAGTGCTCAGTGAATGATCACTGAACGGACTCACAAGGTATCACTCCCAACATCCATCAGCTCACTCCAGACCCACCCCCTGTACCCATCAGATTTAAATGTATTAGTATTAGAAGTACAAGAACTAGATCACTAAGGTTTATCAACCTTATCTGCTGCACACTCACTGTTAAAACTGTTAATACAATAGTCTCGCTAAGACATGCCATCATGTCTTAGTTCTACTGCTGAAAACATCTGAAACACTAGAATCCTCTTCTAGACAGTTTTCTAGAGGCATTATTTAAATTACCTCTAGCATCCATAACTTCCTTATGCAACTGAACTGCTTCTATTAGACATATATTGTTGCAAATCGAATTCTACACGTCTGGTCAGTTTGCATGTTTGCTTAGCCCTTGGAATGTGCTGTAACTCGACATGGAGCCAGCGGAAGTTAGCAGTTACTGAAAACTCAGGCGCCTTTCCTGTGGGCTCTCCACAGGGGGATTGCCTGTGCTACCTCCCTAACGGCTTTAAATAGTTATTTTCCTCCCATCGAACAAACGAGAAAACAGGCCAGAGGGTGTAAGAAGCGGCCAAGGCCAGTGCAGCCGACGCTGTCCATGCTTTGCTGGCATCGACCCTTAACTGTTCCCGTGCACAGGGAGCCCGTGCGCTTGTACTCCGACCCCCAGCTCCGCGCCTCTGTTGTTGGCTGGCCATGGCCAACTTGATCGGCACTTGGACAATGGATGGACAGTGTCTAGGAATTTACCCATATCTTGTTGTGTACAATGAGCACTTTTTTGCCCAAATTTTTGAGGGAAAACATTTTTCGAGGGAAAAATTATACATGGGATTATTATACCCATTATTATGCCCATGATATGTAATCATTGTGTCCACGTATAATGTGCACAAAATGTGGGTACACGTTATACATGGCAAAATACGGTACACCCTCCTGGGGTTAGCCCTGGCCTGGACAACGTGAGCCACTGCTTCCGAAGGCCGTGAGACAGATGTTTACCCCACTGTGCCCCCCACCCCACCCCGGCCCACAGGGGGACATGACTTGCTATCACATCCTTCCTTGGTTTCTCAACCTGTCTCATTTCCCTACTCCTCCACCAGTTTTTCTCTGGAACATTTTCCAATGATTTACTTTCATTTGAATCTTTGTCTCAGTATCTGGATTCTGCAGAACTCAGCTGGGAAAAAAAATGGCAGAGCTGGGACTCAAACACAATTCTCGCAAAGTTGATGCTCTGAAATCCCTAATCTCAGCTGCTTTTTCTGCCCTTGGCAGAGGAGAAGGAACAATCTGATGTGACTATCACAGGTCCTCCTCCCTGCGCATCCCTGGGGGATCCTCTGAAGACCAGCCAAGGCCACCTGGCCAGCCTCTCCTCCCCTCCCAGGGGGCGCTTCCGTGGACCTGCTGGGCCCTCCGACAGTCTAAGTTGCTGCTGCTCCAAGGAAGTGACAGCCACGGCGGGATCACGGCAGCAGCAGGGGACATGGTATGCAACCACTTCAATGCCGATCCAACTGAACTCGTGGCCACTAACTGCGGAAATCCATCAGCAATCTACTCGGAAGCTACCGAATGCCGTGTGGGCTCAGTGGTGGCCAGCCTCCTTGTTTCATTCTCCATTCCACCGTCTGCTTTAAGGCATTAGTTGACCCACTCCCAACCAACATACTGGAGAACTCACCCCACCCCTAACTTCAACAGGGTATAGTTTCATGTTAGATAAAACTTCTGTTAAGGAACAGTGCTTAATATCCTCTTATTTTCGTCTTTAATATTCTTATATTTTCTCCTTAAAATAAGTTTCCTAGACCCGAGATAAACACAGATATTTAGCACCCATCCAGTGAAAACACGACAGCTGGGTCATGATGGGGAGTAGGGATGCTGTGTGCCTTTCGCACTCACAATTGCTCTATACACGTGACTCTGATGAACAGCTACGGCCAGAAGACATACAGCCGTGCATCTAGAGCCTTCTATGCCTCGATAAGAGCTTTCCAGGAAGACAGGCTTACAGATAGCTGCGAAGGGAACAGAGAACTAGTCGAGTGTGCTTGTGAGGTTCAGAGCGAACACCTAGGGAGTCTGGTCCTGGCACTCTCACAAGGGAAGTCGTGTACAGCGGCACAGAAGCTTGCACACTTGCCACAGGTGTCTGAGCAGGCACATTGGCGCTTCCCTGAATTCTGCTCCTCGGAAGCTGAGCTGGCCAAATGGCGCCCTGACACGAGGCTAGGATGACGTCCCTCAATTCCCTGTTGCCCTGCTGTCATCACCACACCCCCTTTCAGTGGCTGTTGCTCAGAAAAGCCTGGTGCCTTGTGCTCCAACCAAGGAAGCAGCTGGGTCAATGGCTGGGTAGAGGAGGATAGGTCCTAAAGGGTAGACAGCAACAAAATGCTCCTTTCCTTAAAAAAAAATGACCTCCCATTTTGGGGGGATGTCAAGGCTAAATATCACCAATTCAATCTCCACTAACGTGAACCTATTAATATGTACACATAGCACATGGCTATCTGGAAGCCAAATATTGTACTCATTATCATTTCTCCTTACACAGATTTGCAATGTTTTACTAAAAGCTGAGAAGGCACACAAAATGCCAGTCTTTTCATATTCAGGTATTAGGAAATTAAGGATTCTAGCAATATAACTTGGGCTTCTAATTTTAAGAGTTTCACACTTCAAGATGGGCTCTCGTTGGAAAATTGGCAAGACCTGATATGCAAGGAATGGGGCTGGGGAAATTGATCCAACTATTCATATGATTCCTAATCAGCATCTTTCACAAGCTCAAGTTCAATGTCCAAAGGGGCAGAGAAAACTTGGATTTGAAATCAGCAGGCCTCATTATACCTCGCTCTGTCTGTCAATATTTGAGGAGATTCAATCAGGTAGGTGGAGTGCAGATAAAGGTGTTGTCAGGTGGCCGGTGCTGGTTGACTTGTTCAGTGCAGGGTGACGGCCAGTGGCTGGTACACGGGGTACAGAATCCAGTCACTTGGAAAAAGGATGGGCCTCAGGCTCCTAGGCATTGGTCAGTAGGGCAGAACTCTGGCCCTGGTGGAGTCTGAAATAGGCAGTAAAAAAATAGAACCATTCCTTCAACAGAGAAAGCCCCGAAATCAAGGCTTAGGGTGGGCATAGGGATGCTTGGGGCTCCTTGGAGGCCACTGGCCCTGGGCTCTACTGTGTACAGCTATTTCTAGACCCCTCCTGATGGAAGGGGATCCTAATCTGAGCCAGCTCTGGGTAGGACTAGCGATGGACAGCATTAGTGACAATGGTGGGGTACGATTGGGGAAGTCCCAGGTCAGGATTCAGATGCTGATTCGTTCATTCACTCAGCAAATCAAGTGAGATCTACTCTATGTGTCAGAATGCTAGAGGACAGGGAAGCAGGGATGCAGAAGACATCCTCATGGATTTGAAGGTCCAGTGACTTTTAAATCCATAACAATTTATGACACAGGCTTTGTAGGGGTCATTTCATCAATTACTTGAACAAAATGAAACTATGTATTTCAAGCTCAATCCAGACTTTGTCCCACAACTTGAAACACAGATATCATGACCATTTCATTTAGAAGAGGGACACACAAGAAATGTCACCTTCCTTCCTCTTGTCCCGTCCCCCCCCCCTCCCCTGCATCCAGCCTCTTGGTGAGAGCTTCTATAACAACATCCTGAGACATTTTTTCCAGGGTAGGGATGTGGTCCATCTCGCTCTGAACCCGGGAAGCCTACCCTGGAGAGATGATGTGGACACTGTAATTAGTTAAGGTTAAGGCTTAAGGCCAGTTGTTATAGAAACAGAAACAGAGCTTCCTGATAGAAGTATCAGATGAAACATCACGGATTCCTTTTGAACAGATTTGGGAAATACAAAACTCTGGTTTGCAGCTGAGGTGGAAGAAGCGCTCCAGGCCCCGGGCCTCCTGGGCTGTGCCGTGAGCACCAGCCAGGGCTCCACGGACTCCTGTGCGGTACCATCAGCAGCACTGGGTTGCAAAGCGTGCTTACGTGACGCACCAGCCAGTGGGATGCTTCCACATACTGATGGTGGGGAAGCTTTGCCCCAGGTGTGAGGCTGACATTGTGGAGAGTGGTCTTTAAGCAGCCATGTGAGTATCGCTGAAAAGGCCAGATTGCCACGTGAAAGATGAGGGTGGTCCTGGGGGTGGTGGCTGTGGGGACGTGCCTGAGGACAAGTTAGGTGCACAGTACCAGGGATAAGCACGCAGATACCAGGAGCAGGGGCTGGGTGTCAAAACATGCCTCTGTTTATGGCTCTGAAATGACTAACATTCTTTACCACATAGAGACTAAGGTTGAAGCTTAAACAAAAAAAAACACCTCTGGGAAAATAACCCTTTGACTTAACTGCACAGTGAGGAGACAGTCACTAGCCACAGGGTCTTCCCGAGAGGGTTTGCCTTGGGAAATGTGCCGGGTGGTTGAGGGGCCCTGGGCCCCTGGCTGTGAAAGATAATCTCAGGCAGCAGCTGGCTAGTGTGGTCCATACTGGCATGGACTTCTGCACAGTTGAAGCTGGGTTAGTGTTAAGCCAGATGCAAGAAACCAGGTGAGTCTGTGAACAAGAGCTGTGGCCAGCACCACACGTCAAATGTCAAACTTGTTCCCATCTACCCCGTGAACGGAGCCCCAGTTTAGGCTACTGAACCAAAGAGGCAACTTGCACCCCAGAACTGGCTCTTGTCCTGTAAAGGCGGGGATCTAAGGTGGAAGATTCTAGTGCAGCCGATCGTTGGCGTGTGTGCATCGAACACTCAAAGTCTGCACTGTTCTCGAGAGGTCCCAGTCCTTGCATTGCCAGCGAGCAAGGCACAGACCTGTCTGCTCGCTGCACTGCCAGCTGCTTTGTGGGGTGAGTCACTAGGCTGCTGCGCAGGCCCAGCCGGCCTCCCAGATGCTCCCAGGGCAGCGCTTCGCCTCTCTCCACTCCTCCTGCATGTCGTGTACTGCATTCGATGAGGTAAACACATACTCCGGCGATGATGAAAATATCTGGGGGCACATGTCAATGTCTCAGGGACACACTTCGTAAACGTCCAGAGACGACATGCGGAGGAGACTACACAGGCCTGGGTCTGGGCCGCGGCCCCTCAGCGCACGGCAGTCTAGGCCGGACCACCGCCGCGCTGCAGACGTGAGCGGGCGGCGGTGGGACCCGGGCGAGGCACAGACAGGCGTGCTGGGACGCGGTATAAAGTAAAGGTGGCTTAGGTTCTCCGCTGTCTTTGGTCTCAGTACATCCCCTCCCCGCAGAGCTGCTACGTGCAAGGGCCACCTCTCTGCTCACAAACTGAGCTGTGTTCCAGGACTTTGCTGCGTTAGAAGTGAGTCATCGCTGATGTTGAAAACATCACCTAAAAATGCGGGGGCACGGAGCAATGGACGGCGTAAGAAGCTCTGACGGTTCCTGAAGTCAAAGCCCCGCACGTGATTGGCCGCCCAGTCCCGGTGACCCCATCTCAACATCTGCCTGCGATCCATCTGTTTTTCACCACCACGCTCACACTTACATCATCTCTCCCTTGACCTATTACAATCATCTTCCCCCACACTCATCTCCCTCAACTGCACTTTTATCCTGTTACCAGTACGAGTTCCAAAATGAAAATCAAACGGTACTAGTACCCTGCTTAAAACTCCCCCAGAACCTAAGGGGACCAGAATCAAATCATGTTTACTTATCCATCTTCTCTGCCACAGGCCATGAGCTTCTTAAAGGCAAAACATAAATTTAAAACTCCGCCTTGAATCCATAGCAGTGCTCGGGCAAACCTTGCTGAAAGATGTCTACATCACTACCTCTGAGGGTCCACACTCCTGTCTCCCACTGGCACCATCTGGACAGACAAGACCAGAAGCTCCATGAGCTGGCCTGCTGTGGCCTGCTGAACTCCAGCGTCAAAGCCGTGTGTGACACCAGCAGGACCAGGTGACGCAGGCTGCTGATGTACGAGGACTCAGGCCATGGCACTAGAAGAGGCTGTAAGATTTCTTCCGGCCTCGGCCTCGTGGTTGACAGTAAAGGCAGCGGCATCTAAAGCTCTGTGGCTTTTGTCGTCACTGCCAGTGTGGACGGAAAAGCCCTGGATTGTTTTCCCTCCGTGAAAACAGTGAGCCGGCACACTCCGCACTGTTTACCCACTACAACCGATACTTGCTGGAATACACCCTTTGTGTACTGGCAGCCTCTCAGGGCTCCACGGAGTTCCGACTGTAATGTGGTAGGGTGTATTTAGAAGAATAAATGTTCCTTCTCCTGAGCCATTATTTCCGATCTGTTAGCAGTGGGAACACTGGCGTCTTGTCTTTTATAGAAGTGCTGTGCCGGTTTGCACAGATTTACGGAGAATGTTCTGAGATATGCAGGGAACACTGCTTTGGGGATCCTGGTTCCTTCAAGTTATGGCCTCTCACTCCTAGCATAAGTTGCTTGTCTTGAGAGGTATAGAAGAATAGAGAACTTTTTAATCTTTAGAGTGGGAAGACACTAATTATGTGCTTTGCTTGCAAGTCACATCTAATATATATATATGTATATAATATGGTTAATATAATATTTATGTAACGTGTGTATAAACACACATACACATATAATGTATAATACACAGATACTACATTTGCTGTATATAAACACTGCACACACACAGTGTTCCATCACGAGCTGACGTACACGGCACTTTTGCCTGGCCTACAACTTTGAGAAGAGCCATGGTTTGCAGGCTATGGCGTACACATCCTCTCTCATCTCTTGCTCTCCCAATGCCAGCCATGCTCCAAGGCTCAGGAAGTATTGCCTTCTCCATGAAGCTTTAACCACCGTTAGTCCTTCTACAACTCAAACCTATTGACCTAAGTTTACTTCCAAAGAGAACAGTTACAGATACAGTGCTCACGTGCCACACATTCTGGCCAAATTAATCCGATGCCATCCACAAAGCAGGTGCTCAGAAACTGCCTGCTGGACACCTAGGATGTGAAACGGAACCAGGCACCCCCCAACACGACGCCCTGGCCCCAGCAGAAACCCAGTGCCCGAGGTAACGGTTCTCCACGCCGCCTCCTGTCCCTGCCGGTACTGGTACACACATTCCCCTTGTTCCTTTGTCACAGCCGCTACTCCCAGGGTCACCCCTACTCTCTGCAGACTTCAGAGTCCTAACCCAGCATTCCGGCTTCGGTGAAGTTCTCTCTGACTCACCACGGCCGGACGCGACCCTCCTCTCTTCACTGTACGGAGTACAGTTTGGGCTGCTATTTCCATAGTTCACAGACCCTGCCTCCTACCGTAATCCTTTGTGTCTATCCTGACCTCTTAACTCATCATAAACTCCCTTAGGGGAGAGCCACTGCATCCTTCATAACCCTAAGTTTGATCTTTGAAAGGAGAAAGCTCTGAAAAAAGATATCTGTATCTTGAATTTGTTCAATTAGCTAGTCCAGTCCACCTTGATTTATTCCTTTTCAGAGTGTCTTGACCATTAGTATTTGTCACATAATCTAGACCAGAAAGCTATGCAGGCTCTCACTAATTTCTAGAAGTTTATCACATCCCAACCAGATGGAAATTTTGCGGGGCAGGCCGGCTCCCACCTCGGGTTGCTGAGGTCAAAGAGCGTGCTCAGTGGTGGGCTGACCGGAATAGAAGGGATAAGAGCTCATTTATGAGAGGCACTCCTTGGAAGGCTATTTATGTCCTATCAGATCTTTAAACAGAGTTCTCATTAAATGCATCTCCTAGAAGCAGCAGCTCGGACGCAGCCAGGGGACAGTCCAGCCCTAGGAAGCCCTCTGGAAGTGAGGTCCTGCTGGCCACTCGTGACTCTGGAATAAGAAGTTCTCCCCGAGGCCTGCCTTGAGGAGTAGACGTGGAGACTAATATTCAGGATGAAAGACAGCGAGAGAGAATCTATTGCAACACTTCAACTAACACAATGGTGGCACTGTTCAATGTTTAGTTCTCATTAAATTTCCCATAGGGCAATTAGACTTAATAAAAACGCCTCTCAGGGCCAGTATATTTCTAATTGCTCATCTGCCCAGACAAGAAAATCCCTGCTAAACATTTCAAGTGCCAACCTTCCCCAGGCACTGCGATCTGTCATCTTCTCCCAGCTCCTGGGTGACTTTTCTGCAGGTGACGCTTCCCAAATCCCTTACTCAGCAGGGCCACGACTTTTACTGACCACACGGAATTCAAATGAGTGGTTGGTGAAGTACGGTAGTGTTTTCTTTTTTTAAAAAAAGCCTCACCTGTATTTTCAGTCTGCCTTATACAATGGGAGAGAAAAGAAAAGCAAAATGTTGTGGCTACAATCCAAACCGGCACAGCCCATGAATGTTATCTGACATTTAATCCCCGTGGTGCCAGGTGATCACTTCGGCTAAGTCCATCAGCGAAATGGCCAGAACTTCGTGCTCATGTTTGAACATGCTCTTCCATCTACACCTTCTCACAGATACATCAGGCACCATCTGTAACATTCCCAGGCCACTTTAAGGTGGAATTCAGGCGTAGCCACATATTCCAAAGGAATCCGGTTAGCCCACTGAGAGGAAAACAGAGGAGGTGGGAGAGCTGCGCTTCTCTGCTAAATTACTCACTAGGTGCAGGTACTCTAAGCTGCCCGGTTTGCGTTCACCATAAACCATTGCATTTCCTTACACTCTGTTCCTCCCAGACAAAGCAACAAAGCAAACAAACAAAAATGATCAGTAAGCGAAACAAAAGGCAACCAGGAAGGCAGCGTGAAGGGTGTTCTCTCCACTTTCCTTCTAAAACTGAAGGTTTTCGTCAAAGCTAAAACATCAAAGCAGCTGACATAGACGCTCAGAGGTCACAGACTCTCTAGGTCTAAACTGTAACTTGAGCTCCGGTCTTTCCGCTGGGGAGACATTTTTTATAAGATACATCTTGAGAGATTCCCTTTGCCATACTTTTTGTTTCACAGATTTTTAAAATTCTCAAGCCTTGCCCAGCAGCGTGAAAGTCACCTCAGTGAAACAAGCGAGGCGAGATGGAGCCAGCGTGGCTCCGGACTAGCAGAGGGCCTGGGCCGCAGTCCTTTGGCTCCCAGCCAGGGTCTAACACCAGCCTCGGGGAAAGCTGCGGAAGGGAGCGGAGCCTGCGATCCTCTGCGGGTGTGACTGGCACAGTGTTGACATCGTAACACCAGAGAGGCCCCAAAACATCTCAGACCATTATGACTTCTTTCCTATAAATATTTTCAAATTGCTTCAAGAGATAAAGTAACAGATTTTACCTTTCTTGTTTTCCTAGTTACCTGAGTCGCCCGCAGCAGCTCGCTACGATGCACTTATTTTGGGCCCCAAGTTCAGGGAGGACACCTGAAGCACCAGCTCTGCCCCAAGCTGGTTTCCCAACACCAGCTGAGGGGGGGGGGGGCAGCTGTTCTTAAAGCGACAGTGGAATGCGGAGTCCCAGCCCAGGAGAAGAAGGTCGCTTCTCTCCTCTGTGGAAGCCAGGAAAAATGTCAAGTGCCCAAGACAATCTTTTCGAAGACCCCCACCCCTCTGTGAGCACGGCTTTCTCTCTGGACAGGAAAATCCGTCTTCCCACCTCCTCTTGTGACCCTTCCTTGTTCCAGTCAATTCTGCTCTCGGACACGAGTTTGACCAGATTGAGACTTTTCCACTAGGAAGAGGGGAGAGACAAGGAAGAACTGCGGAGACAGCCAAGGAAGCTCGGGACTTCTGAATACATTATTCGCTATTTCAAGAGTCTCTTCCTTCAAACTTCGCCAAAGGGTAATCGCCCAGAAAAGAAGATGTGAAATTTATCTGAAACCTGCAGTTCCCACTGTCAGAGAACATGATTAAGAGCCCTTCATTCTAAACTCTGCAGATAGGCTGTGCGTCACAGATGAGCTAGTGATCAGTAGGTTAATAACCCTTCGGGGTAATTTCCATATATTTCCCGGAGCCCGAGGACCAAGAGGCCCAGCTTGCCTGCACATCAATGCCCTCGGCGCGATGCGCAGCATTTATTTTTGATGTGAGAACACCAGATGCCAAAGCTGGCCACTGTGTTCGCTGTAAAACATCATCATAAAAGTCCTCCGAGTTTATGATTTGAAAGATCAGTTTCCTATTGGCTGCTACTTAAAACTTACACATTTTGATTAAATCAATCAAAAAAACAGATTTCAAAGAGAAAGTTCAGGGTCATTTCAAAACACCGTGGGTGGGACCAGAGAGCAGAACTCACCTTCACTCCCAGGAAAAGCATCACTTGAGCCCGCCACTGCCAAAGTCAACAGCAGCTTCCAGAGATCCATGCCTGGAGGACCTGCAATCACACAAAAAAGCACAAGATGAGGCCGACTGGAAGCAGATCATTATCATTAAATGCCGTTTAAATGCTCCGTGTTTAAGCTGTCAGTGAGCTCACATGCCTCTCGGTTCGAGAAGAAATCCCAGTCTGCCTTTCAATGCCCCGGAGTCTCCTATGGTCATACTTTTCACAAGAGCCAACAGCAGGTTGTAATAAATGTTACTCCCGTGGGTGCTGGCCTCAGGAAATAACACGGCCAATAGAGATACTCACGCCCTGGCCCACAGCCACAGAACCACCCCACAACAAATGACCCCCACGCACTGCCCCAATAATGGGGCCAGTGTGATTCGCTCTCATTGGAACTGGAAAGAGAAACTTATCAGCCATATCTCCAAGCATGGGCCCTGAGCTGGACAGGCCATAAAAGGACAAATAAAACAACCTACTGTAATAGTAAAAGTCCTCCAGCGTGTGTCCCAGTGGACAGAAGACCTCCGTTAACCCTTAAATACTGAGCGAATAAGCCGCCCAAGGGGGTTCAGCTGGAGGGCAGCGGAGAGCGGGAGGTGAGAAGCAAGTGGCCTCCCTAGGATACCTGCTCTCGTCCTGGGTTTCTGACTGGTTTTAGGAGGAATGTGAACACCTCAGGCTCACACAGGGTCAGTTCGTGCCTCTAGCCGCTTGGAATCCCAAGTGTGGCCACACCTCCAGCCCTTCAGCTTGATGAGCGGGCATCAGATCAGCATGCCTCAGCCAGCATTCACCTCTGCCTGGGGGAAGTATGCTTCTTTGAACCGAATGAACCCAGTGTCCACTTCCAAGATCTCTGAAGGGGCGAGTCTGGGCTGATTTAAAATGAACTCCGTGGACTCTCTGGAGAGCTGTTGCTACACTTGACAACTACCTGATGCCAATATTGCCATCAGACTACACGCACAAGTCACTGGGGCACACTGATGAGCACACCGGGGGCCCAGTGGCCCCGTTTTTGTTATTGTGCATTCTTGGCAGTAATGAAATAGCCCTTCTCACGACCCCTCATCAGGCTGAAGTGATAAACGGGAATGTTTGTTTTCCTGGGTAAGGGAATGGGGTGGTTGACTTTCTGAATAGGTATAAAATGTGTCAGGTTCTATATTTTCATTTCTAGACAGTGAATAACCCATTTTTTAAAAGGTGTTATTTATTTATTTTTAGGGACAGGGGAAGGGAGGGAGAAAGAGAGGGAGGGAAACATCAGCTGGTTGGTTGCCTCTTACATGCGCCCCGACCAGGGAGCAGCCCGCAACCCAGGCCTGTGCCCCGACTGGGAATCAAACTGGTGACCTTTCGCTTTGTGGGACGACACCCTACCCACTGAGCCACACCCGGTCAGGGCACCCGTCACTTTTTTGTTCCATATGATATTCTGTTCTTAAAAAATTCTAAGCAACCACATCTCTACGTGAACTGAATCTCTTCCTGTGTCTGATCCCCCTCACACCTGGCCCCCGGGAGCCCCTGGTAGACCGAGGGGATCACGTAGATGAACACACTTCACCAGCTGTGAGATCTGTGACACCCAGGGTTTACCTCCCTAACCTGGGAGGCTCCGCCTAAGGGCCTTACACCCTCCCCATCTGCTTGGCCAGTGGGAACCACTGAGCCCGCCTCCCTCGGTCCTCAGCTCCCAGGCGGATAGCTGGAGGTCTGTGGCAGGAGTACATGCAAAGGCTAAAAACAAATATGTCATGGGCTGAAAACACCATCCTATGTGTAACCGGACATTTCCTTGTAAATTTTATATTTTACGTATTTTTTTAAATATGAAAAGCCGTGAGGAGCTGGACTCTGTAAGAGTTAATTTCGCCGATTGTGCTTCACACACGTGGTGGCGGGTACCGAGCCTTCCGGGCACACGCTCCGTTGCCATCCGTAGCAACAGAGAGTCTCCGTGCCCGGGCCATGTGCCTGCTTCCTAACTGACTGGGGATATAAAGGAGCCTGCATGTCTCAGAAGGGTGCTCTCGCTGGTTTGGAAGTCACCTCTCCAAAGGACAAGGCAGATGACAGACATACATGAATTTTGCTTCAAGTGGATATTAGCTGATGCTTGCCCCAAGCTGCAGCCTGCAAATGAACTTCACTTCCCCCAAAGAAGCAACCTGTAACAGAGTGAAATGCTTGCTCTATGGCTCTAACTTAATTCTAGCCTGCATTTCTCCCGCAGCCTCCAGGTGAATAACTCCTGCTCTAGGTATGCTAGTTATCAGAGGAATTCTGCTTGAGGTTTGAGCTTTTGGCAAAGATTTGCAGAAGCCTCAGGACCAGAGCAAGTCAGCTGGGGGGCAAGGAACAGGGGAACAAACAGCTTTAGAGATTCCACACTCTTCCTTGCCTCCCTGTCAGGCCCAGGTAACACATACCTCTTGCTCTGCCCCTCCTCCCTTCCCTTGACATAAAAGATGCCCGAGTTCTGGGCTCTCTCCAAATGCATTTGCGGAAGCTATAAGGCCCCCCATCTTCTCAAGCTGGTGCCGTCTCCATCAATAAACCCTTCCTTACTTCAAAGTCTGATATTTTGAAACTTGTCCTTTGAAATGTCCAGCACACGAACTTAGAACCAGTAACAAGCTGTTTATCACAAGTCCCCTGTGGACCAAACAGATCTCCATAGAAAACATTCCGTCCCACAGAGCATAGATCAGAATCCCCCAGGGCAAAATTAAACAGGAATCTGCCTGCACACTCCTACAGCAAAAACGTAAATAAATAAAACAAAAGAAAGAGTCTGTAAAACTGTCATTGTCCCAGACAGAAGACAGCACAGCTCACTGCCTCTCACAGTACTGCACAGGGAGCCAATGCCAACACCCCGCCAAGGCTGGGAGCAGAGAAGAGGACCAGGAGATGTGGCCGTGTCGGGAAGGGCTGGGTGCTCCAGCAGAGACTAGGGCTCTTGGCCTACACTCTTGCTGGCTCAGGGGGTGGCGACTCCGAAAGCCGCTCACTGCACTTCCCAAGCGAGCCCCCTCGAGAGCCCCACATAACCCGGTTCGACTGCATCGTAAGCTGTCCCCTTCTGCTTGGCAGAGCTCTGTGTGGCAGCTTCCTGATGAGAGGATCCTTCTTTCTTAGGGTCTAAGTGAGACAGAGCATCCCTAGGAGAGGACAGAGTACAGCGCACGGAG
Organism: Trachops cirrhosus; assembly: GCA_028533065.1. NCBI lineage: Eukaryota > Metazoa > Chordata > Mammalia > Chiroptera > Phyllostomidae > Trachops > Trachops cirrhosus. The sequence continues at coordinate 186,336,315 of CM052540.1, read as the reverse complement.
TTCTGCCCTTGAATGTACTCTACCAGTGATGTGGCAAATGCGAGCAGGACGAAGTCCCATTGTCCCCCTTCCCCGGTACCACAATCGAAGTAGAGCCAGGCCCTGGCCAGAGGATTACACGAAACTGTACCTTACTTGACTGGGTTTTTCAAGTGTGCAATATTTTTCTAGGGAAAAGCCCTGTCTCAGTTTCTAACGACATTTGCACATTCCGTGGCTGTAACCTCACGGCAGGCTGTGGATTTGCAGGCGGCCGACAGGCTCTACTCCTGCATTAATGCGACACCCGTCCTGGAGCCCAGGCGTCTGCCTGCTGCCCCCTCCCCCAAGGGAGAGCCAGCGGAAAGCGGCACCATCTGGCTGGCCAGAGTCTTCATTCATTCTGTAGACTGCCCGGCCGAGGAGGCCTCCACGTTAGTGAGGCCAATGATATACTGACTTTTATTTCTTGGCTATAAAACAGTCCATAAACACATGAGAAGAAATGGAGATTAAATATAATATTATTCCAACTTGTTATAACCAACTCCAGGCAAAGAAAACAATTGGTCCAATTCTCTTTAATTTAAAATTAGCAAGTACTTGTTAAACTACAAGTGCCTGTTAGCATTGTGCAAGGCTCAATGGAGAACACAAAAGCAATGAAAATCAGGGTTCCTGACTTCAGGGACTGGGCAAGGAAGGCCCACGGGAGGGGGAAGGGAAGCATGCCTACTACTCATGGAAGGTCAGAGTCGGGAAAAGTCAGCCCCTGAAGGCATGGGCTTCAAATTAGAACCAAATGACAAATAAGGTTGTGATGGGTTAGAGAAAGGAAGGGGGTATGGGTGCACCTTTGTTATGGGTAAACCTCAGACAGTGCAAGGGCTGGGGTGTGGGTCTGCATTCTGACTAGCTCAGGGCAGTAGGCTGAGAGGGCTGGTAAGCCAGAGAACAAGGTTCAGAAGAATTACAAATTCAGGGGACTAAAATGAGATTGCAACTCATGTTAATCAGAAAGTCACTTCAAGCTTCGGTGTAGGTCAATCAAGTGCAAAAATGAATTTTCTCAGCACAAATCTGTCCCTTGTGCCTTCTTAACTTAGCATCACCAAGAAATACCAACAAGATCTGGTGATGACTGGATGTTGTGGAAGATGGTCGAGAGCTGTGTCTGTCCCAAATGACTGGGCATGGAGCACACGTGTGAATGAAAGCTGGTGCCGTGGACAGGAATCGGGAATTTGGGATCTGAGTTGTTCAGGAGGAGAAGGTCACATGACTGGGACAGCTGGTGACTGTGATACCGGTGGGAATGTCGGCCATGTCTAGTGGGAAGTTGACGGTAGGAGACCAAAGACTGAAAGGAGGTCAGTACTGGATTTCGGAGACATCGACGCAAAGATGATGAGGATCAGATGAATTTAATGTGAAGATCAGACTATTTCATGCAGCACCCCACACCACCTGCATTAAAAGTAGCACCAAAAAGTACACAGGGAAGAAGGTGCTCATATCTGGTTTATAATTTGGCACAGATAAAATGAACCACCACGCTCAAGTACCTCCACCCTCTGACTTGCAGCTAGTCTTTAAAATAAAAGCGGTCAAAAGCTTCCCTACAAGTACGATGCTAGCATATTAATATATGGGAGGAACAAAATGATAGACTTAGTTGCTTGTAGTCCTATTAAGGCAAAATAGCAAATGGTAGCTGAGTCAATCAGAAATAATGTTTCCCCTAATTTTTATTTTATTGATCTAGCTCTTCTGATACCAAAAACGAGCTGATAAAAAAACGACCACAGAAGCAGAACTGTTATATTGCAAAACCAAGACTCCAGGTAGATGACCTCATAAATGTGTACTTTCTGATGCTGGTGTGGATTACTAATGAAATGTTGCAAAACCACATCTCGTTGACTTTCTGGTGAAGCTTTTCTAAAAACTCAGCGGCAGAAAAGGGTAAGGCTGACCCAAAGGGTACATGAAAGAACCCATTCTCATTAGCAACACGTGTATAGCTCGAACCGTTTACACGTGGAGCTCATGGCCCACTTTTGATGGTGGTGGTCATTTGAAAACTGACCCTAAACGCGTTGGGTGGACTTCCTTCCTTCCCCTCAATGAGGGAGAAAAAGTTCTCAGACGTTACTGACACAGCTACTTTTGCTGAGATTTCTCTCTCCTCAGCACCCAGCGGGGAGTACGGGATGAGAAGGCATTTGAAGTGTGCAAGGGCTGAGGGGGAACAAGGCCTTCGGAATAGTACAAGGTGGGCATCCTTTCTAACAAGCAAAACTCACGTGGCATGGACCAATGCCCGCCAACTCAGTTACCGCCTGTGGCTACGGAGCACTTGAGGTGTGGCTAATGCCACTGAGGAATTAAATAAGCTAGATTTCATTCAGTTTTAATGAATCAAATATTTTCATTAAGTATGTAATTAAGTATATTTGGAACAGGTTGGATATATGAATCTGCTCTTTCTGCAGATGTTATGAAATCTGAAAACAGATCGTTTCCAACAGAAACTGGGGATTATACTGGCATGTGCTGCAAACGTAAAATGGGCATGGATTTTGAAGGCTTGGTACAAAAAAGGATGCCAAGTGTTTCAACAATGTCAATGTCGACTCTATGTTAAAATCATACTTTGGTTTTTTGGGTTAAAGAACACGTTATTAAAGATTAATAACCTCTGATTTTTATTTTTTGAATGTGATCAGAAGAAAATGTTAAATTATATATATGGCTTGCATCATATTTTATATTTCTATTTTACAACATTGATAGATACATTTTATGGTTTGTATGTTTGTACTTGCATTCATAAATATTAAACTGTTACAGTCAATATACTTGCTTCTGTAAAATAACAATAAATACAATAAACTTTGTATGGCTAACAAAATCATTATGATTATGTTTGAAGAGGTCCTTCCAAATGCAGTGTGATGGGGACTGAAGATTCACTGGAGAGTCAGGAGTGATCAGACTTGTAGAAGGTTTTCCTTAGGGTGCCCACTATGCCTCTGCTTACCTTCAGAAGTGTGACGATTCACACTGTATCTCTCCTTTGAGTCACAGTCAGTGGTGTACTGATAAATATTTAATAATTGTTTCCCTGGAACAAAGGGCCATGAACATAGCACTTGCCACTTTCTGTGGTGTAAACACCCCCACCCGGGCTGATTTTAAGCTACCAAGTCACGAACCCGGACGAACCAAGTCGTTGGATTCACTGAAGTCACCGGATGTGGACTCCCAGGCCAGGACCCACCGGGCCAGCACACCGTCAGCGGGGCAACTGAACGCTGCTGTCCGGGTTCCATGTGGGTAACAGGTACAGGATGAAGCAATCTGCTGACACTGATGCAAGATGTGACAGATGGTGCTCCTGAGTGAACCCTGGACGGCTGATTTCATGTGCTGCCATCTGTGCCACTGCCAGCTGGTCACATTTAGTTAATCATCACTCACAGATACGTTCCCCGGTCTTTGGACATGGACACCAGCCTCTCCCTCGGATGCTATCCTTGATCTCCACTTACAGACAGGGTAAGCTGAGGGGTTCAGAGCATGTCTTCTGGCGTCAGAGAGAGCTAGGTTCAAATCCCACCTTTACCAAACCTCAGTGTACTCATCTTTAACATGGGGGCAATAATTGTATTGCCTTTTCCATAAAGAAATCAGAAGAGGATGAGTTCTTCGAAGCTCTTGGCACGCTCCCTGCCCGTAGCCAACAAATGCTAGCAGCTATGTTGACTCTTTCTCATACTAGTCATAAATAGACTATGTTTCACAATATTTCCCTGGAGGAGACTGAGAGTGGGCCCTCACTTCTACAACATGAAATGGAAGCCTACGGAGGTGGTAAAGCCGTTGGCAAACGTGTTCTTGGGCAGCCACAACACGCGAGACTTCCTTCTTCGATCAAGCGCTACATCGCATGAGGGTCCAGGGAAAAGGGGGGCTCCTTGTAGTGGAATGTGCGCATCGCCTGGGATTCGGCAGGAATGCCCGCCACTTGTGCTCAGGTATAGTGGCCGCTGCACACCTTCGACATGGAGGCCCAATCGGGTGGGAAATACTCCAGGGGCTGATTTTGCCCCCAGTCACTATGTCAGCTACTGTAAGAAAAGTCTACGCTGTTGTTACTGGGTCCAGATCATTTGTTTGTGAACCCTAGACTTCTAGAGCGGAAAACTGGGTAGATGGATTTCCATTATGAGCAATTTGGCTTGATGCCTTCCCTAGCGATGTTCTCTCCTTGTGAGAGCAGAGAAGGCTGCTGGGTTACAGGAACCTGGGTCTCTATGTCTTCCCTCCTGGAGGAGTGAAAGAACAAGGGGCGTTTCAGCACTGAATGCTTGGGGCTGCCCCTGTCTTGGCATGCGTGGGCAGTCCGTGGGGAGCGAGCCTTTCTCAGGGCACGGGCCATTCTGTCTGGGTTCAGTAGGACCCCGTGGCGCTTTGAGATACTGGCAGTTCTCCATAGCAACTGTTCCTATGGATGGTCAGCAAACTCACCCAGCCTGACTCACTCGGTGCATCCAGTGATTCACAGCGCCTGTGTGACTCTCACATGGAAGAGGAAACCAATTACATAGGTGCTCGTTTGAACAACACGCTCCTTTTTCTGTCTTACTGTGCACCATTGCACCTACCAAGTCATTTTTTTTCCAAAACAGAATTTGAAAGAGCAAACCTTTTACTGAATTTCTGCTTTCTCTCTCTTTCCACAAGATTCTTTTTTAAAATCTAATTTTTATTACTGTGGTAGATCTGTAACATGAAGAGCATGCTTTCAACAAGGTTGAAGATGCTGGGAGTTTCTTTCAAATCTCAGAAGGGAATGGGCTTTGCTAAACCTAATTTAATAGGAAATAGATAAGCTGTCAAAGACATTTCATAGAACCAAGTCTTCGAATCACAACCCTGCCCTGATGAGATTATTCTGACGATGACTGACAGGCGTGGTAACTCACAGCCCACCAGCGTACCCAGATGCCCTATGGAGCAAACACTGGGAGAGACTCTTCTTTCTTTTCATCAAGTCCAAAATGGTAAAGTTGTTCCTTTAAGGTCAACGAATTGGGAAACCAAGTGCAGGGGCGTGACCTCCTGGAAAAGCTTTACTAGAGGGGGTGCCCACAGCCCGGCAGTGCCTGTCCTGGTGACTCCGGCAGAGACTGACTCTCTGTGGGCACAGTCCCCTTGCCTCCACTCCACTCCATGATTTAGGGCTAAGCTAAGCCCCGCACTGTGTGATGCTGTGAAAACTGCCATTCACTGAGGACGCGTGTCCTTATGCCACCCAGCTCCTGTCCTCTTCATTTAGCTGGGAGCACACTGCAGGCAGTAGCTGTGTCTCACTATTGCATCCCCAATGACTAGCCTTGGCTCTGCAACAGAGTAGATGTCTCCCCCAAAGCTGCGCAGCGGCTGAGCATGCAAGGTGCCCATCTTCCTCAACTTTGACCCAGAACGAGCACATGCAGAGAAAGGTTGAGAGGGTAGGAGAATCCCCTGGACAGAACATTTTTGGGTAGAACCATACTTGATGCCTGCCTCTCCCTTCCCATGTTTCTTCTTAGATGCTAAATCAGGCCGAATAAACACATGTGCAGGGTACCAATGGGACAGGAAAAACTACAGAAAATGAGAAAGTCCAGTTTGGACTTGAATTATGGACGAGGCAGACACCGTAGTATTTCCAGTGCTTAGGAATGTCAAGGATGGTGATAATTCATAAAGGCTGAGTTAACAGCATTCTTTAGGAACAGTACTGCTCAAAGGGTATATTATTCACCTCTAGGCCTTAGAGCCTCCAGGAGCACCTGGACTACTTTCAGGGACATTACTTAAGAGTAAAGGCTGTGCTCTTTCCCTGACACAGGAGCATCCTCCACCTCCTTTAAGCCTAAACGTATAAATAGAAAGAAATCTATTTGGCCAGACTGACTGGCTCCCAGATAGATAGATGGCAAACCCAGCGCAGATCACAAGATCACTGTCTTATCTTTGGGAAGTGTACAACAACCACCTCACTCCTGAAGATCAGGCGAGATACCGCAGCTTGGACTCCGACCACGGTGACAACGGCGTTAACAGAACACGCGCTCCAGAGCAGAGCTGGGTCGTGGAACTATAACAGGGCCACCAGTGCCGGGCACGTACGCGATTTTTACTTCCTAGCAACCCATGAACAGTAAAGAAATAGGTAAAATTAATGTTAATAATGTATCTTACTTGATCCAATATATCCAAAATATTACATTTCATCATGTAATAACTACGAAAAGTATTAATGAGATATTTCAATATTTTTGTCACGTGGAACCTTTGACTCTGTTGTGTAATTCACACTCAGAGCACACTGCAATTGGCACTCGCCACATCTCCAGTGCTCAACAGCCCTAGGCAGGGCAGTGGCCGTGGCAGCAGACCATGTGGCTCTGGGGCACTGAGAGGCGTGGACGCCCACGTGGCCAGCCCCCAGGTGGTGTGGAACGTATCAGTGCTTCTTACTGCTTATGAGCAGCCTGTGCTGCTGCGAAGACCTTTGAGTAGCTCTTTCGCTGGGTCTGGTCGTTCCCTAGAGCCCTAAAGAGACAGTCTTGCTACTGAAGCAAGAAGCAGGGTGTTCCAGACCTGTCCAACACCCACTTTTGTCCTTGGCACAGCGCTGGCACAGAACACCAGATCTGTTCCCAGTTACGGGACTTGAAGTAGAAAATCATTTCTCACCCTCAGCCTCCTCATGTCTGAAATAGAATGCCTGGAGCTCATCAATAATTCTCAGCCTTGGCTGCAAATCACAACCACCTGGGACCCGAGACACCATGCCTTGGCTTTACTGTGGATGAGTCAGAATCTCTGGGGTGCGCCCGAGTATTGAAACTTTAAAGTTGTTGTTACATGATTCTAAAGTGCAGCTGGAATTGAGAATTACCCATCTAGTGCATACCAGACACGCTCAAGGAACCTTCCTCGGCCGAGTGGAGGGAGAGGAAAGAAATATCAATCTCCCCCACTCAAGCAACCAATTGATGTACTTTTTGCGATAGAGAACCTTGTATGCCAAGTGGCTGAAATACTAAATATGGACGTAGGATAAGAAATTATTGTCCTGGGAAGTGGCAAAATAAAAAGAATACAAGTAAATAGATGGAATCAGCTGTCCCCAGATATGATCGCTGAAATAATGACATTAGCAATGACAACTAATCTAGGTACTGCTCTGAAGGGAGAGTGCAGATACAATTAAGGTTACTAATCAACTAATTGTAAAACGGGGGAGGGGATTATCCTGGATTATCCGAGTGAGTCAGTGTAATCACAGTAGCCTGTGGAAGCAGGCAGGCAGTCAGAGAGATTAGAAGTCTGAGCGGGACTGGACCTCCTGTTGTTCCAGGGGACCACAGCGGAAACGGGAGATGCAGGCAGGCGGCCTGCAGGTGCAAAAAGTAGCTCCTAGAGTGTGGCCAGCCAGCAAGGAATGGGGAAGACCGTCCCACCACCGCAAGGAACTGAGCTCTGTCAACAACCCACATGAGCCTGAGAGCAAATTCACCCCCAGAGCCCAGACTGTCATGAACTCTAAACTGAGAATCCACTCGACTCTCGGTATGCTGGCTTCTCACCCACAGAACCATGAGATAATAAAGGGCTGTTGTTATAAAGCACTAAAGTTATGATCATTAGACATGGAAGCGATAGAAAACTAATAGAGTTTCTAAAAGTCCATTGCGGAGTCCAGGGTTGAATTCCTAAACATCAATCAAAAGAATAATTATGTAAAGTATACAATTATCTAACCATTAAGCTGCATACCTGAAACCAATACAAAATAAAGTAGAAGAAAAGGAGGTAATTATCTAGTCATTACCAAAACACATCTGTAAGAGAGGGGCCTTTTAGCAGAGCATAGAAACTTGGAGGCAGAAGGGCCTTTAGAAACGATCTCATCCAATCAGCTAATAATGGATGAAGAATGCTGAAAAGAATTAGGCAGCATGTAAATAATGAATAGTTTTGTCTCCTCCGACTCCCTCTGACTGGCTAGGAAGAATGCCCCAATACAGAAACGGGGAAAATCATCCCTCCAAGCGCGCTGATGCTCTCTCCCGAAGTCATCCGGGCCCCTCTCTTCTAAATCCTCAACCACCAAAGGACCTTCTGATTCTTATCTTGCTTCCTGGGTTTGCTCTCTTTCTGGAAAACTAATACAATAACCAGTGAGACGAAACTGCTTGACAGTGGACACGGAGAACAGACAAATGCATCGCCATTCTGGTGTGTTGGCCCATCTCTCGAATGTGGCTAGTGAAAATCGGGCCCCTGGAGTCTGATCACCTCTGGGTCATTTAATGTAATTTATTATTTTTTTGAATACATAAATCTGGGCATGAGTTGACCCTGGGGAAAGTGAGAGAACAAGAGTGAGCCTGGCTAAATAGGTTTGTCGGCCTTGCTTTTCCTCTCACCCTCAGGTCTAACCAGGAAATTAAAAACCAGATGATATGTCAATAGGAAGGGAAATCAAAACCACGGTCAAAATCTCCGACAGACGAGGTGGGGGGAAGATAAAAACGAGGAGTACGTATTTGTGGGGGAAGAAAAAGTGGTGTGGAAAGGGAAAGGACAGGCAAAATAGCCTGTCCTTGTAAATCTAACGTCTCGGCTCAGGAGAGCTTGTTTTCGGAGCTTCCGAATAAAACGTTCAATTCCCTGGAGCCTTATGTTTACCACCCTATGGCGCGACCTCTGCCATTCAATGACCCGGCCAAGTTTCCCCTAAATCAGTTGGCTGGTGGGCGAGGGCTGGCGCGAGCAGGCTGAGCTGAGCCCTGAATCACTGTTGATTCACGGAGACCATGTGCCGACCGACCAAGTCAAAGGAAGAGATGCTTGAATGCGTTTTTGTTGCTGTCCGTTTGAGTGAAATCAGTTATTTCACATCTCACAGGACAGTAGTAATCAACATTCGTCTTCCCATCGAACTGAAAAATGATTCAAATGAGGTCTTCACTTTTAACCACTTGTGATCATGTTATCAGTCAAAACTTTACTTCCAAATGAGGAAGAAAAGCTAGTGGGAAAGCCCCGGCCGGTGGTTTACACAGAGCACCATGCAGACGCCAAGAACCAGAGGGCAGGTGCCTTAGACACAGAGAAACAATACACCTGCATGCCTGCCCCCGAGCATCTCGGGTAACTCCTGTGCACTCGGAGCTCCGCATCTCCTATCTGCCCTCAATCTCTACCTAAGGAGCAAGCAGCTTCATCCCAGATTTCCTGTTTCGTTTAATGAGATTAGGGCTGTTCAGTTACCTTGGTTACTCCATCCCCTCTTCCACGTGACTTAAGTCACCCTGAGGGGGTGATCCTACCTCGGAATTCCCTGGAATGTAGCTCCTTCTCCCCCAATCTCAGAATGAGAGGCTCGTCTGCCTCTTATCCCGAGACTTGAAACAGCTTCTGTTTGGTCTCCCTCCCTTCACTCTCAAGGCCCTGCCAGACCAAACACAAACCTCGGTACTCTTCAAAGTGATGCTGGAACATCACCACCTCCATGAAGCCTTCCACACTCCCTGGAAACTGAATTGTTCCCTCGTCTGTGCTGTCACCCTGGTATCTCCTCACCTGCCTATCAAATGTGCCCCAGTACTGAAGTCACAAGATGATGGATGTGTTTGTGGAATACACGGGTTTCTGGTACCTGCGGTGCTGTCTGTAAAGTTCTGAGGGTAAGACACGCACCCCCTCCACCTACCATCCCCCCACCTGCCGAAATGCCTCGCAGGACTGGCCGAGTGGACAGGTGTGTGCCCTCTGTGTGGGGTTTCTGTGGGGGAGGTGTTGGTGGGTACAAACACCGACAGGTCACAAGACACAGGCGCTGGACGTCCCCCCTACCACAAGAACATCGCAACGAGGTCTAGCTATTGTTTCTGGATCCTTAGGAGAAACTGGGGGAGGGGGAGTCTCACATAAATTATTGAAGGAACGAGCCGAGACCCCAATGCTAGTTTAAAACAGGTGTTTTGGGGACATGGGAGCATGTCCTTCTGTTGGCAGTTTATCTGAAAGAGAGAAAGTAGGTGGTTTCCCATCACGCCAGGTGTGACAGGTCAGCTGTAATCAGACCTGCAGTGAGGGACCCAAAGCCTCAGAGAAAACCAGCGAAGAGGTCCAGCTAGAAGCACAAAGAGACCGTCTTATTTTGCTTTTCTCTGAAGTGCTGACCATCCCCGGGGCTTCAGTGACATGCAAAACAAACGTGCAATCGTGTTGTCGCTTCTTCTTTACAAAATTATCCTAAACTAGAAACTGCCTGCTGACGGGGGAGACACGGACCCAAGTTAACTCCCTGAAGGGCTGACTGAGTGCAAAATGTCATCCCGGTTGAGTGTCTCCACATGTACCAGCCCCCTGCACACTCCAAATGCAAGCCCTTCGTTCAGGGGACAAACTCTGGAAGCCCAAATTATACCTGAGATCAGACAAGGAGGGCCATCCGGGGCTCTGCCTAATACGACTATTTTATAAACACCAGGACAAGCGGAAGTGTTGCTGGGAGCAGAAAGGAGAAGAGCAGAGGAGCAGGGGAAAGGGGAACACAAGAGAGATCCAGCCCGAGAGGGAAGAGTGAGGTGGGAGGGGGAGGAGAACCATGGGGTAATAAGCCCTGTTGGAGATTCATATCCAAAAATGCAAAAGTGAGGGACTAAAGAGAGACCTGACCATCAGCCTTTTTGTGAGAATTAGCAAGAAGGGCATACTGACCCACAGTCCGCAGATACTCCTGAAACAGAGCCTGGATTTCCGTTTGGTTTCCCCTGGGCTTTATAAAAACAACTCTTGAAGTTTCCTTTTTTCATTCAGTCACGGAGCAAGCAGACCACAGTAGTCTAATTTGGTTAAAATCTGGCAGACAGGGTGGGCTTGAAGGTGGAATACGGTGAAAGTCTGTTGCTCACCACTTGGCCTGTCTTAATCTCCAGCTTCCCCGTCTTGCTGCCTTCACACATAAACCTGGGCACACTTCTCCCCAAGTCAGTTATAGTCTCTATCCCTCCTTCCTTCCCTCTCCCCTCCCCTTCCCCCGATCTCTCAATCTCTCTCTCTCTACACACACACACACACACACACACACGCACCCTGTCCCAGAAGAGCAGATGAAAACACAGCCCACTGCCTCACAAAACGAACCCCCGACCTTTGCCCAGTACTTCTTTGGCCTCTGCCAACCGAAGCGATCCATCGCAGCAGAGCCAGCCAGACCAGCTGAGAAGATGGCCAAGCGTTATAATATGACGACAACAAGTTGGATGGGTTGAAGCCAGTGATAAGTTTATTTGAGTCTAATTTCATCGCTTCACTAAGGAGCGAAAGAACGGAGCTCCCGGAGGGCAGGGCGTCCCTGCGTTCCTCGTGTTCACTGGCATCTCGCGGATGCACCCACGTGGCCAGACTAGAGCACTTCATTTGTCAGATGAGGGATCAATGAATGGACTCCCAACAGCAGTGCCCACTGGAAACCCTGACATACTCAATGGTGAATGTTTAACCACAGTCCCTATCAGAGGTGCAAAATAGTTGACTAGGAAATCCTTAGCACCACCAACATTCATTACAGGATATTTTGGTCAATTGCGCAGGAAGACACAACACTTAGACAAAGTGGTTTTTGTTTCTTTTCAACTACCTTGTAATAGAGGGAAGTACATCTTTCTAAAAAAAATCGTACGTCAACTAAATGGTGCAAAACACGCGGCACTAAATGAATTATGTGTACAAGCGACATAAGAAACTAAACACCTGCTTTCTAGCTCTAGGGCTTTGTTGTCTTCCTGCAGCAACTCGCCTGGTCAGAACCACCCGGACGATGCACGTCACCGAATGTGGGTGGAGCTGCTGCTCACGCAAATCCGGGTGACTAATATCCTGTGTGACCACCAGTCCCGTCCATACCGTCAACACAAGGAGACCGTTCATGACTTAGAGTGACAGACACAATCAGCAAGGCCTTTGCTGGTTTAGAGTCCCTTTGCCTGGCTGGCTTTCCTTTGTGGTATGTGATGAACAATTCTGTGACAGGTAACACAACAAAGCCCTTTCACACCAGACACCGTCACAGGGGAGCAGTCCTTTGAATAGATTGGTTAACAATGACTACACTTGGGGCTCTCAACTGATGGTGGATGGGGATGGGGGCTTAATATACTTGAAGTCGCATGTTGGCTGTGTAGAAACAGCTGGCGGACAGATACCTCTACAGCCCATTCCCAAGGTTAGATGCAGGGGTCCATCAACACCTCCTCCCTAAACCTGGTCTTTCTCCGGTGTCTGCAACACAAGCCAGGAACCTGGGAGTCACCTGGACACTTTCTCTGCTTCTCTGCTCCTCTGCCCAGTTCTCCACTGTCAGTGTTACCTCCGTAGTGTCTTTGGAATTCATTCTGTTCCCCTTCTCCTCTCCAAGCATCGCCTAAGTCCTAGCTGCCACCTCTTCCTTGGCCTTCAGGAATGGGCTGCCAACACCCTCTCAGTCTCTCTTCAGTCCATTTTTTCACAGAAAATTATATTTTGAAACACATTTATGATTGTGACATTCCTCTTAGTAAAACATTGACATAGGATTTCATTGTCCATAGGATTAATACCATAACTCATAATATGATGTAACATTTACTTGTCCCCCCATACTCGCTCTCCCCTCTTTCAATTAGTACTAGAATCCAATGAGAGAGATACATTTCACAGCCAACTTTGCAACTAACTGTGGTCACATGACTCAGTCACATGTCCGCTGGCCTGGATGTTGATGGGATGGTGCCCCAACCACAAGGATAAGCGCTACTTACAGCTGTGAACACTTCTGGAACTCACTATGAAGTAGGATTCCAGATAAGGAGGGTTTAAACATGGGCAAAGGACCAACTAGCCAGTGGTTTTGTGACCAGCCAGCCCAGGTCTCTCTAGCTTATCCTTGAAAGAAGAGACCTTTTTCAGGCTCAACTTAAAGAGTAATGGGAAAGAATAATATGTAAAAGTAGAAGCTAAATTTTATTTTCAATACCTATAAAGAAAAATGCATGATGTTCTGATAAGGCTATTTTATGAAACTTAAAGAGATACCCCTTCCTCTCTAATAGAGTTATAAGTCATTTTTGTGCACTGGAACTTTAAAACTTGTGAACAGTTTTATTTGGGGAATTATTAAGCCCCACAGAAACCACCACGCTAGTCAGATGGAAATATTATTTTGGTCTAATTAGAAAACCGGTGACACTCTGCCTCGCCTTATTTCCAAACCTCGAGTTATTAGGGGATTTATCAAATAATAAAAACAGGCAATGCAAATGGTTATACAAAAACTGCAGGGAAGTGAAAGACCTTTAGGAAAAGGACCTGGCCCATTCCTGGGTCATTTCTATCCAGGCTGTGTACCCAGACCCCCAAACCAAACTGCGTACTGAACAACGTGTTCTGAAATGGTGTTAGCGGGACAAACGTGAGGCTCTCTGCTTCAAATAGAATTTTAGTCCTAGAAATTTCGTATTTATACCAAGAAGATACACAAAATGAAAAGGAGTACAAGGTGCTGGTCTGCAAAGTGACTGTTTCCCCCCAGCCAATCCTGATTGTTCTTCTGTTTATAAATGCACACTTACTTATTTAGAAATTTGGTTAACATTAAAATAATGTAAGATAAATTCTGGATTCCTTTTACGTGACTCTCTAGTAAAATTCCTAAAGAAAGTTGAGAACAGACCCCATACAAATGCTGTTTCTTTTTCAGTTTGTTTTTGATTTTTCTTTTTCCATTGAATGTTAGCGGTTGTTAAGTACCTGCCAATCAGATTGCCACTTTTCCTAGGAAATGCAGCCTTTAGCAATTCTTTGTTGATTCAAATGAAATCATCCAGGCCCAGCTAATATTAACTGATTGAGATTAAAGTCCTAATACCAACACCTGACCAATAGAAAATACTTTAAATTTGGATGACTCAGGCAGGTTCCATCAGCTTGGAGAAGTTGCAAGTGAGAGGAGAGGGGGCGTGGGCACATCATAAAAGAATTCCTGAAGGACCATGACGTGCTAAGAGATACATGAGAAGGGCTGGACGCATCGACACAGATCTGGGGTCACTGCAGTAAATCCCCATGATATGACATTTCCATAAAAGCAGTATTTTCCTTGCTGGCTAAAGAAGCATAATGCCCACCTCCAACCAACCAAAACCAAAAACTGTGAACATAAAATTTAATGTCTACATTGATTAACATTCCATCACATTCCTATTACTGACCATTTGGTTCAGTGCTTTTCAAGCTTGTTTAAATAAATGGAGGAGTGCTGTAGTCTGAATGTTTGTGCCCATTCCTATGTTGAAACCTAATCCCCAACTTCTGCTTAAGATGGCACCGTAGGTAAACACAGCTCACCTCCTTGCACAACCACAGCAAAATTACAACTAAATTATAGGACAACCATCATTCAGAACCAGCAGGAATCGAGTGGAATGGAAGTCTGACTACTATGGAATTAAAGAAACCACACCCATCCAGACTGGTAGGAGGGGTGGGGATTCAAAATGGGCTGGTCCCTTGCCCACGTGTGGTGGATAAAATTTGGGAGGGATATCTTGGGAGTGAGGAGTTCCAGTCCCACACCAGGACCCCAACCAAGGGTACCAGTTTCTGGAAGATAAGTGCCTACAACATCTGGCTGCAAAAATCAGCAGGGCTTGAGTAGGTGGAAGAAACATCTGGAGTCCCAAGCAGTTCCTCTGAAAGACCACACACAAATCCAGACTCATTCCCTCTGAGCTCCAGCCCTGGGACAGCAGCTTGAAAGGTACCAGTAGCATACAGAGAGGAACTGGAAATGGCTGGCATCAAGGCAAGAGCTGGTGGACAGCTTTCTCCCAGACAGAAAGGTGGGCCCAGCCACAGATCCAGCAGGTGGGTGCCATTTCTGAGACTCTATCAACCTGGATAACACTGTTTACCCTGCCCTGGAGATCCCCTGAGGCTCTATCCTACCCAAATTGCATCAGTTAACAGTGGCTTTTCCATGTGAATGGCTGGTCTTGGCTCAAGCTTCACGACTTCCTAAATGCTTTTGAACAAGCCACAGCTGGCCTCAGTGAGCCCTCAGCCCTCCTACTTCTTGCTGAGTGGCCCCAGGCACTGCACTAGCAGCAGCTAGCCTAGATTCACAGTTTAGCTTCCCCTGTAATCTCCAAACCCAGCACACTAGCTGCCATCTCAGATTGCTTTATAGCTCATGTAGAGTGGCCCCGGGCAAAACATAGGTGGGGGCTGACCTTGGCCTATATCACCCAGGAAACTCCAGGGCCTGTGCACCCAAAGATAGCTACAGATCACATCAGAGCACCACCACCCTGCCCCTACACAGCTGAACCTCCAGAGAGGGTGGAAGTTGTTGGTCAGTGGTCACAGTCCATCCTTGCAGCTGACTGGCCTGGGTAAATCGCTCCCAGTGACCTGTCAATGGCAACCAAGGCTCAACTACAGGAGGAGGGTGTACTCAGCCCACATGAAGGGCACACACTGAGTACCCAGCTTGGAGATAGGGGAGGCTGTGCAATTGAACCCTACAGGACACCTACTACATTAGGCCATGCTACCAAGACAGAAAATCATAGCAGCTCTACCTGTACATAGAAACAAACACAGGGAGGCTGCCAAAATGAGGAGACAAAGAAACATGGCCCAAATGAAAGAACAGGTCATGACTCCAGAAAAATAACTAAACAAAATGTAGATAAGCAATCTATCAGATGCAGAGTTCAAAACACTGGTTCAAAGGATGCTCAAGGAACTTAGTGAGGACCAACAGCATGAAAAAGATCCAGTCAGAAAGGAAGGATGCAGTAATTAAAATAAAGAACAATTTACAGGGAATGAATAAAGCCAACAGTAGAGTGATAAAGCCAAGAATCAAATCAATGATTTGAAACATAAGGAAGCAAAAAGACCAATCAGAACAAGAGGAAATAAGAATAAAAAAAAAAAAAGGATAGTGTAAGTAGCCTCTGAGACAATTTGAAGAGGTCCAACATTTGTATCAGGGGTGCCAGAAGGAAAAGAGAAAGAACAATTGGAAATCTATTTGAAAAAATAATGAAAGAAAACTTCCTAATTTGGTGAAGGAAATAAACATGCAAGTCCAGGAAATGCAGAGAGTCCTAAACAAGATGGATGCAAAGAGGCCCACTCTAAGACACATAATAAAAATGGTAAAGGTTAAAGATAAAGAGGGTCTTTAAAGCAACCAGAGAAAAGCAGTTACCTACAGGGGAGTCACCATATGACTGTCAGCTGATTTCTCAAAAGAAACTTTGCAGGCTACAAGGAACTTTTGAGAAGTATTCAAAGTCATGAAAAGCAGGGACCTATAGCCAAGATTGCTCTACCCAGCAAAGCTATCATTTAGAATTGAAGGGCAGGTAAAGAACTTCCCAGACAAGAAAAAAAACTAAAGGAGTACATTATCACCAAATTATTATTATATGAAATGTTAAAGGGAATAACTTAAGAAAATATGATCAAAAGTATGAACAATAAAATGGCAATAAATACATGCCTGTCAACAACTGAATCTAAATTATAAACTAAGTGTGCAAGAAGAACAGAGACAGAACCATGAATATGGAAAGCATTTTGATGGATGCCTGATGGGAGGGGGTACAGGGGAATATAGAGAAATGGGTGAGGAGGTGAGGGGACTAAGAAGTACAAATAGGCAGTTACAGAATAGACACGGGGATGTAAAGTAGAGTATAGGAAATGGTATAGCCAAAGAACTTATATACGTGACCCATGGACATTAACAATGGAAGGGGGATTGCCTGAGGTAGTGGGGGGGTGCGCTGTGGAGGGGGACAAAGGGAGAAAAATTGGGACAGCTGTAGTAGCACAATCAATAATTCATAATTTTAAACAAGGAACCTAATCCTCAATGTGATGGTATTTGGCAGTAAGGCCTTTGGGAGGTGATTGTGATGAGTGGTATTAGTGTCCTTGTAAAAGTTATCCTACAGAGCTGCCTCTACCATTCCACCATGTTAGGACACAGCAGAAAAAAAAGAGGTCGGGTATCTTGAACTAGGAAGTGGGTCCTCAATGAACGTGGAATCCGCCAACACCTTGATCGTGGACTTCCCAGCTTCCAGAACTGTGAGAAATGAATTTGTGTTGCTTATAAGCCACTCAGTCTATGCATTTCTCTTATAGCAACCAGAATAGTTAAGGTGAATGGAATGGAATAGGATAGACAGTTCCTTTACATGAAACATTTAGTGCATGTGTATGTTGATGGGCTCACTATGTAGACCCAATATTTTCTTATTGTGGATAGAACTCAGAAAAGTTTGTAGGTCACTGATATAGACTCCTTCTAGTTTTCCAACATTATAAATAATGGCATAATAAACATCTCTGGGGAGTAAAGGGATGCGGCCTGCATTTCCATTTATTGCCTAATGGTTGATTCCCAGAAGTGATGGTGCTGCATGAAAGGGGTAGAAATTTGCAAGATTTTTTGATTACTCAACTGCTTTCAAACTGTCCTAATGTAGACTCAGATGAGACCAGCAGAGAACTTCAATGTTACTGTAGAATTGCCAGCAAAATTTTTCTTTTCCTTCTATCATTGCTAATTGAAAGAGTAAAAATGATCTTCCATTGCTTTAATTTACATTTATTTGAGAATTGTGAGGCTAATTCTTTGAAACATTTAGTATGATTCTTTGTGCATGTCCTTTCACTTTTGTTTCGTTCCCTTGCTTTTTGGAGCTTCTCCACTTCTCTCTGCTTTTTCACACACATCTTTTTAAGGAAAGTGTCCTTATTATTCTCCAGAGAATATTAATTCCTTATTTTTATTCCTTATATTTAAGGAATATGATTAATCAGATTAATCATATTCCTTATTATTAAGGAATATTAATCATGTTCCTTATTAAGGAATATTAATATTAGAACATTAATTCCTTATATTTATTCCTTATTATTCTCTAGAGAACCTTCTCTCTAGATGAAGGTTTAGTAGAAAGAGAAAACGAGAGAGAACATTTTAATCTGCTTGACTTTACCAGGCTGATATCAGACTACTCTTAAGCTCTTACCCTTCACTTTATTTTGAGAGCAGCTGCCCGGTAAGGTATATTAGCCTTAAATATAACTTCAAAGAGTAACCAACGCCAGACGTGCTGGCCAATGTGGCGCTCGCTGCAAGTTTAAACTTTGAGCTTCCTCCTCTGTGCCAAGTACTGCAACGGGAGGCTTATTTTTATTTAACTAAGACGGTAGTCCTAGAAATTGAGAAAGAGCAATTACGAGCCACAGAGGGTGGACTGAGAAGCTCCAACACATTTATGGTGAGAGTTCCAGGAAGAAAGAATTTAATTAAATTAAAAAAGTCAGTTTGGGAAAAGATTATTATTGATAACTTTGCTAAATTAACGAATGGAACAAGCCTTCAGGATAACAGCTCATAGTAATCCCTAAGTAGTATAAATAAAAAGTAAAACTAAAATAGGGCATCAAGATAAAAAAAAAACCCTTTAAATATACTTTAAAGAGGCAGGTGACCTACGAAGGAACACACACAGACTAGTAGAAAGATTTTCCTCAGCAACAACAGATGCCAGAACACAAATGAAAACCTCTGAAGTGTTAGAGAAATAATCATCTTTTCATTTTTGATACACTCAAATTCGATACTTAACTAAACTATCACTAAGTCTTTTGTGTGTTCAAGGGGGCATGTAAAAACTGGGATTTTACTGCCTAAAGATTCTAGTTTAAGAAATGACTAAAGAAGCTATTTTGCAAAAAGACAAGAATCATCTTAAATACATTCTGAAATTCTTGTCTCTTTACAAAAAAGGTTCTCTTCCCACCTTCCTACTATTCGTTATTATTATCCCTGTAGCTATTGAACAATTTCTCTGCTCCCCTTTAAAACTAAACTTCTCAAGGGAACTGCATTATACTCTTATCTCTAAACCCTCTTTTCCATCATCTTAAGTCCATTTAAATCAGGCCCTAACTGCCACCACTGCAATAAAACAGCTTTTTTCCTCATCACTAAAGACTCCCATATTGCTAAATCTAGTGGTTCCTTCTTAATCATCTCATCTGACTTACTAATAACAGAGGACACAGAGGATCACTCTTTGAAACACCATTCTCCATCGATTCTCCCACCCCACTGGACACTTCATCTTGGTTTACATCGCGATGTCCCCTTCATTTTCCCAACCATGTAATAATGGAATCGTCCCAGGATTTATCCACCACTCTTCTTTTCTCTATGTACACGTATTCCCTAGGCAGCCTCCTTTAGTATTATGACATTAATATTATCTACATGACTATTTTCTCCAAATATATAACTTCAATTCAAACCTCTTGTTAAACTACAGGTTCATATATCCAATTAATCAATTATTTTTCTTGTGTGTTTGATAGACATCTCAAACTTACAAATCTGTAACTAAACTTTTGATTTTACCCTTCTGCTCATTCTACAGTCTTGGCCATTTCAGTCACCATCACCTTCATCCTTCCAGATCCCCAAGCATTTCACCCATACCCCTTACCAGTCCATCAAAATCCACTCAGACATACCTTCCAATTACATCCAGAATGTGATCACCTCTTACCATCTCCATCTTTATCTCCCTCATCCATCACCTATATTTCTTATCTGAATTATAATAGTTTTCCAATTGGCCTATATGCTTCTGCTCTTAAACCCTTTACCACCAAATATGTAAGGTACCCATCATGATCTTGATCTCACTAAAACAAGAACATGCCAGTTCTTTGTCCAACACCTTCTGACGGTGTCCCATCTCAGAGCTAACGCCAATATGCCTATAGTGGTCTGTAGGGCTCACTCGATTTCCCTTGATCCTCACACCCCCACCCTCGCCCACTGTCTGTCTCCATTTACCACCACTTTTCTTGTCCATTCTGCTCCAACAACACTATACTCTTCAATGTTTCTTGAAGACCCTATCCAGCATATGCTGTTTCCTCTGCCTGGGATACTCCTCTCCCAGACTTCCTTCAAGTATCCATTCAAATATCACTTCATCTATGAGCTCTTTCCTTACAACCTAGATCAATAAAAACTCTTCTTTTTCTCCATAGCCCTTATCTTTATTTGGTATATATTTACTTGTTTACTTTTTTTGTCTTTCTCTCCTCTTGTTAGAATGTCAACTATATGAGGGCGGGGCTTTATTGATTCTGTTCACTGCTGTATTTCCCAGCACCTATAACCATGGCAGCAGGTCAATAGAAGGAATGCAGCAAGGATTTATTAGGTGAATAAATACATGGTGAGAAAAAAAGTAAAACATGGTGACCAGTTCAACTAAATATTGCTTATAAAGTCAATATGGACCACATTTTCTGTTGATTAAAAGGTTAAAGTAAATTTTACACAATAAAAATAAGAAAAATAGGTAAGATTATCGCAAGGGACAATTGAAACCAGATTTTCTACTTTCTTTGGGATGAACAGAGATAATGTATGTACAATGGGAACAGTAATGTTGCTTCGCGTGGGAGTGCGCAGCCCGACTGGGGGGCACAGGTGCACGTGACAAGGTAAGTGTTACAGGCTTCCGTTGCCGGAAGAAACAGCGGGGTGGGAGGAGCCACGCCACGGAGAACTGAAGGGGTCCTATCCAATCACAGAGCCTAAGAAGAAAGAGAGAAGCTGAGCCTGGTCATAATTCTTGGAAAGGTGGCAGGCTTCACATAGTTCAGAAGTAAGAAAAGGACACGATTTAGGCTTTTGTTCCTAAAGTTGATCTTTTCATTCTCAATAGGCAGAAAATGGAAAATCTTTATTCCTAGGTAATTACTATATTTGAAACAGAATAGAAGGAAAACCTTTACATTTTTAGCTTTTCAAGGAGACAGTTCTGAAAAGTAATTATTTAAATCAATAGTTATAAAAAGCCAGTCTACCAAAATGTGTTTTAAGACTTTCCGAAAACAAAACCCAAAAGACAATACAATAAAACATCCCAATTCAAGTAAGACTTAGACCAGAAGTGCAAGGATAGCTCAACAACAGAAAGATCAACATAATCCACTGCATTAATAGTTTTAAAGAAACAACCAAATGGCTATTCTAACATGCAGAAGACCACTGCTTATAATTTAACATTGATTTATGATAAACTCTTAACAAACTACAAATAAAGAATAGTTTTCTTCATCTGACAAAATGTCACTTGAACACCTATAGCTACCTGCACACTGAAAGCGAAACTTTTGAAGCATTCTCACTATTATGCAGTACAAGATAAAAATGCTTATTAAAAAAGCATACTATTTACATAGATAGCATAATACCTTGTAAGCACAGGAAAACTGAGATCAAATGAAAAAAAGGCTTAGAAAAGTATAAAGCAGATATGGGATTTTAGTATACAACAGAGAACGCATCACAAATAGTGGAGAAAGAATGGAGCTATTCAGTAAATGGGGTTGGGACTAGTTTTTCATACGAAAAAATAATCCATATTTTATACCATATACATAATTAATTCCACACACCTCAACTGAGCAGTGACTAAGTGACCTGCCCAAGAGATAGGCAGTGTCCCTGAGAATTGAGAGTGAACTTCAGGTACACACAGCAAGGAACATCAGCTGTCATGCAGGCTGTCACACTGAAAATTGGCTGGACGGATTCACCTTCAGGACTCGGTGTCTGTGTCCTTCCAGAACAGTGGCCCAGGCTGCCTCGAGGGCTGGTCAAGCCACCCAGCCCTGCAAGGCTTAATGCCACAGAGAACAATGTTAACACATGGAGAAATATATTTGAATATATGTCTCATAGTATTTATCAGCTGACTGTGATCTGTGACATCATTAGATTTTTCTCCTAATCCCCCAGGTGAACCATCCAGACTAAATCCCACCACAGTGAAACGCCATTAAATTGTTGCACTTCGTTTCTGTTCTACACGTCACTGGGTCTCTGGAAGACACTAACCTGCGAAGAGGGTGTGTGGTAATCCTATCCGAGTCTGGATCTGTCTCTCTGTTCATTTTAGCGACTGTTGCCATACGGTCCTCACTGGCCTCCTGTTTTCCTACTCTTCTGTCTCCAGCCCCTCATGGACTTTGCTGCCAGGAATCGAAAGAGTCTCGTCCCGACCATGACATTGTCCTGCATATTATGCTTTAATGACTTCCCATTGCTTAGGGCGCTGAGTCCTCAGCAGGCAATCAAGGTCCCACCCAAACTGGTTCTGGTCTACTTTCAGGCTACATTCCTTCCTACACTCAACTTCACTCAATTCGCACATGGGCAGGCCCCACTTCGACTACCTGGTATGTTCATTACCGCCTGGAGTACCTCCTGTTTTTCCTTCTCTACGCATTTTAGCTCTTTCCATCTTGAAAGACCTACCAAACATCCCTGGTCCACCCCATGGGCTCTTCCTTCAGACAGTCCTCAGTCACCGAGTCAGGTGGGGCTTTTTATGCTCTGAAGCCCCACTGTGCTTTCTTTGTCCCCCTCGTCCTCAGTTTATCACAGCCCGTCTATGACCATAAGGTGTGAGTTGTCTTCTCTTTTCCAACCTATAGATTCCTTTAGGACAACAGAGGCTTAATAAACATACCTAGTGTTAAACTGACACTATTCAATACTGGAAAGGGTGCCTGAGAAATGTGATCACGTGGTGTGGAGAACAAAGCATATTTAAAAATCATCCAGGGCTTTTCAGCTGGGACTTATTCTCTAGTGCCCAAAGGGAAAGAGATCTAAGGCTTCAGAAGCAAGACCTCATCTTTGCCTCTATTATTTTGTATAATGCCTGGAAAATTATAGGTCCTAATAAAATGTTCTTTTTCTCCTCCAGTAAATGAGCCTTGGTTGAATGGCAGCAAAGCCAACCACCTCACCACAAGGTACACGATCTTTGGGTTTTGATACTCTTTCTTATTAGAGGAGCAGTAAGTAACCTTGGGAGTGAGAGGAAATGCCCAGCCAGTGACTGTAATGCCAACCCCCCACTGGAGGCAAAGAACAGGGGTGATGAAACTCTCTTCTCTTCCTCAGGATGATCTGGGAGCAGAGGTGGGGGCCTTTTGACCTGTCATTCTAAGATTAGAGAAAAATGTTCTTACACTTAGCACTTTTATGTTGCTCACCATAGTAATGTTGTTGCCAGGGTGAAAAAAGTTGTAAAACGATGGAAAGATCAATCTACTAAAATAGAATATATCTTTTTTCATTGTCGTTAGATTACAGTTGTCCCACATTTTTTCCCGTTGCTCTCTGCTGCCCCTCCCACTCCCCGCCCCCCCCCCACTGCATTTACAGACACTTTTAAGCTTCAAATGGAAAATGTCTTTGATCAAGATATTTCAACAGATTGCTGAAAATGGAGAGTCTCTGCTAGTTCTTCTGGTAAGTACTAACGTGCATAAATTTCTTACATAATGGATGAGAAAAAATTTTTTTGATGTACAAATGTTTTTTCTTGTATTGACAGAAATTTGGCAACCAACGTGCACCACTCTTTTCCTTACAAAGTAGCTCAATCAACCCCCAGCCTTTTCTTACAAATCTGGTAATCTGTGTCCCCTTAAGAAAAAATGGTAGGGATGTTTTCCTCAGTGCAATACAAAACTATGAAACAACTGAGTGTTTATTTTGGCCAAAGGTCTTATCCATGTTCCTCCTTCAAAAAAATCCGGCTTATGAATTCATAACACCCAAAAAGTCAAGCTGAGAAAAAAAAACATGACTATAACCTTTCTTTTTTGCCAAAATTTTTAATTTGGACAATGCAAATAAGTCTTTCAAAATTATTTTTAAACAGCTGGGAGAACCCATGAATATGCCCAAAACTTTTCACCCCAAACTATTTCCCCAAATTTTCTACTTGCTCAATTATTTTTATTCAGCTCAGAACTAGAGGATAGTTTATATAACTAGAACTCTAAACCCAAGTAACATTTTCTCTTCTAAAAAGAGAAGTCAATTTTTTTCTCTTCTTTAATTAAAAAGTTTTTCCAGTAAATCCAAAAAAATAATAATAAGAGTAATAATAAATTAAAACAAAAGCCACCTAAGTAACATGGGAGAAATGTGCCGAGTGTCTCCAGCTATCTCCTTCCTCACTAGACGGGCTCTTTGGCAGATGAAAATCATTAGCAGGAGACGCTGTGAAGTCTCTGAATGTGTTGGACAAGTTTCAGAGATGGACAGCATGAATAGCTTTATAAACCTAAAGCAGCATTCGAAATGACACCCGGAGGCCCGCATGTCTGTCACAGGCCCGACGGGCAGAGAATAAGAAATGCAGACTGAATCCTGAGAGATGCTGGCCTCAGCATCTGGAGCATCACAGTACAGACAGGGGGGAGCCCGTATGGCAGGCACCGCGCTCTCATCTGCAAACTCGGCACTGGCACCCCTGTCCTGGGCTCCCCCGTCCCGGGCACCTCCTGCTGCACCAGGAGAGAGCAGGTCAGGGCTGAGCCAGGGCGCAGGCCCGGCTCCACATCCTCCACCACAGCTGCTGTGCTTGCCAGATGCTGTCTTCAGGCAAAAAGCAGAATGGGGCTCCTCACTGGTTGCCTCAGCCCCTGGCCATCCCCACCATCGATTAGCCGCTCAGTACGCAAGTCCGAGCGCCTGTTGTATGCCACACACTCTCCCCCACACGGATTCCCATGAAATAAGAGACTGGCATAGAGCTCTTATTTCATGGACCTGACATTGTAGCGGGAGGAAATCGACTCTGAAAGGTAAACAGGGGTGACAAGAAACTGCCCAATGGAACGACTGCCGTAAAGAAGGCACAAGGGGGCTCTGACAGAGGGTGAAGGCGGTGGCCTTGGCAGACCTGAGGGCGTCTGTCCTGCAGCTGGGGCCCCAAAGACCTGGCAGTTGAACCGAGACCTGAGCGACACGTGGACCCGGCTATGCCAACGTCTGAGGGTGAAGTACTCCAGACGGGGAGACAGGAGCTCAGTGGGTGAGGAGCACAAGGACAGTCGGTGTGGCTGGAGCTCAGCGAGCCGCCTGTCTTCAATTCAATCACCTGTGTTACCCACACTTACGTCACTACCACACGTTCTTCAAACTTGGGATGAAACAAAGACACGCAGGCACAACCACATACCCACGCCCGAACAAGCATGGGGAGGTCTTGGGGTCTTAGGTACACAGTAATGACCCTCACGACCTGGAGGTCTAGAGCCTGACCTTCATTCTGGTTTGTTTCCCAGTGCTGATGGATTTGACCAGTTTCTTTCGTTGAAGACGCACACACACACAGAGTGCCTGTGGCTAGTAAGGTGAAGGAGGGCAGCTCTGCCTGCGGGAGGACTGCCCCTCACTGCCCATCTGCCTGGGGCCTCTGCCCGTAAAGGGAACGCCACCAAGCCTTTCCTGATTCTTCGGATCTGCACAAGATGACAAGGTAACTTGTGGTACGGTGACATCTCTCTTGCTGTTAACTCTCTCTATCTAGTACATTCCACCTTGAATAATAGTTATTTCAGGATTTGCTTTCTTGCCACTGTCAACCTGTAAGTGACTTTCTGGCAGACACTGTCTTAATAACTTCTCTTTTCAGTACCTAACACAGAGCCAGGCACATAATAAATGCCCAATAAATGATAAATTTCCCTTGACTGCCTTTGGCTTTATTAGCCCGATATTCCCATTTTCGGTAGAGCAATGGTACCCAAATAATGTAATTGTTTTACTTGTGTGCGGAAAGTAAGGAATCCTCAAGAACTTCCGTGCGATCTGCCGAAGGAAGGATTCCCAGCCATGCGTGGCATAAAGTGACACTCAGCGAGGCTTGTTCCACGCAGGCAGGCACGTCCGAGTGGACAACTCTGCAAATAAATTCCAGCAACGACACTGCACTCGGGGTCATTTAATTCACTCAGCAACGAGTTCCTCCTGTGAGCCCGGCATCAGCTCAGCGCCACAGAGACCACGGAGAGTAAAACAGACATGGGCGCCGCCCTGAGGGTGCTGCCAGGCTGCTGGGGAAGCAGCCCGAAGCCACCCCACGTGCATGGAATTGTAAGTGCTGCGAGGAAATACGGGATTGAGTGTGAGGACACCAGAAGGCCTTTCTGAAGGGCGCCTGAAAGACACGGGCAACCCAATTCCAAATGGAGACGAGGTCACTGCCAGCGTGTAACCATGAAGTCTTTTCAGGAAGCGGGACTGTAAACAGAGAACATGTGATCCAGAAACACGGCAACGGAGGGAGATGAAGCTGCCCCCTGGAAACCGGGTATGGTTCACTGAGAATACGTGGTCTCGTCCTCTCCGGCCGTCTTCGAAGCCAGGCTAGAGCTGTTTGTATGTGTCCCGATTGTGTGAGGTCTTCTTTAAAGACAGAAGGATACACTCAGAAACCTCAAACTGTCTTCTTAAGGCATTCTTCAGCACATACCATGATTTTTTTTAACTACACACTTCTGATGTAACAGCTCAGCTGTTTCTCTGAGGTGTACCAGGAAAAATTAAAATTTATTTAATGAACCGAATTACAACGCATGGCCCTTAGTCTTCCATTATTCAGGGAAAACAGCTAAGTACAACTTTGGTTCAACTTTCCAAAAAGCTTTGGGCTGAGGACAAGCATGGAAAAATTCAAGCCCAGAGGAGAAATTTCCAGAAATTTAGAAGCAAGTGAAAACAGGGGGTTATAACAGTTCAGGACTCGCTGCCAGGAACAAAGTATATACGATATTATTTATTACTGAAAGCTTTTCAGAGAGGCAGCATCTGGTTTCAGGGAGGCCTTGCTTTCATCCCATCCAGCAGCTGGACTGAGCACCACAGCCCAGAGGAGATCAGCCAATTTGCCAAGGTGACACGGAGCGCTGGCGACTCTTTCCAGATCAGACCACGAGAGCCTCCGGCCCCTGGAATGCCAAGAATAAGTCACATGACCAGTGGAGAGTTTTAACACTTTTTATGGCCTGCAAGTGGATTCTTCAGCTTTCCTTTTCTATTCGTGTTTATGTTTCAGCGTCCCAAAGAATCCTCCTTTCTCAGTTTTCTCCAGTGGGCAGATCAGATGACAGCTCGGCTCCCTGTGGATGCCGAGATTCCCTGACACCCTCCACCAGGAACCATCCGTCTGGGATGAGTGGCCCACGGCAGGAAGTGTCAGGGCTGGTTGCGCCATGTCCCACTCGCACTGGGAAGGCAGGAAGGCGGGACGGGATCCGAAGGCCAGCTGGCACGCAGCCAAGGAGCTGGGCGCTCCGCTTTGCTCATGCCCAGTGTGCCCCTCTGAGGCCCCAGAGAAGCTGAGGAAGACGGGGAGTCTGCCAGGAGAAAGTGCCCTCAGCTTTCACTTCTCTTGGAGCTTCTTTCTCTGGTGTTACTTCTCCCGGAGCCCTGGCTGCTGAAACTGTGCCCCTTCATCCCTTTTGCATATGGCTTCCATACCAACAGGAGAAAAGGAGGCTGTTTTCTGTGGGTATGGTTTCCCCACATCTCGACAAGGCAATATCATTTATAACACATACACCCGCACAAAACTTGTTTAATAAGAAATTTCAGTATTAGTATAATAGTGACCAATTAGTTCATCTCTCTGTATATGTATCTGCACACACATACACTTATTATTATTAATAATAAAGTGATCAATATATTAATATATAATAATACAATCATTATTAGTACTGTGATATCAAGAGGCCCATTTTAGGGAAACATCTAAACCTCTGGCTGACGGAGAACAATCTAATGTGATAATGAAGCAGGCTAAGAACAAAGAAGTGTTAATTTAAAATGAATTTTGTAACGCTCCAGGAGAACAGAGTGTACTAACCCCGCCCGAAGCCTGCATGTCCCAGACAAGCAAACATCTAACTGCATCCTGCTTCTGTAAGTTGCTTCTTGCTCATAAAAGTAGAGTCAACCCACAGATCGGGGCTCAGAATTTGGAGACCACCTCCTCTGAGCCCGCGCGAAATAAAAGAGTGCCCCGCCATTCCGACTGCGTGTGAGTAATTTTTCCGCAACAATTAGACCAGAATGCTGAGGGGACTAAGCCACTTAGCTGTGTGAAGGGAATCAGCGTGTTCTAAAACGGCCAAAAAACAGCAGGAAGGGAGCAAGGCCTCCTTTGGTCCTTCGATTCCGCGATGGCGGCAGGGTGTCGCATCAAGAGAAGGCAGGTGTTTGGGAGCACACGAGGATGCCCAGACGCCGTGCCACTTAAATGAGGCAACACGTGTCCACTCGGAGCGCCAGCGCCCTGCCTTCACTTCAAGGCTGAACGGACGGTGCCGCTAAGAAACCTATGGCAGTTCCAATGCAATGGGATTTGGGACATTTTTATTTAAAACTCATTATAGAAGTCGAAATGCAGTATGGATATAAGGCATTTCACTTTATGTTCCTTCACACCACAATTTTCTTTTCTTTTTTTTAAATATATTTTATTGATTATGCTATTACAATTGTCCTATTATCCCCCCTTCATTCCCCTCCACCCTGCACACCCTCTCCCTCCCACATTCCCCCTCTTTAGGTCATGTCCATGTGTCATAAGTTCTTTAGCTTCTACATTTCCCCTGCTATTCTTGCCCTCCCCCTGTCTATTTTCTACCTACCATCTATGCTACTTATTCTTCGTACCTTTCCCCCCTCTCTCCTCCTCCCACTCTCCTGTTGCAAACCCTCCATGTGTTCTCCATTTCTGTGGTTCTGTTCCTATTCTAGTTGTTTGCTCGTTTCTTCTTGTTTTTGTTTTAGGTGTGGTTGTTAATAATTGTGAGTTTGCTGTCATTTTACTACACATGTTTTTTATCTTCTTTTTCTTAGGTAAGTCCCTTTAACATTTCATACGGTAAGGGCTTAGTGATGATGAACTCCTTGAACTTGACCTTATCTGAGAAGCACTTGATCTGCCCTTCCATTCTAAATGAAAGCTTTGCTGGATAGAGCAATCTGGAATGTAGGTCCTTGCCTTTCATGACTTGGAATACTTCTTTCCAGCCCCTTCTTGCCTGTAAGGTCTCTTTTGAGAAATCAGCTGACAGTCTGATGGGAACTCCTTTGTAGGTTACTATCCCCTTATCTCTTGCTGCTTCACACCACAATTTTCTTTCATTGTAACATACGAGATAGGTCCTGACCATAAAGAAAAATGATGGCATTTCAAACACGAGGACTCATGTTTCGGTTTAATATGCATTCTAGGCCCTTTGCCTTAGTATTCCAACGGACAGCTATGCTAATCTAAACACTGCCCTCATTAATTCAGCAGTCGAGTGCCTACTCTGAGCTGCATACTGACCCAGGCCCAGAGGCGATCATTATCAACCCGCAGACGCATCCCTACCCAACGGGAGCTTCTAGCCCAGAAGTTCAGTCTTACTTCAAATTTTTGTTACTGTTTTGATAAAGCTCAGTTCAGGTTTTAGAAAGGAAAGCCCCATCTAAGGAAAATTCTTAAGCTATTACTATCTATCCAAAACTTATTTTCTCAACCCTCCAATTAGACCACTGATATTCAGCCCACAGCCATTGCCATTCTTAGAGAAAAGGGCTAAGGCAGGATACGGTGCTCTTTTTTTGCTTTGAGAGACGAATTTCTAAATAATAAACGTCTAATGAGTTAACCAGTAGGTTTGGTCTGGTCGCTCCACGCCAAACTAGGCGCTCTAACCAAAGCCAGGGCAGACCGCCTGCAAAAGATGCCTTCAAATATTAAACGTAATCCTTCCTCTGCCGGCAAAGCTGAACCGACACCCTTAGCCAGCCCTGGTAAATAATTACACATCGTGGCAATCAAGTGCAAACACCCAGGTCTCAAAGTTTGCCCCAAGCACCTGTCCAGAAACTCCTTTGCGCCAACAGGGATCAATCCGACCGCAGGGCACACCAGGAACCCGGCCACGGCGCAAGTCCCACAGACCTACACCTCAGCTGCAGCCGGAGCGCCAGGCTTTCGCTGAGGAGGGCTAGGGATTGTCACAGCCGCACTGGCACACCTACGGCTCTCTTCTTGCGGAAAGCTAAAGAGTAGCCACTTTGTGTTTGAGATCCTTCCACTTTCCTTCTTCCTTTCTCTCACCTCCCCCATGCCCAGACTGTCCCGTCTCCTCTCCCCTCACTGTTTCTCTCCTACTTTTCCTACAGGGTGAGTGAGACATGGTTCTAGCTCTTCAAATGTATCACCTCATTTCGCAAGCCTATGAAGAAGGAACTCCGCAATCATCATCTGTTGCAGAAGGGGACCTGGCAGGCCAAGGTCAGGCAGCTGGGAAGCAGCAGAACCAGGATCCCCATCAGCCCATTGGACTCTAGTGCCTTCACCCACTGTACCACACTGCCTCTTTAAGTGGTTTTTGGCCTAAGTGTTTATGATAAAGATGAACTGTTTTTTAGGCATTAAGTAGAAGAATAGCTGTGATATAGTACAAGAAATTCATCTTAATCTTTGCTATGCTTGAGTGAAATCTAATAAACTCTCATATGCCAAAATGCTTTAAAGGTGGTCATTAATGGGGCAATTTATTAAGGTTTTATATCTTGACTGTACCAACTTCGGGCTTCTTGCCTCTCTCAGGTGGGGGCACATTGACCAAAGTAAGGAACAAATACCAATTAGAGGTTATAACGACTCAAATGAATAAACAAGAAGTAAATGACAACAATAATCTACCCTATAATGTCACAGTTATTCTCTGGACCTACTTCAAAAAGAAGTAAAATAAAGTCTGTTCCTTTTCTTTTTTTAAAGATTTTATTTACTTATTTTTAGAGAGAGGGGATGGGAAGAAGAAAGAAAAGGAGAGAAAAATCAATGTGTGGCTGCCTCTCGTGTTCCCCCTACTTAGGGGACCTGGTCTGCAACCCAGGCATGTGCCCTGACTGGGAATAGAACCCATGACCCTTTGGTTCGCAGACTGGCACTCAATCCACTGAGCCACACCAGCCAGGGCAAGTCTTTGTCTGTATTAACACTTATTATTGTTCATTTCATGAGTCAGGAAGAGCTTTTGGTGGTCATAGTTCCTAGACTTAAACTAAACAACTTGATGGACAGAAAGCAAAAGTATTAGCTCCTAGAAGATCAACAAATGTAATGAGTTTATAAGCTGTGATAAAACCAAAGAAATGGAAGGGTGGCTATTGCCCTCCTCTACCAAAGTTTTTACAACTCAACTCAGTTCTTACTGGTTGTGAAGATGGACCACCCACTAAACTTGCTCCAGCTAAGTAAACAGCTACAGTTGAGAGAAGAGCAAACTTCTTGGCTTACTGCTTTTACATTCACTCAGTGTTAACTCAGGCCTGAGTTCCAGCAGGTTACAGACTAACTCCAACAGAATGCAACTGGGATCTTAATTAGGCCCAACTGCAGACGCACGGAATCACCGTTAGCCCTCCACCTGCGTCCCCTGTCACTCCTCTTTCCTCTGAACAGCCACCTGGTGCACACGGGTCAATGTGACAAAGCAGACACAGAACATACCCACACCGATCCCATGAAAAAAGGAAAAGGTAGCCGCTTATATCACAGGTTCCGCTAGTAAGCTGACAGCACCGAACGACAGGAAGAGAGCACACCGGAAGACGGAGAGGGAAAACATGACAACAGCATTGCAAACAGTAGCTGTCTGCGTGAAAGACAGGCTCGCCTCTGCCAAAGTAAACTACACGCAAAAGAAAACTGTTCTCACGAGAAGGCAGAGTTGCTTTCGGGACTGGCCACGATTCTCCTTTGGAAGCATCTGTGGGTTTTGGGAAGGGACCAGATTCAAGAGTTCTGTGGAACTGGGATGCGATTAAGGAGAAGCAGCGGCCACCACGGAGTCAGCAAACATACAGTAAGTGCCTACTTATGTAAGACGGCAATTGGGTTCAGCCTGCATCATGCTTTATGGCCTTGTGGCGCAATTTCAGCCTGTGCTCTTGATAAAAGGTGACTGCCCTCTCCTGGCCACCTTTCATGAGACTGACTGTTTAAGATTTAGCTGTCCCCACCACCTGTCCCTATGGTTCCTCCCGCTCTGAGATGTCAAAACTCCCAGGACACGGAATGTCTCTTCACAGGCCCAATTTTTCTTCAGGTGTTGGAGACTAAACGAAGGAAACCTTACACAGCCCCTTTATCAAATGGAACTCCTTTATCGAATGGATCGTGTGACTTCCAGGGACTCCCACAATCTTTTCTTTCCATCCGCCCCCTCATTCTGTAATGACTACGTCCCTGTGCCAGCGTCCTCACCGTGCACAGCTCCAGGGTCAGCCTAAGCGCTTGCTCCCTGGAGACCCCAGCCCAGTCAGGACTGTAGAGCCCTTTCTCAGTTAGACTGCGCCCAGGCTTCCACCTGTATTTCTCAATCCCGGCGCTTGGTTCTGCCGGCTCCTCTAATTATGTTGGTCTCACAGTAGGTCTGTATCGCTGAGTCGTTTCTTTCATCTTGCACCTATGGCCATCATCATACAGAGCCGGCAGTTTGCATAAACCCAGGTAAAACTTGCTTTTTGAGGTTCATGAATTCTAGCAAGGAGGGATAAGAGACCTGGTTATAAGAAAAGCAAGACTGGAGATCCCAGCAAGAGGTAAGGTGTGGATTTACCTTTTCAGGGTGGCGCTTCTAGCTCTGCGATGCAAAGAGGGAGATCTGCAGAACAAACCTGGTCTGCGACCTGCACCCAGAGCCACTTGTAAGCAGCCGACCTCCTGAGAGCAGGATCCAGAGCCCACGTGAGATGCATCCACCGACTTTAGTACATCTTTTACTTTAATTAGCCACTTGTCTTCAAGACCATTTCGAGAGCTTGCCAATTCTGACTGGGAAAAAAACCCGATTCTGAGCAAAGGAGGTTTCATTTTATTTTGATTTTCCTGTAAGTAATCAAGCAATGTTTTCAAGGATCTACAGGACAGTAAAACATTTTTATATTGGCCTCATTCATGTTTTCAGCCAACTCATGCTTGATCGCTAGAAAAAGGGAGGAGGGGCAAGGAGGGAGGTAACACAGCAGCTAAAGTCACAGATAATCCCCCAAACCTCTTTAATTCAGTTTTGGCCTCAGCCTGCTAAGCCTTTTATCGGAGCTGCTAAGAAATAACCAGTGTGACATATTTAAGCTTCATCTCCTCTGCTTCCTCTCCCCCGGACTGCTAATGAGCTGTGAAGTGGCCAAGATAGCTGGCCTCCCCACGGGAGGGAGAGGGCCACCGGCTGGACAACCTGCAAGGTCATCTGAACACCACGCAAGAAGCTGTGCACTTCTCACGCCAGTCCTGGGACGTATGATTATTTCAGAGGCTGAGAGGGCATTTTCCACCCAAACATCTGCCCCTGCCCAGCTGAGAGCTCACCAAAGAGGTACATGAGTGGGGGGTTAAAGGGTCAGGTCTCTAGTCATCATCCGATTACTGAATTTGGCTACATTAGTGTACTGAGTGCAGAAACGTGGGGACACTTGTTCGTGGCACGCAGCCTGCCAGTGGCCGAGCAGAGACGTGGCTTATGAGGGCTACTGGTTTCATCACAAGCCTCGACCAAGGCTCCACTCAACCTTATTGCTCTGATTACTTAAAAAAAAGTATCTCCCAGAGCTGTAAGTTCAGGACAGCAAAGTAAGAATGTCAGGGTGATCAGAAATGTTTCAGGCTGATACAACCCCAAATTGACAGGTGAGTCAGAGATGGTAGAAGGAACCTAAGCCCCCTAAAAGAGGAAATATCAGAGCTTCTAAGTCAAGTCAAAAAATGTGCAGTGTCTACTTGTGCCATACAGCTAGTTTCCAATGGACACCTGCTAGTCAAGGATTTAGATATAGAATAAGTTTGCTGTAGAGAAAATGCAGAAATAGATATTGATACATCGTTCACATATATACATACACACAAATGTATACTGGTATACAGATATATACACAAACGCATACATATATACATTTATGAAAAAAGGAGGTCTTTCTATATATGCCAGGCACTCATCTAAGAACTGGGCACAAGCCACAGAAGCTTAAAGCTGACAGTGTCAAGAAGCCCAGGATTGGTTGGGGAAGATGAGGAGTGGGAAGACTAGTCCAGTCATAGCTCTCAGAACTGTGATAGCTCCCTGGCTGGGTCAAGTCCAAACTCTTTATGGCACATGAGCTCACCTCTCTCCTCTGCCTACCCCACCCCAACCCCCGCTGCCTCCATGCCAAATGATTCACCATACTGGTCCTGGAACCTGAAACCACGGGTCCTTATGACTTTGATTAAATTTAGCTTTAAATCCTAGTGCCAGAAGTCATCTCTCCCTCTGTCTCTCTCTCTCTCTCTCTCTCTCTCTCTATATATATATATATATATATATATATATATATATAAACACATAACACACACACACACACACATACATATCTCTTGAAGACCTAGCCTCCCCCAACCCATAATCAGCAACCCCCAAGGTAGCAGAAGACAACAGCCTGGCCTGACAAATGGCCACAAGGTCAGTACCTCTACAGGCTAAAGATAACATCTTGACCTACGTTACATTTCAGCTCCTGAACCCTCAGGTGGAATTAACCCCCGGCAATTTTCCCATGAGACCGGACAGATGGGCGCCAGAGCAGACCTCAGAACTGTCCTCAAGATCTGGAGAAATGATTCATTACCTTCACCTCCCCTCTGCCCAATCAGCTCCCAGCACGACCCTGAACCCCCTGACCCAGTGTCTTGAGATTTTGCCCTTATCTGTAACCTACATGCCACTGGGCCCTGCATCTCTGGGTCAGCCAATTCAATCAAACTATGTTTCTTCCTGTATTGCAACCTCCTGCTCTTGCATCTCATCGGGTCAGGCAGACTGACTCAAACCTTGGGGTCCCAGTAACAAACCCACCAGGAACCTGCCCATTTCTGTGCCCCCTACCAATTTCTGCTTTGAGAGCATCTGTACTTATTATAATAACCCCTCCCCCCCAACTGCTCTCACCACCACCCTTGGGAAGCCTGGCCCAGAACCATAGGGTGACAGTCACCACGTCCTGTCCCATCAGCACAGAGTGAACACGGCCATCACTTGGGAGTGCTGGAATGACCTGGCTTTCTGACCATCTACCGAGACCGGCAGTGGGTGTAAAGGCGATGTATTCAAGTTCCTGTAAAAATTGTATTCTCCAGCAGCCTGCTAGCAGCCAGAGCACAGGCTAACTCTGACAGGCCTGTGGACTGAAGTTTTCATCGGCAGCAGGAGGGCCTGGATTCCTAGAATGGGAGAACGGAGCGCGTGTGTTGGTGGGGGCCCGAAAAGCCGTGCACAGTCTGCATCACCAGTTTCTTCCCAGGATACCCCTGATAACAGATTCCTAAAATAGCAAAGCGGTAAAAGTTTGAACAAGCCCAGGAACACTGTGGTAGGCTAAGAAGCAGCATGCAAGTCTGATGCAGACCAAATAAAATATGATCCCAGGTATAGAACACCCCACCCCGGCCATGTTCCAACACATAAACTAATCAGAAAGGACGTGAAGGCAGAGGATGCGCTCTTCTCTAGGGGTAAGAAGGAACTTCAGATGCATTCTGAAGAAGTTAGATTTCACTCCTTTGTTCATTTGACAAATATTCACGAAATGCCTTGCCGGTGCGGGACCACGTTCCAGGCACTGAAGATACAGCAGAGAAAGACAAAGGCGGCAAACGAAACAAAACCACCCCAGGCCTTGCCTTCACAGAGCTACTGCGCTCACGGATGTGGGTCAGGCAATGAGTGAGTAATGTTAATATGTCCCAGATGATGATAAGCGCTCTGGAGAAGAAGACACAATGGTGTGCGGGAGAGACTGTCTGGGCGGGGGGACACTCCGCAAGAAAATGTTAACTACAGATGTGAAAGAGACGAGGACACCCAGGAGGATCCCTGCAGGTAGAGCTCTCCGGCTGAGGGCAAGAGCAAGGGCGACCGGCTCCAGGTAGGTGCCTGCCCGACACATCTGGGAAACAGCCAAGATGACAGTAAGTGAGGACAGGCTGTTCTGTTACAACATGTGTTTCTAATAACACGCATTAGCTCATAGGCTATTGGTAAATAGGAGGATAATGTTGGTATAACATGGAAACAAGATTTTTCTTAGGCGAAAGGAGCCAGAATAGTGGGAGCAGGACTCCAACCCTAGCAGGAAAGGGGACAGCCCGCAGGTGGGCTGCTGCACAGGCTGGAGGATTCCCACCCCACGGAAGGGGACTGAGGACGAGCACCCCGCACCAGAGCTGTCTCCCCGGAAGTGTGCCTGCTTCCGAAGCTCCCCCAGCGGACCTGTCGTTGCTTTGGGTAGCAGTGCAGCTTCAAAGCTGTGGAAGATAGAGCAGGTCTGCTCCAGCCTTAGGCTTCTCATAAGCCCTCTTTTTGCAGAACACAAAGATTCACAGGACACGTGGATAGTATTAGAGCAGAAACATCTGGCCAAGGGAAATTCAGGATTACAGGGAACCCCATCGCGAAGGGCCTTCCAGGCCACTAGGCAATGGGGAAGAACTGGGGGGCCCTGGGCATAGAATGGATGATACGATGTGTTGAAAATGAACTGGTGGGTGCAGAGAGGGGGACAAGTGCAGGGGAGAGGGAGGAGCTGGGGCCTTTCCAATGATCCCAGTGAGAGAGGGCGGGGCTTGGACCTGGACCTAGCAGTGGAAATGGTGTGAAATGGTTAGGATTTGCTCATGAATTGGCTTTGGGAAAGGCCAGAAAGAAAGGAGTCAAGATGATGCCAATATCTGTTATTAGTAGCCACTAAAGGATGGAGGTGTCACCAACTGACATGGGGGTGACTAAAGGATGATCCAGTTAAGGATGATCAACTCATTTATGGGGAGCTCAGTTTTGAGGCCTACAGAATATCAAGTGGAGATTTCAATTAGGTAGCTGATGAGACATGTCTAGAGCTCAGAGGAGATGAATTCGTAAGTTTTCAGTGTATAAAATATTATTTAAAGCCAAGAGAGTAAATGTATTCAAATTCCTACCAAATACTGTTTTTCCAGCAATCTGCTAGCAGCTGGAGCACAGGCTGAATCTACAAAGCCTGTGGACTGAACCTTTAATCCTTAGCACGTGAGCCTGACTGCTGGCATGGGAGCAGGAGCTGCTCTGGGTGGCGAAGGGGTAGAGAAAAAAGTGACCTGAGGCCCTGCTCCCGGGTCATTCTGACAGTTAGAGGTTGAGGTGATGAGCGCAAACAGCAAAGAGAACTTACAAGGAAGACCCGTGAGGAGGGAGAAAAATCAGGGAAGACTGGTGTCCCAGACACCAAATAAAGAAGGGGGTAGGGGTGACCAAACAGGCCGAGGAAGGTGAAGACTGGGGACTGGCCACGAATTTAGCAACCAGATGGTCCCAGCAACCAAGCCCAGTTTTCACCTGCCATCTGCCCATAATCGATGGAGCACAGACAACTGTCCCAAGGGGTTTTGCTGAAAAAAGAAATTAAGGAATGGGGCTAAAGAAAGACATGGAATCGACATTTGTACGTGCATTTTTTATAACATTGGGACATTACAGCATGTTTCTGTGATGACTGGAAGGATCCAATGGAGAAAGAAAATAGATAATACAAGAGAGAAGGAGAAGCATCGCTGGGGTACATCCCTGATTAAAGGCAAGAGGGGAAGCAAGTGTCGAGGGGAGAGGCGTGACTTAGAAGCTCCTTGTCAGCAGGAGGGGGCAGAGTGCATGGCCACGGACTCTGAGAGGAGCAGATGAGGTAGGGGGAGCTGGCAGACGCTCTTCCTGTCTCTGGGTTGTTTTGTTTGCTTTGGGGTTTTGGGGGGAGGCAGTAAAGCTGGAAGAAAGGTTATCTGCACAGAGGTGGGATAAGCATTAGGGTTTGAGGAGAGAGGACAAGGCGTGCAACGGTTATTTAGGGGAGTAGGAAAGTGAACAGATGAGGGGGAGGGGGGCACGGCCAGGCATTGCCGAGGGCTCGGTGAGGTGGTGGCTGTGAATTTACAGTGAAACCACTTAGCGTGATGCGTGTTCGTCCCAGCATCATTTCGCTCTCAGGTACAGGCCTGGTATAGGCAGAGAGCTGGATTTAATCTGGGCTGGGATTTTGCCAGATTAAAGTAGGATGATGCAAGAGAAGTAGAAAAGATTATGATAATGAACCTCTGTGCTAGAATGATGTGTCCCTCCCAAATTCACGTGTTGAAATTCTTAGAGCTGAAGGTGATGGTATCAGTAGGCGGGAACTTTGGGAGGGGATTAGGTCGTGGGGCTGGCGCCCTGGTGAAAGGGATCAGTGCCCTTGGAAAAGTGACTCCACAGAGCTCCCTAGCCCCTTCCACGTGTGAGGACACAAGGAGAACTCTGCAACCCAGAACAGGGCCTCACCCAAGCATGACCTCTAACCTCCTGCGGCCAGAACTGTCAGCAATACATTTCTGCTGTTCACAGGCCGCCCTGTCGGGGGTATTTTGTTATGGCAGCCTGACGGGACTAAGACATGACCCATGGAATACGGTGTGTGATAAAGATGTGTATTTCTTGTCAGCTGAGGATGGACAGTGAACTAGCACTGGCTCTAAACAATCGTCATACCGCAAACGAGAATCCACAGATACACGTTTCATCACAGAGTGGTGTCTTTCCCCTTCTTTATAAATGTCCTTTCCCCCTTTCTAGTGGGTCAAACCACAGTAACAGCAAATACAAACTTCCTGTTGAGAGATGAGTAAGTTGTGTAATATTCCCGTTAATACTGAGAGCAATCCTCCTTGGAGGCTCACTGTTCACAACAAAGCGTTCAGCAACCCTGCCCTGAGATGAGGGCTCCCAGAGACCCTGGTGGCTGGCCGGTCATGGGATGGAGCATCACCTGTGACCTGCCATGGTCTGCGAGTCATTCCGTGCGCACGCCTGCTCGGGCTTCCTTACTACTCTTACTCTGTCCCTGGGGACGGACTTCCAGGAGACGTTCTCAGGGACTTTTCTGTCTGTTTTTTCCCTCCTGCCGGCACCAGTGAGCTGAAGGACCAACCCTCTCAGTCCCATCACCACACATGGGCCTGAGTGATGGGACAGGCTGAACCGACCTTCCATCCTGGCTGCCGGCAGGCATTACCAGTGGACTTGAAAGAAAGTTTCCGAAAGTGGATGCT
The DNA here is from genome assembly GCA_028533065.1 of Trachops cirrhosus. Lineage (NCBI taxonomy): Eukaryota > Metazoa > Chordata > Mammalia > Chiroptera > Phyllostomidae > Trachops > Trachops cirrhosus. The sequence continues at coordinate 186,297,139 of CM052540.1, read as the reverse complement.
AACCCAAGATCAAATGAGGTCAGGGCCGCGGATTCCTTGAATATACTGTTCTTCTTTGGCAGCTTGTTTTTGGAAGCCGGAATATACCATTCTTTTGTGGTTCTAAAATAGCATTTCCCATCTGGGCTAGTTATTCTGTTTGGCCCTCCTCCCCCTGTGAGAGCCAGTCCAGGGCCTTCTTCCTACACTCCACCCCTGGACTCCTATGGGCCCAACGGCAGGCTCCCTTTCTGGCTGACTTCCTACTGGGTTTGAACAATAGAGATTAGAGAGTTGAAAGAAAGGCCAGGGATGACTTCCCCTCTGTCCCTGTGGCCCCTCCTTGTGGCTCCCGCTGTCCCAGAACTACAGAAACACCCTGTCCTTCCACTGCTGCTCCAGGTCCAGGGTGGGAGCAGCCTCCCTGGCAGCAAGGGCCCCAGTGCCTCAACATGCCTTGCTGGTGACTTTAACCCCACCCACCCTCCGTACATCTGCCCTTCCTGAGGGTCTCTCGAACCTTCTACGTTAGACTCTGTGTCTTACCGGGACCCTGACTGACACCGTTTCAAATCCCACCGTGTGTCATTTTTCAATTGCTCTTTGGTGCAGAAGCTGTAAGAATAAAAAGGCAAATCCCAAACACAGGCAACATTTTCATTCATTCATTCATTCATTCAATCCAGATGAATATGCTAACACCATGTCTTGTTAAAAGTAGAAAGAGCCTCCTTTACTTTGACAACTTCAGAATGACTTAACAGGGAACCAGGTCTACGAATTGCTTTTTTTGTTGTTGTCAGTAAAACTTTCACTTCCTGAACCTAAGGACACTTAACAAAGGCTAGTAGTCACCTGTCATTCAATAAACTTTCAAAAGACTGTTGAAATCTTTTTCTATTAACTTGTGACCCTGAAACTGTAAGTATTTTGACGACAACTGATTTGACACCCTAGACAACTAATCAGCCAATTACTAGACTGTTCGGGAGGTTCTCCTAGCCTACATAAAAGACCCTGAGATTCTTTCTTCAGAGAATGCAACAGAGGAAATGAAAAGAATTTCACTATACTTCAAAAAAGTTTTCAACGGTAACAACTCGCCTATCTGATGACTAAACTGTGCCAAATGTCAAAAGATTAGTAATACAACCTTATATTTACCCAAGATTAGCCAGGCTATAAAGACTGAGGTCAAAGAATACTGCTGTAAGTTTTCCATGAATTAGCTTAATAATCAACCATTAAGACTACACTCCTATTTCCTTGTAAGGACCTGAGATCCTGAAAAGTCTAGGGAAACAAGTCTGCTGCCATTATCCAGGTAAAACAAGGTCAGAGTGAAATTTCTAGAGGAAATCTATGAGTCCAGTAGGTTCTTATCTTAAAGAAAATAACTGCAGACTAGCCGATGTCACGTCAAACAGACGTCAACATCACATTGCACAAGGTACGTAGTCTATAAAAGTCCTACCAGAAGGCCAGAAAAATGTATTCCTGTTGAGAATGAACAGGTAATCTACAGTACCTAGTAAAATGGACCAGAAATACTATTTTGCTTTGGAAAACGAACCAAGGACTACATGTTCGCAACTTTTTCAACCTTTGCTCCGAGAAGTATTCTAGAGATCACAAAACGAGACAAATATCAGTTCAAATTCTGGCTTTGCTTAAGAGACGCCATTAACCTTCGGCATGTAAATCGCCATCTCTAAGTGCCAGTTTCATCAGCCACAACACAGGAAAAAATACTCATTTGCTTTGGTTCACAGATACCATCGGTTAGGAGATGCCCCATTTCACCTGGAAAGGGCTTTTGGGAAAGAAAAAAGAAAAACATTATAACGTGAAATGTACCTATTAATTACACCATGCATCCTGACTTCAGACCTATGAAACTGGATAAAACGTAACCTGGGAAGCAGGGCAAGGCCACCCATCCCACTGCGCGTGTCGCGTGAGACAAAGAACAGAGACTGTGGCGCCCGTCCCGGCGCGTGGCTCCAGAGCAGCCCTCGTAAACGACGAGGAATACTGTCAGCACTGACTTCAGCGATCATGAGGAGGAGCATCCATGAAGGCTTTTTGCTCAAATAGATTTCAGTTCAAAATACCAGGGAACTTTGAAGGGGAAATATGTTGTAGAGACATTGTTCCCTTGGCTTTAGAAATAACCTGCAGAGATGGCAAGATAAAGTGACTTATCAACGTGCTCTAATTAATTGCAAAATCAAAACTAGAACCCAGACCTACTTGTCTGATTAATAATAATAATGACAATAATAATAATAATATAAGTGCATCTTTGTGCCAGGCACGGCCGTAAGTGCATCGTGTGTAATACTGAGTCATCATAACAATCTGATATGACAGCGCACTCAGTACTATTATCCCATTTTACAGAAGAGGAAACTGAGGCCCACACAGGATAAGTGGACCTCACAGAGGCGCACTCTTGGTCCAGGTGAGAGCTCTGATTCAAACCCAGGTCTACCCAGCTCCAAAGCCTAGATTCTTCCCACAGAGCTAATGCCTCCTACGTGGCTTCCCACTTGCTCCTTCTCGGATTGTTTTACTGCCGGAAGTCTTATCTTTCTAACAAAACCATTCACTCTGCAAGTGTAAGGACAATGTTACCTAGTTCTTTTGAACATGCACAGCACAGAACTGGGTCCAAAAAATGTTTGCTGAGTGTATGACAGCATTAAAAAATATTGACTTGTAAAATCAAAAAGCCATAAACGCTGAGGCACTCGAAACAACGGACGGTGCACGAAATTGACCGGATAACGACTTGTACCTGGATACCATCCCTTCTCAGGAAGCGAGTCCTCGCTTCTTTCATCGCCCTTGGTTCATCAATCACTTCAAGAACTGGGCTTGAAGAGACGTCCTCTCCGCTCGCAGAAGCAGAGTGCTAGCCTCTTCTCCCGCTGGTCCCCTGCCAGTCCTGCTTTCCTTAACAGACAACCCCCAACACGCGCGCTCGGGCAGCCCCCCGGCAGGGTCAGGCTGCCAGGCGTGCAGCGGAGGTCTGACTGCCCTTGAGAACAGGGAACCCGCTTCCACCCGCTCCACGGACCCTGTTTAACGTTAGGCGTCCAGAAACCCGAAGCAATGCTTAGCTGAAAGGGGCAGCACTAGCTGATGCTTTTCTTCCCACTTTTAAAGAGACTGAAGCCCCTCTTGAGATAATCAAGAGGCCCAGAATATAAGGAAAGAATTTCCCAACAGAGTCTCTGGTGAAGGAGCTGTGATGAAATCCTCCATCCTCGCCCTGGCCGGGACAAGACATCTTGCCCGGTAGGGGCACAGAGTGCTCACACCGAAGACTGCGGTAGGAGGGTCAGGCAAGCGATGTGAAGGCAAGCACCAGGAGATCTTTGCCTATTTCTTCCTCGAAACTCACCTTCTTCCTTCCTGCCTGGCCCAGCAGGCTCTCTCCCCATTAAAAATTGGGCACTGCATCTGGTGAGTTGGACCAGGGCCCACACTCAGCCACAATCTGGTTGTATTACTTCCTAAAATAGATGAATAACATCACCCAACGTAGGCAAACTTCTGCTTTCTGAGTGAGCCTAAACTTTGCGGGCTAACTCCAAAAGACCATCCCATGTCATCCCAACTCAGCTGAAAACAACAGACCATGAGGCTTCGCAGAGCTAAAGGCCTTGAATTTACAACCGTGTAAGAGATACGTAAGCACGTAACCCCATTGTATGGTCTACCCAACTGAACTGCATTCAGTGTATGCACTCAGTGTGTCCTGAATGCTTTCCCAAAGCCTCCCCCTTCTCGCTCCCCCAGCCCCCAAAGCACAGATAGGCCTGCTGTTCTGCTTTTAAATTTCCTGTTGGATCATTTATGATGGTCTCTGGTATCCTGATACCCACAGATATCCACGAGCTCTCCATTTTATTTCCTTCAGTTGTCTGACCAAATATCACCTTGTCAGAGAGGCACTCCCTGACTGCCCCACGTAAAACACCAACTCCTTGGCCCCTTCCCCTGGCCGGTGTGTCCCCGTGGCACCTACCTCTATGTGGCACATCATACGAGTTTATCGGCCGTCTCCTTTCACTGAATGTCAGAACGGACTTTGTGTTGTTCCTCAGTGTAAGCTCTACCACTTACAGTAGTGACCAGCTCAAAAGACTCTCAATAAATATTTGTGAGCTGCATTAACAGTCTTCAAAGGGATTCTTCATGGCACAGCCTTGCCAAAAGGTGACAGTAGTGTGCTCTGCCGCTTTCCTCAAAATCTAGAATGCATTGCACCTCTGTGCCCCACCCCCAAGTTATAAACGAATCATGTGCTTACTTTACTAGAACATTCCACAGTTTGACACTGTGCCTATTTCACCATGAGGTCATTCTCTAAGTCCAAAACAAGGTCAAAGGCATCTCCTGAAGCCTTTCAGTGAGCTTTATAGGAAACTTTCTTCTTACGGCTCAGAAGCCTGGGCATAGGAAAGTATTTGGAACGTGGTGGGACAGAGTCCACCTCTGACTCTGGAGCTCTGTTTCGGAGACCCTGGGAATCGCAGACTGAAGCTAGACAGAGCCGGAGGCACAGCACGCTGGGCAGCTCGAGCGCAGCCTGTAATCAAACCGCGTGCATGCCAGGACACGCCGTGCCTCCCTCTGTGATGTTCTCATCTTCCCCTTGGACACCATGTCAGTCTGATCATCTTCCTGCCTTACTCTTCCTTAGATCAGGAACTGACCACATGGGGAACACATGGACATTAACTACATATTTTTTTAAACATTTCTTAAATCTTGAAAACTGCCATGAGTATAATTTTAACAGTTTACTCATACAATTCTGTGCCTCTATTGCTGAAAACTCAGGCTAGTGTTGAATCGCTGAGGTTCATCCTCAGAAGTTGTGATACAAACTAGAGTCTCTGGACCTCAGTGTCTTGTCCTACCAAACCTGAGAAGCGGACTTGCAGAGCTCTGAGACCCCTCTCTATTTTATGAGCCTCTGACTCCTGCCTGCTGCATTTTTAAGTGCCCATGGGCGAGCAGCAGTCCTGTTCAGAAGTGAGGACAGACACTGGCGGGTGCTGTGAATGATCTGGATGACAACCTACCCTCCTAGGCTGGTTAGTTTGACAGCAGTTAACACGATTCACGGAAAAGCTGCTCTGAACTTAGCACAGTCACCTGTGTGCCAAGCATGGTGATTCCAGGATCCTTCTCTTAGCACTCTGTCAGTGTAGCTTGCAGATGAGCTTTTCTTCAAAATGTTCCCATCTTTAGGGCTGTTTTTTGGTCACCACTGCCCGCCCCCCCACCAACCCCAGCTGTTATGCTTACAAATCTGGCTGCTTTTCTTTGTGTACAGCATGGTTCGCACCAAGAAGATTTTTCTCCCCTGGGTGGCATTGGGCAATGTCAGGGTTAACTTCTGGTTGTTGCTAGTTGGGGGTGGTGTGTTATGGGCATCTAGTGGGTAGAGGGTAAGGATGCTGCTAAACACCCTACAATGTAAAGTGCTGTCCTCACAATAAAAAACGGTCTGCCCTGGCTGGTGTGGCTCAGTGGGGTGGAGCACCACCCTATAACCAAAAGGTTGTGGGTTCAATTCTTGGTCAGGGCACATGCATCCCTGGTTGGGGAGCCTACAAGTCGCAGCCAATTAATGCTTCTGTTATATCGATGTCTCTCTCTCTCCCTCTCTCTCTCCTGCATGCTCTCTCTCTCCTTGCCCCCTTCTCCTCTCTCTCAAAACAATGAGGGTGTGTCCTCAGGTGAGGATAATAAAATAAAGTAAAATAAAATGGTCAGTAGTGCCAAGATGGAGAAGCCCAGTCCAGAGGGGGGAGGGACAGAGGGAGGAGGGGCAGTTAGAACCAGCATTCCCCTGAGCAGCACTTTCTCTGGAAGGGACTCCTGCCGGCCTTTGTGTAACTGGCTTCTTGCACACACACCTTAACGTTATCTGCCAAGATGCTATAGACTTTCTGAGTTTGTGACCTCTGGACTCTATTACACGCCTGGCTTTTTGTTTTAAAATCCCCTTCCTCCTCCTCCCCAGAAAGGGTCCAGTTGCGAGGCTTCAGCTGAGTTTCAGCCCCTTTTCTCAGCAACAGTAAGCAAGTCCAGCCCTCCCAAGCTGACCGATTCTCTCCGGTGACCCAACATGGTAGATGCTGTTTTCCTTTGCAAGCTGAGACTCTTGTTTTTTAGGACAGACTGTTCTCTTGCAGCTCTAGACCTGGCAGAAAGAAAAAAATAAAAACAGCCACACACAGCTTTGTTGTGGGTAGCCAGCTATGGGGCAAGGATTCGGGCCTCTGACAGCTCAGGCGTTTGGAGAACTTCCCCATCCTTACGGAGGTGAAAACACCTTACACCACAGCTGCCTCCCGGCCTCACAGAGGCCTGGAGCTTGTAGGCAATCAATAAAGAGCCACAGGGAATGGGAACTGGAGATAAAAGTGACTGCTGACTCAACAGTAGTCACCTGGCAGGTGTCAGACGCTGCCTGCCAGCCAGGGCTCCCCAGGTGCCTCATTTGCCCCTGCCAAGCTGATGCGGTCCGGCAGCTTCCCCACCGCAGGGAGCGCTGGCTGGTCTACCAGACACCTGCTGGCGATGCACGATGCACGGCTCGGCTCAGCCACGGACACGAGCATCCTCACCCTTCCCTGCACTGGCCTGAGGACAGCCAGCTGTGGCCACTCCTCCCTGGCGTGGGCCTGTTTCACCACAGGGGCCAGGAGGAAATCACTGTAGCTGTGATCTCTGTGCCGTACCAGGAGGCTGGAGAGGGCTACTGACTGCTATTCTATCAAGTTCGTTCCAAGTGAGCGAAAGCGAGATCCACCAGAGCTTAGACCAGAGAATGCTGATCCTTCCACGCGTCAGCAGGACCTGGTGGAAAACAGACTGGGAGCTGTCTGCGTGCTAAGGGCTCTGCCCGGCCCTGTTCCCACAGGCCACGTTCTGGGGCGTGGCCCTGTGCCTGCCTTGCAATGAACAAGCAGCAAGTCCACATTCTCCAGCTTCCCTTGCAGACAGGGATGGCCCTGTGATGCTGGCTAATGAGATGGAAGTCGAAGTCACCGAGTAGGACATTTAAGAATGAGAACAAACTCGGCTGGCCCAACTGCTTACCTTTTGCCCTTGACCCTTCCTCTACTTCTAGCCTCGAAACCTGGTGCCTGGGCCCCTGCAGCTGTTCTGTGGGATGAGAAAGAGGGCACCACGGAAAGGACATGAAGAGAAAGCCCGAAGCTCACGACACTTGCTCATACAGAGGCTACAATACTCACAACGTGGGAACTTGGCCATTTACTTAATTTTTCTGGGTCTCAGTTTCCTGAAGGATGATATTATCTCCTTTGCAGGGTTTTTATGGGGACGTAAATGAGATAATATCTGCGTAATTACCTCAGAACGATTGATAAAAATCAGCTTCCAAACCAACAAATAAATCATTCCTTTCTCCCTTCTAATTTCCAGACTAAGGAGACAATAAGCCAGACATACTTGCTGCTCACTACCAGTCTCCGCAGGCCCCTGTTTAAAGCATGTTTGATTGGTGTCAATCAACACACGTAGATGCTACTGAGTAAACAAGGCCTTAGGCCATCTTAGGCCATTGACGTTCAACCCTTTTCATCCCATGCACACATGAACTGATTACTGAAACCCCGAGGCACACCAAAAATGATATGTTTTGCCAGTCTGACCAAAAAATATGTGATTCTTTCACACCAGAGGGCTATGGTGCTCACTCTTGTCATTTTTTAATTTGACAGTGTAAGGGAAAAGAGGTCAGTGTTTCTGACGAAAGAGACAGGTATTGCACGTTTTAAAAATTCTTGTGGCGTTTTTCGCCCTAGGCCATTGAGAGAGATTCCCGTCAAGGGGAGCAGCAGGAGGCCCAGATAAGTAAGCAGCAGACTGGGCCTTGTCAGGCTGAAGCAGAAGGTGTAGCTGTGCTCAGTGGGGAACCCGAGAACGTCTTAAACAGAGCAAACATCAAGAAGAATCTGGCCCTGGCTGGTGTAGCTTAGTGGATTAAGCGCGGGCCTGTGAGCCAAGAGATCACGGTTCGATTCCCAGTCAGGGCACATGCCTGGGTTGCGGGCCAGTTCCCAGCAGGGAATGCACGGGAAGCAACCATACATTGATATTTCTCTCCCTCTCTCCTTCCCTTCCCCTCTGAAGATAAATAAATAAAATCTTTAAAAAAAAAAAAAAAAAAAAAAAAAAAAAAAAAAAAGAAGAATCTGGAATCCCCATGCAGCTGAAGACATTGCTCCTCCAGGGAAGTGATGGCGAAATGGAAAAGCGGAGAGGGAGAGTGACCCTCGTATGGCCCCCCAGCCTGCAGACCTCTGACCCCTCCCCCAGTCTCCAAGCACACACACCGTGACAAAGCAGCCTGAAGGAGGGGCACGGTGGCCTTTCAGTTCAATTGTATTTACAAAACAGGGGGTCTCTAGTTTGGTACTCCCCCCGTCAAGGACACTGGGATCAGAGGAGGCAAACAGGAAACATTCGGTAACAAATAAGACTCTCTCACCAATAATCACGGCCGTGAGACAACCCAGAGAGAAGAATCACGAAATGGGAGAAGCGCGCATTCCTACGACGTTAGAAACCGCGCTCATCACGCACAGCCGAAGACTCGCACGTTCAAAGACTAACACAGATGGCAATGAGCGAGGCAGTGAGTAAGATCATATGCAGGCTACGGCATGGGGTTGCACATGAAGGTCAAGGTAACTAGGAGGAATGAAAGGGAAACACCGTGAGAGTCTCAGCCTTTGACCCTTGAAGCACAAAGGCGGAACGAGAGACAGACAGGAGCTTGGGGACCTCACAGAACATGCGGTCCCAACAGGTGTCCTCCAGACACCGCCGGAGTCCCCTCGCTCCGGCCCCAGCACCACCTGGCATTGGTGGCCCTGCTTTGCTTTCTTCCTCACTCATACGCAGAGTGTTCGCATGATGAAAATAACCTGCATGGGATGACACATGGAGACAGATGGGAAAAATAAAGAGAACGCAGTGGAGAAAAATCGGAGCCAGAGGAGGGTCACCGGGCCTGGGCCTTTCAGGAAGGCTGCTCCGTGGGCGGCTCCGTGGCGAGGTGACTGGCTCCCACAAACGGACCTTTGTTCCCACTCTTCTCCCTACCCCGAACTCCCCTGTAACTCTTCTTTCAGAAGTCACAGCCAGCGCTTTCGAAGGGCTCACATCACGCCAGTGTTCTAAGCACATTATATACACATATGTTGACCCTTCTGATCCTCGACAGGTGAAGTGGGTCCCATTATTATGTTGAACTGATGAGACACATGTCCCATTGAACATATTATGTCCCACTGAACAGATGAGACAACCACAGCACAGAGAGGTCAGGTAATTTTCCCAGGGCTGCAGAGCTCAGAAGTGACAGAACGGGAACGGGAACCCCGACAGTGTGGGCCCTGACCCTGAGCTCTCAGCGTCCACATTATCTGGAGCTCACACACTCCCCCTCCCCCACATCCGCAAAGCCGGCCCTGACCGGGCACCTCACACCCACGACTCCGCTCACCCTCCAGTGTGCCTCGGTACGCGTGTTTTCGTTTTCCCGAGAAAATGATTTAATACAACTTTCAGATGTGACTGTCAATTTATAAGACATAAAGAGAACAGGAAAACATGTGAAAGGATACTGTGGGTAAGCAATCAGCTGAATCCAGGCTGCAGCAAACTCTCCAGGAGAAACAACTCAGTTTTTTCAATGAATAGATGACTAAGAGACAGCGATTGATTTTGAACCTATAGATTAAGAGACTCGAAAGACTTACAACCACTTTCCTGTGTGGACATTAGAGCCAGATTCAAACAAACAAACTACGAAAATTATGACACTTGTGTGACAACTAATTTGAATACTATCTGAATATTCAATGGTTAAAGAATTATTTTTTCATATAATAATGGTATTATAATTATACCTCTAATATGCTTATTTTTTAGAGATTTACACTGAAATACTAATGAATGAAATGAAATGATGTCTGGGATTTGCTTCCAAATAACATGGGAGGGATCACCTGGGTGGGGCAGAAATGACACCAAACTAACTGGCCACGAGTTGATCCTACTGATATTGGGTGATAGGTATTTGAAGATTCATTATCCTGTTCTGCTTACTTTCATATATATATTGAAAATTTTATGTAATAGCAGTTTTATAAAAGCTCGAAGGAGAGGCACATCAGGGTTTAAGAACAAGCCTTCAGGCAAGGAGGAGGCTCCAGGTTTATCGGTATTTCATCTGCGCATCCTCTTTCGGAAAAGGTTTTAGAGTGCAAGGGAAGAGTTTGGATGAGAATGCAAGTCTGCAACAGAGGCGCTCCAGTTCCTGAAAGCCGAGCCTGGGAGATGCCGGGCTAACCTGGAACTAAATTCCCTAGGGAACGAGTTTCTTCAACAGCACTGAAGTACTCTCCGGGCGACGAGGCAAACCCTCTTTTACCCCCTGGCCAAAACTTCATCAGGCTCTGACGAGCTCAGGGCAGAAAGTAAGAGGAAGGAGAAGATTGCACCCACAGGTCTCAGGACTAGAGGACGCAAAGGAAGTCCTTCGTGGAGGGGAACAGGGAGCATCTACACACATGAGAGAATGTTTCATAAGGCCACGTGGTGTCATGTTCACAGCACTGTCTCAAGAGCACAGGGTTTCAGTCACAGCCCCACAACCCAACTGCTGAGCAACTCTAGATGGTCCTTTAATCACGCTGCACCTCAACTGTTGCACCTGTAAACTGAGGAATGTGAATTAAAATTCCTATAGAGATCCATAATCCTGAAGATAACACTAAAGATGTACACTCTAGAAAGTCAACCAGAACACTAGATGCAATAGATTACTCAGTTCCAGTCTAGTAAAAGTGTCTTTGAAACGTTACTACAGAGTCACAGAGCCCTGGGTCTTTGGCAAAACAAAGAAGATGCAATTAGTGAAGTTAGGAAGAAGCCATAGCGAGTAAAATGGAATGTGAAAGGTAACATGCTCTACTCTGGGATCAACGTTTCAACTGCGGGCATAAATTATGGATGAAAGTGACGGATACAAACAACAGGGGAGAGAGGAGATGCGTTTTCTACCAGGACACTGCTCACTCTGGGCATTCAACCGTCCATGGGTGCCAATTGTCCTGTAATCGGACACTAGACAAGGCGTACCTGAGACTTACAAACTTCACAGGCCAAATAACACTGCCTCAGCTTCCAGAACTAGACTCCCATCGTGCGTCCCAAGGTCAGGCACAGCTCGGATCTGCATCTACATAGATATGCCTCCAAAACACCCAGCCTTAAACTTCCTGCACGTTGTCACGTCTTCAAGATTTTAAGAAAACAGTTCGTCCGGTTTGCTAAATGACCTTCAAAGAAAAAGAACAAGCCATTGGAAATGATGAAGGAGCCTGGGATACTGAATTGGTTGGCAATACTCTTAAGCTTAAATTGTAGGAATTATTCACTAATCAGGAAGAAGGAATTCTCTCTGCTCAGAACACCTAATTATTGTTGCTCTCATGTGCTTCCCCTTCTGACACAAAGTACCTCTTCACAGAGCGGGGAGGTTTCCGAAGGGCTGCCTCAACTGGTCTTGACAAGAGAGGAGATGAATCATAGCAGCAGCCTGGCACCCTCTCACTCTGCAACAGCCCTTCACCGAGGGCTAAACCACAGCCTGCCAGAGAGACAGAGCTTTTTCTTTCTTTCTCTCTCTCTCTCTCTTTTTTTTAATAAAAAAAGGACACTCGCAAAGGAGAAGCCCTCCTTGACATAATTGGTAGAATTACCGGTGACATGGCTCGTTGAGCCGCCGTCAAGGCTGGATCTCTGTAGACAGGGAAGGCCAGCACAGCTAGGATGGACTTGATCTTCGGGAAGGCTTGAGATGATGGTTCCCAAACTAATCTGGCGCAGGAGGTAAATTACTCAGCATGCTCTCCTGCATCATGAAGACACACAGAGCGCAATGCCTGTCGGGTTCCGGAGCCCCACCTCCCTTCGACCATTGGAAGCCAAGGCTTTCAGGCCTCCTCTGCTCGAAGTGCTTCTTCTAGAGACTGGAACATGTGCACACAAGCTCCAGCCGTCTGCACAGACAGCGTCCTACCCCACCCCAGTGAACCCGTCATCCCACAGGTCTGCGCTGGGCTGATCTGGGGCCAGTCCACTGTTTTCCTAACCTCACAGTGGTAGGGCAGTGATGAAAGGCTTCCCGGGAGAAAAATGAGAGCTGGTGACTGGGGGGTTGTGTTTCATTAATGCAGGCTGAGTAACGTATGTAAATAAGCAGGGCGGTGATATTAGTTATCTACCAGGCTGGCAAGCAACAGGTGAGATGATTATAATCTTGGTGGAAAAATTAGCTAATAAATAATTCATAAATCTTTCAGGAGGTAGGGAAGAAAATTTATATACACTCTTCAGCCACACCATATCAGTCTCAAAGGAGTTCACTGCTGTGTTCTTTTTCTGTGTGCACACCTCCCAGTGCACGCAGGTGTCTGGAACATTCTAGAAGTATGTATTAGCTAGAAGGAGTGACCTGAATGTGGCATGGGCACACTTGTCTTCTAGTTATGATTTCCCCTTCCCATTCTTGCTTCTCTATAAAAGCAACAAGTACCTCAAGTCATATCTGTAAGCTTACAATGGAATCTATCCCACTAAAAAAGGGAATTGGAAGATGTGGCACTTCAGTCCCAAAAAAGGGAGTTGACACAATAGAACGTAGAGGCTGACATATTGCCCGAGTGAGATGGGAGATATCAAAAAATAGAAACACCGAGAGGTGGGAGTTTTCATCACCTAAGAGGGACACTCAATCGGGAACTTAGCTCCAACCACCTAGCTGTTTGGCTCTGATGGCTAAGCACCTCCCCAGAAAGAGCTAGTGGACTTTTACAGGACAGTGAATGCCTTCAGTGCAGCTCACTCACCTGTAAAGGACAACGAGCAGACATGAAAACCCAGCATTTCGAGGCAACTCTTGGCTCACTAGACCTTTAAGTTCCAGGCGAGGATGTCATGAACGTGTCTAAGGATCAGCTCCCTACACATCGACTGCACTACACAGCAGTGAGCTCTCTCTCACCCACCCATTCAAGCTAAGCTGTGCCCGAAGGCCCATGGAGAAGTCCGTGACTGCCTCCCAGCGAATTCCCAGAAGACAGGGCCCTGAGTGAATGGTTGGGAGAGCTAGGCTTAGTTTCAGAGATGTGCGTCTGCTGGATGCTTTCACTTTTACATATATCCATCCATGCTTGATGGTGCTGGAGGCGTTTTAGACAGAATAAACCAGGACATGGTTTTTCCCCTCACAAGTCTTTAACAATGAGAGTCAGTTTCTGGATATGAGGAGTTTGAAAAGGGTTCCACTGCTTGCTGAGCTACTAGGACCCAGCACATAGGATATGGAGGAAGTGAGAACTTTATGAGGAAGCGAGAACATATGTTCACCTCTTCCTTCCCCCTGAAAATGACCCTCCTGCCACATCTGATCAGCCATGGAGTGGCTGCCAATAAGGCCAATGGGAAGAGAAGGGGCACATTGGCCAGAGAGCCCGAAGATGCAACTGTGGTGATGCCACGCCCTTTCATTCCTGGGATCCCGTCTGAGTTCCTAAAAGGGCCCAGCTACAGGGTTTACGGGGAGGTTGGCCGTGGTAAGTAGATACAGGATGCTCTGTCCTGTGGGACTTGCGTTCTCTCCGGTGTCTACTGGGTGTCCACAGGAGCACCTAGTCTCTGCGGCAATGAGGAACAGTCCCAGGAAACTGGAAGGCTCCCTTTCTGCTCCGTGGGCTCAGCGTCAGCCTCTCGAAAGGCTTCCCTGTGCTGAACACATAAAACCACGTCAGCTGCCCCCCAGGCAGCTCAGACCTGCCCGGATGGCGGGTTTGCTACAGTGTGGGCAGGACAAGGACAGGGCGTCCACTGCAGTAGTATTTTCCTAGTGTCATCCTGGTCTGTCTCGGCAAACAAAAGCTGGAAGAAATTGTTCAAGATGAATATGCATGTAAAATGTGCACAAAACATTGGTAATTGGACACATGTATGCATATGGAACTTTCAGAAACATTTCTTTGGCTCTAAATTTACGAGCATTACCAGACCCTACAAGCTTACTTTCTTTTCTGCTATCACAGTATATGGATCCCATTAATGACAAACAGATAATGTATGATCCTTCTAAGTATGTGTGAGACCCTCCACAGACTCATTCATTATTGGATACCACAGTCCTCCTAGACAGCCAAGACACAGTTCTGAAACTATATCTTATTTATCCATGTCACTACAAAAAACTAATTTTAAGGCACAAAACCCTCAACTGAAATGGGTTTCTATTACTTTTTTTTTTAATCAGAACTTGCAAAAGTTTAAATATTTAGGCAGTAGTTTTCAAAAACATACTTGATAACCCCCCAATTTTAAATCTACTATTAAAAGAACATTTTTCCTGGTAATATGATATGCCAAGTTCCTTCTCCATTCCCAAGAAAGGCTGGCTTTATTCTAAGCAATTGCTTTCATTTAGTGCAGGGAGTCCTCTGCCTCCCCCCTCCATGGACGCGCTTGGCTGCAACACCTTCCAGCCGCCCACAGCATCTCTGAAAAGGCCCAGTCGCTCCTGGGAAGACAGGGCGCCAACCCTTGGAAAACACCGTTTCCGTTTTATCTTAAATGTAGCAAATAATGGAATCTCTACACAGTAATACGATGTTTTCCTGAGTTCCCTGTACACATTCCATCACTTTATTTGTGGTGATCCAAACTATTTCTTACATACTTTGATGCCTCCACCCTTTAAGTGCTTGCAGGCTTATCTGTGTGTTTAAGTCAATTTTTGCCCAGTGTTTGCCATATTCCCATATAACTCTCAAAACCTTTATCCAGGCAACGGAATGTGTGATTCCCTTATCTTGAATTCAAATGCACATAAAATATCGTTTTAGGTTCCCTGGTTTATAAAGCTTTCTCTTAGAAGTACCTTTAAGCTGTGATACCAAAATATGCTCCCTAAAATAATACTTAACCCATTGCAAATCCTTGGAGAAACCGAGGATTGTTTTTCCAAATCAGCCGCAAAAAGAAAATCTGATTCTAACCAACATTTGCAAGTGTTAGTTCATAATTTGCCATTGGTAAATTACTAACACTTCCTTAACATCATTCTAAATCACTCTTTCCTCTACATGCAAATACAACCTCAGGTCGAGTGGAACCGCAGCCCTACCCACAGCGCCCCCTCCCTGGGTTCACTCCACCACTTCTGCCTGCAGTGGAAAACCCGCTTCGGCACGTTCCTATCCACCGACCAACAACAGAAACAGACCTCAGTCAATTCACGTGTCAGATACATCGCTCCAATAATCAATAGAATTTCTATATGGCTGTAACCTGAATGACAAGCAGGCCCTCTCCCTATTTCACCACGTTTTACTTTTCTCTGTCCTAATCCTGCTCTTTCTCAATACAAGCCCCTCATTTCCCCCACCGTTGCCCACTGCACGGACTTGCCGGCCTTACAAAGTCAGTCGGCCTTCTGCCATATCATTCCATCCGGCAGCCCCAAGAGCTTCGCAGAGGCTATCGAGTGCAGGCATGAGCGCGATCCTGTTTGCAGCTGTGTCTTTCCAAAATCACTTACAGAAACGCAGTGCAAGGAAAAGGCAGGACGGCCTGACTGTGACATAAGTATGAGGGGAGGGAGGAGGCCTGTGATTGTTCTCTCCCTCTGGGTAGTAGGCGCTCATCCACGAATTCCTACTGGGCCTGTTGCTCAAGGCCTCCAGATTGTATCGAAAACTTCCTAATCTTTTGCCTTGAAAGTGCCACATGCATGCCTGTCTTCATTCCTTGGCGTGACCCTCACCTGCTGCGGGAATGCCTTCTCCCTGCGCCTGCTTAGTGAAGTCACACCCACAGGTCCGGCCTTCACTGGAGCCCAGCCCTTGGGCCCTGTGAAGTGGGCCTCTTTATCCAGCCTCCTGCGTCCTGAAGGCCTGGGGACTTCTTGGGCTGCACTGTCCAGATGGCACTTTCCCTAGTCTGTCTTGTAGAACATATACAAAGAGGTATATCCATTCTGGAAATACAGCTATCACGTAGTGATCTAGGGATGGTATAAACATCTCGAATTCTCAAAAGGACTCTGTAATGTTGCACTAAGACCCATATTTTATAGAAAAGGAAACCAAGCTTCAGAAAATGTAAGTGATATGCCCAACGCCATACTTCAATGGACCTAGGGTCTGAATCCAGGCCCCACCTAATTGGGACACCCATATCGGTTTCTCCATGCCCATTGCCCCTGCTTCTGCAGAGAGAGTAAGAGCTGTAAAACCAGGCCTCTCGGTGCCTCTGCTTGGACTCTAGGAGCCCCTAATGAATATTCACGGCAAGGTTCCACTCCAACAAGACTGCGTTTGGTGAGTATACCACTACAGATGAACAGGGCCAGGAGACAGAAGAAAGCAAGTTTGGGGTTCAGGTTTCTGCAGATAATCTACAAAGTGAGTGATCCAGGGGCATGATAGCCCAGCATTGGCAACACACCCAGTTCGGCAGAGGTCTCCTGCCCAGTCTCTCCACAACGGAGCACAAGCATCCACTTCCACGGCCGTTCCTGCTTAGCCCTTGGACCTGCTGGGCGGGAGTTAATCCTCCATGGCGGTCAGAAATATTGTGACAACAGCTGGCACTGACACTTGCGGTGTCCAAAATGGAACTTCCATTTATTTTCTTCCAAGTAAGAGTTACAGGTTTCTCTTTAAGTGCCAGGCTTACTTCAAAATCAACACCTTTGTTTTCTCTTCAATTGTTGGGTTTTCTGATGAGTTAAAATACAAAAAAATTTTTTTTTCTTTCTAACATCGAACTGGCCTGCATGTCACATGGGTGATGACAGATGTGAGTTTTGCAGTCCAGGGTCATGTTTTAGGAGCTAAGTTTGGGGTTGTGATTTTTGAATCTGCACGATTACAAGATGTGGTACAATGAGTATCACCATGTTGCTTTTGGTAGGGAATGGGAGGTAGCGTTCATTTTATTTATTTATCTTTTTTTGAAAAAGGAAACATGTGCAAGATTATTTTCTTAAAAGGAAAAAAATCTGTCCCGGGGACTTCAGCGCAGAAAGACCAGGCAGGCCACTGGGGCAGGTCAAAGCTGGGGCGCTGCTTGCGGGGACAGCTACATCTGTGCAGCACAGGTCCCCTGACCAGGTACAGCTGGGCTTTCATTTTGCATTCGCAGCCCCGGGCCCAGCAACGTGGCGTAGGCCCAGGAAGGCCACCCCAGCTGTCACGCAGGCAGATATATTAGGTGGATCCAGCCATACAACATAGCTGTGCCAAGGTAGCTCAGATTTCTAGGTCATGGTTATAATACGGTTTGTACAATTTTGAGAAATTAATGAGATCCTTCTATGCAATGGAACACAGTATTCATAATACAATTCGTGTGAGAATGCCATTACTGAGTCAACCACGGTCCTAGGCAGCACAGCCTCATCCTGCGGCAAGGAAAAGGCAGAAGCCACAGGGGACCTTATGAGCCATTCCCGTGTTTAATGGGTAAATGCTGGCTTTTGGTGAACGGCTCAGTAATCAAAACTTCCCCACACCCTCCCACAAGCTTACAAAGTCTATTTATTTCATTCTCCTTCTTCCAAGTGACACTGAGCAGCTGTAAGAACTTGCCCAATTTTTGTACTTTCTATACGGAAGTATCTCTTATCAAAATATTCTTGCTATATTTTTGCTTAGAATAATTGTTAGGGCTTTTTTCTTCCCCCTTGTCTTCTTTTCTTTATAGAGAGAAAAAAGGGAGAGTATTTAAATGAGGTTTGGAGTTCAAAGCTAATTAGCAGGGCAATTTATGCAGCTGGGCATATCCACCACTGCTCTCAAATGTTTATTTTACAACTTTGTCTTCTTTTAAAAGTCTTATTTATAATGATGAATGGCCATAACTTCTGAATTTGGAGAGAGAAGCCAAATGCCTAAGCCCAGGCGTCCAAATGAGACTCCAGGGATAATTCATATCCATGCACGATTATCTCCACAGCAACTCTCTACACAACGGGACAAACGAGAGGAGACAAAATGACGAGCCTCTCCACGCTCCTGGATGACGCTGACGACACCAACGCTTGTGTTGTCCTTGCTGCACCGCCAACACCACGCCGCTCAGTAAAATGGCAATCAGCGCATGAAGCAGGCATGGGTGTGCGTGTGCGTGCTCTTCAGTTCTCTCTTTAGCTACTTACAAGCCATGGACATCAAGACACTCTAGTCGCTCACTATTTATGTTTCTAACAGAAAAAGTAAAATGGTTCTTCTTGTTTATTTCAATCCCATATTCTACTTCTGTCCTCACCTAGCCAACTACCATCTTATATGGTTATGATCAAGCATTGCCAAAAGAGCCAGAGGGTCCATTTTCAAGATTGATTGCTGTTTTTAAAAAAGAAAGGGAAGAGGTTAAAAAAATAAAAACAGGGCCAAGAAAATGATCTGGGAGGGGTCACTGGGAAGGGGGGAAAGGACCGGAAGAGGACAAAGTTGAGACAGAACGGGAAGGCAGAGAAGGTTGAGCAGACAGGTGGGCTGGGCAAGAAGTGAGGGGCAGAGGGGACAGCATGAGGAGAGTGAGGACAGATGGCAAAGAGTGGGAGGGGCAGGGAGAAGGCAGAGCTCCGATGCCCCGGAGGGATGTGTGGGGAGTCAAACATGGGAACTGGCGTTGCACAGACTCAGGCTCCGCCATGTAGCAGTAACCGGATGAACTTCAGCAAGTTTCTTAACCTTGGGGTTAACGATATAACCTGCTTTCCAGAGTTACTGTGAGGACTGAAACAATCCAAGCCAAGGTTTTGCACACTGTGAGCACTACCCTGTGTACGGAGAAGCCGAGCACTTTGGTTGAGGTGCGCGTATGCTCGGCCTCACGGGAAGCCCTGCAGGAGCCACGTGCTGTCTTCTCCTGCAGAGACGAACACTGGGAGGGAAGATGAAGTAGGCACGCCAAAGAATGCCTACTGCATCAAGAGAGACAGATTCGGTGCGTCTTCAAAAATAACACGTGCTCTGAAGAACTCAGAAGACCAATACTCCAAAAATTCGACCAACTTAAGAAACAAATTAAGTTTAAATGGAGAGATGAAATGTGAATAAGGGGTCACAACACATGCCTTCCTTCCATGGTTTCTCCGATGCCTATGCGTTCTGCAGAATACCGATACTGAGCTAGGAAAAGCATCGATAGTAAGGACACAGGTGGGAAAGAGTCCCACAAGCATGTGTAGGTAAGATGATGATTCATTACAAGCAATGAAGATTAATGAAGTGATGTGAATGCAAATGAAAGTGTGAGTGATCCTCAGAAGAATAGACAAGTCTCCTTACTCAGCAAAGTCCTCAAGTAGGGAAAACAATCAGCATGCAAAGCAGTTCCTGTGAAACGTTTCAAAGTCCTCACTTAATGTCCGAGAGAGTTCTTGGAAACAGAGCCTTCAAGTCAAATGGCCAATGAGGACACCAGTGTGACCACGGACTAATTGATACAAGCAAGAGTTAAGTTCCTACAGCCTATTTCTGGTCACAAAAACAGTACCAAACTTCTAACTAAGACCCACAATACCTCTTTTTTAAAATTTCTCAATGAACTATTTATTTATTATTAAATTTATTGGGGTGACATTGGTTAATAAGAGTATTTGGGTTTCAAGTGTGCAATTCTATGACATGTCATCTGTATGTTGCACTGTGTGCCCACCACCCAGAGTCAGATCTCCTTCCAGCACCATAGGGTTGACCCCCTTTTCCCTTTACTCCCCCCACCCCCTTCCCTCTGGTCACCGCCGTGCTGGTGTCTGTGTCTACGAGTTTGTTTGTCATGTCTATCTACTTGTTGCTTTCAGTTTTATATCCCCCATGGGAGGGAAAGTATATGGTTCTTAACTTTTTCTATATGACTCAATGTTGCTTAGCATGATACTCCAAGGTCACTAAAATAAATGTGAGCTATACATACATTTAAGAAAGATGAATAAAAACAAGACCATTATTTTCTAACCCGTTGATTCCAGTCCAGGGTCATGGCCAGAGCCGGTCCTGGCAGCTCAGGGCGCCGGGTGGGACCCACCCAGCACAGGACTCCCTTCCATCACAGGGCCACCTGCAGCCGCAGCCACACCCACAGCCACAGCCACACCCACACCCACTCAGACCAGGGTGATCAGGCACGCCAGTTCACCTCACGTGCACATCTTTGGTATGTGGAAGGAAACCAGAGGCGCCGGAGAAAATGCACACAGATATTGGGAGAATGTGCAAACCCCGCAGACCGCGGACCCCTCAGGGAATCAGCTGTTTCCATCAACGCCGTGACAGAATGGCGCCATTGGAGGACCAGCTGTGGATGGAGCCTCACTCATTCCATCTCCAGCTGCTTGATATGCGTCTGGGGGCCTCCGCCTGGCATGTCAACACTGAAATGCCTCAGAGGGCAGCAAATTCAGGTCCGTAACCCAAGTGCAAGATTTAAATGCCTACAGCAACCGTCCCATATCGCAATAAGGAAATGTAGAAGTTAACTCTCTTGGGTGATGTCATTAGTCTCTTCCATCCATTAAACTTGGCTTCTTAATTCTCCTGTCTGCAAGCCAATTCCCAAATTACAAGGGCTCAGGTCCTAGCCAACTGAGTGGAATCTGAATTGTCATGTATTGTTACAGAAACCACTTTATCATCAAGAGGAAGCTATGTATCTTCGATAGAACACCTGAGCGAGGACATCTGAGCAGCTCTGTCAGAAAAGTAGGAGAGAAATAAAGGCAATGGGGCGGTGTGTAAGAGGCGCACAGAGACAGAGGGGCTAACGGCTGGAGCGGAGTCCGGCAAGAGTCAAAACACGGTGGCATTACAATCCAGGTGCAGCAAACAGAACAGACTCACAGACACAGAGAACAGACTGACGGTTGCCAGAGGGGAGGGGTTGGGGGCTGGGTGAAAAAGGTGAAGGGATTGAGAAGCACAGATTGGTGGTTACAAAATAGTCACAGGGGCGTAACTACAGCACAGGAAACACAGTCAATGATATCGTGACAACCACGTATGGGGCCAGGTGGGTACTGGAAATAGCAGGGGAACACTTTGTAAAGTTCATAATTATCTAATCGCCATGCTGCACACCTGAAACTAATATAACATAATATTGACTGTCCACTGTGATTAAAAAAAATGCTGGTGAAAGGGTTTGTTCTGAGAAGCGACTCACCCTTCTCTCAATTCTGTCTCCAGAAAGAGGAAGGACCAAAACCCAGACAGGCTCTGCCCTGGGGAAGACCCCCGGCCCCCCAGCCTGGCCTCCGTCCTTGGTTCCCCGCGTGTTGTCCCCAGGCCAGCCACAGTGGCACCACCCAGGAGCCTGTCAGAAAAGCGAAGTCACCCACCCCACCCCCACCTACTGACACAGCATCCCTGGGGATGAGGCCCAGGGAACTGTTACAACGAGCCCTCCGTGGGATGTTCGCACATGTTACAGGTTGAGAACTACTGCCCTCCATCGTCTCGGAGAAAGCAGTGAACCCGACCACCTGCTGAGAGCAGGGGCCTGGCCCGGGACGTCTGGGGCGGGGACAGAACAGCTGCCGCAGGAATGCAGGACGGAGGGGAGGAGTTCATGAAAAGACTAGCCCACTGCACTGGGCCTGTGGGAAGCAAGTCGGCATACTTCTCCGAGTTAGAAGTCTTCTTGGGAGCTGTCTTCTGCGTGTGACTTCCATGCATAGTAATGAGACTGTGTCAAACTGCATCTGATTTTCATATAACTGACTATAACCCCAGACAGACAGCTTGGATATAATTCAGAAATAGATATACATTCCTAAATTATATACACATACACACACAACACATATATACTCATGTGTATCTGTTTATGTATATATGTGTGTGCATGTGCATGTATAGAATAAATCAAACTAAACAAACAAAGAGTAAAAGGTTTTTCTGCATTAGATCAAAAGAGAAAATATACTGGGACAAAGTTAGCAGATTCAGAGTGAAGCCCACAACTATTCTAAATGTGTGGCCCTGGCCTAGTGATTAAACTTCTTCAGAGCTCATTTTCTCCCCTGTAAAGTTGAACCCAGAATTCACTTACTTAAACCACGAGAGAGGGGAAAAGGTGATAAATCAGTGCGGAAATAACAGAGCACAAAGCACACTGCGATGAAGGCTCTGATGGGGGTGTGGGTATAAACAAAGGCTGAGAGAACAGTGAGGGATGAACAATTAACTGCAATAAGGGGAACAAGAAAGGCTTGACATAGAAAAGGCCATCAGACAGACCCGGGAGAGCGAGAGAAGAGCCAGCAGATGGACACCGCAAAGGCAGGGAGGCGCCAGAATGAGCCCAGGTGGATTCGCAGAAGCCAGGCTGTGCTGAGGGCAGGGCCCGGGCTCTTCCAGCTCCAGGACTGCTTTTTCCAGCAATTTCCAACAGCCGGAAAATAATGGGCAAACTTGGTGCTGTAATTTCATCAACCAACCCAGTGCTAGGTCACTTTTTTCAGTTTCAGCAGCTCATAAATATCGAACGTGGGTAAAGCCTCTGTCAGAATTCCTCCTGGCTGGTTTTAAAGTAAAAGAAGCGGGGTGTCAATTGTCAAAGGAGAGTCTGACCCTTCCATTCGTCTTACTCCGACTGCAGGAGGTTCTGGGGCCACTTGGTGGAAGGGCTGACGGACCTCTTTGAAAAATATTGCTGCTCAGAGGCCGGAATTTAAATTGGTTCCATCTTAGGAAAGAAGAACACACTAACAATGAACTTCTGATTAACCTTTTAGGAGTGGGCCGAGTTTTCACTCTCCTAGTAGAATTCACGCAGTGAGTCCCTGGCACAGAGCGCCCCCCCGCGGAGCACCCCCTCCCTGTCTAGGGCGGGGTCTCGGAGCACCTGAGCGAGCAGGAAACAGTGTCCAGCCGAACTGCAAAGCAGTTCCAGGCTCTGCCCGGCGCGCAGTTGCGGTCCACCCGAGGGAGCAGCGGGTGCTCTACTTTCGGAAGGAACGGCAACGCTGCGTCTTCCGTTTAGATCAGAGTTCAGGATCCCAGGACTAAGCCTCAGACTGATCAATCACATATCATTGCCTCTCCTTTCTGGAAAATGTTTCTCTCTGTTCATTTTTTTTTTTTTACGACTTTTGCAAAGCTTCCCAAAGACAAGACTTACAGGGCATCCTAACGTGGACACCCCGGTTCCTCCCCAAAGTAGAGAAGGAACCATATATTTTTTAAGATTTTATTTATTTTTAGAGATGGGAAGGGAGGGAGAAAGAGAGAGAGAGACATCAATGTGTGGCTGCCTCTCACACGCCCCCTACTGGGGATCTGGCCTGCAACCCAGGCATGTGCCCTGACTGGGAATCAAACCTGCAACCCTTTGGTTCCCAGCCCGCTCTCAATCCACTGAGCTACGCCAGCCAGGGCAGGAACCATATTTCTATTTCATGAACTGTATGCCATGCACAGGAGCCTTGAAAGGTGACTCCAAAGAAGAGCACTTCGCCGAATTCTACGTTGCCATGGAAGGAGTCACGGGCCTACAAAGATGACTTTTCTGGGTTTTTTAAGGATGTCTGCAGCATGAAAACTTCAACAGGGAAACCGCCTCCCTGTTGGAGATGGTTATTTTATATATAGGTTAGAACATATTTACAAATTATAAAGATATGTATTATAAATATATATATCCCTGTTGGAGACGGTTATTTTATGAAAATACATAATATATATTATATTCGTATTATATATAATTTATAAATAATATATTTCCAGGCTCTTGCTATGTCGCTTGGCCTCATTAAATGGGCATCACCTTTAGATTTGATTCTCAACCCCAACGTGTTAACTAGGTATCATTTGGGAAATAGCTGATGTCATGAATGATCACCCCTTCCCTCAGCAATCCCTATTTTGCCATCAATAAAATATTCAACTTGGATGCTGCAAAGCAACAGAGTTTTTTGTTTCATTTTGCTTTGTTGTTAGATGTCCAAATAAAATACATCTTTAAGATCTCACAGAATCACAGACTCAGAGATGGGGCTGAAAGGAGCCTTTATTCGCCAGGCCCAGGCTCCCTGCAGACTCCTCATTTGCAAACCACGCACAAGAACAAGTGTGTGTGCACGGAGCGCTGGTGCACGGGCAGAACACACCGACCTGACGGGATCTCAACGGCAGCCCGCTGGCCTGCAGAGGACACGCTGTAATTGCCCGAACCTCGTTAGCCTCCCATTTCTCCCACATTTTTGTTGGCTGTATTTCTCCCACACAAGGGAACTTTAGGAAAAGCCTTTATCATTACGTGAAGTAGCAGCGGAAAAGGAGAAGGCAGGTTCAAGTGTGTTTTCTCTTCAGCCAGTTTGTCACCACTAACTCATTGTCCATGGGCATTATCTGGAAGAATTCGTGATTTTGAAGCTGTTTAACCTGAAGTGTGTTTCTCAACTAATACATAAACTTGTACCACACAAAGAATATCCCTGGCAAAAGAGACCCTACAGATGGGGTGAGGGGGCCCCGTGTTGGCGTTGTCAAATGCTGGGAGGAGTCTGGATTCCCAGTCACACTCACCATGTGTCCCCTTTTTATTTGTGAGTCTGATATTCTGGCTGATCATGGATCACACTCCTTCCATGATAAGTAAACCTCCTAGCTGATCAAAATCTGCTTGATTTTCCATTATTTCCTCGGACAGCAGCTTCTTCTGAGTCATATTGTTGTAAACTTACTCACCAAAGGAAAGATCACTCCAAATACAGTGCCTTGGACATGGAGTGGATACAAATGCCTTGAACCAATTTGGACACCTTCCAGTCATGACTGTTAGAAGTATTTACCCAAAGCGTTAAGGACCATGCGAGCCAGCTGGCCTGTTGCCAGAACAACAGCAAATCAAAAAATGCTCCCAGGCACCAGGAGGCTGATGGAAAAGGAAAAACGCATTTCCCAGGAAAAACATCGAGGTGCACACGACTCCCGAGCTCTGCGCAGGCCCAGTGGAAGGGAGGAACAGAAAGGTACTCGGAGATTTGCAGGCAGTTCACCATAAACGCCACAAATAGTGACCTCTACGCTCGCAAATGAGAAAATTCTCAGGACGACTACCTTGCTCCAGGCTTCCTCTCACACACACATTCCCAAAGGGTTTGGTGCAATGAGTTTTTAAAAAAAATAATTAAAGCCAGCCCATGAAAGCCAAAGCAAACTATTCAAGAATGTGGGGTGGCTGACCGCTGTCAGAGGGGAGGGGTGTTGGGGGGCTGGGTGAAAAAGGCTCATGGACTTAGAAGTGCGCATTGGTTGTCGCAGAGCAGTCACGGGGATGCAAGGTACAGCCTTGGGAATAGTCAGTAACATCGGGATAACCCTGTGCGGGGCCAGGTGGGTGCGTGAAGCACCGTGGGGATACTCTGTAAAGTACATGATTTTCTTGCCACTTGGCTGTACATCTGAAACTAAAACAGAATAATATTGAATGTCAACTGTGATTGAAAAAAAAAAGAAAGGGTGGGGGTGGTCGGGAAAGAAAGAAAAGCAAGTTGGTAGGCAAAGTGGTGACAGAAGCCGCTCTACTGCCTGGTATTTTTACTCCGAATTTCGATTCCCAGTGAATTTAGTAATACTTCGGCTAAAGCAGGAAGCGCATGCCCTGCACAGAGCCAGCCCCGCAGCGGGGACGGTTCTGCTTCCCAGGGAGCCTCACACAGCGGGTGGGAGCTTTAGGTCTAGCCCTGGGATCTGTGGCAAACGCGTCTCTAAGTTCAGGATTTCTCTCTGGAGCGCTTTTTGTCTTGAAGGACAAAGTGGTCCTTCAAGGACCACTTTATGGTGATTAGCTCTAATCGTTAGGAAGTCACCCCTGGGCTCCTGAATGACGGGAAGTTCCATTTCCTTTGAGGGAGGCACTGGGGTAGCAACAGAACCAATGTTATCAATGGAGAGAATGATCCCCAAGGTTCCAGAGGAAAGCTGTTGGAATACAAGTATGAACTTGGATTCTTGACCGTTTGTGAATTGAAATATTCTTCTGCTGTAGTACATAAAGAGAAGAGAAAGCAGAGTAAAATCGCAAGCTAACAAATGATGCACTGCATGTATGTACACGCATGTATCTTCTTCCCCACCCCATGTAGGCGGTGAGACTGTTGGGTCCAGATAGGCCAGCTCTTCACATGCTTTTCTGAAAGCCAAAATGAATATTTACCCCCATTGAGTAAGTGTCCCTGGGAACTTTCCAGAAAGAAACTCTGACACTAAAAATCGGTAAACAGCTAGCAAATGAACGACGACTCAGGTAAAGTCCAAACTTGAGAACTCGCACAGCCTGTGCTTCTGTCCCACTCCCTTCCCGGCCGTGCTGGTGAGGCAGCTGGTCAAGGGAACTGCATCTGCCAGCGTCCGGGACTCTGGGTCTCGGGAGGCTGCTCCCCTCTCCGCACACAGGTCCGTCCGCCAGTCCGGCTGTTCCTGTCATCCAGGAATCAGGTTCTGGGAAGAGGCCTGAATCCTGGCCAGAGGGGAAGGACTCCTGAGGCTTCCCGCAGGTCTTGCTGAGGCGGAGGTGGGCAGGAGCAAGGGCAAGGAGAAAGCAGGCCCGTCCCCACCATTGTAAGTCTGTCTATCCCTCCGTCCATCCCTCCCTCTGTCAAAGCAGAATACACTAGAAATGAACAGGCTGAAGCCTCAATGTCCTTACCTGTAAACTGGAGATAATTATACCATCTCTCCCATCTCAAAAGCTCACCCTGAAAATCCCAATGCGTGTGATTCACCTGCTGTCAACAATATCTGTCCCCCCAAACTCCTGTGCTGAAACCTAATGCCCACTACAACAGTATTGGGACACGCGGCCTCTGGGAGGTAGTTAGGTCAAGAGCGTGGGGCCCTCAGGAGTAGGACCCATGAACACCCCCATAAAGGAGACTCCACAGAGCTCCCCACCCCTCCAGCCCCCCAAGGACAAAGAGAAGACAGCTATCTATGAACAAGGAAGAGTATTGTCAGTGCCTTGATCTGGGACTTCCTAGCACACAGAACCTGGAGAAATTTCTGTTGTGCATAAGCCACCCAGTCTGTGTAACTGTAACAGCAGCCCAAATGGTCTAAGACACCGCCCACCCACCGCATTCTGCCTTGAGCGGCTGTTTGCAGACCACAGGACTATAGGGACTAATCTCCCTTCTCTTCTCACCTCCCATGAGGCCGCTGAGTCCCCTGGACCTACCTTTCCCCATGAACATGGAAAGAATGCAGTTTGTTAGCAGTAAGAAAATACACACTATGTGTCTTATCTCGGACCTCAAAGCTGCCTCTTTCCCAGAGTAAGAGAAGCTTCTTTCTTTTCTTTTTTGAACACCTTTTGTTTTAGTTGGGTTTTTTTTTGTACTTTTTGCCATTACCATTTGGTCCCCTTACACCTCCCACCCCCTGCAATCACCACACTGTTGTCCATGTCCATGAGTCCTTTTTCCTTCTGGCTTAATCCCTCTAACCCCTAACCTCCCCACCTCCCTTAGCTGTCAGCCTGCCCTCTATCTATGAGTCTGTCTCCATTTTGCTCGTTGGTTCAGTTCGTTCATTAGATTCTATATGAGTGAAATCATATGGTATTTGTCTTTCTCTGACTGACTTATTTCACTTAGCATAATGTTCTCCAGGTCCATCTATACTGATGCAAAGGGTAAAACTTTCTTCTTTCTAGAATAAAGTTATTTTGGAACCATCACTTAATTTACCATCATGTTGTAATTGAATTGGGCTCCATTATATAGACTTAAAACATTCACATTGGAATTCACCTTGCTCGAACAGCCACGGGGATGTAAAGTACAGCATAGGGAATATAGTCAATGATATTGTAATAACTCTGTATGGCATGGGGGAGCACTCCATAAGTTATATAAATGTTTAACCATTGTGCTGTACACCTGAAACTAATGTAATATTGAATGTCAACTACAGTTGAAAAATAAAAAAATTAAAAAGATATAGTCTCAAAAAAAAAAAAAGAAAACTAAATGTACCTGGCCCAACATTCGCAGACGTATCTTTAGAAATCTGTTCTTCAAAATCACTGCATTCAGGGTAAGAAAAGCTGACAGTGCAAAGCACTGTTCTGGCTCTGCCAACCTGCCAGCCTCCCGGTCGGTCTGCTCTTCCTCCTGAGTCTGTGCCCGGTGCTAACCAGCTGCACCATCTGCAGTGCATCCCACCCAGGCCCGAGAACCGGTTCCCTGCTGCACCCCCTCCAGTCCCGGGACATTCTGCAGAACCGCGCTTCTCTGTTTTCAACAAGGTCACAGAGCTGCTCAGTTGGACACGGGAGAGTTATTCCTCAAAAGAGAATCTTTTCCTACTTTATTTCTTTATTATCTCCCCTTCCCCCAAATAAATACATTCCAGTGTTCCTTTGCAGTCAGTTTAATTCAGGGGTGTCCAATGCATTTTCACCGGGGGCCACATCAGCCTCACAGTTGCCTTCAAAGGGCTGAATGTAATTTTAGGACTGTATACATGTAACTACTCCTTAACTAGGGGCAAGGAGCTCGGCGCTGCCCCGGGGTAGAAACAAGGTGCCGGGCCGGATAAAACAAGGTGGAGGGCCGGATTCGGCCCGCGGGCCTTGTGTTTGCTACCTGTGCTTTGATTCACTCCACTGGCCTACTCGGGTCTCGTTACTTCTATTACGAGCTTCCATTATTTGTAGTGGAGGCGACAGAGGACACTCACAATGACAGACACTAAGAAGTACATGGTGTCTGTGTGTGCATACAAAACATCCACAACTGAGAATTATTGGATCTGCCAGGACTGTAGGGTGTGCTCAGTTCAACCCACTTCCATCCCCATTACGTGCCTGACAAAACTGAGCTAGCATGGCTGACGTATTCCGGGTCTGCACTTTTCTCGCCCCATCAGCACACATCCCAGACCGTGTTCAGTTCCTCCTACTTCCCTCTGCTCCGCCCGGGCCTCCTCCTGCCCTGTTGCGGAGGCTGCTCGCCACGGGCTGCACTCCCACTAGTCGGTCTACTGCCTTCCGAGGACCTCCCTCCCACAGTGCCTGAGCTTTTCACGTGGGGGTTCCTGAGGACAGACCCCTTCTCATTCTCTAAAAATAAACAAACTTACAATGCGCTGCTGCAGGTGAAGCAAAGGGCCAGTTTCCATTGGAATGAGAAGAGAGAAAACTCATTTTTGAGTCAGAATGGGAGCTCCCATCCGCCATCATGTCCTTGGCTTCTAGAGCAGAGCCCGCACGTAGTAGATGCTCAGGGAATGCACGTGCAGACTGCGCACGTGCAGACTGCCGGGGAACCCCGAGGGCCAGGCGGAAGACAGTGAAGGCAAACCCCATCACAAGTCGGGGCACCCGAAGTGTGGCACCAGCTCTGGCGGACTTCCATTATGTGGCTGTGGGCAGGTTTTTTCCTCGGTTAAAATCAACTGGGCAGCACTAAATTATTTTAAAAATATTCGCTATTTTAAAATTTCTATGATGATAAAATATATGAATTACAGCCGTAGGTTGAAAGGTCTCTGAAGAGGTTTGTGGTCCAGCCACCCACACCTTTCCTCTTCATCATATTTCCCGAAAGATGACTGCCCGCTTGGAAAATTTCCAGGAAAAAAATTTCAGTTTCCTATTGTCATCTACTCTAAGACTTTAGCTTTAAAAAAAATCATTCTCAGATTTAACATAAAATCTATTTCTATGCTGATATGCTACTAATCAATTTAGGACTCAAATATCCAATTATGAAATTCCACCATCCTCATAATCTTGGAATGTAATTTTATTTCCAATGCAAGTATTAAAAATATGGGCAATAGGCACAAAAACATTTCCCGTGAAGTCGCATCATTGGCTAAGTCGTTCAGGTTGTCTACTGTGCTTCTTGTTAAATATATACTGGTAGCAGGGCTTGATTAGTTTTCTACCAAGAAATACATGTTTATTAAATTATATCTCATTCACCAGGACTCCTTATTTATCTTAGTAATTTTTAATGGAAAAGTAAATGAAACATCATTACAGAAATGCTCACAGAAATGGCAGTAATTTTATTTAAATTAAATAAAGAAAAGGTTAAATAAACATTACAATCTCTCAGGAATTATAGTATAAGCTTTAAAATTATAAATCTCCCCCTTATTTTTCATAACATAGTCTTAAAATATTCATCAGTGTGGTATTGAAACTAAGTTATCATTAATTATTTTCTGGCAATTTCTTTGCTTTCCTACAGTTTAAGTTAGAAGGTATGCCAATTTCCAGTTCAGATATTATTTCAAATATTACTTTTTTTTTTTGCACATTCTAGTTTTCCATCCAGTACCGCATTGTAAGGCACAGCTACACGGCCTCCACATAAGCCAATGCCGGGCACTGCTGACATTCCCACCTTCTATCATTTCCAGATTTGAGGGTCTGTGTGTGGGTGTGTATGTGTGTTTCAGAACAGACTCACACACATGTTGTCATCAAATACCTAAAACACAGAGCTCGGTCTCATACCCATAATGAAGCAGGGACCATGGAAAAAATCTGCCTTCCACGGTGAGAAATGGCTGTAGCCTTCCACAAAGCCAACATTTGGGTAATCTCATTACCTATTTGAAAACAGACCTCCTGTGGGGGGAAATAATTAATCGCCATATTTTGACAAAGTTTCAATCTATATCTGAATTAATTACTAAAATCTAAAGTTATCCCCCCCATCATACATTTTTTGGATGCAAAAGTAAAACAAACAAAAAACCCTAAGGAAGTACTATTAAACTTAATATAAATAACAAGTCATTTGAATAAGAAATGAGCTCATTGTTAGCATGATCATGTAAAATGAAGCTCCTTTCCGCCTCACAGCCTGGGTTAAAAAAACATTAACACCATTCTCATGACAGAAGCAGACTGACAAGAAAAATCCAGCAATTGGAGTAAGCTCTGTCCAGAGTCATTGCCAGTTTCATCGTTCAAGTCAGTGTCTGTAGTTGGGTAGGAAATGCAAACACAGATCGACATTCATTTTTTTTTAAGACTCTGCTTCCAAAGAGCAGCCCTGAGCAGTTCCATCAGAATCTGCTTCGGAGGAAGTGGCTCTTGGTGCCTGGACACCGTGCCCCTGATGGGAAGAGGAGACCTGTGCACGGGAGGGATTATTTCTGTCCCCTCGTAGGTATTTGACTTGGGGACGATCTTGAAGGTAACACTCATTCCCTGGGCGTTTCTATTCTTCTCAACGAGGTCCCTCAGTCTGTCCTGCTAGCACTCATTTGCTTCCCTAAGGGTAGATGCTCATGCCGTCCCCTCGATAAATCTTTGTGCCTTTCCTTTCCTCTGAGCTCAGTGCTGGAGGGAGAATTAAAACGAAAACATACACCTTCATGGTACTGATGAACTACTGGGAAGAAGACAACATCAAAAAATTGTATAGCCCTGGCTGCATAGCTCAATTGATTAGAGCATCATCCCAGTATTTGGCAAGGTTGCAAGTTTGATCCCCGGGCAGGACACATGCAAGAGTTAACCAACGAAGGCACGTTTGTAGAACAAATTGATGTTTCTCTCTCTCTCTCTCTCTCTCTCGCTCTCTCTCTCCTACCCTTTCTTCTCTCTCTCTGAAATCAATCTGTAAAAATTATGTAGATAAACATATAGCCAGTCAAGGGTGCTGAGGGCAAAATTCCCTAAGGAAATGACCATCAAACTGATGGTCGTTTAAGTAAGGGGCACAGTCTCACCACCTGAGAGATGATGAACGTGGCCGCTGATTGCAATCAAAGCTGGAGAGGTAAACAGGTGCCAGGCCATTCAGCTTTGTGAGGAAAACGGTAAAGACTTATGCTCGGAGCACTGGGGAACTACTGAGGAGTTCTGTGCAGATAATGAATGAAATACCCAGGTCTGAGTTTAGGAAAAGGTCACTCTGGCCCAACGTGGTCAATGGGCAGGGTAGGGGAGAGGGTGAAACTTAGCCAGCCGGCCTGCCAGCCAGGCGCAGCCTGCCCCCTACCCCCGACCCTACTTATAAGACACAGCTGCACCCCCCTCAAGTGAACCTGCAGATCCACAGTGGAGGTTGGGCTGTCACTCAAATGATGCCAAATAAGGCACTAGAAGGCCATTTAAAGAACACACCAGAGCCTAATTATGCCAGTTGGTTTTCATTGATTAATAATGAAAGGTAATTATTTCCTTACTGACTGGCACTCAAATGAGTATCATTAATATAGCTTAATTATGAAACATTTGGTTTCTTCCAGATTCCCTACTAATCTACCAGCTATTAACTATAGGGAATACTTTTTATTGCTTTTAGGCTGATCAATGGTGTTTGTGGACTTAATATCCTGCAGATAAGAATCTAAGTTTAACATGCAAAATTATTGCATCAGGCATAGGACTGTTCCAACAGCTGGTGATGCCTTTGTGGGGAGGAATAAGCAACTCCCAAAGCAAACTACTTGCATAATTAAGAGCCATTCCAAACTTCCTGGAAACAAAGCTAACTTCAGGTGCCGACTATGATGACTCAGCACCATGATACCCGAGTACCCGCAGTTTCACTTAAAACCTGCAGGTTGAGGAAGAAATAATGTGCTTATGCGACTAGAGTAAGTGGTGAAGTCAGGATTTAACATTTTAAGTAACTGACTTACCTGTCTAGTAAATTTAAGTAACCTACTTATGTGGTATACTAGTCTGCTTGGCTGCCATAACAAAATGCCACAGCCTAGGTTGTGGGTTCGATCCCAGGTCGGGGCACACACAGGAAGCTGCCAATTGCTGTTTCTTTCTCACATCGATTGTCTGTCTGTCTCTGTCTCTCTCTTCCCCCTTCCTCTCTGTCTAAAATCAATAATCTTCAGGCGAGGATTTAAATAATAAATCCACTAGCCCTTTTGGATTAGGGCCCAATACTGACAACCTTGTTTAATCTTTATCACCTCCCAAGCCCCATCCCCAAATACAGTCTCAGGGCTCAGCGCTCCAGCATATGAATTTGAGGGGGACGGAAACATTCAGTCCGCACAGAACGTGTGGCGAGAAAATGGTAAGAGTGGGGTTTGAAGAGGACTGAAGCCCATGATCAGTCCACTTTTCATGCCGTCCCTCTTACGGCAGAAGGGGTAGTGGTTTGAACTTCAAAAAACTGGAACCTTACTAGTGTGCTAAGATAATGGAACTTATTTATCAAGTCTCTAGCCCGGCCAGCCAACAGAGAAGGAGCCCATTCATCTCACTGGGCCTGTGTCATACTCATTAGTCCTTCCATTTCTTCTTTACCTTGCTTATCGACCCTTTCTAAATGAAACTGAGTGAAATTTGTCATGATTATATTGCAAACTCCCCTGTCCAGCATTTCACACCAGGGAGCAAAGTTTAATAAAAACCTTTGGAACATAGGGTACCAAACAGCGGCATTTAGCCTTGGAGACTGAAGCATAAACAAGTACATAATTCATTATTACACTGGACGTAGTCAAAGACTAATTTATTAGTGCCAGGAAGCAGGTATTACGTGATATGATTTACATAGCTTCTCCAGTTTGGCATCGTTTTCTTTCAAGTTAGAGCTTACCGGAGAGGCTGGAAGCAAAAACCCTCTCTTTAAAGCAGAAATTGGCATTAACTGGTTTCGAACAAGTGATGGTTAAAACTTGTATTAATAAGTAACCCTTGGAAGACTTAAAATTATCCTGAAACTAACATAACGCCCCCAATACATACTAACTTAAAAAATAAAAACCTCTACATTACTTTATTACAAATCTTTAAATAAAGTAGGAGAGATTACAGAGCTCGGAACTTTTATCCTTCGCTGACTTCATAAGATTAAGAATTAGCAAATATTGGTTTTGCATGTGCCAACCAGAGAACTTTTGAGCAAGCTGTTTTAAAACACATGTTTATTTTACCCCACAATATGAAAAACAAAGAAGTTTCTTGGGCAGCAAAAGTATTCACTGGGGACAATTATATTTCCTGGGCTTTTTGTAACTGCTGTCACTGCTGAAGTCATTGCAGTAATTACACACAGCATCAGTTTCCGTAAGTCTGCACACGAACCACCCACAGGCATATAAAAATGCATGCACGTATATATCTACATGCACGCACACAAACACTCATATATAGGGATGCACGTGCGTACACAACAGGTGTGCACGCTCACACAGGCACTGGGACCTAACAAGAATATGGACCCTATTTTCAGTCTTTTACTTTTTATAAGGCAGCTATTTCTGCCATAAAATCAAGACACTTGGTTAGGGCAAGCACACAACCACACGTGACAAAACGGCCCAAGTCATCATTTCAATTGCTTAGCAGACGAGAGATCTCGCGTCCCATTCGCCTCCTGCTCCCAACACATCTTCTCCTGACCAGTTAGCATGAGTTGCCCGGGGACGGTCACTTCGTGTGTCCGCTGATTGTGGAGGATGAGCCACATGTAAGCAGTCTGAGCCACGGAGACGAGAAGGGCTTCCCGGGGGAGGTTCATCCGTCTGCCCTGGGAAGAGTGCAGCCGCAGCTGCCTCGAGAGTGTGTGGGGGGAGCCTTGGACAGACATGAGTGGAAGAATGAAGTCAACTTTCAGTCTGGGTGTCAGAGAGAAAAATTCCTCCTGGCCCGATCAATCTAAAAACCTTTCATGGGGTTTAGCCTATAAAATGGAAAACTCTCCATGGACAGCTGTCTTTAATCAAAAGTGTGTTCATGTTCTACCCCACATCACCACGACCACAGCAGGGCCTTAGGGTATGCACGAGCATCTTCTAGGGTGGACGAAACACATTTTCGTTGATATCGCACTTGAGCCTGGAAACGTCCATGTGGGCTGGGGTTAAGTGTGTATTATAATCTCCATTTTCCCAACAGGGAAACTGGGGCAGAGAGGCCGAGGGTCATAGGGTCAGTCAGCAACTTGCTTGGGTTACCAGTGCCATTTTTTTTTAAGTAAAAAGTGGAAGATACAGGCAATAAGCTTAGATAAACCCCAAAGTTCGGGAGTTACATGAAACTCAGTAATCCATTATGTGTAAACAACATCACAGGACAATAACAACGCATCCAGTGAAGTACCCGGAGGAGCTGGGAAACCATCACAATGTTTAATACATTAATGTATAGCCGTCTGACTTGTCTTTGGCAAAACCAAAATGCATTTGAACTTACCACACACCGCTAACAGGGGTCTAGTTGTACAGGTTAATGCATCACATACTAGCTTTGAAATATGGGGAATCACACGACAGCTTGGATCTCCACGTTCCTGTCTACAAAACAGGAGTCACACCACCACCGGAGTCAGGGTGGTTATGAGCAATAAATTAGATATTGATGTAAAGCACCCAGAACACCCTGGACACGGAGAGAGCTCGTTAACTTATTTTTCTCATTGTCATCATACGTAACATACATCACCAACTTGACAGCGTAAATAAATTTTTTAATAGAGCAAGGCACAAAGGAGCATTCACTCAGGGCGAGAGGTCCTCCACTTATCAAGCACACATTTCTCAACTTGCAAAAGGTAAAATCCTATTAACTCAAACATACGCCACTTAAACCTCATGCCAGGCAGCTGCCAATTAACGACACAAAGCAGTCCCCCCCCTCCCCTGCCCTCAGCAGACACAGCAAGAAGCCACAAGGAAGGGGAAGGAGGGCAGGGATCCGAGGAGCCTTCTGCCTTCTGCAGCAAAGCGCAGGAAGAAGGGAATAAATCTCTGGTAATGACCTCTTGGCTCCCTGGGGAAGGCCAGACACATCCCCACTAACGATGCAGCTCCCAAACAGGAGGGAATGGAGAAGGAGAGGGGAGCTTCATTAAACATCCCCGGAAAATGAATTAATCCTCTGCCACCCCCTCCCTCCTCGACACCCCGTCCCCACTGCAGGTGTCTTGTACAAGTAGCCCTTTGCAGGGGGCGGGGGGGGGGGGCGCTGCTGTGAACAAGCCCTGCTCCCCTCCACCCGACCCTGAGATTCCCCTCTTCAAAGACAGAGTTCCCTTTGATTTCATATAACAACTAGTTTACAGACAAAGGTGTCATTTGCTTACTCGCAGTTTCTGGCATTGGAGACACAGGATTCAAATAGTTTGAGACTTTTAAGGCAACCTAGTTCAGTTTTACAAATAAAAAGGCCTCCAGGAGCCAGGAAGGTAACACCACCGAATGAAGTGGGCCGGGTAGAAATCGTGGTTCACTTTGTTGACTGTGTGCCACTCATAAAGAAAAGCCCAATTGTCCAATCTTTCCATTTTCGCAAGATAAACTGAAAAAAAATTTTTTTTCAAATGTTGACAACTAATTTAAAAAATAATTAAGCTCCGTACCCACATGCAGAGAAAACTCACCTACAGATTTCCAGCTGGGACCTCCAACTTAGTCCAATAGGTTTCAAATAAATAAATAAATAAATAAATAAATAAATAAATAAATAAATTAAAAAGGGAAAGAAAAAAGAACCATCTGGGAGCTTTAAATGTGCAGCCTGCCTCCGCTTTCGCCTCCGATGGCAACTGCCAATTCTGACTTAGCTGGGCCCAGGTAAGCTTTCAGGTGATTCTAATAGGCGGCTGAGTTGCAAACCACTAATCTGGCCTAATCTATTAATTCTACAGATGAAGCAACGGTGATCCAAACCGTGATACAGCAGCCTGCGGCTAGCAGGAGAGAATGAACACGGCTTATCCCCACGTGCCCTTAACAAAACTCTTAATACAAGAGCAACTGTCTTGCCGACTGTTTTGGAGTCTGGGCTACAATGTACGAATATTTCCAGTGCGTCCTCAGCACGACTGTGCATTTTCGACGCCAGAGTTCCTTTCTCCTGAACCCAGTGAGCACCATGCAACAGAGACTCGGGCCCAGGAACGCCAGGAAGGCACAGGGCCCGTGAGGGGAGGCGGCACCTCCGTAAAAACTTGGTTCATAAAGGACCTTAGGATCTTCAAAGTTCTGTTGCCAGAGAGATCAGGAAAAAAGTTCCACGGAAGCTCAAAAATCAATCCCAGAGAAATGGCAGTGACCAGAACCGATTCAGAGAAAACACGTTGTGAGGTCTCAGCTTTCTAAGGAAGGGGAGGGTCACTTAGTCCCTTCGACCCTCCTCTTTGACCGTAAGCAAAGGCACAGCAAACTGGTCACAAGGACCCATCCCATCAAGCGTCAAGCTTGCTTCCCCCTCAACAGCACGGCAGGGAACAGGCACCTGTGTCCCCCTTATCACCACCACCGACGCGGTGCGTTTGTATTTCCCTGGAGCAGAACCCTGGCCAATACCGTGAGCCACGCCTTCAAGATGCTGTCCGGTTTCTCGACCACCTGTGACAGAAAAGTGCTACGGCACTGGTCTGTTGGCACTTGAAATATCCCTCTTCACACACTACAGGGGACGACTGTCCTGGAAGATGGCACCGAGAGCTGGGTTATATTTACATCTCATAAGATCTGGTAATAAAAGCCAGGCTTCCTTTCATCCTATGAAGGTCTTGGCAAAATCCTACTCATTGGGCAAGAGGAATCAAGTGATTATTGCTCACTTGGCCTATTATTTTAAAATACACCTCTGCCCTACCTGGCAACGCAGTCCAAGCGTCTCTCTCCTTCATAGGGAACTGTTGTTCTAAAATAACAAATAAGGTGAAGGTATTAAGCAAAAGAAGAAAACCTCATAGACACAGACGACAGTACGGCGATGACCAGAGGGGAAGGGAAGTGAGGGGAGGTAGAAGAGGGCAATGGGGGGATAAATGGTGATGGAAGGAGACTTGAGGTGGCAGACACACCATACAGTACACTGATGATGGATTACAGAACTGTGCACCTGAAACCTATATAATTTTATTAACCGCTGTCACCCCAATAAAATCAATAAAACTTTTTTAAAAGAAGAAAATAACAAATCTGATCGAGTTACTTACCTACCTAAGAAATTCTGGTGTAGCTACGTACTGAAAAGCCCCGGGAAAAGTCCCATCTGGACCCACTCTACGTTCCAGACGCATCTCCCTCATCTACTCTCCTGCGTCCTCTGCTCCAGCCACTTCAAGTCACTCATTTCCTAACCCACCGTCTGCTTCTGTGTTTCCATGTTTCTGGGTTGTCCCTGTCCCCTTTTCTATGTCCTCTGGCTTCTTGGAGAACTTTCAAGGGGAATTATCCCCAATGACATGTTCTGGTAAGCCTTCCATGACTCCCCCAGGAGTAATGAGTCTGGCTGCCTCCCCCTGTCCTGTCTCCCCTCGTGGGGTGGAGACAACGTGGACTTCCTGGGCAGCTCCGCCTCCCGTGACAACGGTAGCTTCTGTCCTCGGTGAGTGTGTGGTGTTTGGGGCTGTTATCACACTCATGCTTTGGCTTCAACTGCCCCATTATGAGTCTCTGTTGTAAAAGAAAAATACTACACGGTCACACGTGAACTCTAAAAAAGTCGAATTTGCAGAAACAGAGTTTGGTCATTATCAGGGGCTGTGAGGGGTGCAACAGGGAGAGATCTGTCAACAGGTGTAAGTCCTAGTGCACGGTATGGTGACTACAGTAAACAACGCTGTCTTGTATTCTGGAAGTCTTCGGGTAGAGTGGACCTTGAATGTCCTCACCACACACGCATACACATGTACAGATAACTATGGGAGGTGATGGATGTGTTAACTCACCTTCATGTGGTCATTATTTTACATCATCATCTATATCTTAAGTTGGCACAGTGTTATTTGTCTATTATATCAATATCTCAATAAGGATCTTAAAGTACATTAGAACAAGCCAACGAACAAAATTAGAGGAAATCCTTGCTCTGGAGGCCCCTGAGCATCAGTCAGTCCCTCCCTGTTCAGCACTGTATATGGCAGAGGAGTAAATGCTGACTGAACCGAAGTACGTTTTCAAATCAGGAGGTACAGAGGCAGTCTCTCCTGATATTTGCCTAAGTCTGTTTTGCTGTGGTTAGAACAAGAAGAAACCAAGAATATTTTTCAAAAAACCCAATTTCCAGCGGAAATTGGAGGAAACAGAAAAGCAGAGTCAGGTCAAATTTATAAATAAAAAAAAAATGGAAAAGCCAGCATGCTTACTGGACCACCAAGCCCTGCCACAGCAGGAGAACACGCTCAGACTGTTCTAGTGCGCAAAGCTAGCTATGGGGTCTCTCAGAGGGGCATTTCCTAGGGACAGCACCAGATGGGACACATCCCTACCGACAGATCTGACTCATGATTGATTCATTTTTCTGCCGCTGGACTTTAAACGATACCACGCTTCCCTCCTAGGGTGCATGAGCAATGAGGTTGCCTTTTAAAGCTTGTATCATCAGACCAAGCCTCTATTAGTCTGAAAGCATCCGACAAGCTTTATCAAACACAGAATAAATCCATCAGTTACTCATCACTAAATGGCCACAATGGACCCACAACCCAGCACATTGCTGTGCTGTGGAGGATATAAAAAAAAGTCAACAAAGACTTTTTCCTTTGATGAAATTAATTAATCAGAATGAGGATTTACCTATTAGGTCCCTTATTTTAATCTTCTCGACAAGAACTTTATAGAGAGCTCACGATCTGCAAGGCACTCTCATGAGGCTACAGGGGAGATGGGAGACAGACACGGGTCCTGAAGGCAGGTCACAGACGGTGAGACAATGCCCACGAGTGACTTAGCTGGGACCAAGTGTGAGTAACGAACGTGCCAAGGAAGTGCCAGGGAAAGGGAAAAGAGGAGCTTCTAGCTGGACAGAAAGGCAGGGCGGGGGAAGGATTGGAATGGAGGTTGACATTATGGCCTTGAAGCTCAGCGTCAAAGGATGTGCAGAACCAGAGAATGCAGTCATGGAAGAGAAAGGCCACTGTGGAGGGAACGACGTGAATGGAAGTTGTCGGGCGAAGACAAACGAGGTATTTTGAGGGCAACGGAGTAGTTCGGTTTCAAGCTCAGCAGGAAACACAGATGGGTGGGTTGGTTGGGGTAGTACCACCGGGCCGTGAACACCAGGCTAAGGAATCTGAAAATCAGTCCCTAGGCCAATACGATGACAATTATTATTTCAGATGATTTAGCAATGGTGAGAGAGAATGAGGGCAGCATAAACAAGGGCTGCTCTGTGGCTGCTGCTTCTGCTCCAACCCAGGTGTCTGAGCTGAAAACGGTGGTGAACCTTCCAATCGATGTCTTCAGCTACCGGAAAATAGAAATCTATTAACTGCATGAGGAGTCTTGCTTCATAGAACTTTGGCTTCAAAGACATGATCAAGAAGCTTCTTGTAATGGATGCTGAGCAGTCTGCATGCTTTCTGTAATAGTGCACAGAACTATACTCAGTGTTACAAAAGAGTGCCAAAAATGTACACAGAAAATCGCTCACCATCCCCAAAGAAGACCAACATGCAGAATAATGCCTATATTCTACATAGCACCTGATATCTATTAAACAGCATGAATGACAAATTGGATGGAGTATTATTATTGTTGTAGAATCCATAGGGGACAATGCTATAACCTCCTCGGTGTGGTGCCTAATTCTGTGTCAACTTGACTGTGCCACAGTGCCCGCATGTGTGGTCAAACATTATATACTCTTTCTGTGAGGGTGTTTTTGCATGAGAATAACACTTACATTGCTAGAATCTGAATAAAGCAGATTGTTCTCCATAATGTGGGTGGGTCTCCTCCAATCAGTTGATGGTCTAAACAGAACAAAGGAATGACCTCTCCTGAGCGAGAGAGAAACCTGCATAGACAGCCTGCAGATTGGAAGTGGAGCATCAGCTCTTCTATGCGTCTCCAGGCTGCAGGCCCACCCTACACGTTTCAGACTTGCGAGCTTCCATAATTGTGTGAGCTAACTCCTTACAATAAACCTCTTTCTAATATATATAAGGTCTGTCCAGAAGGTATCCAGCCATGTAATAGGAAAAACAGAGACATTGAAGGAGATACAAGAAACATGGTACACAGGACAATGATGCCTCTGTCCCCTTCAAAGTAGGCACCTGGGGACCTCACATGTCACCATCAGCTGCCTCACTGTATTTTTCTGAATCTCATCAACAGATTGAAATTTCTTCCCTTTCACAGGTGATTTTAGTTTAGGGAAAAGCCATAAGTTGCAAAGTGCCAACTCTGGTTGTAGGGGGGCTGCGTCACCTGGGTGATTTGATGTTTTGCAAAAAAAACTCTGCACAAGACATATTACGTGAGCGGGTGTATTGTCGTGATGAAGCTGCCAGTCACCAGTTAGTTGCCCATAGCTGCAGCCTTCTGAATCATGTGAATAGTTTCTGCAGAGGAATATTCAAATGGAATGCAAAGTTTGATGCAGATTTGTTGCTCTACTCACTCAGTGATTTTGAATGTGATGGCCACACGGTACACATGCTCACTCAACAGCATCTACTGCCCCCACTGACTAGTACAGTGTAGTCATCATTATTTATGCCTGTGCATTCCAATACACTCTCCTTGGCTGCCAGGTTACATCAATGTCATGCAAACCATTCTCATTATATTCATAATGGCTGGACTTTTTCTGGACAGACCTCAAGTATGCATATCCTACAGGTTCTGTTTCTCTGGAGGACCCTGACTAATGCACTGATAAACACGCCAGTGTTTTCACAATGTGCTCCACGTCTACCTGAGTGTTGTTATGATCATCTTCTCTAGAACATGCCCTTACATTAAATTTATGGGATGACAAACTAGGGCAATGGGCTGGGGTGGGAGTGTCTAGATTTGCTGGGCTTTCTTTGGCAATAGTTATGCCTGTGAGTCCCACACCTTTCATAAGCACTCCACTTAGCCAGAAGTTAACTACATAAATGGCTTTCTACTTAATGCAGAAAGAACAGAGGTAAGGTTTCTCAACTGAAAAACCCGGCAGTGACGATCCTCGTCATTGAATTATAGGTCAAACATTAACAAAGTTTCATATGTGATTTCAATGAATAGAATTTCAACACCATTCCAAGATGATGGACCATGACATGGCCACCAAGTCCAAGGATTTGGGCTGAGGGCCATCTAGGCTTCTTATAGTGACCTAAGCTCCACACTCAGACTTCTGCAGCCAGACCGACGCTATGCCTGCCTAGTGAGCTAGAGTGTTGTCCCTCCAAGGAGGCTGCAGTGAAAAAATCGTCTCCAAAACATCTCCATGCTTCTAATTCAGACTGCATCAGTCAAATCCCAAAGCATCTGCTCCCCAAGAAGTTTGTCCTGAATTCTGCCATCTTTCCCATAATGATCTTTACTTCTTTGCTTTGGACTTCTCATGGCAGAGAGGATGGGCAGGAGGGCGGGCCCAGGACTTGCATTTGTGAAGAAAGACATGAATGACTTCATTTTTGTTCAGTTGTGTGTGTGTGTGTGTGTGTGTTTTGTTTTGTTTTCTAAAGGCACAATTCTCTGACTGCATTCTCTATCTGTGTCCTTGTCTTGATTTCACACCACTAGCATCTTTTGCTACCATGGACTTACGGACAATCACATGAATATAATTCTCTTTTTTAAAAAGCACTGTAATCACCTGGAGAGTTTTAAATGCTCTATGGGCCCCACCCCAATACTTGGACTTAATTAACCTGGGGTGCAGCACCTTGCTCTGGTCACGGACCTCTGTTCTTCCAGTCACGTTTAGTCAACCACTCTGACTACTACCTTCACACAGAACTCCATTTTTGTCTTCTGCCTTTACTTCTAAACCAGCTTAGATTCCTGGTTTATCACTTCAATGGCTCCGCCAATATCCTAAACTCACTTGATGCTGCATCTTCTCATCAAACAAAACCTTAGGCCTAGGTGATCTCACTAACTCTGCATCTGAACAGCTCCAGAAAGGCTGAAACACTTTCTAACACTTTTAATAGTGAACTGATGACCATCAACCTCAACTGGACCTCCAGTAATGGCTAATAATCCTACTAAACTTTACTAATAGGTTCCCTTTCATATTCATGCTTCCTCTGTCCTCAAATATCTGAAATCACCTCCTTCTTTCCCAGTATGCTGTTCCCTTTCTCTCTCTCACTCTACTCTCCAAAGCAGATAGAAGCCATCCCACAGAAGCTCCGTTAACTTGCAGCTACCACACCTGAGGCATCTATCTGCACATGTCCCTCCTTCTTTCCCACTAGTGATGGGGAAACTCAAGAGTTAAAGAATTTTAGCTTTAGTTATAGTTAATAGGCTTTGTGATTAATGCAAGTAGAAAGCTGTTGTTCCAGGAACTTGGAATGCATGACTGGACCTACCTGGACTCCAGGTAGCAATTCTACCTTTGTGTCCCAGGAGGGTTTCAAGAGATCAAGATGGTATCTGAGCCATTGTGCTCCAAGAAAGAAATTTTTGCTTGACCAGGATGCAGAAAAAGAATCCCTGGTCAGCAGATGCAGGGATGCTAGAAAAATTGCCGGACTGCAGCTTTTATCTGATTAATATTTGCCCCTGGATTCCAAATCCTTTACCTACTTTTTTCTCCTCCTTACCAAAAAGGTCAGCTTGTGATGAGATGTTAAGATGGTTTTTAAGGTACATAACCCTCAGATTGCCAGTTTCTGAATAAAGCGCCCATGAAGATTCAATCCTTGTTTCTATTTATTGGTTCTGGTGGTGATAGGCAGCATGAATGCTAACTTTTCCAGTTTCACTAGGATGGAGGGGCAGGAGTCCCCTCTCCTCTCCAATTCCTCCAGCTGTGCTGGTGATCTGCCTGCTTCTGTCTTCTCAGGAATCCTGCATGGTTATTTACCCATCCTTGATTAATCACCCATCCTTGCTGTAACTTCAATTCCGTTGCCCATTCTCTCCATTGCTCTTGTCCCATCAACCTTTAAACACGCTCAAGTCTTGCACCTTTAGAAAACCCTCTCTGAACTTTATTTCCCCTCCCATTAGAGCTCTACCCTTCTGCTTCCCTCGACAGCCAGATATCTTCAGTTATCTATAAGCTCTCCTTAAAGACCTTCGAGACATCCATTTTACTAATCCAAAGGACATTCACAGTCCCTTTTTAGCTTTACCTTTCATCAGCATCTTAAATCATTCTCCCTTCTTGGCCTCTGAGATGACACCCTAGCGTCTACTCCATCCCATTTTTCACTCTTATTTGTCAACTTCTTGTCCACTTAGCTTTTGAATGTTGAAGTTCCTCATGACGCAGACCTGTCCTTCTTGTCTCACTGCATTTTCACTGTCTGTGATCTCACTTATCTTTGTGGCTTCAGTTCTGTGTGTACGCC
The DNA here is from genome assembly GCA_028533065.1 of Trachops cirrhosus. Lineage (NCBI taxonomy): Eukaryota > Metazoa > Chordata > Mammalia > Chiroptera > Phyllostomidae > Trachops > Trachops cirrhosus. The sequence goes on along the minus strand of CM052540.1, from coordinate 186,252,792 downwards.
ACTGACTTCCAGCTTTTTATCTCCAGATACCTCCTCTGATCCAGGACCCAAGACTGCACTGTTTCCGAGTGGATCTCTTAAAAAGGCCTCCAGTTCAAAATGTCTCCACACTAAACTACCATCCCCCAGCCTGCTCCTTGTCACCCTCCAGAATTCCACATTCACTTCAAGCCCAGTACCTGGAGTTACCCATGGTATACCTCTCGCCCAGTCATGTCCAAGTCAGGACTGAGCCCAATCAACTTTACTTCATAAATAAATGGTAAATCTATTGCCCATACATAATAGTAAATCTATTAATTTCTCTCTGCCTTTATCACCACCACCTTGGTCCAAACTACCAACATCTCTGGCCCACAATGGACTCATAATCCATCTCCCTGAATAACTCTTTCCACCCCTCTTCCACCCAGTTTTCATAATAGAGCCAGGTGACCTGCTTAAAAATGTTACTCCCTTGCTTTCAAAGTTTCAAGGTTTTCTATTGCTCTTGTGATAAATAAAGATTGTAACACAGCCTGCAACACTGTGTAAGATATAGCCCCTGTTTACTTCTCGGGACTCCTCTCAGTTAATGCTCTTTCTTGCTCTCTGAACTCTCACCACACTGACTGTTTTTGGTTCTCAACAGCACTGGGTACCTTCCAGCTCCTGCTCCCTCTGCCCACACTGCTCTTCCTTCTTCCTCCCACTTCTACTTCTGTAGGTTTTCAATGTCTTTTTTTGAAAGAGCTCCCTAACCACCAAGCTCCAACCTCAGCCAGGCCCCCTTATTCCTTTATGACTTACAACAGTCCTTAATTATAGTCGGTTAATATCTTTCTCCATCCTGGACCATGAACTCCCAAAAGGCAGAGGCTATTTCTATATTGCTTATCATAGTTTTATAGCACCTGGACCACTGGTCTGCTGGGCACAATGTAGACTGAATTAATGAGTGAGTTTTGAATGAGGGAGTGAGTGAATTATGCTAACAATGGATCTTTATATTCAGACTCTCAATATTCATCTTTATCCTCCCCTGCAGCACAAACCCATGAATCAAGACCACGAGATACTAAGAAGTTCAGTTCAATATGAAAAGTGGTTTTGAGAATGCAGGCTACAAGCTGTATGGAGAGGAAAACACTGAAAAGGAGGACTCCAAGGAGCTGATCTGGGTTCTTCAACCTGGGCCAGCAAAACCAGCATCTCTACTTACATCCATTCTGAATACCACACAAGGACTGGCTGTATCCATTTCATGAACAAATTCCGTAACTCACTTTAAATCCCTTTGTAAATACATGAAGAAAAAATCATTTTCACATATTTTTTTACAAAGGCAAGTATCTGAAATCTTCTATAAGCACTTACAGTGCCCCAAATTCAGTACTTCTACACGTCCTTTAAGTCTTCTCTTTGTACTTTAAATATATCTGTTTCTAGCTTTCAAAATCCATTTAAATTAAGATTATGGTACTATAGCCCAAAGTCTTATACAAATTCTTGGGCTTAAGCTCACAAGATATTAATCAAAGTCCAAGTCACTTATTAAACTGCAAGCGGCTGTAAAGCAGAGTGAATGCAGCTTGTGAGGCAGAGCGAACCAAGACGTGGCTTCACCTGCCAGCCCTCAGGGACCCTCCCCCGCCCTTTGAAAGGCTGAGGGAAACCACTGGGGAAGAGGTTAAACTTCAACTCTGGTTTACATGCTTCCTCAAATCACCTAAAGTGTGAGCACGCTGCTGAGAATTGAAGATTGTGAGGGATACCTTACCAAACAGAATACTTGCTGTCTTTTCCCACGAGGATTTTTTAAAAGCTCAAAATGCTATCTTCAGCAACATGGCTATTATTAATGTCCTTTCCTCTTAAATCATGGATTTTTAAGGCAGTCATCCTTTGACTTACAAAATCCCAAATCCCAGTGAAGCCATTATAACTATTATATGAGTTGGGCATTAATACTTTACTACTTACATTTGGCAGCATTTCTTCCTGAAAATTTTCTCCTTGCCGTATGAAAAATTTGAGATTTAATGAAATTAAGACTATTTTTTAAAAAATGATCAAGGCAGTGTTAGGCTACCTAAGTCAGCTACTTCTGCCTAACAAATCGACCCCAAACTTGACATTTAAGACAACAAACGTTTGCTATATCATACAGTCTAAGTGCAGGGGCCCAGAAGAGACTTAGCTGGGTATTTCTGCCTCAGGGCTTTTCATGAGGTTGCAGACAAGCTTTTGCTGGGAGAGGGCTGCAGCCTTTCTGAGGATGGACCGGGGCTACAGGTTCTGCCTTCAAGGTCACTGTCATGGCGGTTGTGGGCAGCTGCCTCCAGCTGCATGCTGGCTATTGGACTGGGGCCTGAGTCCTTCCTTGTGCACTGGTGGTGGCCCGGCCTCTCCATAGGGCAGCTCAGAGCACGGCAGTCGGCTTCCCCAGAGTGAGTGACCCCAAAGACAGAGCAGCCAGGACAGAGCCACAGTGCCTTTGAACGTCCTAGCCTCTGTAGCCGCATGTGGTCCCTCCCACGTCACTCTGGTCTTTAGAACGGAGTCCCGGAATGCAGCCCATTCTCAAGGAGAGGGAACTTGGACTCCCCTCTTAGAGGAAGGAACGCCAAAAGGCTTGTGGACTCAAGTTTAAAAGTACCACAAAGGCAGCAGTTAGAAGCAGTGAGTTAGCCATGTTTGGAATTAGGAAGTCTGTGTTTTAATCTGGACTGTGCTGCTTACCAACTGAGGGGCCTTGAGTGAACGGTTCAACCTCCCCACGTCACAGTCTCACCAAAAGTTCAATTAGGTAAATCATAGGACTTGCGTGGGGGGTTAAATAATATGATGTGAAAAAGAACTCGGTATAGCCCCCAGTCTGAATAAGCACTTCCTTAATATTATTCCCATACCAGTAATTAGTGAGGCGGCCTGTTCACTGAGTGCCCACTAAGCAGATAATGTACGGTCTTTGCCCGTAGGAGTTCCCAATCTAGCAGCTATGAGAGTAAATCTGAAGTTGGAATAGAAAAGCTGAGTGCTTTTCCCTCTAGAAATCTGAGGGCTTCCTAAAGAAAGGCAGTGCGGAAGCAGTCTATAGGATTAAGGACATGTCTGATGGGTTTAAACACCTTCGTTCGCTTCCTTTCATCAAGAGTGGCTGCTCTTTCTGCTTAAATGTTCTTGGAAGTGCTGCGTGTGAGACAGAGCAGAGCGCTTTGCAGGGTGGAGGGGGGCTGCCTGGCCAGCATGGCCCTCGCCCCTGGATCCCCAGGCCCCCAGGTGCGCTGGTGCACGGTGTGCAGGTAGGTCCGCAGTACCAGATGGTGCCTGTCGCCCCACACGCAAAGTGTTGAAGGTCATGGTTTAAAACCAGGTCGACCTAATGTAGCCATGTAAGTAAACAGTTCCATACATAGGTTTTGAAAGGTAATTGCTGTTTTCCTTTTAAAAATGCACAATGCTCTAGACGTTAGAGTCTGAAGGGAATACCTTTCAGTCGACCCTGACTTACTCAAAGGAAAAAAAAGAGAGAGACCATTTCCACATGACTGTCCCTTTGTCTCTTCTGGGATCTCATCGCGAGCCAATAATTATTGTTCGCAGAGATGGCATTATTAGGTACCCAACTCGGGGCTTCCAACAACTTGTAATCAAAGCAAAAATAAACAAAACCCCTGAAAGCCTGTTCTTTCCCCGGTTCAGAATGAGAGGTTGGAGGCATCTCAGCAGTGGTTAGCCTAGATGGCTGCGTTGTTTACCCGTCCCAGAGTCAGAGCTCACGTGATCTGTAAGAATTTCTCAGTCTACATTTCAATCTCCGGGTGCCCAGGCGACGAAGGGTAATTCTCCTTTGGGCTATTGCAAGTGTAAAGAGTAGTCAAAGATTTCATTAAATATTCCATATCCCTCGTGTAACATTTAAAAAAAAACACAAAAAACGGTAACTATGGAAAAACTGGGCAATGGGGTCAATTACCCAAACTCAAACACATTATAAAATAACAAAATATATGCATTATTAGACAACAGCAGTGTCCTGCTCTGTGGAGATAACAGTCTTGCTTCCAAGATGGTTATCAGCATTGTATCAAAACTCGATTATTAGCACATGGGTGACTTTCTGAAGAACTTTGTGGTCAGTGTATATGGATATCAAGACAGCAGGTTTACCAAAGTCAGGCATGGCAAACAACCCACAGATTCGAGGTGAACACTTCATCCAGATCACTGGGAAATCCACCAGACATCCATGTCTGCTGCTGTCTGACAATACAGACTGGTAAAGATGGCGTGTCCAGCCTGTGACACCACAAATGGGCGCTGGGCAAGCGGAGGAGAACGGGAGTAATTGACTATAGCATTAGGAGTGTAAGCTCCGAAGTCTGAAAACAAATTGTAACCTCTTCTGTGTCCACTCCCACCCGCGAATCCTGGGCAAGTGAGTTACTGTCCCTGGCTCATTCCTTCATCTGTCCAGGGTTCTCAAGACCACGAGACTCAGAGCAGGATTAAATGTGACATGCACAAGCAATGCCAGGCACATCGAAGGGACCGGGTTGTGTCTGATTGAGGGGGTCCTGCTACCTGTTTGACATTTAGGACACATGTTCAACATCAAAGCCCTTTTCAGTCATCACACCATTATGAGTATGTCCCAGCTGACTGATGGGGGCTCAGCGACCCGTACACCTACTGAACAGGGTTTTGTTCTTACCGTCGCTTTCACAGATGTATTTTGTTTTGCGAACGTACCCTGTGTCCAACATCATGCTGGGCGTCAGTATGACTGTATTTTCACGGAGCTTACTATCTAGTGACAAAGACTAGTTAACTGAACACAGGAGAGGGCCCAAGTGTCTGCACAGCTTTATTAAAAACCGTAAAATGAAAGGCAATGTCACATTCTGAACTGAATCCTGAAACAGAAAAACAGACATTCGTGGAAACTGTGGAACACTGCACAAATCGGAGTACAGTCTGGAATTCAGTTAACACTGCTGCACTGCTCTTGGTCGCCTCGTTTTCACAAGTCTACCACGATTCTGGACGCGAACACTGAGGCAGCTGGTCAAGGTATACACAGAGACTCGACACCTTTGCAACTTTTCTGTAAATATGAAGTTAGTTCCAAATAAAAAGTCTATTTTAAAAAAATCTTATTATTATCCAATGCAAACTGCCTGTCCCTTCTCCAACCACATCTCCTCACCCCTGCGGCCACACACTGCCTATCTCTGACCCCAGCACCTGCATCTCTTTGTGCCGGGCTCCCTCTAGCATCTGGAGACTGCTTTGCCCTGCTCAGTGTGAGTGCCCAGGAACTACTGGCTGGTGGAAGTTGGTGGGTAAATAAATATTCAGACATGCCCAGCCTGGGGCTAGAGGAGGCTAAGGTGTGTGTCTAGCCTGGCCTCCCGACGTCTCTCCAGGAAGGTCACAAACGCCAGCTGTCCAGGTTGTGACATGCTTCCCCATGCACCCGTTCTCGGTTCCTGTCCCTGCCTCATTTCACTTTCCCCCCGTCAATTTCTACCTGAATCCTGGTGTCACGGTCCGCTTCGGGGGGAAATCCAAACCAAGACATCACTCCCGACTGTATTTGCTGATGGAGTGAGGTGGCTGCTGAGTCTGTCAGTTCCCGCTCATTGACGGGGACTTACGACAGCCGTCTGGATTGTTCGTGGTTCCGGCAAAGAGCCCCACCCTCCATCCCACAGAGAAATCTCACCAAACTATAAATGCCCTGGGAACTGACACACCGGAAAGCCACGCATTTCTGAATGCGTGGAAGGGAAATAGAGGTTAGGAAGAATGCTAACAAAACTTCCAGCAACTACTAACATGCATGCATGCATTCACTCAGCCAGAACCTACCAAGGATTTTCGATGGGATATAAAGAGAACAAAGCAGAAAAGGTCTCTACTCTCAGGAAGCTGACGTTTTTGTCAGTGGAGATGGACAAAAACCAGGAAAACAAATGAATAAGCAAGATAATATCAGACAGTGGTGAGTGCTGTGAAGAAAGTAAAACAGACTTCTGAGACACCACACCCTCCTTGGGGGAGGTCACCCTAACAGGGACCCAAACACTGGCAAGCGTTGGTGTGACCTCCTCCGGGTTCTCAGGTCCTCCAGAACGTCATCACCAGCGGCTCATCACCAAGACAGTCCTCACTGTGACCCCCGTCACCCCAATGGGCCGACGCCTGACTGCCCCATAACCTGCCCAAAGTACCCCTTGTCTAAGGAGGTCTCCCGCCACGGGCAGACAGCAATCGCTCTTACAAACACATATACCCAGGAAGGGCTTTCGGGGCTGGTTTTTTAATCCAAATGTCCTAAGTCGCCCATAATCATCTGATGTCCCTTGCACTTTTGTTGTACGGCAAGAGTCTAGGCACCCTGACAGAGAAGTCACGAGAGACTAACCTCTGGACAGCACTCTTCTGAAAGCGGGAAATTTCAACAGTTCAGATGAAACCAGGGGTCCTTAGGACTTTGACTAAAGTTTGCTTTAAACCGTAGTGTTAGAAATCACCCCTCTCTCCATACCTCCCTCCCTCTAACTCTCCCTCCCCCTCCTCCATATATTTATATAAAAATCAGCAACCAGCCAGGCAGCAGGGGGCAGGCACCTGACTGCTGGTCACGAGGTTCAGACCTCTGCAGGCTAAAGATAACATCTTGACCTGAGTTTTGTTTTGACCCTCCGGCTATTTTCCGAGGAGACCCGGGAGAGGACCATTGGAGCAGAGGTCAGAACTGTCCTCAAGACCTGAAGGAACGATTTACTGCCCTTACTTCGCCTTGGACCCATCCGCTCCCAGCACAACCTCGAACCCCTAACCCAGTGCCTTGTGATTTTGCCCGATGGCATCTGTAACCTAAGGCCTTGGGGTGTTGTGTCTTCAGAACGTACACTCCCCGTCTCTGGATGGGCCGATTCAATATTAATCTGTTTTTCTTTCTATCCTACAAACTCCTGCTGGGGCGTTTCTTTGGGCAGGTGTACACAGGCAGCCGGACTAGAACCTGGGGACCCGGTAACACAAACCAAAGAAAGAACTGGGGACTCATTGAAGCCGCAACTTTGGTTTACTAGAAAAGGAGGGGAAAAAGTAGCAGTTGGTATCAAGCGGATCTTCTAGGCGTGAAGGTTTGAAGTTTCCGCCCCCAGAGCCTATCAAAAGGGCACGGCAGGGAGTCACCTCCTTCCACGTCTCCCACAGGTGCCAGGCACGGTTTTGACTCACTTGAGCCACAGCAGCCTGGTGAGGTAAGAGTCTCCGCCCCCATTTTGCAGATAGAGCTCAGAGGGTTGAATTAGCTTGTGGAGACCCTCAAGCTGGTGAGTGTCAGAGCGGGATTCAGACCCCGCCAGACAAGCAGGGTCTGTGGGATTCCAAAGCCTGCTCTGTGCTCTTTCCACAAGGTCCACCTGCCTTCAGACTGTCACAGTGCTTGACACTTCGAGGGCACCGGCCAGCCCCAGCTCACAGGCAAACACTGTGCTCCCGGGGAAGAGGACTGCTGGTCCAGTGTCATTTGTCTCATGGTGACAGAGATAAATTGCATGCTCCCCCAGGGCTCCAGGCCCTGTCCTGGTGGGAACCCGGCCTGACAGAAAGCCCCAGGAAGAGAGCTAGGGGGACTGGGTTTTCGATCTCTCTCTGTCACCTGGGGTTTCATCCCAGGGAAGTCTCGTCCTTTCTCAGGGGCTCCCATGGCCTCGCTGTGAATAAACTGAGGCTGTTGGGCTCAGTTTTCAATGGGCCACTGAAGAGGCGCAATTCTTCCTTGTGTGGTGCTGTCCTTGGCCTTACCGAAATTGAGCGCCCTGATTCTATGCACTACGAGCCCATCCCTCTTTCCAGTCCTGTAAGAACCATATTCCAAATGCCCCAACCGAGAGGCAGTGCGTGGCTGAGGTCATTGGTGGATGACCTCCAATTCTATGAGGCCCCGTGGCTCTGCTGAGCTGGCACTGTCAGTATTAGCATGTGGCAGGAAGGGGGGATGGAAGAGGGAGTTCCACGCCAATCCTACCATTGTAGCATGTACTGAAGATCATACTCTTGAAAGGAAGCCATGCTGTTGGCCTCTTTAGTAGACCTGTTGGAATACTGTTATAGAAAGAAGCTTTAAAAGTGAATTTCTCAAATGTTCATACAAGAGAACCATGCAGAGACACCCTGCAATAGTCCTCGCCCCCCAGCAAGGACTTGGCTGCGGTGGGGGCGATGCAACAGCCCTACCCAAGGCAGGCCCTAGACGCAGCATCCATAGTGAGTAATGAGAGGGGCTTCCCGTGGAGAATAAACCCGCCGCCTGGTACACCCGGCCTGCTGCCCTGGTATGCGCTGCCCAGGTGAGCTCCAGTCCTGCCTCCTGGGGCCTCGTTCCCAACCTTTCCACACAAAACGTCGACCTATCAAAGCCATGTACCGTATTATATGTCCTGGCTCAGGATCCACTGTGCCCATAAATCCTGTCCCCTAATACTTCAGCCCAAACAGGTCTCTGTTCTAAGTAAATATAGCATTTATAGTCAGTAACAGACTATTTCATTGAATCGTCCAATTGTCACCTGCTCCCCAGTCACACCACATATATCATTAGTGTGGCCTTCCTAGCCTGAATGCTCAGCCCCAAAGTTGCAGATCATGTCTTACAGTGCTTTTCTCTCCCCAGGGTGTCCAGCACATTCCCGGGAACACAGCACTAGCTCAATAAACATGTGTTCTGTCTTTGATTTTTCACAGTGATCCCCAAAATACCACCGGCTTGGCCAAACTTATATCCTATAAGCTGATAAAAAAAATCTTATTTACTCTCTTTTCCCAAGTGATTTTCACAGTACTTTTCAGATGACATAATTAATTTTTATACACTCCATGTACCAGAATAAATAAAAACACTAAACTTTGTAGGATAAAAGCAAAAGAATTAAAATTTCATACTCGGTGATAAGGGACACACCAAGTCCTACTGAGTCCAACCAAAAAGTTCAAAATATGTCTCCACCTCGCTTCAAACATCAAAAACCTCTAGATGAGTCCAAGGCCCTGAACGGGACCCACCTGGAAAGATGGCCTCCACACTGGGGTGCTACCCTCAGTCTGAGGAGAATAGCACCACGTTGGAATTGCTGAGCTGCGATCCCAGCTATACTACCCGACAGCATCCACAGCGCTTCGCCCTCAACGCGCACACACTTCTTGCCAGCACTTCAGTGTCTCTCGGTGTTTTATTCCACAGCAGGGTCACCGATAAATGTCCACTGAGCGTCTACCCCATGACGAGACAAGCACTGTTGTGCCCACGTCCCTGAGGGAAACGCGATGCCACACGGACTGCTAACATGGAGAAGTCGCTGTGCCTCGTTCTTGCTCCTCTCTCTCTATCCTTCTGACCTGCTGTGTATCCAAATGGGGTCAGTGCTTCACTCGTCATCACCTTGCCCCAGGATCCCGGTATCCTTTTCTGCCCCCAGTGAAACAAAGCGTCTGCCGAGGTCCTGTCTTCAGATCGCTTTGCACAATTCGTCACCCACACAGGCTTTGCCACGCTGGTCTTCTCTTCGCTCTGTCTGACTGAGGTTTTCCGGGATGACAGCAACACTGCTTGAAGGCTTCTAGAGAAGCGGGTGATACGGTGAGTTAGGATCACGTGCCACGGTACTGACCGAGGACAAAGGCTGCTCTCCTGACCAGTGGCAATCAGAACTGGAAGTCCGACTGAGGTCTCTCTCCAGCCCTCATCAAACTCAAGTGGGGCCATCCGCTGTCTGACTGTTTTGTAATAGTCACTCTCTGCTTGTTTTGATTCGGCAACTCAAAGATTGCAAGAAAGATGGATATGATGCTTCTTAGGATAAAGTACATTTTAAGCAAGTTTTTCTCTGGACTTATGATGTTATCATATGTCTAATATATACTAAAGGAACAGAGAGGGATGCCTCTCTTAAGTTTTTAAGTTATATACTACTTTAAATGTTTCATTTTATAAACAACGATCAAGACGCTACCACAGCAAGTGGCTAGCACAGCAGGCGGTCCACCACAGTTGATAACAGAAGGTAGCTGTTCAGTCCTGCAAACTCTTCTGTTGTTCTAATGCCAAATGAGGGCCTGACCAGGCAGGATGCGCCTGACTCAGTCGAGTGAGCATCTGGCCCAGGACACACTTTCCACAGGGAAGCTCCACCAACTAGAGACAGACTTGTTCCTGCTTACGCCCATTCACAGTCAAAGGAGCAGAGTTCACTGGGATTGTCATGCTATCATTCTAAAGAAAACAGAGGGAGCCTAGTCAATGATACAAGAAGCAAGCCCTCATCCAAGCCGTAAACACATCTGGAAGTTTGAAGGACTCTGTAGCAGAAATTACTTACTGAGGTTGGAATGGACTATGTGAAGGTAAGTTTAGAGGCTAATTAAAAACACAGAGCTCAGCAATTTCTGACAAAATCACCGCCGTGTTATGAATGATCACTGAGTGAAGTTGGCGCCTGAGCTAAGGCTTCACTTGCCTGTTGGAGAAGGTCAAAGAAACAGTGAGTCTGTCTGCCAGCCTTCTTTCAAGAGCCCGGTGCCCATCACAGTCTTCTTCAGCTCAGAGCAAAAGCAACAACAATGAAAGAAAACGGCTCCAGGAAGACTCTTGCTTCAGACCACAGTGAGCTGTAATCGTTTCTGAAGGGCAGCTGGAAGCACCGTTGTCATTACATTTTTGTCTGTTTGACTTAATCAGTTAAAAAAATGGATGCTTATATTCAAAATTGGGGTGTAGTGTTAAATAAGTGATATCAACTTATTTAACATCCCACATGAATTCAACCGACACTCTTCCCACACTGCATCGAATGCGGAGTTTACGGCATTCGATGCAGTAGAAACATATACAAATGAATAATATTTATTTTCTGTTCTTGAGCAAACCCACAGTGCAGGATGGAAGGCAATATGTAAAGAGCAGACTGTGGAACGAAGCATGAATGAAACAGGTGTTCTCAGAGAGGTCAAGCAACGCCAAAGGAGCCGGGAGAAGCCCGTGCCATCCTCGCGTGGGGGCTCCTCGTTTCACAGAACTCTGGTGTGCAAACCGCACGTGCCAGTACTCGTCAGTGGGCCTGCTGCAATTTGGGGGGTGGGGGTGGATAGGAAGTGGGGAGTCGTGCAATAAAGTTTTGAACTTAAAAACGCACTTTATTGCCCAGGCTGGGTAGCTCCGTTGGTTGGAGCACCGTCTCGTGCACCAAAACGTTGTGGATTCAATCCCCTGTCAGGGCGCGTGGGGGAGGCAACCGACTGATATTTCTGTCTCTTCTCTGTCTGTCTGTCTTTCCGTCTCTTTCTCAAATCAATGAACATATCCTCAGGTGAGGCTTAAAAAAATGCGCTTTACCATTGATGATTTCCTGCCTCTCTATGAGAACAGAATAAAGCCAAGGAGCAAATAGAACAGGGATGGAGACCACAGTGCAAGGGGATGAGCAAGGCAGCTCACGGCACGCAGGAGGGAGCACAGCGGGGACGACTTCCGCCGAGAGCCCGGGAATGTCCCTGGCTCCTCGTCCTGACTGAAGGTCTGTGCGCAGAGTGGGGGCTTCTGCCAGGCCCCCGAAGTCAATGTATATTACAGGCTGTTTTTTTTTTTCTCATTGCCAAGAAAAATAGTCCTTTCTTTCATACCCAGACTTGCTGGATAAAAAAAACACCCACAACATTTTCATCATCATCAACCATTAACATTTCTAGCAGGAAGACAGAAGAGTCTCAGCTGTGGCACATTCTCAGCTGGTGGCAGGGGAGACCTATGATTTAGCTGGGAAGCCCCAGACAGATACGTGAAAGAGAAATCAGTCACACCAGGTAGGTCCTAACACGCAGTAGGCTGTACATGCTACACAGGTTGTCTGCACTCAGCCCCTGCGGTACAATTACAATTCTCACAGAGGAAGAAGTGAGTTTCAGAGGAGCTAATTTGCATGTCTAGTGGTAAAGGTCAGATTCAGACTGAGGTCCTATGGGCCCCCAAAGTGCTAGCCTTTGAACCACACCCTCTCCCTGTGTATACACTAGCTCTTTGCTTCCTTCCTCCACAAAGGACAGGACTTGGGAAACGAGGAGTATCAAAACCTTCGCCAGACTTCGGTCCAGATCCACAACGGGAGGCCAGGGCCTCCTAGGTCCTGATGCTTGATGCAGCCTGCTCTGGACATCCTGGGGCCATTAGCAGTCTGTTTGGCTCCGGAGGAAGAATAGTCATGTCCTGTATGCACATCGTAAATCCCTGCCGCCTGAGGAAGCGATTCATTCTGATGTACTTTGAGCCCCCCTAGGGCCAGATGGCCTGCACTCTGAGACTCGGACAGAACGGGCCTTCAATAAAGGCCTGATTGCTAGCCCTGACTCATGCCTGTGGAAGCAGACACAATGAGGTCCATGAAAAGAGTACCTTGTAAGGTAGGCTCTAGCCATCTGTAATATGCGGCTTCGATTTGCTTGTCTCCAGAACATTCCACATCTGATACTTAGGGGGTTGGGAGCCCTTGAGAGAGAGAAATTAAGTAGCTATTTTCATTCCATGTAGAAGTCAATGGACCTTCACAGTATTACACTTTCCATAGATTTACAGAAAGTTCAGGCACAAAAAAAATATTTGGGAACTATTATCATGTCGTGTTTTGACTACGGATGATTAATAACCTGAGAAGAATGAGTTGTTATCTTGTTTATAGGTTTAAAATTAGCAAACAGTGTAGTGAGATGGCTTAAAAAGCTCATTAATTTTAAGCTGCCTTAATAGAGGTAGCGAGTCCAGAACTAAGGATTTCACATCTGTGCCTCAGACAGTGCATGTGAGGGTGACGAGACTGTGGGATCTAGGCCGTAGCGGTCAGGGGAGAGAAGGGGAGGACCCACGTGGGTGAGAAAAGGCTATAAGAATGGGCCAAAAAGAATTCAGGAAGAAGGAGCATAATGTTTGCTTTCAAATATATACCAAAAGGGAAGAGAGATGGGATGTATTGTGTGTGGCTTCAGCAGCTGATCAGTAGGCCAAAGGGCAGAAGAAAATGTTGGTTTAGTACAAGTCAGAACTTTCTAAAAATGCCTCTCTCCTAGAAGGGACAGGCCAGAGAGGAAGATTCCCATCTGATTCCATCCGAGAAAAGGTGGGCCAGCCCATTCACAGGGAGGGGTGCTGACGTGGAAGTCGTGTCCCTGGTAGACCAACCCCGAAGTTGGCCATCATCCCAGTCAACCATTTTATTGGGCACGTTATTTACATTACATACACTGTTCCAGGTTGAAAAAAATCCCTTGAACAAAGACATCCTGTTTCGCCTCGCTTACACAATCAGTGGGGGGCTGACTCCTGTCTTTCCAAATTTCAATTCCTATCAATTCAAGATTCACAACGTGATTAGACGATTTTAGCACTCATGTTATTTAAATCATTACCAAAGAGACTATAGGGGTTTTTTTTACTAACTTAATTTTGTTCTTTATTTTATTTATGTATATTCTTGTTTCATTTTTTTAAAAAATTTTATTGTTATTCTATTACAGTTGTCTCAAGATTATAGGGTTTTTTTTTAAGAAGAAAAAGTGATGGTTTGGATCGACATATGAACACACTAAGAAATAGAAGTTATTTTTATTATTGACATATTTTTAAAAAATTTGTTCTCTAAAAGCAAACCACATCTCCATAATTGTGCAATTTACCAGTGGAATGACAGAGAAGCTTTAGCTTCGGGGTAGCAGATTTCAAAAATATAACCCACGCCTTTTTTCTAAGCTCAACAATCTGCTGTGCGGTATTCTCCGTTTCGTTCAGATTCATCTTTACGTTAACAATGCTTACCAGCAGATAGCCAAACAGGCTCGCCAAGTTGGACGGATATCAAGATTTGTTTCCATACTGGGCACTTCACACACTTGGCAGAAGCAGGCCGCAAACTGGAGCTCCATTTATTGCACTGTGCTCTAAACATTATGTCCTCAGCTGACAAGACACTCAGCACGACAATCCCATAGGTTACCAAGCACCATAAACATGTTAACCCAGGCACCAGAGACAGCACAGAGAAGGTGTCGGGTGTCCATTTTTAAGTGCTTTATGATGTGGAGCCTGCTGTTTAAAAACTAATAATCAAAAACGCACTCCCAAGCTCTGCCTAGGACAAATATTTGCAAGACAAAATTATGCTCGGTTTGGAAAAAACAGGCACTCATGTCGGCACTTTGTCACTGCATTTATAGACGCTCATTTCACACTCTGGCCCATTAAGTGCTGGCTTCCCGTGGCATTCAGGAGACCCAAACTGTACTTTCACTATGATATATTTACTCCAGAAGGAAAGCTGAATGTGGACTCACCAGCTTTCCTTAGGCCAATGGGGAGCAGCAAGTTTACAAGGGTGGAAGAGGAGGCTAGGGATGGGACGTGCTTCTGCTGCAAAGCACGCTCTCCAAGTCCATCCGAAGGGGAACCGTAAATATTGAGACCCCTTGAAATCCAGCCTGGGATAGCTAAGCTTTGCTTTTCTCGAAAGGAAATGGAACCCCCAATCACAGAAAAGATGGAACCAACAACCCTGTCTGCTAAATCATTTTATTTTGTTTCTATCCAGCATTTTAATTTCTGGGAATGTCTCAATACTAGATACCTCCAAGGTCTCTATCCCTTGGCACCCCAGGGGAAAGGACATCCAGTGTGACCTGGCTGGAAACTAGCTTAGAACACCAGTTGCTCAGGGCACAGAGCGGTCACAACATCTGTGAGGAAAGGTGAGTGGCTTCCCAGGCACACCCGCCAGGGATTCTCCCAGCAAACACTGCAGACACCTTCTAGTCTCCATGATGGACAGCAGCACCCTGGGAATTTCAGATCCGCAGCTCTGGCTTGGGCTGGGGTCTCCAGCGCGCGCGCACACACACACACACATACACGCACACGCACACACACATACATGCATACATGCACACACACGCACACACACACACACATCCAGAATCTTTGTTTGCCTATACAGGTCTCTTGAGAGTTCTGGAAACCACCTCCAGCCCTCTGTCCCTGAAAGGCAATGGGTCTAGCCTTTTCAAGTCCCTGGAACTTAGGTAAATCCTATTCAGGAACTCCTGCAACTTCCCAGCCCTCAGGCTTCCCATTACCATTCCCTGTCCTTTCCCAGGTCTCCTGGCCTTACAACAGGCAGGAGGCACTCCTCTGGCCCCCTCCTCCCCCCTGCACACCTACTGGCTCAGGAGCAGACACGCCTCCCCAGGCGCACACACCCGCACACGTACACCCCCGTTCAGTACACAAACCCAGCGCCAGGCCACCAACACCCGCAGTCTGGCCCCAGCAAGCGTCCCCCTCTGGGTTACGCATAAAGCACTCGCCCCCCAAACAGACTTCTCCACGGACCCTCAAGTGGGTGACACTGCCCGGGCACCCTCTGAGCGCCGCCAGCGCCCTTTCCCCAGACTCGCGGCTGCCCCACTTATCGCAGCCCTCACGCCTCGGGCAGTTCTGTCAAAACTTGGCGCCCGGTTGATTTCATAACCACGAGTGGGGGAGTTCGGCTCGCCGCGATTTCCAGCCACCCCAGCTCATGGGGACCGATCACCCTGACTCTGCTGCCCCCGGCTCCTCTGGTGTCAGTGCGAGGCTGCTGCCACCACCAACGCCGCAAAGGGCCATGCGCTTTGGGGAGGAGCGCACGGTGTAGACGCGCACAGCCCGGCGA
Source organism: Trachops cirrhosus (assembly GCA_028533065.1). Lineage (NCBI taxonomy): Eukaryota > Metazoa > Chordata > Mammalia > Chiroptera > Phyllostomidae > Trachops > Trachops cirrhosus. Next base: position 186,237,049 of record CM052540.1, on the reverse strand, counting down.
CCTCCCCTCTGCTCTGGTCGCGCCGCTCGGGACCTCTCCGGGCTCAGCAGCGGCAGCTTCAGAGTTCCTGCCCAAGACCAGCTGATGATGTCAAATAGAAACACTCGCAAAACTTTTACAACAGAACTATCTTCGGAGGAAGCCCCTCCAGGCACTGCAAGCAGCAGTCGGAGCCAGCGTCAACGTAGGATGGTTCTCTTGATGCCCCCAACTCCTGGCTGCCCCTACCAGACTGACAGACACAGACAGACACACACACACGACCACAGCGTGGATCCGGTTACAACAACCCACCAGCAGAAAACTTCTCGAGGAGGAGGGGGGCACAGCCAAACCCCAAGTCGCCGGGGAAAAACATAATCTGTGTAAATACCTAAGACAGACCCCCATTTTCGTAAACCACTGGCGTCCCAAGGTCCACTCCCAGGAGCCCTGGCACAACAGGGGTAAAATAAGAATCCGACACCAGAACCCGCTCCAGTACCTTCGAGCCTCGCCTCCGGATTGAGAGCGCGGGTTCGCATCTGCGCTGCGGCCGAGGGCGCGGGGGCCTCGGGCCCGCGTGGCCGCAGCCCGGGGTCCCCGCCGCGCCCGGGCTCAGCAGCCGCCGCCGCCGCTGCAGCAGCCTCCGCCGCCACGGCCGCCGCTCCCTAGACCGCCTCCTCTTCCCATGGCTGCGCCCAGCTTGGCAGCTCCCGGGCTGTCAGGCTCGGGGAGAGGGAGGGGGCGGGGAGAAACGGGAAGGGAGGATGGGACGGGAGGGGTGGGAAACGGCGGCCGCGGTTCACCAGGGGTCACGCCGGGCCTGGCCCGCCGCCCCCGGGGCCTGGGCTGCGGGAGCGAGGGGAAGCGGGAGTTCAGCGCGGCCGGCTCGGGGCTCGCTGCGAGGGCGCCCAGCGCCGTCCGGGCCACGCATGCCGAGGAGCTGCGATGAAGCGTTTCCCGGCGCGGAGTTGGAGTTGGTGCGTGTCACTCTCCTCTGGGCTGCGCGGCTCCTCCTAGAGGAAAATATTGGTAGTTGCAGGACACTTCCTTCCTCTCCGCCCACCCCTGTCCCAAAAAGAAGGCAGGACCTAAAAGAGCTCAAGGGGTTACAGACGAAAGCCTACCGGAGAGTAAACTCCCCGCAAGAACGGGACGAAAAACCTGCCAGATAGCTCAGAAAGCGTGATTCGCCAGCCAAACATTGCCTCCCACCACCTGCATCCTATTCTCAAACTCCTGCTCGCTGGCGCACGGTGCAAAGCCAGCTAAAAGTAGGAAGGCCCTTATTTTAGAGCAGGGAGATGAGTTTGCCACCGACAGGAGGCATGCAGGGAGTCCTGACGCGGGCCCTGGCGAGGGATCGGCCTTGCCCGTGACCTAGGGGACGCGTTTTCACCGCCTGGTCGTGGACATAGTCCTTGTGTCAGATGCAGGCCTGCCCACCTCATTCCTCGGCAGGGAAGATACAGCCAGCTGAGAATGTGCTTCAGAAAGTTAAGCATGCCATTTTGTAAAGCATCAGACTCCTTGTCCCCGCGTGTTTTTCTAAGCAGAAAGTACAAAAGTCCAGTTGCAGGCCGTCTGAGATCTGAAGGAGCACCAGTCGTGCTATCTTTTTACTGTTTACTTTGTTACTGGCTGCCTGCTGTAACCTCGTTTCGTTTGTCTAATAGCTTCTAACAGTGTTGGCTGACTCGGTGACTTTTTTTTTTCTACAGGGCTCCCAGACACAAAGCCAAGTTTATACTCAGAAAAAAAATGTTTCAACAACAACTTACATTTAAATCAAGCTTCTTAGCACTAGAATAAAAGATCCCTCCCTGGGCATACAGAGTAGTACAGGGGGTGGGGAGTAAGACTTGGGAAGGCACACAGGACCAATGCAAAGACATCTGAGCGGTGAATGTCACAGAAGACACGCCTGTCTTGAAAGGAATCCGATCAGTGGAAAATTCTGTTACTAAGGGTCCTTTCCAAGGCTGAGCTGTGGCTCACCAACCCAGCTTCTCCAGGCAAAGACACACAGAACAAAAGGAGGAAAGATTCTGGAAGGGGTGTGTGCCATCACTGCCTCGTGCAGGAAGAAGGCAGGTGGATGCTGATTTCGAACTGGTCGTGTTCTGTCTCCCCTGAGTATAGTAAGACTTCCTTTCCCTAGACCCTCCCCAAACCCCTCCCTGGCTGGAGAGCTCCACTTTGCTAGAGCAGTAGGAGTCTTACCAGGGTCTGGAATTTTTTTTTTTAAAGGGGGAGTTGCCCACCTGAAGAAAGGTCAGGGTGCAGGCAGGCAGGGCTGATGCGTGGTCAGCCCAGGCCAAGCTGGCGAAAGGGCAGTACTAGCAGGAGTGGAGGCGGCAGTCCCCACCTGCTGACTCTGCTGCTGTCTGAGGTGACCTTCCGAGTTGGCTCCCCAGACGCTGGCACCGCCCGCACTGCCGAGCTCCCTCTCTATCCCCTCTTCTTATCCTGCTCCCCGCCCGCCATCCGCCCCCACCCCTGCAGCTCAGAGGATCTTGATCTCATCTAGGAGGTGCCAGATGGATTCATGGGACCCTTTCTTTCTTTTGTTTATGCGCTGAGATGATTTCAGGGCCTTACCTAAAATTCCTCTTTTCTGAGTTCAGCGGTAGCCTGCGTTGTGTGGGACAGGAAAGCACAGTGCTCTGGCTACCGCCCCAACCTGGGTAGAAAGGTCACATGCAACCCTGGCTGGTGTGGCTCAGTGGATTGAGCGCAGGCCTGCGTGCGAATCAAAGGGTCCCCAGTTCAATTCCCAGTCAGGGCACATGCCTGGATTGCAGGCCAGGTCCCCAGTAGGGGGTGTGTGAGAGGCAACCACACGTTGATGTTTCTCTCCTTCTCTTTCTCCCTCCCTTCCCCTCACTCTAAAAATAAATAAAATTTTTAAAAAACAGAAAAACTCTATTTAAAAAAAAAAGAAAGGCCACATGCCAGGAAGACATAGGAAAAGACACATTAATTAATATAAAATAGTCTGGAACCAGAAGAAACTTGCAACACACATGAAAGGCAGTCTTTATTTTTAAGTCCCTGAATAGTGGTCCCTGGACTTCATATGTGACTATGAGTAGGTCTGTAGTAGTAGATGTTGCTTTGCATTTTTGTATGCCAAGTGAAGGCACTCCAGAGCCCCTCTGCCTCATGAAACCTGAGATTGTACATATTCGGGCCTTCCCCTCAGCCTGGAATATCCTACTTTGTCCTTGACCTTCAAGTTTCAGCTCAATTGTTTAGTTCCTCTCTAAAGCCCTTCCTGGCCATTCATTCCCACAGCTAGAATTAATTAATTAATCATCCCCACATCTGCATCCTTTCAGGCTTTTAGACCTGCTTTTGTTAAATACTTCAGTGTTTACTGACGTGCTTGTTTTTCCCATTCATTATGAGACCCTTAATATCTGCACCTGAAATGCCTACGTAAGTGCCGGGCTAATGGGAGTGTGCCCCCTCAATGTTTAAACAAAACTGAACGAAAATGTACACCTCCGGAATTTGTGTCTCTCACACCTGGATCTCTGCACAGAGCTCCGACCACGGTCCTGGACACCCTCTCAGAACCTGCTCACTTCCACGCCACCTGGTCTGAACCGCCCACCTCTCCCACCTGGGTGGCTACTCCAGTCTCTCCACTGGCTGGTCTCCCCACCACCGCAGCCGCTGCCAGCTAGGGGCTCGTCTAGACGCAGTTACCAGCGGGATTCTTTTTTAAATTCAGACATACTGTGACATTTCTCTGCCCAAAAGCCTTCAGAGTAAAATTCAAACTGACCCGCGAGGCCCTCTGTGAGCTACTGCGTACCTCCGCCCCCCACCTTGTCCCCTATTACTGGCCCCCTCACTGGGTCTCACGTTCTGCAGGCAGTGGGGGGGAGGGCAGAATGCACGCAGCACACGCCTCCTTGCTCTTTCTTAAGCAGGCCCGTGCGCTCTGCACTGGGGGCCTCTACGCTGGCACGTCCCCTGCCTCAGACCGCTCCCCCCAGGTAGCCTCCCTTCCTCCCTGGGTCTTTGCTCAGATGCACCTTGTCGGAGAAGTCCATCTCGATAGGCCTGTTTCACCCTGTTACAGCCCGCCCTCCCCCACTCTACTGCACGTCTCTGCGAGAGCGCGGCGGAAAATACACACAGCATTTTAAAGACAAAAGACCATTATAACACGATTCCGACGTTATAGGAATTGAACTTGTCTGTTCAAGTGCGGACATCGAGGAATTGAATCTCCCCAAACTATGGAACAGCATTTTGGGGCTGCTTCCTTTTGCAGCATTTGTAGTTGAACTCGGGACTGGCGGTCAGGAGCCTTGGGACACTGGGCGAGTCATCTGTGACCTCGAGTAAGCCGGTCATCTCCCTCACCATGACGCGATTGCTTGATCTGTAGGATGAGGGTTTGCTGTCTGAGATCATTTCCCCTGTAAAACACGTGGCTAGACTGGTATCTGTGATGGCTAATATTATGTGTCAATTTGGCCAGGCCACGCTATGCAGATATTTGTTTGCATGTTATTCTAGATATTTCTTTAAAGGCATTTTAAAGATGAGATTAATAATTAAATCAGAGAACTCTGAACAAGGGAGATCATCCTCCATAATGTGGGTGGGCCTCATCCAATCACTTGCAGGCCTTAATGGAAACAGAGTGATCTCCTGAAGAGAGAACTCTACCAGCAGACTGCCTTTGGACTTGAACTGCAGCATCAGTTCTTCCCCAGGTCACCAGCCTGCCAGCCTGCCAGCCTGCCCTGCAGACTTTGGACTTGCCAGCCTCCACAATTGCATGAGCCAATTCCTTAAGAAAACGTTATCTATCTATCTATCTATCTATCTATCTATCTATCCTATTGGTCCTGTTTTCCTGGAAAACCAGACTGACACAATATTTATTGGCAAATCCTAAAAATAAAGCACACTTACCTTAAAGGATTTTTTTTTCCAAATGAACACTGAATTCCTGCCCACCAGATTCTTTCATTCAACAAATGTCGGAGAGCCCACTCCACGGCAGATCCGCGCTGGGAACCTCACACGCATCAGAAAACACACAGCACATCCACCCAAACCCTGCCCGCCTGGGGCTTGCGTTCTAGTCGGGAGAGACCATGAATAATAAACAATAAGCAAATCCCTGAAGGGCTGATTAAAGAAAACGATAGCAGGGTAAGGGCTCAGGAGCCCAGTTTGTGGGTGTGAGAACGCTGGACCCCGCCTTGCCAGGACCCCGCAGCGTGCCGTGTGGAGTCCAGCAGGAGATGGCTGTGGACACAGTGCAGGAGCTCCCTGGCCAGGGCCACCTCCTGCCCTGTCCCCAGCCTCGGGCCACCACGGCACCGGTGGAGAGGACGGCCAGGGAACGAGGGAGTGGGGACACAACTTAGGAGGCCATTACCTTTTCTTTCCTCTATGGAAGGGCAACAGGGAAAAAGCTATTTCATGGTCTGGAAGTTCTTAGCCGAGGCTGATGGGGAGGTTCCCAAGCCAGAATTAAAGCTTCCCATCACCATTTATTTTATTTTATGAATTTTAAAAACAGGTGTTTCAATTCAGAGCTCATAAAAGCTAAAAGGAATGTGATGGCCTTGCCTCCCTTTGGTGGATTCAGAGCCTCCCACAGGCCAGCTCAGGGCCTGGGAAATGCCACCGGGTGGAAGGGAGCAGAGTAAGACACGTCTCAACAGGGACTTCGGAAGGAAGGCTCCCCTTTAAATTGTTTAAGTGTGAACATTTAAAACACTGGAAAAAAATTTTTGGAGATGATTTTCTCTGTCCTCTCACCAAATGCCAAAGCTTGTTTTTTAAAATCTGGAGGCCAGACAGTCATCCGGCTTCTGCCTGGTCGAGGATGCTGATGACTAACCCACTCTCCCCACCTCCCCCGCCCCGACTGGGAAGTGTGCTCCGTTTTGTACCTGCTCTCTTTGTTAAAAGTACTTTAGCCGAGTCTGCTGTTCTATTATTTATACCTGGTTCTAGCTGTGCAGCACATTGAGAGCAAATCAGAAATTTTAATTTCTTCTTCATGAGACATTCTCTTTCACATGTCTCACTGCGTTACCTCTTCTCCAGGCCAAATACGTGCGGGTCCTTCCACTGCTGCTTATGTGATGCGGTTTCCAGACCCTGCAGGGTCTGGGGCCTCTACCTCAGTGTAAGCTCGGGGTCATCGACACCCTTCCCGCATTTCTGTTCCCGCTATCAGGTTTGATGCCATCACAGTCGCCCTAACACAGAGGAGGGTGAGCTGCTAAGGAGCTGCTCTGAATAAGGAGACAGCAGAAACTCGGAGGCTAACAGACGTGGTGGGAACTCCACTCCTGTCCGTCCCTCAGCTCACGCTCCAAGGACGTGAATTTACCAAACTCACCACGATCAAGCATTTTTCTTTCCAGCTGGTCTTGCCTTTCACATTCACTCTATCCTTTCCTGCTTTTTGTTTTCACAAATCATTTTGTTCTATGCCTCTATTCTTTTTATTTTTTAAAAAGGTGGAAATAGAAAAGCAAAAAAAAAGGTACACAGAAATGAATCTCAGCAAGGATGAAAAAGTTTTATAGCATTTTTCCTTTATAGAAATTAGGCACACAGAATATTTTCAATCACTGACCAAACTGTCAATGTAGTTTGCTAATCAGACTTCTCTGAAGGCATCGGGAAAGCCCGAGAGGAAGAACTCAGACCCCTTCGCACAGGGAAGGGACGCCCAGTGCCCCTGGGAAGCCAGGGAAGGGCAGGGAAGGGCATGAACCGTGGGGAGTTCCCGGCTGGCAAAACCGTAGGCAAGAGCAAGGACTGCACTGAGGAGAGAAAGGGCCTGAAGGGTCCCCGGCCCCTCTGTGACCCTTGCTAAACCAGGTGTAGGGTTGGGACATCTTCCTACAGCAAGTCATGTCTCGTATAAATGAATTCGAGAACTAAGTAAGTCTCAGCTATTGTAGACAAACAGTAAATCAGACAGTCGATCAAAATTAATTTTGCTTCATCATTTATTGTCTGTTTTCTTAACCACACGACACAGTGTTTCAAGCGTGTGCACAGAAATCATGTCAACTTTCCTTCACAGAGGGCCTGCGAAGGAGGCGCTTTGCCCGCTCTTCATCAGTTGAGGGAGCCGGCTTGGAGGGGCAAAGCAACCGCACCGGGTCGGACAACTGCGTCTCTGCGGGGGCTGGATGGGAGCCGGAGCCGTTCTGGGCCAAGTCCTTTCCCTGGCCTGCTCCCCGGCCGCTCCTCTCGTCCATCCTATGGCTTTAAACCACCAGACCGCAGCCTCTGAATGGGGGAGGGGGAGAAATGGGCAAACTGCTGAATTTTTACAAATCATTCTTTACTTCAGTTAGTGTGTCTCTCCTTTCTGAGTGGGTCTTTTTTATGCTTTGAGGTCCTCACTAAGTTCCTTGAGCATCCGCATAACCAATGGTTTGAACTCGGCTTCAGATAGATTGCTTACCTCCATTTTGTTTAGTTCTTTTTTTAGAGTTATGATCTGTTCTTTCACTTGGTCCGTGTTTCTTTGTCTCCGCATTTGGCAGCTTTCCTGTGTTTGTTTCTAAGTATCAGGTAGAGCTGCTATGACTTCCTACCTTGGTAGTGTGGCCTGATGTAGTAGGGCCTGTAGAGTTCAGTGGCACAGACTCCCCTATCACCCTAGCTGGGTACTCCAGGTGCGCCCTTCATGCGGGCTGAGTGCACCCTCCTCTTGTAGTTGAGCCTTGGATGCTGTTGGTAGATCAATGGGAGGGATTTACCCAGGCCAGTCAGCTGCAAGGATGGACTGTGACCACTGACCACCGGCCTCCACCCTCCGTGGGGGATCAGCTGTGCAGGAACAGGGTGGTGCTGGTCCAACGTGGTCTGTAGCTGCCCACTGGGAGCCCAGGCCCTGGGGTTTCCTGGGTGGTGCAGGCCAAGGTCAGCCCCCAGCTATGTTTTACCCAGTGCACCCTGCCTGAGCTACAAAGCAGTCTGAGACATATGCTATTGTGCTGCTCCGAGATTCACAGGTGAAGCTAAGCTGTGAATCCAGGCTGGCTGCTGCTAGTGCTATGCCCCAGGCCACTTAGCCAGAATTATGAGTGCTGGGGGCTCACTGAGGCCAGCTGTTGCTTGTTTGAAAGGATTTAGGAAGTTGTGACGCTTGAGTCAAGACCAGCCATTCACATGGAAAAGCCACTGTTAACTGATGTAAGCTGGGTTGGACAGAGCCTCAGGGATCTCCAGGGCGGGGTAAACAGTGTTAGCCAGGTTGATGGAGTCTCAGATTTGGCACCCACCTGCCCTGTCTGTGACTCTGTGGGGCGAGTGTTCAGAAAAGGAACAATGGCCTCTGCCTGCCTTTCTCTCTGGGGAAAGCTGTCCCCCAGCTCTCGCCTTGATGCAACACTTCGGTTCCTCCCCATATGCCACTGATGCCTTCCAAGCTGCTACCCCAGTGCTGGAGCTCAGAGGGAGTGAGTCTGAGTAAGTTCGTGTGTGGTTTCTTTCAGAGGAACTACTCGGGACTCTGAAAGTTTCTCCCACTGACTCAATCCTTGCTGGGTTTTGCAGCCAGAAGTTATGGGAACTCATCTTCCTGGTGCTGGAAACCTGGGCTTGTGGACCTGGTGTGGTGCTGGGACTCCTCATTCCTGAGCTATCCCTCCTGAATTTTTATCCACCACACGTGCATGTGGGAGCAGCCTATTCCACACCTTCGCCTCCCCTACCAGTCTGGATGGATGTTGTTTCTTTTTAATTCCACAGTTGTCAGACTTCCATCCTGCTCAATTTCTGATGGTTCTGAGGGATGGTTGTTTTATAACTCGGCTGTAATTTTGATGTGGTTGTGGGAGGAGGTGAACCTATGCCACCATCTTGGCCGTAAGTCTTGAGATGATTCTTTTATAAATATAAATTCTGTGTATGCTATCCAGGAGGCCGAGCTGGTCAAAAAGTCTGGGGGACATAACTGTAGAGTTTACACTCAGTTATAAAGTTGATAGGGCTGTTGCAGTGAGAGCTTCGGTGTGTTATACAGAAGCAAAGTGTAACAGTCTGTAGTTTGATTCTTCTCAGACGCAATCCCTAAGGCTACTTCCCCCTCCAAGCCAGGAACTTAAAACCCGCCTGCTCTGCTGAGAACACCAGAAGCACTCAGAAAGAGTGAAGCTCCGTGGGACCTTGTATAAGAAGTCATCATTCCCCACGACAGTGATTGTCAAAGAAGGAAGAAGATGCTCTGTAAGTTTTGTGAGATAAAGAAGAGGCATCGGCTTATGACATAATGTACAGAGTCATGATAAGAATTTTGTACTGATACATTTTGTAGTATTATTTAGGAATGGTCTCAATTATGCAATGGAAAAGCCATTCCAACTAGAACTGCATGAAACTCAGATGAAGAGGATGAAAGAAATCTGGGCCATAAAACAGCGAAGAGGGAAGTCTGAACTACCACAACAGAAGCAGTTAGTTAAGCTATGCTAGACCAAAGGTTTTACCAATTCCTGTGTACACCTACCGCCTCTATTTCATTGCATATCATACTCTATATGGTAAATGGCATGTGACTCTTGTTTCAGCCATTCTTAACTAACTCTCTTTACCTTGTTAGGAGTCCCGTTAGAGAATGCCAGTGGGTATCCCTTTAGGAAGACAGCTGTGGCGGCCCTGGAGACGCACGGCTCGGCTTCCCTTCCAGAGAACTTGGGTAAGAGCTGGGTTGGCAGACGACCTCCACGCCTACACCTTTGGATCTGCCAGAATGTTGACACCAAGGCCACACTTGCTTCTCCCAACCCTCTACTGGCTGCCAGAGCTGGTCGGTGTCTGCCCGACACCAGACTCTTCTAAAGGGCAGCCGGTGCTCAGGGGCTCCCGGCTGACCTGAGGGAGGGACTGTGCATTGCCTTCTGAGGCTCTTCCTGCGTGATCACCGCCCCCCCGCCCCCCCGCACCGCCTCCCTCCTCCCTCCTCCACCGGTGCGTGATGTCACGGTTTGACATTCTCCTGCCTGTTCTGCTCCCTCTCCCTGACACCGTTCGCAAGTGTTTCCACCAATAAATCCTTCCAACACTTAGTTCTAGCCTGGATTCTGCTTCCCCGACAACTTGAAATGGGACGGCATTTGAATTAAGTGGACTCCAACTTGCTGTAGAGACAAAAGTTCTTTTAACTTTCAAGTAATTTCTTTTAAGAACTTTAAGCACTGCTTAAAAGCTTGCTGCACAAGAGCCACGGCTGTCTGGGTGTGTTTGAGGTTATTTGTTCACAAGGAGGCTTGAGTAAGGGGCCTCTCATCTCAACAGTGGAGCTGTTGCTCTTTGGAATGTTATGAATAGCGAATCTTCAGGGACTTGGCTTTCTTTCCAAGCCAAATACAATTTGCCTATCAGCCGAAAAAAGTTACTTCGATGCCAGTTGGCCATAACTGTTGATAGGCATCTCATTGGCTATAGTTTGCAAAAACATGTCTGATGTTGAGGTTCAGAGTTCTTATGTGCAGAACTCAACTGAATCCGTCAAGTTCTAAAGAAACAGAGTATGATTTAGGTTTTTTGTTCCATCTGTTTCTGTTTAAATGATAACCTATTCGATGAGGATGTCAAAATCTGGTTTTAACATGACCAGATTCCGGTTTAATTAATAAATAAAGGATAAATCAAGAGGGCCAGTTTCCTTCAATGTTTCGGTCACGTCTGTGTGTATCTACGATTTGCTCATTTGCCCTGCAGATGGGTGCGTGAGATCATCCACTTCTCCATGCACAGAGACCTCACTCAGAGAGGCTTGGTTTTATACGGGGACTCTGGGTATGTAGGTGGGGTTTCAATGTTTACCCCATGCAATGAATGAGATTCACAAATATAATTTAAGGAGCCTGAAGTATTCCTTGACACAGCCCCATTCAAATCTCCATTCGAATTTAATGTTCAGCTGCTTAGAGCAGATTATTTTCACTGTCTTTACAACACTATTGGAAATGTTGGCTAGTGGATTTATACATTTTTTGTTATTTTATTATTTCCTACATGCAATGACCTATTACACTGATTATCTTGCATAATTCACATTATAACCCAGTGTAGCTCTAATTTAAGACACAGAGTTCTACAGCGTTTTAGAGACGTTGAGGAACTTGCTCCAGGTAACATAGCCAGCTGTCAGTTTAACAGGGATTTTCATGTGGATTGGTCTGACCCCAAGTTTATATTTTACATGCATATGGTACATCCTCCCCAAATGTCCTACACCACCGAAGACAGGGGCCATGCTAGACACGTTAATGCCACATTGGGCAAGGCTCTTCCATTCTCCAGGAGAATTTAGAAAGAAAGGAGGTTGGCTTGGCCTTGAGTCCTAGACCCTCCCAGGTTCCTTCCTTCTCTAACATTCCTTTGCTCTATAGCTACTCTGGATGAACTCCTACCAAAACATAGTCTGAAAAAACCATATGCAATGTAGGGTGCAAACCTCTGCGGATGCTGATCGAGTGTCCATGTCTTTTGAAATGCTCTTAACTTTCGACTCCTCCCACTACCTCAAAATAGAGCATATGTGGCAAAAAAAAAAAAAAAGAAAAAAGAGAAGAAAACTGCTGTTTACAGCCGTGATGAATGCCTGCCCTTGTGCCCCTTTTGGGGAGTATGTTTAAGGTGAAAGCCATGAACAGATCTCAAAACCAAGACACTGGGATTGAAAATAAGTGAGTAGCTATAAACTCTATATGACAGTGCACATCAGTTTACCTAAAGGTTTAAAAAAGGCATATATCTTACAAAATTTAAGTTATTGTTTCTTATTATAAATTCTAATTTAAGTAATAGTATTTGGGGGATAGGTCTCTCAAACGTGCATTTCCTCACTGGCACCCATCCATATCTTGCTGGGTGAATAATGTTTAAGTAGGTAGCTGTTTAATTTCCCAACCAGCCCTACTATCCTCCCTGTCCAAGCCAGTTTAGAATGATTTAGCAACTGTTGACAAGGGTATATCATTTCCGATGATTATTTCATACCTTGCAACTCCCCTCAAACCTCAACACCTCTCCATCCTCACTTTTAGCTGGTGACCTTGCTGTTCGGGTCGCTCAAGTGCTGGCAAAAGAAAAAAAAAAAAGGAAGTTTTTATTAAATGTTATTGGGAGCTTAAACTGGACAGCCACTCTAAGTTAAGGATTCCAGGATTTGGTAAACTAGAAAAGGCATGTAACTGTGGCCCAGTAATCCTTCAATTGTTCATACAAATCCTGGAGAAATTCTCCTATCTGCATACAAGAAGACAGGTCTAAGGATACTCATTGCAGAGCTGCCTGCAATACTGAAATGTTTAAAACAATGTATCTGTGGTGGCCATGACCGCTCCAGCATCTGGCACACCAAATCCACGGCTGCCTTCCTGCCCGGACCAGACTTCCCACAGGCTCCTCTCAGCCAGTGAGGGGGCACCAGGAGGCCCACGGCTGTGGTATGGGGAAGTGCTGGGTTGGAAAAGGATCCTTCATACCCAGAAGCAACTCCAAGAATCCGCTAGGCTGTATTAGCCAGAGTCGTTGGAGTGCTCCTGGGATGGGATTTTTAGGGTGCACGATCAGGGGCCATCTAGTAAGACCAGGTAAACAAGGCATGTACTGACTTAAAATCAGTTTTTCAAGACAGGATTTGTCAACCTGGCGAGGCCTCGGGGGATAGGGCGAACTCCCTGTGTAGGAGGCAGCTCTTGGAGGCGGGGCTGATGCAAGAGCCCACACTGGGCAAAGCTGAAATGCCCGCGCTGCCCCAGCAAAGGAAGAGGCTGCAGGGGAGTGGGCACATCGAGGTGGGCACAGGGTGTGAGGCCGTGAAAGCTCACTGCGGACGGTGTTCTGTGAGGTCCCCGAGGACACACCACTCACCAAGGCCAGCAGTATAATCCACTGGCAGGGAGGGCCGCAGCCAGAACGAGGGTGGTCACTCTCTTTGCAGGCTAATGGTGGTCACAGAGCTAGGGTCCTTAACATCACGGGGATGTGGGCCTGAGGGTGATAAAAGCCAATTGGCGATGCTTAACGGAGAGGAGCCAGGCAGCTGGACTTACCACAGTGCCTGGCGAGGCTGTGCAGGCAGCCGAGAGGGCTTGCCCAGCAAGGAGTCACTGAGAAGGAAAATGAGCATGACGACCCGGAGGCTTCCCAGGGCAGCCAGCAAGGGCGCTGTGCGGCTTACCATTAACCACCAAAACACCAAGCAAGTCAAAGTAACTCTGGAATTCCGATTCAAGCCCAGCTTTTATAGGCCCACTGGGGTCATTTCTCCAGGCCCTGGATGCATGATGGCAATTGTCATACTTGACACTGGATTACCCCCTCCCTCCCACATACCAACCAGTCCTTGGCCTCTGCAGTTAGGAGCTACGGTGATGCAGAAGGCCGAGTGGAAAACTCTGAAACTTCTGCCCCACACCGGCTAGGAGAGCAATTACAGAACAGTGGGGCACTGGGTGAAGTGGCAGAAACAAAGGGTAGCGGTCCCTGTCATAGTTCTGTTCAGCTTGCCAGTCCGGCCTTGGTACACACTAGCTGGACCTGCAGGGTGACTGAGGGACACGGCGGCCTTGGTGCCACTGGAGTGCCAGGTGGTGGAGAGTGTGCCACCATCAGAACAGACTACGAGTGCCCCGGGTACACGGGATGCGGTGTTCATCTGGAGAGCACAGCCTTTTCCAGCTGTGTCAGGAGGGACGGCCAGAAGGCGTTCGCAGGTGCGTGGGATGGACAGCAACGTTCATTTTGCCTCGGGGCTCTGCTGGTCCTTCTGCTCCCTGATGTAACAGGGTCAGAAGGGGTCTGGGCATCCCGCAGAACACACGCAGATCCATCACATCAGCTTCACCACGCAAATCGTGCAAGACAAGCAAGAGGTGACAACATGCAGGAAGCTTGGAAAGATACCTGCATATTTTCACGTGTTGCAGCGGGTAGAAGGTGAACTTTTTAAAGATTCAAGTACCTGCCATTCGGTGAGGATCTTAGGGATCCACGGTCAGGGGCATGCTGTGATATTGCTCACTAAGGAAAAGCCGGATTTCCCACCTTGCCCATCCCCCCCAGTCCCCCAACAAAGAAGGAAACGTAAAGTTGAGTGGGTCTCCCTTGGTTCTGGGCTCAGTGAACTAGACTTCCACTGCTGGGGATTTCCAGCTGGAAAACTGAGGGACGCGAAGTCATTACCTGGACTAGCAGAGGCAGAGGACGGTTTTGCCTGTGGGGAGAGGGAGGCTGGGGCTGCAATGCCCATGACCTTTAACCCCAGACCAGGAATGGCCCCGAGATGCAGAAGGGCTGTTGGGTGTAGGTGTAGAGGAGCACGTGGCCTTCTTTCCCTGTGGAGGGGAGCTGCAGGGATGGGGACCCCGAAGAGCTTTCTTCTAGCATAGCCCCGCTTGTAAGGCATGACAGGGGAGTATCTCACCAAAGCCAGTCTCCTTGCTGACGTGAACATTGCTCTTTCACCCTATGTTCTCGCTGACCACCCCTGAAGGACATTTTATAACAACATTTCAAAAGCTCTTGTGTAATCACCAGGACTAAGTGTTGTCTACTCATCAAGATCAGGCCAGTGTGTGAAAATATCCTGCATTAAATAACAGAGGTTTTCGGTGAGTTAGAGAAGAAGGTTGCCCCACCAGAGATGAGGGCTATGTGGACGTCTAGGCGTGATGAAATGGCCACACGCAGGAAAACCTAAGGTGTATGTTTCTGCACCAGGCATACAGGTTTTCACATCGTGTGTGATTTACTCCCAGAGTGTGACAGGGCTGCGGCACTGCCGTCCTGTGGGGACCTTTTAAAAACCGGAGAGGCGAGGGGTCCATGGAAAGGACCGGGGGCGGGGGGTGGGGGGAGCTGCCACTGGACACTCGAGTGCATTTGGAACTTTCAGCCATGTGTATATCGCGTCTATTCTAAACAAGTAAGATTTAAAAACACACAGGAATGGAAAAAAAAAACAGCCCTGCTTACAGAATTTCCCCAAATGGTAACATTCGCAGAATAAAATTTACCAGGTAAGGGAAAGAACTTTTAAGAGGAAAGCTATAAAATATACTTAAAAAACATACAGTAAGACTTGAATAAAGGAAGCAAAACCTGCGTTCCTGGATGGAAGCTCTATCATAAAATATCAGTCCTTCCCCAGTCAATACCATAATTTAATCCACTTCCAATCAGAATTCCAATGGAATGGAACAGAAAGATTTTAAAGTACTTATGGAAGCATATAACTGCCTAACGATAGCCAAGACAATTCAGAATAAAGAGCATTGGTAAAAGATCTGATGTTATCAGATATTAAAAATTTGCTGAAATCTTTTATTATAACCTACTGTTTTGGGTGGTCTGCCTTTGGAATTTATTTTTATTTATTTATCAAAAACACAGTTCTTTTTATGTTGCAGATACCATTCTAGGTGTTTTGCAAACATTAATTTATTTAACCCTTAAATAGCTCTATGAGAAAGATACTATTATTATTCCCATTTCACAGGTGAAAAAACAGACCGAGAGCCTTGCTCAAGGTCACATAGCCAACTCATAATGGAACCTGGATCCAACACGCCCTTGGTCAGGCCATGACGCAGACTTTCAAAAGCAAATAAATCAGTAGACTAGGAGAGAGTCTAGAAACCCACTCCCTGGCAAGTGCGATCTTACCAGATAAAACGAGTGGTGTTTCTGTTCAGTACAACATCCCTCTCTATGGCTGACATAACTGGTTCTCCAACAAAACTCTGGCTGCCTTAGGGTTCTGTATATATGGCCAGAACACATCGTGGAGTAACTCATTGTACATGAATACTATAGAGTATAATGCAACCGTTAAAAAGGAGTCTTAGCCACATCTATTCGCCTGACAGGACAACTACACTTTTAAGCGAAAAAAGTAAAAATAAAAGGAAACCGAGGGATAATACATATTTAAAAATATATGTTTGTATGTAAGCATTTGAGTGAAGATGGAGAATTATATACAAGGATACACACCATGATACTGTCATCGGCGACTTCAGGAAATAGAGAGAGAACACTGGTGGCGGAAGGACTTTTATTTCCACATTTTCTGTTCATTGCTTATTATAATAATTTTCATTTTTGAAAGAAATCTAATATAAATTTCAGATTTTGTAAAAACTGAGAAATGGCTGAAGTTACCAAACTTAATGCCTGCTTCTAGAGTCAAAAATTTATCCTTTACCTACTTGTTTACCTTAAACAAGATATTAAATTCTCTTTTATTTATTTGAGAAAATGCATTTATAAAATAAAAGTTTTCAGGTATGTGGCTGAATACAAAATACATTTTTTTGTTAAAAAATAAACTTACTCCTGGTCTGCGGGGTGGGGGGGGGCGGAGCCAATACGTGCTCCAGTGGACGCCAAAAGCATGGACGTTCTTGTGCGTGCAGAAGGAAGCTGTGTCATTAATTTTGTCCTCGGAGAGATGGCAAAGGTAGGCGTTTAGTAAGAGGGAAAGTGCATTCAGATGGAGTGGGTTCTCCCTCTGTCTTCCCTGTGCTGCGTCATCTCCATGGGCACCCCCGGAACCACCGTTCACTCCTCCACCACGCTCTTAGCTCAGGAGCCGACCTGCACGGCTGCATCAGCCAGGCTCCTCCATCCTCGGGCTCCCAGGTGGGTTCACCCAGCGGGGGAAATGGGTGAGACACAGGAGGCCAAGAAGAGAGAAGGGACTGGGCACTGATTCCCCCGGCTTTCTCTCCATTTGGCTGATGGTGGCTGTGTCTTCCAGGCCTCCTGGAGAGCCCTCCATCTCTCGTGATTTTAGCTTTTTATGGGTTCTGGTCAATACCACCCTCCTTCTTGCCCCCTCCTTCATCCCCCTCAGGGAAACCACCTATGACTTCCCTTCACCCTTCCCACGTCTTTGAACATGGTCCCTCTCCTTAGTCCCTCTTTTAAATGCGATGCCTATTAAGACTCCCACTCCTTACATGTCAGAGTCATTTATATCTCTGTTTTCCATATTTTTTTCTGCTGGTAAGATGAACCTTCCTGAAACTTCAATTACTGGTGTCTTAGCCAAATTATATTTTATCTGTTCTTGACAGCCAAACCTTTGTGAAGGTTCACTTGCCTCTCTACAGGGAAAGAGGAAGAAGACTCACTGATCTGAACATGGCCAACAGTTTGGTGTACAACAGCTGGAATTGCAGGGGTGGGTGGACACTGGCACCCCACCGGTGGAGAGAACATGGGAAGGAGTTTCACTGGAAGTGACCTCGGAGCTGAAGGTGTGCGATCCAACCAGTTCTAACCAGCTAGTCCCCTCCCTGGGGACAGCTGAGGGACACTTTTGCTTAGCATCTCTCACTTTCTAAAAGTTGTAACTGCAGCCAGTGGGTTTGAATCATGACAAGGGGATAGAACTATTATAGGAGAGTGAACAGATACCGTGCTGGGAAAGTCAGTTCAAGTCACCTGCAGAAACAAACCTTGGATGCAGCCATTTGTACGGAGCCATTATACAGACTCAAGCAAATATGAACCTCTTCAGTGTGAGCCATTCTGTGTCCCTAGTGTCCTGAAGGTACATCATAGCTACACTTCCTTCGCAAACCCTCTAGTAGAAGATGCTGGGCTCAGAATAATGTGTAAGGTCTCTTTGCGAAAAATGTTAATGCTGCTGAAGAATCGCCCCTTAGAAATGGAAATCCTATGGGCCCCTACGAGGGAAATCTGAGACTTCTTTATCAGACTTAGAAAACGCACAAGAACAGTTGTTTACCTATTTAATTTAATTGTTGCTAAAATCTCTCGAGTCTTTTTTTTGTGTAATCCTAGGATGACTAAGATCAGTTGAAAAAATAAATTGCAGAAAAAACCATTTCTTGGAGGAGAGAAAGAGGCGGGGGATGATTGTTGTCTAAGTCTCGAACCTCTTTCTCATCAGCATTCGTGAATGGAAGACAGGGGCAGATGGCAGTCCTCTGGGTGGGCACTGGCACAGAGGCTGTGGGAAGAGACAGGCGCCAGGATCTGGACCAACTGGACAGGGGTGTGAAAGTCAGGGGACAAGCTCAAGATCAAGCTGCTGGCGGGGGAAGTAATGCATCCCAGCACGCAGTGCGAGAATATCGAGGCGCTAACTGAATTTGACTATTCCCTCACTTTTTCGGACAGGCAGTTGTTCTGCTTCTTCCGTTATTTCAGCTACAACAATTAGATTATTTTTATGCAGTTGCTGTTACTTTTAACATCACCTAGCCTATGAAGACACTATATAACCCTTCGAATTGCAACTTTGAAATAGTCACGTTTTGTCCACATAGCTTCCGATCCTTCAGTAAGAGCAAGAAAACATACTTCAGACTCTACGTACAGTTATCTCTGCTGGTCTTTCAGAGAGGCTGGGTCTTCGGGTCAAGCTATTCCTCATCACAACCTGGTGGCAGACCATGAGGAACGCAGATGGTGAGTCTCCAAGGTCTTTGGAGAGCAAGGATGTCTCTTATATTTCTTTCATACCCTCCAAAGTGCAGGGCTGAGCCCAGAGGTAATTACAGGCCTGGTGCGGATCAGGGAGGCAGTGAGTGGACCGCTCAGAGCTATGTTTTGAAGGTCTCTGTGGCACATCATAGCAGCAACTTCCCACCTAATGGCCGGTCTGATGTTCCACAGCTTCTTCTCATCTAAACCTACCTCTGGTTTAATGGGGGAACTCACCCTCCCCCCTCTTCTGCTCTGCCCCAAGGCAAGACCTCATCGCCTGGCACTCTGGGTTCTTGTTCAGCCTGCTGCCTTCTCTGCGGGGGTTGTCCTGTCTTTCCTGGCAGGGGCCCGATGCTAGAAGACTTGGAAATAATCTCCAAATACATTGCATATGTTTTCCCATAAGGACTGATATAGACAAATAAATTTAGGGACAACCACATCTATCCTAGGGTATAATTTAGAAAGCATGCATGTTAAAATTCATCATGGTCCTGGCTTATATGGTTATGTAAATTAGTTCTAGTTTATGTGTCCAATACTTAAATGAAGCAAATGTGGGCCAAGAAAATAAATAAGCCACACACACACACACACACACACACACACACACACACACACAGTAGTTCTTAGAAGACCTGCCTTCTTCTATCCTCTCAGGGCAACTTAAGAAGGAACTGATACTAAAGGAAGGGCCAGAGTAGGTTTTACCTGCTAAGGGAGGGCTGTTATAGCCTTCTGGGCTTTTCCCGAGTGGGCGTGTCTGAGTCAGGTTTAGGAGAGGTGAGGCAATTGTTTAGGAAAATGGTTCGGTGGTCAAAGGAGTTGAAATGACTGGATCTCCGTGCTATCATGCCACCATTTTGATTCTCTATTTTCACACTGAGTAAAAATTTCTAAACGGATTAACTAGTTAAATACAAGTATGACCTAATACCCAAGCTTGTGGAGTTATCTGTTCGAAGTGCTTGGATGAAACTCCGGGATATATAAGAATAACTCTGCCCTTGGGGATCTTATTCCGTAGAGGGTTAGAACCGTGACTTGCTTCTGATCCATAGAATACAGCAGATAAATCGAAAAGCCAAACTGTAGGGAATGGAAGGAAAGGGGCTGATGGAAGCAACTTTGGGGAGCAGTGCTCTGACTGAACACTGCCAGGCTAAAGACGAACGAACTGCACATAAACTCTGGACGCGGTGGGCAGGTTTGCTCCCCACAGGGATGTGTGTTAGGGAGTCTGAGACTGCACCACTTGGGTTTATACACGTTTGCCCCGAAGAGGGACCATCAGTGAAAAAAACTGTGAAAACCTGAATGAATTCTGTTTTTTAGTTAATAGAATTGTATCAAGGTCAGTGTCGTGGTTTCATACATGTTCTACGGTTATGGACAATGTAAACATTGGAGGGAACTGGGGGGATGGCGTATAAAAGCTGCGCTGTTTTGATACTTTTCTGTAAGTCTGAAGTTATCTATAAAAACTACAGAAAACTCAATTAGCCAAGTACACACATACGTGTTTAGACGCGTTTGTACATCAGTGAAATGGGAGGTGGCCACGGGAGAGCCGAGGCCCAAGTGGCTGGACGTACAACGTTGGCAGGCCTTGTGAGCTTTGAAAACGACTACAAATTGATCTCTTAAAGTTTATTTTACAAGTCACTACCATTTTTCCCTCTCGGCATTTTCGTTTATTTTTTCTGGTGATAACAGACGTGTCGGGGGCCATTAGGAGCTGTCTGAGATAGCTCGCACAGCATTTGCTCACGTGTAGAGAAGACTCCCCCAGCGCTAGACAACTCCGGAACGGGGCGCTTACGACTGCTAAAAGCAGAGTCACTTCTGACCGTGGGTGAAGGGCCCTCCGACTGACGGGCTGGACTGACTGTTGACTTACGGAGCCTGGCGCCTCTGTGCGGTTAGGGACATGGAAAGGTCTCCCAGAAACACAGTCAGGCACCTCTGCATGTACATAGCCACAGATTTCATTCTACATTTTCTTTAAATTTGCTTTAACATGCTTAACTCTTTTCCCCCCAAAATACAGAAACATGGGAAAGGAGTGGGAGCGGAGCTGTAGCATTTGGGCTTTGGCTGAAATGGAAACACCACTTCTCGTCTTGGTGGGAGGCATACCCATATGTCTGCCTAACACTTTTTTGTTCTAGTGGTGGAATTGTTAAACCGTATTTGTAGGATCTTAGAAAATTACTGACCTTGGAAACACTTGAACCCATAAACCATCAGCCAATCAATAATTTTTTTTTGAGTAACTACTACGTGATAACTCCTTCTCACACCCTGACTTACCCAGCGTGAGTCCTGTTGTGCTAACGCTGAAATCTGTCACCAATTTAACAAACCACCACATTCTCATCTCGGCTCCTGCACCATCTCTTACCTAGCCTACTGTGTCTCTTCCTCTTCTTCACACAGAAGCCAGAACTGGAATTTAGATAACAGCACTTCTCCTATTGCATTAAAAATAAAGATCTTTCCATGGCTTGCTTGTCCTTATCATTTAGTTCTTAGGACAGACGCCAGAAAGCCCCCTGAACTTACATGAAATTGACTCTACCCCATCTGTCTCTATCTCATTTCATTCTTTTCTTCACAGTTCTTGCTACTCTCTGCAATTATCCTATTTGTTTCCTCTCATGTGGCTATTTTCTCCAACTTGTCCCTTGAGGGTACGGACTGTCTGTCTCGGTTGTCATTGTCCTTCCAATGCTCAACTCTTTGTCTAGAACAACAAGTGTGTGGTCAGTAAATATTTCTTGGTGAAAATAAGTGAGCACGTGACTGAATTAACGCAAGACTTTATGCTAAGTAACATAACAAATATTCAAAATTGATTTCTGTCCTCAGAGAATTTGTAATCTAGGACTAGTCATATTAGGGAGCATAAAGGAGTGAATCTGCAGGACATGTTATGGCAGGTCTTAAAAGACAAGAGCGATGCAGGGTTAGGATGGTTCACAGGAAGGACTGATGACTTCTGATTGAGGAGATCAAAGCACTATTGCTCAAATTACACCTTAAAGAGTATCTTTTAAACTGAAAACCCTTTGACTGCAAAAGGGTCGGTACATCACCTGTCCCACTTACCCCTCCAGGCCAAGGGAGTCACAGGAGCAAAGCCCATCAGGGAATGCAGCAGTAGATGGCAGACAGTGGGGGACAGGAGCCAGGAATACAGACATCAATTGATGTTCATGACGTCAATTAACAAGTCTTCTGGTCATTAAGTGACAACTGGAGCTATAAAGTGGGAGAAACTTGGGGGGAGAAGAGGGAAAGTGATGCAAATGAAGGTGGAATAAATACATTGAAGAGAGAAGTAAGTGTACTAACTACCAAAAAGAAAAGAGAGAGAGAGAGAGAGAGAGAGAGACGGAGAGAGAATGTTCAGAGAAGTAGGAAGAGGCATGTGATAGAAACTCATGTTATTTATCGGCCCTTTCAAGTCAATTTTGAAACTTGAACACAAATCTGCTGCGGTAGTTTAACTGGAAGGGTTATATTGTACAAACCGAGGGAGAAGAAGTTCAAGAGTGAAGAATTGGTCAACAGGGTCAAAGAACAAGTGCAGAGGACTGGGAATTGGATTTGGCAATCTGGAGGTGGTTGCGGACCTTCCGGGAACAGTTTTATGGCATGCGGGAGGCGGCGCCAAAGCGCACTGGGATAAAGAGTGAGTGGCCCATGGTCAAGTGGAGGGAAGGCATTGAGTTTAGCTTTGTTTTTCAAGAAGTTTGGTGGTAAATGGAGTTACAAAGATGTGTGGGGTTTTTTTCTTTTGTTTTGGGGCAAATCACTTGAGGGAAAAAGGAGGATCAGGTAACTGAGCTGTCTGCCCACTGAGGGGGTCCGCAGTTGACATGCAAATGTCTCAGAGCTGGAAGCTGCCCCACCTCACTTGTTGAAGGGAAGTAGGCGATGCTGACCAATTGAACTTGTTAAATTTAGTAAACTGAGTTAAATTGGGCTCAGAAGTGTATGCTATGGAATTCATCTTTTTCTTGGTTTTATTTTTGTTCTCTCAGTGCTTTTCTCCCCTTAAAGTTTTCTTTAAAAAACCTTAATTTGAATGGAGAAGGAACATTTTTTCACACTTTAGTCAACAGATAGCTGGGGAAAGTGTGTGTGTGTGTGTGTGTGTGTGTGTGTGTTTATGTTGGGAGAAGCATGAGTGACAGTGAAAATGATTTGGGTCTGCTGGGTGGGACAGAGATTGGGAACCTGGTAGGGGAGGGGAAGGGACAACTGTGGACACTGTCCTCCTACTACTCGCAGAGTTGAAGCTATTATGTTACAGAACATAAATCAGTTGGCCGTCAAGCTTTTGGGGAGTTCAAAGCCTTGTTCAAATTTTAGATGTGTTCCGTTGTCTGGTTTGTACTTTTGAGAACAGGCACCTCGAGGGCTTCTCCAGAAAGTCTTCTGCAGGTGGATTTCTCCCGACTCCATTCACCCCCACACTGTCGGGCATGAGGTCAGGGACCTTGTGGGTTCTCCTGTGTTGATGGCCATGCCCAAGGTTTAGGGCTGTGTAACTCTTAGAGAAGAAAAGGTAGGAAAGACATTTTCCATGGTAAGCATTAAAATGTCTTTGCAAATTAGTTGAAAGAGTCATTTTAACCAATATTTCTTGAGGGCTTGCCTCAACCCCTGTATTATCCTAACCACAGACACCAAGATTGAAGACTTAGTCATCTGCATCCTTGCATTCTTGATTAGTGGGCTGTTACTGCCTGGCATTCAGCTGTATCCTAAGAGGGTGGACAAGAGGACAGATTAGGTTTGACGGTAGATTGGTTGCAAAAAGGGCTCACGTGTTCTACTCCTCTCTCTAAGCACAGCTTTTGCAATGTGACTTTGTAGCTCTTCCCATTAAGAGATGGAGCCTGACCTTGTTGCTTGGCAATAAAATATGACAGAAATGACAGTGTACCTGTTCCAGGTTTAGTCCTTAAGAAACTTTGCATGCCTCTGCTCTCCTGAAACCCTGACATACTCCTGAGAACAAGCCCAGGATAATCTAGACCATCCAGCCGCATGTGGTTGGCTAGTTGACCCTGGAATTAGGAGTGAACCTGGTGGAGATCAGCTTATGTTGTTCCAGACCAACAATATTCCCCAGCCCACTCACAGCTCATAAGAAGAAATGACAGATTATTCTTTTAAGGTTCAAAATGTAAGCCACCAGGTTTTGGGGTGGTTTGTTATACAGCAGTAGCTAGCTGATAGAAAAATATTTGTGGATATGGAATATGGCTATGGAAAAGCAAATCCCTCGAAGCAAATCAGGAATTTTAGGCAGCTGGGAACCCATGAGAATACTCCCAGGGAGGTACTTGGTGGGAAAATACTGACATGAGAACAGTGAGAAATTATCAAGTCAAACTTGACCAACTTCACATGCTTGGCAAAGACTTGGCCTTTCTGGAGGGGTTGCCAAGCATCCAAACATCCTCATTTGTGCTGTAACAGTGACTTTTTAGGCTCAAAACTTTGTGCCAAAAGGTCATAGAATGTGAGAGCTGATAGAATCTTTACAAATTTCACTCCCCTATTTCACAAATGAATAAGAAGGAATGGGGGCCTAGCAAGGATCAGTGGCCTGTCCCGAGTCACATAGATAGCTCTTATTGCCCATTCTTACCTGTCACTCACAGTTAGTTACAGTGTCATCTTGACAAAGTGTCTTTCTATGTATCTGATGCTTCTTTTCCAGGACCCCTTCAAAGTGTAGGGCTTATCACTTGGTACCTGATTTACGACAATGGCCTCTTTTTGATATTTCTTCTTTTCTCCGTGTTTCATAATGGGGGACCATTGGCATTTCAGGTAGGAAAACTCTTCACTGTGGGATAATGTCTTCTACATTACTAGACCCTTGGCCTCCTCGATCCCAAGGTAGTGCATGGTTTTCTCCCTGCTCCTACCCCTGCCCGAGCTCTCATTATGAAAATCAAAACCACTCTACATCTCAAAGAGATATTTGCACACCCATGCTCATAGCAGAACTATTCACAGCAGCCAAAAGCTGGAGGCAACCCCAGTGTCCACCGACAGGTGAAGGGATAAATAGAATGTCGTCTATACATACAATGAAGTATACTTCAGTTTTAAAAAGGAGGGGCCTTCGGATGCACTCCATCACATGGCTGAACCTTGAGGGCATTAGGCTAAGGGAAATAAGCCAGTCACTGAAAGCAAATACTGTATGATTCTACTTGCATGAATACTTGGTGGAGTCAAGTTATAGAGACAGAAAGTCGGATGGTGACTTCCAGGGGCTGGGAGAGGGGAATCGGTGTCCAGTGAGGACACAGTGTTGGTTTTGCAAGACAAAAAGATTTCTGAAGATGGATGGTGACGCCGGTTGCACAACGATGTGATCATTCTCGATTGAGGCCGCTGAACTGGGAGGGAAAGCAGAGCTTGCCACCCTAAAATGTTCCTTTTTGGGATATTGATGACTTTAAGCTGGTTAGTTTTAAGAAACAAAAGACTCAAGAAAAACCTTGGAGGCTCCCCCTCACCTGACTACAGGAATTCAGATATAAAAACCTGCTTAAGGGAAGGAAGGCGCTATCTCCCCACCACAACATGACGTAAGCGTGGCAGTCCGGGAGAAACCAGGCGAACCTCGTTTGTCAGACTTCCTCTGGGCCCCGTCGCTTCTGGGTGGCCTGGCAGTAATTCGTTTACCACGTGTTTGCTCTTTCTCATCTCACACCCGCTCCTGAAAAACCTTTCCTAAATTCACCCTCCCTGGTGAACCCAGCCAATTGTCTTGTTAGAATTTTCTGTGTGTAACATTAACTGACACTTCATTATATGTATTCCTAGCTTCAAATTATTACTAACACATAATCTGATATATCATTGTGTACATTTTGGTTCATTAAATGGCTCTGTGTGCTGAACTAACCCTTCATCTCATTGGGCTTTTGTCTGTCTCCCAGCACCTCGCTCGGTCCGAGGTCTGAGGTTTATGTTCTGCAAATATCAGTGGGCTGTTGGAGACCATGCCAAAGAGCAACAAACAGCTATTGGTGTCACGATTACTCTGAATTTGTCACATTCTGCACTTGGCTTAGCCTTTCTCTGCATTTTCTACCTTGCTACAGTGGGTTGCTGTCCTCCTACGGATTACAAAAATACCATTGTCCCGTGGATTATGAGTCTTGTTACCTAGTTATTGTTGAAAATCAGAAAGACCTCTTCCAACGCAAGCTCACTTCCTCTGAGAAACACGCAGGCCTGCTGTGAAGCCCCGTGTGCTGTCTCAGTCCTGCTGGGGAGGCCTCCCTTCGGTGATCCCATTCGCCCATCATGTCGTCCTCTCCCGCCTGTTCGCACTGGCCTGTCCTTTGACTGTCCTGTGGAACCACCTCAAACCTACCGTTAGGCAATAATAACCTGCCCTCACTTTATACCTTAGGGCTCTCTCCCCTCCTCCACATCCACCCCTCTCCAACATTCAACTCTCCTCCCCCACCCCACCCCCACTCTAGCCATCGCTGCACAAGACTCGGGAGGCTCTCAGAATTTCTCTACCCCGACAATGTGTTTCCAGAATCACGATGCATTTAATCTTTCTGAATTTCTCTGGCCCTCTGAAAGCATTCATGCAGGACCACCCTCTCGGCTTGTTTGTCTAAGTGTGGAGGAAGGATCCCTTTGCAGTTCGGTGCAGGGAATCGGAACCCTGGGAATCCATTTGGGGCATAATCATGTGACAATTGTTTAAACTCCAGAGGGAGCAAATCAGGTTTATTGTAGCTCCAAGGTACACCTTAGATTTTGATAGAGTTTCTGAAGCAGAAAACCAGTCATTTTATGCTGATATCACTTCTTATATTTTTGCTCAATTTTAACAACCAATGCAAGGACAATAGCATTTGCCCCTAATTTCTGTCCTTCACAAAGAACGGTTCTTAGGAGGTCATGAACGCTCTGAGTCATTAATGCTCATCCTGACTCATTTATTTAGCGGCTACATGACCGTAGTTCACACTCGAGATGAATTATACAGGCTCTGTTTTCCACATGAGGCTGTGATTTCCCATGTTAACCTGAACATCTGTTGACTGCAATATCTGCCTACCCAGAAGGCATGTGGTTCTCTTCTGAAGAACTCACATTAAATGTTAATAGGCTCCTTAGGCAAGACTTCCTCATGTAAATAGAAGATAATTTGTGCTTTGTGTTTAACGTTTTTCTTCCTGTTGACTTTTGGGTAGAGCTGATGGGAAATACAATGCTTCCTTTAGCCACGGGAGAGAGGTGAGGCTGAACGGTGGAAGGCTTCCTTGGCCTGTTCCTCCCTGTACATTTCCAAGGCGATGTTTCAGGGTCGTAGAAGGTCCCCTCAGAGCACAAATGTTGGTAATGCACTTCTCAATCCGAATAATGAGCGAGGCCCAGATCCGCATGCATCACCACAGTTGGGGGTGTTTGGAAGTAGTCCTGGTGTGCCCTGAGGCCGTGGAATTTCGAGCTCCCTTAGGAAAGGTGGCTGCAAAGGTGACGGAGGGAGAGGCAGGCGAGCTTGGCACATCCGTGTGTTTTGGAACGTGCTTGGTTTGTGCGGTCTGAAAAAGGCAACGGCAAGGAGGGTGTGGGAAGCTGCATGTCTACCAGTCTTTTCACACCTCGGCCTGTGTGGCGCAGCGTGCACAAGGGCGGGAAGCTCCCGAAAGGAAGACCAGTTGTCATTCTGGCAACTTCGCCAATAAAACGGCCCTTCATTGTTTGTATGGCCTGTTTCACACAAGTGGCAAACGCCTTAATAAATCCACATCTGCCGGGGACTGAGGGGACACAGAATCCCATTCACTCCGAGACTAGGTAGTCCCTGCACTGCTGATGTTGTTATTTTAAAATTAGGAATTAATGGTTCTCCTCTTTTTGGTGTCTGAGGCCCTCAAGTCTTGCCCAGCACCACATGAAACAAACCTGCGTCTGCTCCATATGCATCATAAATGCCCCCTTAGTGGGAGTGTTTGAGTGCCACGGGGCAGTTACGATGTAACTCAAAACGGTGTAAGCCGTGAATTCATCCACGTGACGCCCAAAGCATATGTGTGGTGGTGACATGGGTCCACGTGGGATGTCCTTCCCCTGCTGGCGATCAGATTCAAAGTGACTCCTGTGGAGTCAGAATGACCTCCCCTTGGATGAGAAAGTGGTGAATATTCTTCTGAAACAGAGGGAAGGATGGAGAGAAGGAGGGAGACAGACACACAGACAGAGTCCTGAATTATACCCTGTGGAAGCTCCTGGGGAAGGGAGAGGGGTGTGTGTGGCTGGGGGTCAGGCCACTTTCAGCCAGCTTGTGTATCTTGACGTCAACTACGTATTAAGCTCATGGATAAGCTTTTAGTTGAATTAAGAATCCAGGGTCAAAAAAAGTTGAAAAACTGCCTGTTAACACTTTATAGTTAGCAAAGTTAATTTTGGGTGGCATGCCTCCCTCCCACCCTCCTTCCTCACCCTTATGTCTTGTCCTTGTTTTATTCAGTCTATGAGCCCACTAAGGAAGCTCTGTGGCCTCCTTGGGAAAGGCAGTTTGTAGCAAGAATTCAGGATGGCGCTTTCCGTGGCTCAGAACCCTTTTCCCCAGGGCTGTTCTCCCTACTCCCAAATCTCCTTTTTCTCTGCCATTCCTGCTTCAGCACCCCCTTTGTCCTCTGCTCCATTACCCCAGCTCTCTGCTGTCATCCAAAACCCTCTCAATTTCTTTCTGCCCCTCCTCTGCCTCCTCAAATTCCCATTTCACGTGGAGGCACTAACGAGAGTGGGGCAGAGTGAAGTGCCCATCTGCGGAACAGGCCCAGCGATCCCCTTCTTGTTTTCTGTGTCCTAATTTGTCCCACTTTTACTGGGTCTCAGTTCCTTCTATTAAAAATATGTATGACATTCAGAGCAAAGCCAAAAAAAAAAAAGGAAGAAAAAAAAAGCGTTGGCTGCAGACAACCTGCGACCCTGGCAGGTGTGCCCTCTGGAGCTCTCCCGGGCTGCTCCTAGCGTGCCTCCCCCACCCTTCAGGACATCTGTCCCTGGCCCCCCATGTGCCCCACCTCACTGCCGCACGTCACCGGGCAAAAGCGAATGTCAGTGTGTATGGAACAGGGGTTGACAAACTTTTTCCATAAAGGGCCAAATAGTAAATATTTTAAGCTGTGCAGGCCAACCATGGTTTCTGTTACAACCGCTCAGCCCCGCAGTTGGAGCACCACTCGGCCAAAAGCAATACAGAGATGAATGGGCGTGGCCAGGCTCCAATAAAACTGTTTTCATGTACGCTGAAATTTGAATTTCAAATAATGTTCGTGAATCACAAAATATTCTTCTGCTTTTGGTTTCCCCAACCATTTAGAAGTCTAAACAATATTCTTAACTGGTAGACTGAATAACAACAGAATGCGCCAGGCCAGGGGCCATAGTTGGCCGGAGGGCTATAGTTTGCAGACCTCTAATAGAAAAGATAAACCCTCAGAGGCTAAGGCAGTGGTGTAACGTTTAATCTACTGCTATTTGGGCACAAGGCACACACTCAGGCGGGACCCTTTAAATATGACGCTATCTCAGGGCTCCCTCATGGCATCCGAGGATCCCAAACCCTAAGTGAGGAGGGAGAAGTATCCCACCTTGAAAGAAAAGTCAGATGTTTGAGCACTATAATCGACACAGGTCACCTTTTAAATTCTCTTGACCACAGGTGGTTTCCTCCTACGCTGTGTATTTTCCACCTGCAGTTACCTCCACCTGCTAGGAGCCTGGACAGGGCTGCTACATACTGTATTTTGCCGTGTAGAATGTGCACCCATGTTTCATGTCCATTATACATGGGATTATTATACCCATTATTTCACCCATGGTATGTAATCATTATACCCATGTACAATGTGCATCCTTATTTTTCTCCTCAAAAATTTGGGCAAATAAGTGCACATTATACATGACAAAATACGGTAAATGATGTCACTCTCCTCCAAGCATGATACCTGAAGGAGGGGAAGGCACAGAATTAGAAAAACATCACCTGAGAGGAAGAAAAGATTTCTTCTCCCAACAGAGGTCTTCTATAGCTAGAACCGATAACAACAATGGCCCAACTCTACAATGGTGCAGGCAAGTTCAAAACTGCACTGCAGTGTCCTCTAAGGTTATTTATGCAACGCCCCCCCCCCCATTCTCCTTCAGTCAAAACTGTCTTCTGTGAAGAATAACATTTCCAGGGCACGCACTTTGCAGCGCTCACTGGCAGAGCCCGGCATTTCACCTGCTTGCACCTTTGATCCCTCTCAGGACACAAAGGGCCCCACAACAAAAGGCTCAAAGAGGAAGTTCGCTTCCCGGGAGCTTTTCACTACTGAGTTGCTTTCAGAGCTGGAGTCTACCATCTATCTCCAAGCAACACGATGATAACATAATGTGAACCGCAGAAAACTGAGCAGGAAGATTGAATTTTGAAGCCGAGGGACAAAGTGCAGAAGCAAAGGCCCTGCTTATAAATGAATTTGGTCTTGCTTGTTCATTTAGTTTCTTCTTCTTGTTTTCAGACTATTTTCCCAACTGGATATTCATACTTGAAGTTCTGCTTTAAGGCAGTTTGATATCTAGAGGAAAAAACATGTAATTTGAAAGAGCGTTGGGTTGTTATAGAAATTAAAAGAACCACTTGTTGGGATGACTTGTGAAGACCCCGTGGCCAGGATGTCGTACTAATACAAACAGCTCCCAACTTAGAAATCCTGTGAACCAAAAGTTTGTTTGCAAGTCAGGTGTCTGTGACTCAGAAGGCATTTGCGTATAAGGACAGTGTCAGGTGGTGGCGAAAGTGGCAGTGAGTCAGGATGGCTTTCGAAATCCAGTGCCCTACATTCAGAACAGTCCAGTGGCACTATCTGATCCTCTCAGACTCAAGTACGCAGAGAGATGATGATGAACGCTTCTAGCCATGGAATAAACACGCTGCGCCTTCCTGGCGTGTTAATTTTGTGCTAGGATTTAGGGCACTGTTCTTTCTGAATTAAAATAAACATGCATAATTTATTGAGTAAAATATGAAATCCCTGAAAATTTTAAAGACATAGCACGAGACTGCAAAAGGATCTCGTGCTTGTAGCTTGAAGCTTTGGGCTAAGTCCCTAGACTTCCCTGATTTCTGACCTCTCCATTTAGGCAACGGGAGGCGTGCAAGGAGCCAGGATTTGCCCATAGCTTCCAGAAGCTGATTTCAATGGCCCCAGCCAGGCGAATACAACGAAGAGACTCCACTTTGCCTGACATGTAAATGACCATCAGGCTGGAGTAGAAGGAAGGAAAATACCCAGAGGTGTTTGGAGGTTGGAGGAGACCAAGGAGACATGATAACTGCATGTGATGTGGATCCTAGATTAGATTCCAGAACAGAAAAAGGACATTAACGGGGAAATTGGTAAAATTCTAATAAAGATTATAAATGATAATATTTTAACAACGGCCAAATGGAGGAGTGGGGAGAGCAGAAGCCTGTGCTAAATAGCACACTACTAAAAAATCGGAGATCCTATCAATGTCAGTCTTTATCTTCAAACATGCTTTTGCTAATGAACAAGATAAGGGGATCTCCTTGTGTTGTTTCCATGTGTCAGTGTGTTCGTGTGTCCATGTCTCTAGGGAGAGCTGGGGAAGCAAAGCAGAAAGCAGCCTGGGATTGGTACGAAACGGGCTTTCTTTGGAGGTTCACACATCCGAACTGCACAGCCCGCAGAGGCAGATCAGACTGCCTTCCAGACTCCACCGTGGCTGTGAGGGTCTGGGGAGGGACTGAGTTTCGCTGGGTCTTCATTAACTTTGTAGGTCAGAGGACTTTTCCAAAGCACTTGACCTGAAAGCCCTGGCCCCACCCTTAAGGGACTGGCCAATCAGGAGCATTTCCAGCTCACTGGGGTCAGCGTAAGACTTAGGGTTATTTTGGCACAATGTGCAATTTCCCAAGCCCTTAAAAAAGGCATGCCATCCATAAATGGAAAGAAACAATTGTATTAGCATGACAGACGCTCTCACTATAATTAACATCATTGGGTCTCTTTGTGCTTTTAGCAGGGGATGCAAAACAAATCAGGGAAGAACTAGTCTAGTCGTGTCAAATGGGCAAACAGAAGAAGGAAGTCATCGAAAGAGAAAGAGGGCAGAGAGGAAGACCAGAGCAGAGGCACGAACTTATCTGACTACAGCGTTACTGAGGACCGGCCACGCTCTGCTGTGCATGGACAAGGAGAGACTAGGAGATGGGCGCCACAAGAACATCCTAGATGGCAGACACACGTGCACAGGCATGCACACGTGTGCATGTATTGAATGGGATTTTTTCAGACTGATGCTTGCTTTGCTTTCATTTCAGAGCATGGAGTCCAGGGGGTGTTGTTAAGGGTAAGATGGAGGGAAGAGTAAGGGATGCTCAAGGCGTTCAAGGTAAGGGTAGGGGTGGAGGGAAAAGTCTCCAGGCAGCGCGGGACTTTCCCCAGGCCACTGTCATGCCTGGCAACAGCTCCTTCTGTCTCCAAGTATTTGAAAACAAATAAAAACTACTCCTAAGTTCTCATCAGTACGTGAGTGGGTCAAGTAGAAGTGATGTATAATATACATGATGAAATATTACTCAGTCACAAAATCAAATCTTGCCATTTGCAACAATGCCATGGACCTTGAGGGTATTATGCGGGGGAAGGAAGTCAGACCGAGGCAAGTACTGTATGATTCCACTTCCCTGTGGAATCTAAACAACAAAACAAAACAGAAACAGTCTCCCAGGCATAGAGGACAAACTGATGGTTGCCGGAGAGGGACAGGGTTGGGGGGCAGAGGTGAGGGGGAATAAGAAGTACACATTTCCAGTTATAAAATCAGTAAGTCAGGGATGCAGTGCACAGCCTAGGGAATGTAGTCAATAATATTGTCGTGCCTTGTATGGTGACAGGACGTCACTAGACTTGGTGTGCTCATCACTTCATTCGGTCTATAAATGTTGAATAACTATGTTGTACAGCTGAAACAAATATACTGCTTAATATTAACTATATTTAATTAAGAAGTCCCTGCACCCGGAGGTGCTCTAAACCATGCGCGGAGCCCACAGGACACATCTCCCCCCAACCCCCGTGACTACTCCGCTGCTTGTGGAGATAACTTCTTCCTTCCTGTGGAATCCATCTCCTGGTTCTCCCTGCTTTCTGGGGAAAAGGGAAAGAACACAAAATCCTCAAGTGTTCCGTAGAAGAGGAGTAGCCTGTGAACTATTTCAGAGCCACTTTTCCGAGAAAAGCCAAAAACAAACAGCTGTAAAATGTCCTGAACGTCGGTCCTTTCCCCTGGGTGAGCGGTTCCTGAGTGCTGGAAACCCTCCCCGCTGACACCAAACCCCACGGCTCGGTCGTCCCTTCCTCTGCCGACCATTATTACCACACTCAGCCTGGTGTTGTAACTTCTGTCCATGTCTAAACTTCCCAGCCTCTCCTACTCAAAAAGAAGCCGCTTTATTTGGTCATATTAATGAATTGTTCTTACTTTTCAGCCTTCATAATGATGTTGAAGATTTATTTTTAGAGTCTTTATTAGAGATGGATACTAAAATATGTATGGATTTTGTGATATGTCCCAGGTTTATTGCAGAATCATCCAGGATGGAAATGGGGTGTGGGGAGTGTGGGTAGCATAAGTAGAGGGAGAATATCCTTATGGTCTCGAATCCAAAAGACCTTCTTCAACATCAAAAGCACAGACTATAAAGTAACAGATCGATGACTTTAGCTCAAGTTTTTCTGTTAAAAATGGTGGAACACAGTGAAAGGCATACACAGATTCTGAATGAAAAAATATATATGTAATATCAAAACTGATGTTGGAATTAATATCTAGAATATACATTCTATGATCTTCAGATCAACAACATTAAGAAGTTTCTCTTACGCCCCTCAAGAGAAACTTCTCAAAACAGGTGTTTTAGGAGAGGTTCAATGGTATTAGTAGTCCAAGAAGTTCAAGTCAAAATAATAGAGGTACCACTTTATTAGAGCAGCGAACATTTAAAGCTCACTGCTGTCGAGTATTGGTAAGGGTGTGGGCTCTTATAGACGCATACCTTATACGAGGTACACACTGCTGGTGGATGGGAGCTGGAGCAGCCACTCCAGAGGGCAGGCGGATGGAACCTGGTCACGGGAGAGCATGGCCGCCCCAGGCCCAACCGCTACGCTACCATGCACACCTCCCAAAGAAAACTCACACAGGCTTTGTACAGGCAAGACCAAGTGTTCAAGGAACAGATACGCCATTCCTACAAAAGGGTTCCCGAGAGAAGAAAAAAAGAAATGCTTTCCTACTCATTCCATGAAGCTAGGGCAGTAGCCGCAGAGGAGCGGTTCTGACTCATCACACTGCCGCGTCTTACAAGCACTTGGGAAGCTTTTATGTATTTTTTCCATTCCTTTCTATACTTCATTTTTCTATTTGATTTCAACGCATTTAATGTTGTTCATATCAAGTTCATATTAGAGGTGAATATTGTTTGCACTTTAATTCAAAGTTTTTTCTCTTTAAATTTTTAATTTAACTTTTCATTTTGAAATAACTTAATGCTTATAAAGAGTTGCAAAAATTCTATATATCCTTTGCCAGGTTTCCTCAAATGTTGACATTCTTATTGAACTATAGTACAAATACCCAAATAGGACAGTAACATTGATATAATATTTGTAATTCATCTATAGACTTTGTTCATATTTTGTCTATTGTCCCATTATAGCACCCTTCCCGGTGCACGTTTGAATCCAGGGTTTCAAATTGCATTTCATTCTCATTTCCCCGTAGCGGAAATGTACTACACATACATACAGACACAAAGCATTATGTACCTCACATATTACCCAGTTATATATAGCATAGATACCATATGTGTATAATACATATCACTCTTTTTAATCCCTTGATGTACAGTTAGGCTGTTGCCCTGTCTCGGCTAATGCGAATGAAGCTGCATGAATGGGGGAACAGGTGCTCTTTAGATGGTGCTTTGAGTTCCTTTGGATGCGTTGGTATACTCAGAAGCAGGATTTCTGCTTTATATGGTAGCTCTATTTTTAATCTTTGGAAACTTCACATGGTTTTCCATAATCACTATACTAGTTTACATCCCCACTAACAGGATATAAGGATTCCCTTTTCTCCATATCCTTGCCAAGACTTGTTATCATTTGACTTTTTAATAATGGGCATCCTAACAGGTGTGGGGTGATAGCTCCTTGTGACTTTGATTTGCATTTCTCTGATGATAAAGGTGTTGAGCATCTTTTCATGTACCTGTTGGTCATTTGTACATCTTCTTTGGGAAATGCCTATTCAGTTCCTTTACACCTTTGCCAACACTTGCTCTTGTCTGGCTTTTGAACTTTAGCAACTCTGGTACATGTGATGTATTATCTTACTGTGGTTTTATTTTTATTTTCTCAACTTCTAATAATGTTACCTTTAAAGATATTTATTGGACATTTAGATATCTTCATGAAATATTTGTTCTAGTCTTTTGCCCATTTAAAAATTATGGTTTGCATATAAAATAATATTGAATGTAAATTGTACTTGAAAAATAAAATAAAATAAATGGTTTTACTATATTTTGGGAATAGATTTATAGTCCTTTATATCTCCTTCATATATTGGTAGTTCTGTGTTGGTCATATACCTGCAAACATCTTCCTTTGTCCACTATATTGCTTATCTTTTTATAATGTCATTTGGAGAATAGAAGGGTTCATTTTAATATAGTCAAGTTTATCATGTTTTTCTTTATGAATAGTGCTTTAGTATATTGTTTATGAAATCTCTTTATACCACACCACAATATCATGAAGATATTCTCTTATATTCTTTTCTAAAAACTTTATAGTTTTGGCTTTTAATCCATCTGAGATTGATTTTGTAGTTGGTGTGAGGTAAGGATTGAATTTTTAAAAATTTAAACCAATGGATAGCTATTTATCCTGAGACCATTTATTTGATAGAATATCTTTCATTAAAAAGACCAGCGACCCAGTCAGGGTACATGCCTGGGTTTCGAGAGGCAACCACACATTGATGTTTCTCTCTCTCTCCTTCTCCCTCCCTTCCCCTCTCTAAAAATAAATAAATAAAATCTTAAAAAAAAAAAAAAAAAGACCAGCGAGAGGCAGGAAAGAGGAAAGGATGCATAGGTAGAGCACAGGGAATTTTTAGAGCAATCAAACTATTTTGTATAATACAGAAATGATGGATACGTGTCATTATGCATTTGTCAAAACCCTTAAAATGTACAATACAAACACTGAACTCTATGGAAACTCTGGATTTCAGTGAATAATAGGGTATCAACATTGGCTCATCAGTTCTGACAAATATTATAATTATAAGATGTATGTAAATAACAGGGGGAGCTGGGGTGGGGTGAGGGGTGAACGGGAACTCTCTCTTCTATACTTTCTGTTCAATTTTTCTATAAGCCTAAAATTACTCTTAAAAGTGTATTTAAAAAAAATTCTGCCTTTTCCCACTTCTCTGAAGTGCCCCATCCACTATAAATGATATATTCATGAGGCTGTCTCTGGGTATCTATCTATTCTGCTTCATGAATCTTTTTGTCTGCATCTTGTCAATAAACATTGTCTTGATTATTATCATAGCTTTATAAGTAATTTGCTGTCTGGTAGTATAAATCTTCTACCCTTGCTTTTATTTTGAATAACAGTTTTGGCCTTTTGCATTTTCATACACTTTTTGGAAAAAAGTAATGAAATCACACATACACCTACATGCAAGTAGTTGGGATTTGGTTGAGATTGTGTTGAATTTATAAATCAATTTGGGGAGAATTTATACCTTGTTGTATGTATTGAGTCTTTCTCTCAATAAACAGGTATATTTCTCCATATAATTCCACTTTCATATTTTTAATAAGAGTTTATCATTTCCCTTGCATTTCTTTTGTTGGATTTATTCTAAGCACTATACATTTGTTGATACACTTACAAAGATATCTTTTTAAAGGTTTCATTTCCTGTTTGATTCTGTTGTATGAAAATAGAGTTTGTTTTGCATGTTAACTTTTTATGCTGGGACTCGCTCAATCCTATTATTCTCTTCAGTAGTTTACCTGAGAAGTCTGGATTTTCTGTACAAGTGATCACACCATCTGTGAAAATGGCAGTTTTGTTTCTTTCTTTCCAAGCTGTGTAGCTTTTAAATTTTCATGTCACTTTGCCTTCCAGTGCTCGCTAGGCCTTCCAGTGCAGCGCTGACTAGCACTGATGACGTCAGGCATTATTTTCTCATTCCTGGTCTCAGAGCACAACAGTCAAAATTTTTGCCACTAAGCATAAAGTTTATTGTAGGATTCCCATTTGCAGACACCATTCATGATATTAAGGAGGCTTTCCTTCTATTTGTAATTTACCAGGAGTTCTTTTCCCCCTCACATCACTGAGTTTTTTTCAAATTATTTGACTGCATTTCCACCCCTAGGTGGAAAAGCAGCTGAAAACGAGGGTCATTGTGCAGTATGGCCATTTGCCTAACTAGAAATTGGGAGTACAATACTCCAGAGGAGAGGCTGGCCTGCGGGCCCACCGACGATCTCTGCTGCGAGCTCCAATACGTAGTGCCCCTCCCTCCCTCCCTGCCCCCCTCCCTCTGTAGCCCTTGGTCTGAGTAGCGGGAGACTCAGAGAAGAAGCCTGGGGAGCTGCGGGCTCCTTCCATCCCCGCATGCGCTCACTGGTGGATCCCAGGCAGCTCCCTCTTCTCTCGTTTTCACTCCTCTGGTCTTCTGTTGCATTTTCACCTCAGTTGGAATTTCATTTCTGGAGCTTATTTTCATAGCTGCTGAGTTACTCAGAGAAAAGACATAATCTCAATAAGTGACTAGTGGAACTGAATTTTAATAAGGTGGCTACTGTGTAAATTTTCATAAAGTTGACAGCAGTGACCCTCTGAAGGGCTCAGTGCTCATCTTTAGTTGGCTCTTCTCCCTTAAAAGTTCGTGAAACAGAATCACTAGGTTTTTTAAAAAAAACAATGAACTTGATTTAGGTAATGTTGCAGCCTGTGGCCTCAAAATCACCAAGCCCTTATTATATGAAATGATAAAGGGACTTATCTAAAGAAAAGAAGATCAAAAACAATGAACAGTAAAATGACAACAAACTCACAGCTATCAACAACCAAACCTAAAAAAAACAAAAACTAAGCAAACAACTAGAACAGGAACAGAATCACAGAAATGGAGATCACATGGAGGGTTATCAGTGGGGAGGGGGAGGGGGAGAATGGGAGGAAAGGTACAGGGAATAAGTAGCAGAAATGGCAGGTAGAAAATAGACAGGGGGACGTTAAGAATAGTACGGGAAATGTTGAAGCCAGAGAACTTACATGTACGACCCAGGGACATGAACTGAGCGTGGCGGGGGTGGGAATGCAGGTGGGAGGCGGGGTCCAGGGCAGAGGGGAATAAAGTGGGGGGGGGAATGGGACAGCTGTAATAGCATAATTAATAAAATATATATTTTTAAAAGCCTCCGATTTTTTTCAGTTATAGTTGACATAGAGGATTATATTAGCCTCAGGTGCACAACATAGTGAGTGATTGGGCATTTATATACTTTACAAAGTGACCGCCCCGATGAGTCTAGTACCCATCTGACACCATACGTAGTGATTGCATTACTGATTACATTTCCCATGCTGCACTTTACATCCCTGTGATCATCCTCATAACTGGCCGTTTGTACTCCTCACTCTCTTGCCCCCTTTTCAGGGTTCAAATTCTTCACAGTGGGCCCCTCACCGAGGCCTTGGGTCTCCTGAGCTGACCTGGACTGATAGGTGTATCAGTGTCATGATGACCTGCATTTATGGAGAAAGGCATTGAAGCAGAAAGCTAAACATTTCATGGACTTAAAACCTATGAATGCGTCCAAAATCCCATAGCCAAAGCAACCTCCAATTTGTTAAATTAATTTGTTCCAGCTTTATTGAGATATAACTGACATATAATGTCATGTAAGTTTGAAATATGCAACATGATGATTTGATACAAATATGTGCTGCAAACCATCTATCTGATAAGGCATTGATATTTGAAGTGTATAAAGAACTCATACAGCTCAATAGCAAAAACACAATCAACCCAATTGTAATAAGGACAAATTATAATAAGGACCTGAATAGACATTCTTCCAAAGAAGACATACAAAGAAGACACGCAGGTACATGAAAAGATGGTCAACGTCTTTCATTGTCAGGAAAATGCAAATCTAACCCAACCTGAGATATCACCTCATACCTATTAGAACGACTGTTACGAAAAAGGACAAGATAGAAAGTGCTGGCAAGGACGTGGGTGGGAGTGAAATGGGTGCAGCCACAGTGGAAAACATTATGGAGTTTCCCCAAAAGATTAAAAATAGGACCACTGCAGGATCCGGCCAGCCCACTTCTGGGTACACACCCAGAGGGGTGGTCACTGTCTCGGGGAGACAGTGCGCTCCCACCTTTGTGGCCCTGTTATGAAAAGCGACTTTTAATGGGACTTGGGTCTCTGTATATGCCTTCTCTTTTTAAAAGTACAATTAAAAAGTCTCATTAATCATATATTCTGGTCTTCCGGTTACGTCAAGTCTTACAATATATCATTTTTACCATTTAGATGCATCCCATTAAAATAAAGAGGAAAGAAATAAAAAACCAAAAGATTGAATTAATTCCTTTTCAAAACTATTATCCAATTTAAAGCCTTTTTGGTTTAATTTTTTTTTTTAGTCCTTTGGTCTGAATTAAGAACTGTAGAGGGCCAGATTAGGGACTTTGGCACTCACTCATTCTTTCTTCCACAAATACAGATTGTCTTCTATATGCTTCGCAGGCTGTAGATTCTGTGTGTACAGTGGTCAGAAAAAGAAATACATAAAAAGACCAACATGGGCCTTACCCTCATTACTAAATTGAGCTGCATACATGAGTTATTTGTGCTTTGAGATTGTTTGCGAAACTAAAAGTTAAATTTGCTACATTTATAAAGGTCATTATACTGGAAATAGACGAAGGCGAGCTTTAGGTTAGAGTGTTGCATGATGAGAGCAGTTAGCCTGCAGTTCCGTGATAAAATTTTCACCGCCCGGAGAGAGCCAAAGGCAGCACAGGGATGACCGGACTCCCGGGGATGTGGTATTTCTGGGGAGAACGTCGTTTTCTGATGTGAAGAAAACAGTGGAACAAAAGGATAAAGACAGAAATAAAGAGCAAAAATGTATAAGAATAAAAGAATGGATGAAAGGAAAGGTAAGGGCCAGCTAGAGAAAGAAAGAGGGGAGGGGAGGGGAGGGGAGAAAAAGGAATGGGTTGGAAAGGGAGGGGAGAGAAGAGGAGTTTGTGGGGAAAAGTGGATTCAGAAATGACAGGTGATTTCCTGACATACTAGGAAGGAAATAGCCACTAAGAGAGACTTTTTTCTTAGAAAAAGACACAAGTCCTGGCTGGAGTGGCTCAGTGGATTGAGCACCAGCCTGCAAATTAAAGGGTTGCCAGTTCGATTCCCAGTCAGGGCACACACCTGGGTAGCAGGCCAGGTCCCCAGCAGGGGCATGTGAGAGGCAACTGAACATTAATGTTTCTCTCTCTCTTCTTCTCCTTCCCTTCCTTCTAAAAAATAAATATTTTTTTAAAAAAGAAAAAAAGAAACAAGCTACAGAGCCACCCTCTCCCCTCCCCCTTCCCGCTCCTCCCCTCCGGAGCCCCACTTCACCCCACTCTCGTTTGAGGCACTTCCAGGGGAGGGAAGGCCCCTTGGACCACTTGCCTGTCTCTTCCCGGAGCATCTTAGTGAACAACAGTACCACGGATGTGGGAGTGCAGGTGTCTCCCCGAGACAGTGATTTCATTTCGTCCGGACATATGCCTGCAAGTGGCTTGCTGGATCACATGGTGCTTCTATTTTTGAGGAAACTCCATAATGTTTCCCATCATGGCTGCACCCATTTTATTCCCACCCACAATATATTAGGGTTCTTTTCTACCCTTTTCACTAATGACTCTAGAAATTCTGGCTTTGTATGTCTTAGGGGAGAAAAGTTTTTTGGCCTAATTCTGAAATAGATCTAATAAGTTATTTTTAAAAAGCAGCCTTTTAACATATGGCTTAAATCATCTGCTTCTTTATTAAAGTAGCTTTTCATTAAGCTGCTTAATGAAAGTAGCTATAGAATTCCCTCTATAAGGGAAGGAATTTAAGCACTGAATACAGTCTTGAAGATATCTTTCAAGACTTTCCTCCTAAATGTCTTATACAGTGTATTTGTCTTATATAAGGCATTCATAGATTTTGTTTCTAAGCACGTTTAAAGAGAAGCCCATTTGAGAGGAAGAAACCTCTGTAATGTACAAACCTAAACACCGACCAATGCACTTCTGGGCTCAGCGAGGATTCCTGCCCAGGCCCAGGGGTGGCATGCATGTCACTAGGACTCTCCAAGCCTCGATATCTTTCACATGGAAAATGGGAAGAATACCCTGGCCAGGCAGCTCCGCTGGTTAGAGCACCATCCAAATATGCTGAGATCGTGCCTTCCATCCCCGGTCAGGGCACAGACAGGAACCAACCAACGAATGCATCAGTAAGAGGAACAGCAAAACAATGTTTCCCTCTCTCTCTCAAATCAACCCATCAAACAATAATGTTTTTTTAAAAATAGGAAGAATAGCATTCATTGTCCAGGATTAGAGAGGACATACGAAGGCGTATGCAATACAAGAAGTAACCACCGCCTCCTCTTAGGGTGTCTGCCCTGGGTGACTTCTGCAGTGGCTGCTGCGGCCCGGGCATCGTGCACCAGCAGGGCTGTCGGATGCCTGGAGAGTTCGAGCGAAGAGCAGGTGAGAGGCTGCCCTACTGGTGAATTGCATGGGCTTCCACGATTGGAGTCCTTCACATCTACTGAGACTGCTCCAAAACCTCTGTTGCCCTTTTCCTGGTACACACCGAGCTGAGTGCTGCGGTCTGGGAGTGGTCTCTGCTTAAGCAATGTACAGCTTGGCTTCAGCAAAGCACTGGGAGGCTTTTCGATTCCAGTGCGAGAAGTTTTCTTTGGGCTTGGAAACCTCAAAATCTCCCACGGCGGGAAATCACCCACTTCCCTTCTGAGCGAAGCCGTATTGGAGAAAGATGATGCCACCCTCAAGAGTAATTTAAGTTTTCTTGAGTACAAGTTTTAGAGTGAATTCAGGTTTTAGATTCTCCCCTGGCTTCTAAGAGGGCGTTGCCTGAAGGTGTTTTGTAGAGTGGCCGCAGGCCTCTAATTTGCATTCCACCCACCCCTCACCTATTTGTTTCAAATAACATGGGTGAATCCAGACAGATACTATGTAATCTAAGTGTATTTAATGTATGTCTCTGTGTGTGTGCATTGCATTACCTAGAATTTCTTTTCCATTTTCTAGCAGAGATAACAAATACACATGTAAAACTTGCCTAAAAGTGCATTCTTTGCTTCCTCCATTCCTGTTGGGTCCTGCTAGACTCCAACAAAACCCAGCATCTTTTGAGACCCATGTCCTTCTGGAATTATCCATGTGGTGCCCCCTCTGGTCTGCTCTTCCCAAAGTGACTCTCTTATTCAGGAGGTCATGGCTATTCCCACTCAGCTCTCGTACTTTGTCTGCACTGCAGCCCGTTTACATATTACACAGCCCTGGAGATGGATGGACGCAAGTGGCTGCCAAGTTCAGGGTCCCTAGTTGAGAGCGGCTGTCAGTGTTTTGGTTTCAACATCCCCTTTATGTCTTAAGAATAATGGTAAACACCAAGGAGCTTTTGTTTATGGGGGTTATAGCTGTCATCTCACTACATTAGAAATGTAAGCCTATCCTTATTACATGTTAACATAAATAATATTTTATGAGGAATAACTATTCTAAAAGTGTGTAAAAGGAGTGGCACTGTTTTACATATTTACTATACTTTTTAACTTTAAGCTAGATTCTCATGTCTGCTTTCTGCATCTAATCTGTTGCATTACTGTGTCCACATAGCCCCTGGGAAATTCTACAACATCCTCATGAGAGAATGAGACTGGAAGAGCCAAATAGTACCTTAGTATTTGTATTCGCTTTCTATTGCTCCTGTAAAAAATGACTACAAATTTAGGAGCTTAAAATAACACAAATGTATGATCTTGTCGTTCTGTGGGTCAGGAATCCAAAAGGGTCTTGCTGAGCTAACGTCAAGGCAGGGTCATCTTCTGGAGGCTTCTGGAGGCACTTGGGTAAAATACGTTTGTCTTTAGAGCTTTGAGAGGCCACTGACGTGCCTGTGTCCCCTTCCTTCACCTTCGGAGTCCTCTCACACCACCATCTCTCTGCCTCCCCCTCCATATTCCCTCGGGATTATATCACACCCACTCAGGTGGCCCGGGATGGTTTAAGGTCAGGTGATTGACAGCTTTAACCATTACCATCTTAATGCCCTTTGCCATGGATGTCAACACATTCACA
The DNA here is from genome assembly GCA_028533065.1 of Trachops cirrhosus. Taxonomy (NCBI): domain Eukaryota; kingdom Metazoa; phylum Chordata; class Mammalia; order Chiroptera; family Phyllostomidae; genus Trachops; species Trachops cirrhosus. The sequence goes on along the minus strand of CM052540.1, from coordinate 186,194,009 downwards.
GGTGCCTGATATTAGAACTTGGACATCAGTGGGAAGCATCTTTCTGCCTACTGCTGTGTCACAATGAACTTCACTTTGACCTCGTGGATCCCCTGAAAGGTTCTCAGGGAACTTCAGGGGTCCCCAGATCCTTTTAACACATTACAAGCTATAGACTGATACAGAGATAGAGAACACAGCTTTGCAACATGACCCACAAGGTCTGGAAGAACCCCTCGATTTCAGAGAAAATGGCCAGCTGTGGCAAGAGGAGGTGGTGGTTCCCTTCTGCATCGGGAGGAGGTGCGCACAGGGAGAACAGGAGGGTTCTAAGTGCCAGTGTTGCGCTCTGCTCCCTGTTCCTGTTCTGTCTCGGGTTGGAACACTGGGTGTGTGTGTGTGTGTGTGAGGGGTAGATGGGTAGGTGAGTATGTGATAGAAATCTCTGGGTTTGTTTGAATCTCTAAAAGCTGATGGGTCTTGTGTCCCATTTTGCAAATTAAACCATAGGTGACAGTATTATAGGGTTAAGTATGTTTCTCTCTTAGTCCCTTTAAAAAGATGAAGAAACTCTACGAAGAGTAACAGGCAACATCACTCATACCTTTGAGTAGCATAGTTGTGGTCGGGGCTGTTCTCGGTGTCATGAGATTCTAGACCAAGGGTGTCAAACTCATTTTCACCAGGGGCCACATCAGCCTTGCAGTTGCCTACGAAGGACCAAATGTAATTTCAGCTCCTTAAAGTCAGGCAGTAGTTACATTTATACAGTCGTAAAATTACATTCCCTGGTTCCCACCCACTAGATGCCAGTAGCACACACCTCCCACCCTAGTTTTAATAGCCAAAGTCCTAAGGGGGCAAAATGACCCCCAAGTAAGCACCAGTACCCTTACAGTAAATTCGAGTTGACCCACTCATTCTCCTCCACACTGTGGGGACCAGGAAGTCACAGAAGGGAAGGACCCTGAACGGGGAGAAAGGGCACTGAAGCAGGTGGGACTGGAACACTAAGCTTCCTCTGCCACCATTTGGTCCTGGGTTGGGTCTTTATTCAGTCTTTAGATTTTTATCGGATTTTTTTTAAAAAATGCCAAATCTAAGCAACGAATTCACCTCCCTGGTAGCCTATCCAAGTCTAAGGAAAGGAGACTTAGTCCAAACAACAGGAAATCAAAAAGACAACGGGTGTGTCTGATGGCCTTGGGTTGATCAGGCTGCAGTGAGCAAGCTACTTTCATTTAACGGCTCACTAGTGGGCTGCTGGAAAGCGAACTATTAACTAATGCGTTTGAAAAAAATTACACCACAAATATTCTGATGATAAATACACTCAGTGAGTAGTATTTCCAAAGAAGTCCATGAGCGTGCACACAGCATAAATTCTGTGACCTGATGCTAATAAGAACAAAACAATTTTTCATTGTGGGAGGCTTGGAAAAAGCATTAGCTTCATATGCTCTGACCCTGAGACTCTGGGTGGTAAACATATATGCAGGTAAGGTCCCACCTGGAGTTTTATTTACTTTGGCTCACTCCAGGTCCGGATAGACGTACATGCTTTGGCAAGCACCCAAGAGAGAACAGTGACAGAGGCAGGGGGAGAAGGTGGGTGGACAAGTTGGAAGGTAGAAGAAACAGAATATTACTAGGAGCTTCCCCAAAGTGCCGAGAGTGACTACTATGCCATACAAACCCATTGTCAGAGACTGATTTACGGTAAACACACTTAAAGTGACTCATACTCTAATACGGCAATTTTCAACCCACGTGCTCTGCATACTGGTGTGCTGTAAGAATTGTTAAAACATGCAATGCCACTTGACTTGGGGTGGTGAACACACAATACAGTGTACAGATGATGGGTTGTGGAATTGTACACCCAAAACCTGTATAATTTTGTTCACCAGTGTCACCCCAATCAGTTCAATGAAAAGGACAAAATAAAAAAATAAAAAATAAAACCAATACCTGCCTATTTAGTCAGGGACACTGACCTCTTTTCCCTTAGATTGTCAAATAAAAAAAAAATGACAACAGCCAAAAGAACCATAGCCATTTGGTGTGAATGAATCAAAATTATGCCCTTTTTGGGGGGGGTCAGATTGGCAAAAATTTTCGGTGTGCCGCAGAACTTGAGCCACTTGTGTATGAGCGCCACGAGACGGAAAAGGTTGACAAGCTCTGTCCGGTGGGCGGGGCGGCCAAGGTCAATGTGCCAGCGTGACGTGCAGCCGACCCAACCGAAGCAGCCTTGTGAGCCGCAGCTCAGGGAGAGACTGCCCGCCGGGCCTTCTCCATCTGCGGACACGTCGTCGTTAAACATCCCCAGGTGCTGCTCTATTATTACTTGGGAGAGGTTCTCCAGATGGAGGGTTTGAAGGCAACAAAATGATACCACACTATGCATTTTACAGGCCTCAACAAATACATTTACATATTCAGTCTCTCTCAGTACCTCTGTCTGTCCTGTACTTTGATGTCCGTTTCCTCACCAAGCCATCAGACGCAGTTCATACCTAGCACGGCCGGGGGAACCCCTGCATCCTTGTCTGATACAGACCCTGGTCTTTGTGTCCTGTGTCCCTCCCAGGTAGGCTGTGCTGGGGTGTCCATTTCTTAGTGACGGGTCTTTGAACAAACCCTAGAAGTACAAGGAATACGTGCTGTGCTCCTTTGAAGTGAGCTGATAAATTGCCTTATCACAAATTTTAACATGCTTTGGAGAGACTGTTTTCTTTTTAATGAAAATACACCTGCAAGTTTTCCTTGATAAAATTAGATTCATTATATACAGCTTTATTTTGAAGATCACCTTTTTAGGAATATGTATATTTTATATGCACTAAGGGTCATTAATATAAATTGAAATAACTGTTCCACTAATTTTGTCACTTTTACATCCTCAAAGAACCTTGAAAAACTTAATCACGTGATTCACATTAAAATGGTCACCTCCATGACGAAGAGTCACGTGGGAGCCTAGAAAAACTAACTTGCTGCCCACCTCAGTGCTTTGATTTGATTGATGAAGACCACCTGGTGTAGGCATCTGCAGTGGCTCCCTTCTCGGCTCAGTGGGAAAAGGCGGTGTCTGCTAAAACCCTCCAACTCCTCTCCTCTTCGGGCCTGACTCCCGCCCCCACCCCTCTGGGCCTCCAACTTTCCCTCCAAACCCTCTTGCTCTGGTCTGATTTCCCCAGTTTCTGTACTATCGCCTAACCTAAAAATAACTAACATTTTAATAGTAACTATTACCATAGCCTAATGCTTAAAATCAGTCTAGAGAAAAACACCCTTGTCTCTTCATTAAAGGCATCCATGGTCCATTGTTCCTTGCAACCTACACCAATCGGGCCTGAAGGAAAACTACCAGCAGGTGTTTTGTTTACTCCCCAAGGTGTTTTATAGGTTGGTTAACTGCGGAGAGAACATACTGAAATGAGAAGGAACGGAGGGATCCACCAGCCAGTGAGCTGAAGCTGGTCGTCTCTCTGCCGGACAAGGCTCCTGGGAGTTAGTTAGTGCTTGAAGCTGGGCTGGCCTGCTTCAGGTACCAAGGCCGTCTCTGATGAGAACCCACAGAAGGGGTTGGAGGAACTGTTAGGGGGTTCAAAAGATCATCCCAGGGTGTGGCTGTAGAAGGTTCTATAAAGACGATTTCTTCGGCAGAATGGCAATATTATTTGATCAACTGTTAATCTACTAATATTGGTCTCTATAGAGCGTTGTTTCACAACTGCATTTTCAAAGTCACTCATCTTACTTGAACCTGTTTCTAAAAGATTGAAACGTTTGGTCCCCCAAGACATGTCATTCTTATTAGATGCCCTCAGAGGGACAATGACCAGAGGCCCAGGGAGTGAATACTGATGTTCTGCACCGAATGATTCTTCCACATTCAGTGGTGGCCAAGGTGTGGACTACAAAACGAAGCACAAGTCTGTGATGCTGGGCAGTCATTAAAATGTGAGTTTCCCCAGTCCCGCGTAGTGAAAAGAGTTTATCCACGTGACTATTCACCCTAAGCTGCTACCTCACAGTTCTGTTTATAATGTGAATGAATCCTTTGAGCTTCCAGATTCCAACCTCAAACATCTGAGTTATGACAGAACAGAAGTTTCCACGTAAAGGTTATATGATTTGAACAATAGATCTACTATTTTACGAAGAACAGTGTTTTCCTTCTTCTGAAGGGTGAGGGATGGCATGGTGCTAGCACGTGTAGTTTTCTTGTTGTTGCTGTTTTTTGAATCTTTGACACATGTTAGAAGGGATAGAAACCACCATATAAATGGCTGGTGATGAGACTTTGGAATTTTGTATCAATATTTCAGCCCCCTGGCTAGATCTGCAACCATTTCCTCTCCAATAAGATTAAAATTGAAGCAGGCATGACAGTGTGATTAATGTAGAACAGTTTGATAGAGATGATAAAAGTGTAGAATTATCTTTGGTTAGGAACACTCAGGGTAATTTCCCTCTCCATCAAAATGCCTATTTAAATTGCCTTTTATACCTAAAGTTTTCTTATTAATCTATGGACATCCTTGCATTTTCAATCCAACAAATGGTCTCTGTAACTCAGTGTGACATCTCAGATGGGTTTCTAAATCTGTAGTTACTGATAATCATGCTACATTAATAAAACTGTAGAAATTTGAAAAAATGTTTCTTTCCAACTTTTTATGAGAAAAAGCAATACAATTCTGTAACTGCAAGGGACCTTAGCAGTATTTAATCCCACATCTTCATTTGACATGGAAGAGGTAAAACTTAAGGCAGGGGTGTCCAACCTTTTGGCGTCTCTGGGCCACACTGGAAGAAGAAGAGTTCTCTTGGGCCACACATTCAATGCATTGTGACATGTAATCCCCAAAAATCTTACAACGTTTTAAGTAAATTTATGATTTTGTGTTGGGCTGCATTCACAGCCCTCCTGGGCCACAGGTTGGACACCCCTGACTTAAAGGAGTGGGAAAGTCTGTCTCTCACACAACCAGCTGGCCGTAAAACCTGTGTGTTTTCGCTCTGGTCTCAACTTGGTCTCCCTCTGTCCCCACCCTGCCATCTACGGGACAGCTCTCGTCACACTGCCATCATCACACTGCCAGGTGGGCCAACAGCTGATGGAGAGGCTCTGGGGAGACAGAGCAGCCTAGTGGGGGGGGGAGGGGCCCCCAGTGGAGAAAATTCTGGTTTAGGAACCTGGCCCCACTGGCTATGATTTTAGGCAAGTTACTCAACCCCTCTGGCCTCAGTTTTCTCATCTGTAAAATGGTGCTTATCACCTCACTGAATTTTCAGGTCATTATAAGGGTCAGACAAGGCCCTGACACATATTTTGAACTCGATATGTTCAGAATAGTTATCCTAACCCTGGTTTTGATAACCACGAGTGGATCTCAGTAATTTTAACATTGGGAGCTTTATCGCTTCGTCTTCAGAAAACAGAATTTAATATGTGGAGGGCAGGAGATCCAAACTAGGTCTGACTAACAGACTGGTCCCAATGTTTGGATTTGTCAAATCCAGCCAGGCTGTATAAATTAGAAATCAGCGTCTTTTTTCAGAGCGTCAGATAAATGTTACCATTCCCAGGCAGCTAAGCATCTATCTCACCTTGCCACATTGCCAGGAATGGAGATTGGAGAGCCTGTAGTGAATCTATTTGGGGGCACTAATCCCCATCTTCTCAGTTTACCTTACTAGTAAAACATCAAGAAGAGGAGAAAGTCAAATGGACTGAATGCTTGTAGCAGTATCTAAAGATTTCCCAAGGGCTGACTGGGGTTTCCCCAGGAGCAGACGCTGTGACAAAGCATTGAGAGCAAATAGTTTCTTTAGGAAGTGATCTCAGAGGGCATCCGCAGGGGAGCAGCAAGGGAGACAAAGAGGGGAAGGAGGTGTGCTACGAAGCAGCTGTTACTGTGAGCCCCGGAGCCCGGTCCCTCTGGGGAAGTCCGCGTGGGACACACCGAGATTTCCCACCCCTGATGGGTGAAGAAGCTAGAATATGCAGCCTTTGTCTTCAACCTCCCCTGACTGAGAGCCGTTCCTGGGAGACCGAATTCCCTGAGCTGCCAGCCGGTCCCACGCGCAGCTGAGAGCAATCCTGGGGCAGGGTGTCGCAGAAGAGTGCGGCTGGCACCCCCTGCCCAGCGAGTCTGAACAGAATGTGGCGCTGCCTGCTGGAGCAGCTCTTAGGATGGAAACAGGAGCCTAACCACCGGCAAGGGCCTGGCCCTGGAGTGTGACTCTCAGAACTGAAGAGCCTGGTACAGTAATCTGATGAGATGTCCTCAATGCTATGGAGTCATAGACTACACTCCATTCTCCTCGGAAAAATCGGAGAAGGCTGACAACAGGTGCTGTTTGGCTCACGAGGATGCATGTACCTAAGCCCACAGCTTTTCAATTCCACCTTCATTCTTTGTTTCACCAATACTTTTTCCACACAGGGCCTTATTATAAGTCATCCTAAAACAGAACAATAGGCCATTGTCCCTGTGGTGTCCATGTTCCACTCAGCGCAGCGACAAGATGTTTATCAAGGTGGCGGAAACATCAGCAGTCCAAGACTTGGCTCTCCATGAAGCATTGCATTCTGGAGGAGATTCAGGCGAGGGCTAATTATAAATGGGCAGCGAAGGCTAATACAGAAAATACTGGAAGGATAACAGTATAAGGGGAGCTAGCATGGATCGAACTCAGAGTTCAGAACAAGTTCAGGCTATTGCTCTGGCATATGCTTCCACTTGGGACCAGAGCAAAGGGTGGGAAATTTCAAAATTACCCAACATGTTTTCTTATTGTACTTGGAAAGCTATCTAATGTTTTTCCTTTTCTTTTTTTCCATTTATGAAATGAGCCCAATTGCTTGTGTTTCTGGGATGTGTTCATGCAACTAAGATTTAAAGCGCTGTCTTGCATCTTTCTTCTGCTCTGCCCTGGCTCTCTACCCTACTAGTTAGCACTGGACACCAACAGCACGTGAGGAATTTACTTGTCTGTCACGACATGCTGCGACCACAATGCAGTGGCATCTTCACTATTTTTCAGTCAAGCTTTTAGACAAAAACCGTCTTATCAATAACTTTTGCTATGACAGACAATCAATACCTAGGCAGGCTTTGCATGACAATTGTACCTGAGAACAGTAGCTAAATGATCACTGTAAGAGCCCCAGCCGTAGAGCTGGTCACTGTCCTGGTTGTGCTCTCTGATGCGGTAGGAATGCTGAACCTCAACTGTTTCGGAGTGTGTGAAAGTAGAACATTTGCCTGCCTGGAGTCTAAGGTGGAGAAATAGGCCCAAGCCTGGGTCCCGCCAACACTCACTCCACTTTAGTTGATTATTTACAGAACCACCAGCAAAACAAAACAGGGTCATTAGGTATTTTTTGGTTGCTTCTGATGGTTGCAATCATTTAATGGATTGCTGGTGCATTGGCAATTAAATACCTGATTAATGACTAAGCAGTCAACTAGGAAATGACTAAATTGTTTATTTTAATTTTGAAAGAGAGAAGCTTTGTAAAGCACAGGTTGGCAAACTGAGGCCCATGGGCTAAACCCAGCCTGCCATTGTTTTTGTAAGTGAAGGGTTCCTGGAACTTGAACCAGGCTCCTTCATCTATTGTTTAGGGTTGTTTTTGCATGACTGGGAGGACTGAGTAGTTGCAACCAGACCAATGGTCACCAAAGCCTGAAATATTTATTATTTGGCCTTTTACAGAGAAAGGTTACTCACTTCTGCTATGACGTGATTTAGTTTTTATTTTTGTACAAAATAGGCTTGATAGACTGCTACCTAAGGAGACAAACAAGGAAGTAGGTTTAATGGCTATGTGAACCTGTTAACATCACCTTAAGGTACTGATTCTGGTTTACCTTCCTGGAAACAAATGCTATTAGCCATAAGAGAGTTTGATGTAGCAAAAATGAGAATGCCAACTATTAAAATTGGGAACAGAGCACAGAGCTCATATACTTTGAAGTTCTAATTTTATAGATGAGGAAAATAAGACCCAGAGAGGTCAAGAGATTTGCCCAAAGTTATTTAACTTATTGCAGAGGCAAAAACATCGTTTATTCTAAAGAGCAAAACAAAATAAAATAGCAAAACAGACACCAAACACCCTCTGAGGAAGCCCAGGCCCTTCTGATGGAATTTGGGGAATATTAATTTTGTTCTGTCGAGAACAGCACTTCATTTTATGCTGAGAAGGTTCCATTACTCTATTGCAGTGGTTCTCAAACCGCAGCCCACTCCAGAATTACCCACTGGGTGCCTTCACACGAAAGTTTGGGGCTTAACGCCTCCTTTTCTCTTAGTTGCTGAGGTAGTGGCTCTAGGGTGAGTCTCCAGAATTTGCATTTCGACCAAAGTCACCAAGCATTGCAGACAGACGCTGCTGGTCTAGAGACCGACCACCTTTAAGACCCCTGCTTGATGGCAGCTGGGACGGATGGACTTCTGTCCCTCGCATGTGTAGACACGTGGCTCTAAGGCTGAAACAACCACAACTTAGTCAGGGTTATTAGGGAGTGGTCATTGACAAAGAGTCGGCAACAACCTCCTTCAACGGGGTTATTTTACATTATTGCACTGTGCCCACCAAAGCAAAAAGAAGAAGGAGAGCCAGTGAGACAAATCAGGTCTTAATCATCACACTATTGGAAGGGAGGAGGGACAGATATCAAGGACAGATCATGCAGAAAGTGTTCATTCTGTGGACACGTAGCGACTGGCGCGTGCTTGTGAGCGTAGGAGAGAGGAGAGGAGATGCTGTAAGTGTGGGGGTGTCACTATGGTCTCAGCATTTTAAGGTCATGATTCATCATGTAGTAAATCATAGAAGTTACGCTGTGAGGAATCATCTAATACTATCTTCTCCACGTATGAATTTGAAGTAATTTAAAATGTACCCACGTGGGTATATTTATTACATAAAACTTTTACGCTGAAGCCCTGGATTGGCCTATGTTCCCAAATTCACAGAATCCCTTTATGGTCAAAGATTTCTTTTACAACGAGCACACCGAGAAATAGGAATGATAGTAAGCACCTAACATCACACAACAAACCACGAATAAGACAAAAAAATTGCTAAACTTCCCTGATTCTTAGTGAATAAGGCAGACATTAATGGAAATGCATAAGGAATAGAGGCTTATTTTTCTTGGATACTTTGTAATTTAAGTTGTTTTGCCTTGAGAAAAAAAAAGAGGGGAGATAACTAGTCTCGAAAGATTAAACTTGAACAGGAAAGTGGTGAACAAAGAGTTCACACCCCACCCTCTCACCAATCAGCAGTAAACACGACCGAAGTGGCTTCTTGTGAGAAAAAGTTTAAAAGATTCAAACAGGGAAAATTTAAACCTGATGTGTCTCGCTCCATCCAGCTCCTCCTGGGTCTGTTGCAACACCCGACTTTTCCTCTGCATTGGTGCCCGTGGATTACGGGGTTGCTGGCACTGTGGTCTCCCTCCCTGGCTGTTCCTCCCGGGATGATGCGATCCAAGCCGGGCATGCCTGAGACTGAGCTCACCCCTACCCTTCCTCTCACTTGCCCCCAGTTGCTCCCTCTCTGGACTTCCTCACTGTTGTCAAAGTTATCAGCGTTCTCTAGTCACACAAGTTCAAAACCTTGCAGTGAACCCTGCCAAAGCTAACTCCTTCTTCCCTCTCAAATCTAGCCAGTGTCCAAACCTCCCGATCCCTTTTTTAATAATGTCCTTCACATCTGTCCCCCTGTCTCTCTCCCTCTCTGCCACTCCTACCTGCCCACTCGAAACCCCACTCAGGGCGGCACCTTGATTTCATGCTCAGACACCTAGATTTGGCTGCCAGCTCCGATGCCTTCTGGCTGGGTGACTTTTTTAAAACATTGATCATACTGTTATGGTCGTCCCAATTTGGCTGGGTGACTTTAGTTTTTGAAGCGTCTGAGCCTCAATGACATCATTTTCTTTCTAAAATGGGCATAGCGATACTGCCCGTAGAGTTGTACGAATAAAAAAAACACAAAGTGCTTAGACAGTGTTTGACGCCCTGTAAGCGCCCGCAGTTAGAGGGACTCCAGAAGTCACCATTCAGGAGCGGGACGCCATCTTCACCTGCCCCTTATACATGCATACTCACCATCACACATAATCTTGTATTCGAGATTTTATCTTTCCATATGAAAACCCCTATTGTTTTTTATGATCTATGCATCTTTCGCACTGGATGAGATTTCCCTCAACACTCGGCTGTGTAGGGATAGTGGCGAAAATTTCTTTCTTTGTGCAAATGTCAGGAAAACAGAGCAGGCTCCCCTTCCTTTCCCCAGCGGTGTTTACACACTATGTTTAGGTTATTAGGGTGCGCTCATATCTGCATTTCTCACGAACCCCACTGCCATGGATCAGATTGTACCCCACCCCACACCAAATTCTAGTGTCAAAGTCCTAAACCCCAGGACCTCAGAATGTGACCTGACTTGGAAATAGAGTCATTGCAGGTATAATTAGTTAGAATGAGGTCCTAGTGGAGTAGGGTGGGCCCCTGATCCAACGTGACCAGTGTCCACTGAGAAGGAGAAATTTGGACTCAGATGCTTGCACAGACCAGGGCGATGCAGCAGAAGCCAAAGAACGCCAAAGATGGCACGCAGAAGCCAGGCGCCCGGACCCGGCTCTACTCTGTGCCTTCAGGGAGGCGTGGCCCTGCTGACGCCTGCAGGTCAGACTTGCAGCCACCAGCACCGGGATGTGTGAACTCCTATTTGTCAACCACTCAGCCTGGGGTACTTATGACAGCTAGCAGTCACCTACAAAGATGCTGTGAGACACAGAGAGCAAGTGGTGGCAAGCTACCTGAAGCTGGCTAGGGTCTTCAAGAGATACTTCCAACAGCAGCCGAGGGCTGTGGTAGCTGGGGACCTTGGGGACCTGGCCAGGTGAGACCAGTGAGTCACTGTCATGTGAAAGGCAGGGCACCAAGGCAGGGACCTCACGTAGCACCTCAGCCTCCCTGCCTGCTCACACCCTGCAAGGAGAGGAGCGGGAGGTTGGATTGGAAGATGAGGTCTCAGCCAGCCCCTGGGCAGCCTGAGAGTGAGGGTAGCTGTTTCCTCACTGCTGAAGGCCTGTGTCACTGTGAGGCAGGGGCGTCCTCCCGGCACCTTAAAGGGCAGAGGGCTTTACACTCCTGGCCCCACCTCCCAGGATGGTTTCTCGTTTGTAGAATTTTCTATTCTAACAGAGTTTCCAGGGCACTGGGTTCTCACAGTCAGCCGACACCTTCCCTGCTCTATCTAACCCACAGGCCAGAACGAATGATAATCCCCCTTCTAAAGACAAGAAGGGTAGCTTACCCACATTTTTGTGCCAAAGCTATAGAGCATGTTCCAGCCAGCACCAGCTTTTCTACGCTTTTGTCCTTCAGTCATGAAGGTGTGACTGTTTAGTCGGCAGCTGAAATGGCTGGGAGTTGGATATCAAGACAAGTGGGATTTTATTTTAATCAGGGTGTTCAGGGTGGAAGAGAATGAAGGGGGGATAATAGGACAACTGTAATAGCATAATCAATAAAATATATTAAAAAAAGAAAAAACAAAGAAAGTAAATCCCTTTCAAATTCACCCTTTGAACAACGCCCAGGCCTTCTCCTTTGAGGGCTGATTCTGGTGTCTTCCTGGGGGTGAGAAGCAGACCGAGCGGCTCAGGGACCGGATTACCTCCTCAGTGACAGGGGCAGGCTGGTGCGTCCCATTCCGACACCTTTTGCCAGACCCAACCACCCTCAGCTTGCACCATGTCTGCCGGGAATGGCACAGAATCATTTATCGTGTTAGCTTTCCGTGTTTGCTTTCTGTTTTGTTTTCTTGTTGGGTTTAAATTTTTTGTAATAAAAAGATGCTCTCATTCCCCAAGGTCCAGTCAGGCCTGAGCGCAAACGGAAGCTCGATCTTCAGACTCGCTGCATGGGACCTTGGTTGGCTGCTCTGTAAGAAGATCGCCAGATAACGACCAGACGCCTAGTCAACTTTACATCTCAGGTAAGCAGTAATCATTTTTTTACTCTAAGTTCCTCCCAAGTATTTAATGGGCTAGATTAGAAAAAAAATATTTATTGTTTATCTGAAATTCAAATCTAACTGGATGTCCTGTATTTTCATTTGCTAAGTCTGGCAACCCTACTCTCTCAAAGACGCAAGTTTTCTATCCTTGTTTTTCTATTCCTTTAATCAACTAAGATGTTGCTTGTTTATTGTTTTTTGGGGGTTTTTTTCCCCTCAGCAAAGTACTTTTGAGTATGTCCTGGAACACAGTTTTTCAAAATGCTCTCCGTGATCAGTATATTAAATCACTTAATACTGGCTGAAATGTCAATTCCTGAGTCCCACCTAAGTCATGCTCCATACTCAGATTCTCAAGCACCCCAGGAGGACAGTCTGCCGTGTGACTAGGAGAGGAAATGTCCCCTAGGATTTGGAACCTGGCTGTCCGTTCTCACTGCCAATATATGACTCACTCTGAGTGATGATGGTCCCAACCGGAGCAGCCCCTGAGGAAATGTTGAGATTTGAAAACATTGCAGATTATTGAATTCGTATCGTATTATTATTTAAAACAACCGTATTTATTTCTAATGCCTTTCTAGAAATTGCTAAAATATATATTCATATTTCATTAAATTTGTAAAAAAAAATCAAAGCTACAATTTTTACCTACTGAAGTAATTTGCCCGTGTGTTCACTGCCATGCTCCTCTCCGGGCCCGAGCCTACGGACACACGATCATTTGCGGTATCCGTACGTTCCTCAGTCATCAGACAGCACCGCGGGTGCAGCCACGGCTTGGAGTGATAACCCAAAAGCTTTGCCGTGGTTTAACAACAGTGTGTTACACGGATGTTAAGTGATATACGCTATACTGTTAAAAGCTCACTCTAGTTAGCAAATTATTTTCTTTGCAAGATATTTACCTCTCTAAGTTTATTTTCTCATCTAGAAGATAATTATAGTAATAGTACTGTTTCATGATTTTTTGGGGAATTAACTTCAAAGATATGTATAAAGAAATTAGCATTAGTGCTTGGCATATATATATATATATATATATCTCAAATGTTCAATAAATGTTAGAGTGGGTATTATTATTATTACTTTACATTTAAAAGTGTTCTTTCATTTATGAAATCATAAAAGTTCCTAAAAACACATAATCAGAAAAGGCTTTTTCAGCGTTCTTTCCTAATTCTGAGTTCTGGGCTACTGTGGGGAGATGCCACTTTCAAACCCAAGTATAAATGCTATGGATGAGATGAAAAGTCGAGATATAAACTCTTCCTTCGTCCCCGACCCCTCTCGTTAGCAACATTAATTCTTTACCACGCTACCGTGGCTCCACTGTTTTTGACTTGTTATAGGAGGGACTCCTTTGACACGGTAAAACACAAGACATGCAACCATGAAGCAATTTAATTTAAACAAATCTGCATGGTACTTCCGCTTAGAGCTGAAGTCCCATGTGACTGGAGGTAGTCAGTAAGGAAGACAGCAGAATTTGAAACTGGCTGAAAGGCTGGAGACTGGTTTGAAAGGTTCACAGTTTGTTTTTTATTCTGAATGTGATGGGGAACCATTAGAGGGATTTAAGTAGAGGAGAGACATGATCAGATTCGATTCTTAAAAGGTCATTCCGGTTCCTGAACTTCCCCCAGGCGAGGAACAACCTCTCTGTCGACCACTTTGTCTTTGTTGTTTATAGTTGTTTTGTTTTCTGTATCTTCCTTGATTAAACGTGAATTTAATGAAGATGAGGAATTACCTTATTTGTCTTTATAACCCCTAGAATACCAGGTGCCTTACAAAGAAAAGCTAGTCCACAATCGTGTTAATGGAGGGCTGGATGTCTAGACGGCTGAAATGACACAGCAAGGCCAAACATGCATTTGGTATAATAAATCCAAGTAAGTGTTGATGCTACAATGATTTAGTGCATAGAAGCAAAGAAAGCAATATTACCAGTCTCAGTCTTCAAAGTAGCATGAGGAACAGAAACCCAAGTATCGACACTTCTCCCCAGAGGATAGCTGATTTCGCACTGTGTGTAGGTCACTCAGTAGGGCATTAGACCAGAAGCAGTCTTGCCACAGGTCATTTTGATCTATCCAAAGCACGGACATTTATCTCCATCATTGTTTTGCTTGGGAGTCATCACAAGCAAATGACACTAATTGTGAAGGTGATATTTCTTGGATACAAGTCATGTGAAAAGGAGACTCTTTCATCTCTCCAGTATGAACGTGTTGCACTGTTAACCATGGCCAAATAGCACAGACTCATGTCCTTCCCGCTTTCCTGTTTTTGGGCCAGGATGGAAGAATGATAACACATTGTATTTTCATGTCACCACATTTTTAACAGTCCCAAAATGTTCTGCACATGTTCAGAGATGTGGGGAATATGTAGTGCTGGGAAATTAAGGGAGTCCCGACTCTAAACAAAATTTTTGTTCACCAGAGCAAGTGTGCAAAAACTGTTTCCCACCTTTCTGCTTATAAGGCAATGCTTTGAAAACAAATTTATGACCCAAAGTTTTGGTGGGATACAGAATGTCGGTCACGCCCACAGCACTGATGAGAAAGAAATGTCGGGGCAAAGATAAGACTACCGTTCCCAGCGGGCTGTGCGTGCATCGGGAGGGTGAGCTATCTGGGGTTGGACTGTTGGGAGACAGTGAGGCAGAATGGATTTAGGCTGGAAAATGAGCGAAAGCATCCAAGTGAGGAGACTTTGACTTGGTATGAAGCCAAACGGGGACTGAATGCAGAAAAGGTGCCTTGAATGAGATGTTCATTGACTGCTTGGTCTATGGAGTTTAACATAAATCTACTTCCCCCACAGATTTTCCCAAATCTTCGGTAAAATATAAATTGCTTAATGATGCCTTTGAATACAGTCGGTTCTTAGACACGGACGTGGGGAAGTGCTGAAGCCAGCTTCAAGGGCAGGTGTGGGCAAGAGCAGGTGCTCTCCTGCAGCCACACAGGTGGTTCCGCAGACCCAAGATCAAATGCCCCGTGTGGCTTGATCCTTTCTGAAACTCATTCAACAACAACAATAACAACAACACACCTATCCCCCCAAACAAAAAGAAGACCTCCCCCTACCAGAGTTGTACCTTAAGAAAACAATGTATAAAGAATGCGGAATCCACACTGGTGGTAAACTCTTGGTTTGTACCTTCATAAGGATTTATTTGGAGACCACTGTTCATTGAACCAGGCTGGGGACAGGATCCATATAAGCTCAGTCTTGCAGTCCGGTGAATTGTTTGCGGAAACACGAGGAGGCACACGGCCTGTCCTCAGGCACATCCTTTAAGATCCTCCGTCTCATTTTAAGGCAGCCAGGAAATTGGGCCTGAGCTCCAGACTGGAGACCTTTGAAAATCATATTAAAGCCATATTAATGCAATTTCTATTGCTTTGGTTGTAGTTTATGCTCTATTTCAAGCTGTCATTCTTTAATCTTCCTGATTTTCATTGTTTATTGAAAGATGAATAACGTGCTATAACCTTGATCCAATCAGCTGGACCAAATCTGTGAGAAGAAAGCCATGTAATGTTGAAAAGGCTGCGACCAAATGAAATTTCCCAGGACACAAAACAAGGGGGGTTAAGGGAGTCAGAGTTTTGCCTCGCGGCCACTTTGCTGTAACAGTCAGTGGTGAAGATAAATGTAGGTCTGAGATTGTGCCCATGTTATGCAATCAATCAACACGCCCTAAGAGGGAGGAAGAGCACTCGGGAGGCAAACATGACCCCGGGCGTGTGCATGGGTGGTGTGGCAGCAGGACCCACCAAGAGCCGGCCATCAAAGAGCCTCGGAACTCACTCGAGCCTCCAGCATCTATGCCCCATGTTCAAGGAGCTTGCTTTGCGTTAGATGCTCTCGGTCCGTTCATTTTAGGTCATACCCAAACCTTAAGGGTTTCTGTGCTTCTGTGGTAAGATTTTGTTGTTGTTCGAGTTGAAGATTTAGAACTTCGGAGCTGTCTGAGGTTACAGTTATTTATTGGCTCGCTGGCCTTGCCTTCGCCCTGGCTGGCAAACGGTCCGCGCTCGGCAGCAGAGGCTCACCCTGACATCCTGAAGTGCCCACACAGGAATTTGTAGGCAATGTGTTACCAATAAGTGATGCTGAATTTAATTAGGGCTCGGAGAGCATTCAAAACTCATTTAGCTGAAACTTCTCATTTCTGAGATGAAGAAACTCAAGCACTGAGCAGTAGGAAATAAATTATTTATGGAAGGGCTAATTTGGACAAACCACATAATATGGACTAATTAAAATGAGAAAATGTAAGAACTAAAATACAGCTTATTTCCTGCCTTTTTACTTATATCTGATTAGAAAGTAAATTGCCCATAATTAATTCAAGGAAACTTGTTTGTTAAAAAGCATCTCATCTTATAAGATGGCTTCTTATGGCTAAAAATTTTGTCTGATAAACTTCCATTTATGAAATAATTTTCTTTTGGTAGAAAGTAAAATATGTCTTAAATTCATTTGCATTTAGGAAACAATTTGATGATTTATACCTCCTTTAAAGTAAA
Organism: Trachops cirrhosus; assembly: GCA_028533065.1. Lineage (NCBI taxonomy): Eukaryota > Metazoa > Chordata > Mammalia > Chiroptera > Phyllostomidae > Trachops > Trachops cirrhosus. The sequence continues at coordinate 186,177,416 of CM052540.1, read as the reverse complement.
TATCCGCACACTGATTACCCTTTAAACCTTAAAATCACACATTCCCATGAAATCTGTGACCAATCTAATTTGGGGAAATTTTTGGTAGTTAACCATGGTCAATATTAGGTGAAAAAAATTTTAATATTATAATGTAAGTTTCCACATCAGTTTCTTAGGTGGCACTGTGATAAAATTTCCTTACTCGCTTTCTTCGTTGGAACTCTATCCCCCCGCCCCCGCCACTCCATTGGGTGTTCTTGGTTAAATATGAAGTAGAATTCTAGAACAACTGAAGTGGATTATGAGCTAGGAGGCGGGGCTGGCTCCAGGGCATGAGACCCCTGATGTTGTACAGAGCCCTGTGCTTAGAAGGGCTATTCGATGGCTTTGACGCTCTGCTGCCCTGTCTTAAAAATTCTGAAGAATTCTTTAACACGGGCCCTGCCATTTCGTTTCACACTGGGTCTCGCTAATGAAGTAGCCAGTCTTACCTGAAGTAATTTGAAACACCATCAAACTCTTTATCTTTCCTTCACAATTCTAACAAATATTAAAATGTTTGTTTTGTAAAACTTCAGTGAAAGAATCCTGGAGGGGAATGCTGGAGGTGAGACTATCTCTAAAGAGGTGTTTTGCTATTTTTTTTTAATTTTCTTTGAGTTAAATGCACTTAACCACTTTTCTGTCTTATAAATATAAAAGCGAGTTGTCTTCTCGACGGAGGGCCTTGCGTGTGTCGGTTGCAATTCGGGTTTGAAGACGCCTATGGCAGGACGAACGTTTCTGGAATGTTCCGGCTGGTGAACGTCCCGTGTCCAGAAATCAGATGCATCACACCCATGACACCTTTCCCCAGGGTTTTGCACAGAGCACAGCATCCAGTAGGAAGAATTGTTTTTCTAATCAAATCTCTGGCTTTTATAGCTTTACTTTTGAGAATGCTCTTCCTCCTATTACTAAATGTACAAAATCAAAGTGAACTGATATTGTTGGGACCTTGTGAAATGAGATTTTACTCACTACTATGTCCACTGTTGGCATATGTACCCAAAATATCAAATTTGCACATTTTTGCACGGAAATTCCTAGATGGAGGGTGTGGGAATAGAGGAATGAGATTTAGAGAATGTTGAGCACAGGGAACTAACTAGGAGAAGGAAACTGATAATGCCCAGGGAAAACTGAACTCCTGATACTGCCTTATAATTTAAGATTCAAGTGAAATTAGCTCAATCACATGTGCATTGAGAGACCCAACTTCCCTCCTATTCTCTCTCCAGGGGTCCCTTGAAGGAAAGGGAGGTTATGTTTCTTGGAGTCACTTGGTCCTGAGTCCCAGCTTTTGCTAAATCCACTGAATTTGAAAATTATCTTGCTTTGTCCTCAAATAGGATCTCTTTTCCAAGCAATGGCTCACATTGTGGGGACCTACACAATGGTGACAGATTTTAATGAAGACTTTGGACACGGGAGGGGTTATGCTTCCCACACTTTGAATTTAATATTAATGTGTTTCCATTCTTCAGGGTCCTTCTGCCATCCTAATGGCAGGGATTTGTCACTAAGAAGAAACGCCTCCCCTGGGATCCAGTCACCGGCCATGCTACTCTTTTCCCTCCCTCCACGATCCCTGTCCTCGCTCCCTGCTTATCCTGGCCACTGACCTGTGTCTCCCTCCAGACCGCGACCACACTTCGGCGATCCCGTGGTAGTTTTACAAATAAAGACAGTCCTCTCCAGGATAGGAACTCTATTGAAGTCTGAGGAAAAAGACTGGAAATACATATTTACAATTAGTACATTTACCCTAAATAGAAACAGTTGGTACACACAGTTCTTTGGCTTGCTCTGCTTCCTCAAACATCTCTTCACTCTTTCCTCATCCTTCACCTTTCTGTTACATTTCTTTTCATCATGGAGGAAAAAATTCTGCAACCAAGAAAAAACTTGGATGAAAAATTTCATTCTCACATTACAGCCTAAAAAGATCATGTTTTCAAACCATGCAGATGAGTGTTAATCGACAAACTCAGAAATAACTAGTTAATTAGTTAGTGTTTTCAGAGTTAAAGAGTCCAGTTTCTTTTTCCAATTTTTATTTACCATACTTTGCTATGTATAATGTGCTCCTGTGTATAATGCACACACATGCTTTTGTGCACGTAATACACATGATTATTATACCCATGGTATGTGTCATTATACTCTTGTATAATGCACACCTTAATTTTTCTCTCAAAAATATAAGCAGAAAAGTACACATTTTACACAGCAACATGCAGTATGTCATCTGTTAAACCACTTCATTGAGGTGGATGACTGGCATACAAGAAGCTGTACATGTTTAGTGTGTACAGTGTGATGGGTTGGGAGGTAAGTATAGACCTGTGAAACCATTCTCACAATCTATGCCTTTAAAATATTTATCACCTCCAAAAGTTTCTTCCGGGACTTTTTATTTCTTACCATTTTTGGTGGGTGATAAGAACATTTAACATTTGATCTATTCTCTTAGTAAATTCTTCAGAGTACAATCCAGCATTGTTAACTATGGGCACGATGCTCTTCAGGACATTTCTAGCATTTACTCATCTTGCAGAACTCAAAGTCAGTAGCTGCGGACTAACAGCCCCCTGCACCCCCATGCACTCAGCTCCTGGCAACCACCATGCTACTCTCTGCCACTCTGAGTGTCACTAGTTTGGATTCCACAGAGAAGCTGTATCTGTAGTAGCTGTCCTTCTGTGCCGGGCTTATTTCACTTAGCATAGTGTTCTCACGTTTCATCCATGTTGTCACTAGTGGCAAGTTATCTTTCTTTGTGGAGAGATTTTATCGTGAACGCATATTGAATTTTGTCAAATGCTTTTTCTTCATCTATTAAAATGACCACATGATTTTTAGTCTTCATTCTGCTAATGTGGTGTAACGCATTTATTGGTTTGCCTATGTTCAAACTGCCCTTGCTGCCCGGGGATAAATCCTGATTGGTTGTGTGTATGATCCTTTAATGTGCTGCTGGATTCCGTCTGCTAATATTTTGGTGATGATTTTCGCATCTATGTTCACTGGGGATATTGGCCTGTAGTTTTCTCTTCTGGTGGTGTCTTTGTCTGGCTTTGGTATTAGAGTCATGCTTTGGAAGTGTTCCCTTTCCTAATTTTTGGAAGAGTTTTAGAAGAGTTGATAGTAGTTCTTTTTTTTAAATGTTTGGTATAATTCACTTGCAAAGTCCTTTGGTCCTGAGTTTTTCTTTGTTGGGAGGTGTTTGATGACTAATTCCATCTCCTTACACTACTGATCTCTTTGGACTTTCTGTATCTTCTTTGATCAGCTTAGGTAAGTATATGTCTCTAGGAATTCATCTCTTTTAAGTTGTCCAATTTGTTTGCATACAATTGTTCATAATAGTTCCTTATGATCTTTTTTATTTCTGTGGTACCCACATATTGTGTCCTCTTTCCTTTCTAGTGTCCTTTATTTGAGTTTTCTCTGTATTTTTGATCAGTCTAGCCAAGGTTTTGTCAATAGTTTATTTCTTTAGAAAACCAATCCTCAGTGACATTGACTTTTTCTATTGTTTTTTTGTTCTCTGTTTCATTTATTGTTGCTCTAATGTCTGTTTCCTTCCACTAACTTAAGGAGGCTTTGGAGCTTCTTGGGAGGAAGGGACATACAGAAAAAATTTATCTAGGATGATTCATGCATGAGGAAATAAGTGTCCTATAAATCATATGCTCTGTGGAAGGTGAGACACATAGAAATTTATGAAAACCTGACAGGCAATTTGTGTTGTTGGTTCCCTAAAATAGTTTTTTTTTTTTTTCAAAAAAAAAAAGAAGAAGAAGAGCTAGCAATGGTTGACCAGGTATAATCTTCTCTGAGGAAGTATGCGCTCCAACCCCTGCCCAGCCACCTTTCCTGGCTCTGCTGGCATTTGGGCAGAAGGAGAGAGAACCACAATAACACAATAAGTTAGTACACTCCCCAGAGACTCTTGTGAAACACTGACGCATCCTTCCAAACTAGACAGGGCTACTTACACGTTACTCATGTCAATAAGCACACTTAAATGGAAACTTGTCTGAGGATCCAGATGGATACCTCAAGAAATGACAGAATTTACCTCAGTTTTCTCATGAGGTTTGCAGATGGCTAAGTGCTGCATTTTCAAGTTTGGGAACAATCTGTGAAATACTATCATGCTCACACTTCAGCGATGACCAGTGACTAGAAGGGAAAGGCAGGCACACCTTAAGTCTCACCTGAGGAGCTTTTCAAATGAACAGACTCCACCCCCTCTGACAGAAGTTGTGACCACTATGCCTAGAGACGTGCAAGGCCACGTGCAGCAAGCACAGCAGATGCTTCGGGTGCAAACAGTCCACCTGGTAGTTACGCCTCAAGCAACTCTACCTCCTGTAAACAGGTCCATTAGCATGACTCCATCCTCTTCTTCAGAAGAACTGAGCCAGGATATCCATGGATGTGACCCCAATAGAGATCCTTTCTAATGCTGCCCTGGGGGTTATTCTAATTCATTGGCTTCCTACTGAATTGGGGAACCAGTATTCCCAAGCCGTGTTGCTCAAAGTTGGTTCAAGGATCACTTATATCAGCTCCGCTTGAGAGCCAGATAAAATGTAGATTTCTGGGGTACATCTCAGCTCATGGACCCAAAAATCAATGGAATAAGGTCTATAAAAAAAATTTCTGAGCATCTGTATCCCTGATGTTTAAGAATATACTGGAAAAGTGGCAAAGGGTGCGGACTAAAGAAAAACCAGTTAAAAGACTGCCCGTCCTCTCAGGCAAATCAAAGATTCAGCTCAGGCAAAGCATGAAGCCCCTTGTGGGGCCAGGTTGCATCGGGCAGCTCTGAGGGAGGCTTTCTGCACAGTGTGAGGGGGGAGGAAGGGGCCGTGGTGAGGATCCATGGGAGGCGTTCACAACAGGACGCAGTGGTCTCTCAGGGGAGTTCTGAGTTCTAAGGGCTGTGATCTGACCACAAGGATAAATTCATGAACTTCAGGGCTCACTGTCAGAGCCAGAGTTTAGTCATAGGATAATGAAGAGAATGTTGTGAGATATTTTTCTTGTCATTGTGGTATCCAGGGGTCATTTGGTTTGAAAAGCAGAGAGAACCATTCAGTCTAGCTCAGACGAGAGGAAGTTCACTGCAAGGACGGTCATAGAGTGAAAAGTGGATGAAATCTGCAGAGGTGCAAGGGTTCAATGTCAGAGATGGAGGGTACTTCTGGATGGAAGGAGTATCCAAAGGCCTACAAACAGGGCTTCAAAGATTATCCCTCTGGTGCTCTGCATTAGCAATACTCCGCCGCTTTCCACCTGTCTGGAATATTCTAGATTTTCTGCTACAAAACCTGGAAATCTAATTGGCTAAACCAATTGTTGGTGTGTTTCATTTCTCCAGGTTGCCCAGCCTGAGGATCAGGTGGCCATCGCTGGTCTAATCAATTGTGGTGAGTGGGGAAGGGCAGGCACGTGGAGCGGGGGGCCAGCCATGCCATTCAGAATGGCTGCCCAGGAAGCAAGCGGTGTGGGAGAGACAGATTTCTTTAATCACAGAGGGCGGGCAGTATACAAGCAGAAACATTTGGGCCTTTCTCTTTTTTAATTGAACCACTTAAGTGAGCATTGGTTTCACCTGGAAACATAACTGCTTGACCTCTCACACTGGGGCACCTGAGACAAACAGAGACTCCAACTTGGCTAGGAGCTCAGGGGAAGAACAAGAACCCTGGTATCCAGACGGGACACTGCCTGGTGACCAAGACTCAGGAAGACAGTCACAGGCCATCATTTTGGCCAACATGTCAACAAGTTTGTATACCTCAGGGTTAGGTCTACACAAACAACTTCACCTTTTACTTAATTCTTCTGTGAAGTTGGGGGTAAGTGCACGTGAGTTCAGACTCTCAGTGCCCTTGTACCCATTGCAACCCTGATGCTTTGGCTCCTTGAATTTGCTAACATTATAATAACCACCTTCTGGATATACTTCAGTAGATCTGTGTAATTTTCTCTTCTTAGCTTTTGTAGCTGGTTGGGAAAAGTCTATGTGATTCCAGCAATTCCCATGTCTCATATGACAGATGCCTCTTTCCGCATATTCTACACTGAACCCTTCTGAGACATAGCAGAGACCAACTTTATTCAGACTTGTGAAAACATGAAGATGTCCCAGCCACCGGCCTTAATTTTCACTTCTTCCATTATGACAAATTCTAATCCTGTGTTGTCTGCATGCCTTTGAGGACATCAGTGGCCAGCTTCCTGAGGCCAAGTTATGAAAGTGATAACTATTAAATTATCTCAAATATGTTCAATAATGAAGAAAGAAGAAAATACATCTAAAGTGTAAAGGCAAAACATCTAGAAGTAAAAACATTGCATCGTATGCCCAGGGGCCAGAGCCGAGTCCTGGCTATGACATTAGCTTTTTCTTACTGGACAAAGTCACCTAAAACTGCTGAAAAATTAAGGAATTGAACTGGTTCTGTATACTATGGAGTATTTGAAGCTATGTGAATATAAATGCACATATATGTTTATATATGTGTGTGTATAAAAAGTATGTGTGTATATGTGTATATAGATAAAAAACATTACATATATAATTTGCCAACAGAAAATTCAGATCTTCTATATCATTTCTTTGAAAGCTCAGGCTCCCTCTCTGGAAGACCCATGATGCTGTGCTAAGGACTTTAAATCCAAATCAAGAGTAACTGTTCATTAATTCATCCATCTACCCAACCCACTGTGTCCCCCAAACTTGAAGGTACTAGGTAGGGACATGGTGAGGTTTGACACTGAAGGAAGAAGAAATCCGAAATCATCCACACTCTGTCGTGTCGTCATTTGTCTGTTTGTCCCTTACTTTAGTCCTGGTTTTCATCTCATGGAAGGTATGCTAGACAATGCGTCCCTGGGAGGAAGCAGCACTACGCGTCCCCCTCTGCAGGGACCCGTGGGGAACTCTGTAAGCATCTGAAAGTGCGAATGTGAACCTGTTCGGGAACGGACTTCAGAGACCAAAACGCTAGCAGCTTCTCCGCACTCCGTGCCCTTTGGAGAGCTCCTGTCCAAGGTTTATATTGAAAGATAAAACCAGGGCCTTGAGAATGGAATATTTCTCCGTCTTTTGTTCTAACTTCACTAAGTTTGGGCACTGGAGGACAATGGAGAGATGAGAAAGAAAATAAGAAGAAAGTGTGGCAGGGGGGAGATTGGGAAAAACATTCTGGGACACCGTATATATGGGCAGAAGAGGGAAACACTGGGAATCCAGATGGTTCATTAGAGCAGCATTACCACTGCCTGTCCCTAGACTTCCGCCACCCCCCTCACCTCAAAGCCATTTCTTCTCTTTTAAGAATAATGATGATGCACTGATGTCATGGATTAATACTAATCCAGTTGAACTATCAATTTTCTAAATAAAATTTAGAAATAAAAATAAGTCTATCCTTGTTCCCATGGCTAGTCACACTTTCCTTAGGTTTAAATTATAGCAAAGGAGAGACAATATTTAGAGTTGACTTTGTCATCGTGGGAACACATGTAACCAACCTCAACCTCAAGGGATGCTGGGACTTCAGAGGCAAGTTGGCAAAGAAAGGGGCTTATGTGAGGACAAGCTGGTGCAAGAGAACTGGAGAAATGTGGACCAGGCTGCTCGGGGTTGTCTTTGCAAAGACGTTTAGCTTTTCAGTAGTTTTTATTGCAACTAGCATCCACTTCCAGGGATGTGCTCAGGGGAGCTTAAGGCCTGAGCCCTGCCATTTTATTTTATTATCATTGCCTGTATGTTGTCAAATGAGCAAGTTTAATGTCTAGACCAGGGGTGCCCAAACTTTTGGCATCTCTGGGCCACACTGGAAGAAGAGTTGTCTTGGGCCACATGTTAAATACATTGTGACACGTAATCACAAGAAAGTCTCATAATGTTTTAAGGAAATTTACGATTTTGTGTTGGGCCACTTTCATAGCCGTCCTGAGGTGCGTGCGGCCCATGGGCCACGGGTTGGAAGCCCCTGGTCTAGACCTGTTGGTACATGATTTTGGAGGCAAGATAGTCTCAGAGCCTTTCATAAATGCCACACCATCATCTTCATTGAGGTACTCAGTGGAAGTCTATGAAATTATGAGAGATGGAGTTAAATGAAATACATGTTGGATTTTAAAAGTTGCACCTAATTGCCCATGAATATCTCCCCAGAGATCTCTTTTTAGTAGCACAAAAAAATCTCTTTTAGGCTTATGGACAATGGTAGCTATTACAGTCCATTGTAGAGTAAAATTGGCACATGGGTAAAAATTTGGTTATTCTATAGGATCCTAAGGAGTTTATGGTATTTCTGGATATCAAGGAAGATTCTGAAAAGTTACCTATGCTGTTGACACCGTGGACATAAAATTAGATCCGGATATTCTAGACTCATTGCTACTACAAATCTAGCAAACGGAAGTCTTTTCTAAGGTAGAAAATAGAGAAAGAAGGAATAGTTTCCAAATCTAAGAGTAACAAAGTTTATCAATGACCACAAAGAGAAAATGAAAACAAATGAAACTTTGTGTTTGATCTTGACCCTCACCTGAAGGTTGCTCCTGAGAGAAAGCGCCTTGAATTCCCCTCTGCAAGTGCTCGCTCGGCACACAGAAGGTGTCACACCTGCCACCAGGCAGGGAATGACCAACGCCTGCTGCTGGAAATCCTTCCCTTTTGACATCCCTCTTTTCAAAGGTTAATTTCAACTGAGGGTTAGATTCTTAGTGTTCCTCTGCAGATATGTTTCAATTAAAGATAGGAATTGGTGCCTTTGGCCCAATTACCCCTGATCTTTCTAAATTAAATCCACAGTAACAGGAACAACTCTATCTACCCTGGAACATAGTAAACATGGCATCAAATCCTGGTATAAAGTTAATACCCTATAGTAATTCCAAACTTTTCTGAGCCTCCTCTTTGAGAGTAGGATGGGGCAAAAATAAGAATGCATGTTTACAGAGTAATTTGCCCAAAGTTCAGTGAGTTAAAAAGACCTTGAAACCCCTCGAACCCAGGTACAAGCCTCCTGAAAGAGAGCCACGTGCCACTAACCTGTCTAGGTGCCCAGCTGTGTGCATCAGCTACGTGGCTGAGTCACCAGTGGCTCCTAACAATGGGGGAGCAGAGGCGTGTTGCTACATCTCATAAATCCATGATGCTGTGGAAGTCTGTCTGGTTTCCTGTGCTCAGTGAGAGTCAGAATATTACAGCACTCATTTGCCTTCATCTTTCTGTAATTTGAGTACTTTGGTTTGTTGTTTTCATTCTTCTATCCCAGTGAACCCTGAATGACAAAAGGCTGCAGAAGCCACGTAAAATGTGGCGGTTTTGGAGAACGATGATAAATGAGGGCCACCCAATGGGGGTGTGCAGATCAGTGAAAACATTCTATCATATTGACTCTCTGTGGTCCCTGAGCCCGATTTACAACAGGATCTGGGGATCCCCTCCACGGAACCCCCAGCCTCTCGTTTTCAAGCTTCTGCTTACATATGTGAGTGAGAAGAGTTTATTTACTCCTCAAGTAATTCATCGTATTTTTGCAGAGCAGGAAGTATTAATATTAATAGACTAATAAGTATCAATAAAGTAAATCTTATTTGTTCATTCATGTTGAGCTAAAGCCTTCTTTCTGTTAATGTCCTATAATCTCCACGGAAAATAAATGGTGTATAGTTTTCAAAACTACAAGCCGTGTTCTTTTGTGCTTGCTCCTTCTCCTTAGACTTCTTATAGACTTGTTTAATTTGCATATGACTCATGTGTGAACTCACTAAAGCGATGCCCGCTGATATTTGATAAAAAGGAGCAGAATGCGGTGTGTGTCAGAGCTAAGGAGTGATGCGTAGTGGCGATGCTCGCGGTGACCAGGAGCACAGCCTCTGGGGCGGGGCCACCCCCGGCCTGTGCGGTGGTGCAGAAGCTCTGCGCTTGACCTGCCGAGTGTGCTTTGATGAGCTGCTTAGCCTCGCTGTGCCGCAGTACAGTGGAGGGATAGCTAGCTACCTCATCGTGCCGGGAGGGGAGGAGATGGCTAGCTCTAAAATACTTAGAACAATGCCCTATTTATACAAATGACTCTTGGCTCAATGTGGAGAAAAGCGTTAACAATCAAAAGAGAAGGGTATATTTCCTCGCACAAACAGAAATTTGAACAGAAGCGCGATACCTGCTTTTTGTGCAGTCCTGCATCAGGTACCTATTTGAACTGCAATAGGATGACAATTAAAATTTTTTTTTAAATGATTGAATTAAGGCTTCTCCCAAGTTAAAGGTCTCAATTTAACTATACGCAATCCAAGGCAAATTCATGGAAGCTCAGACGTGTAAGACTTTCTCTGTAATGCTTTAAATATGTAAGGATTGGCCACGAAGATGCCGTATGTAGCTACAGTTCCACCTCCGGTGTTAGGCCTCATCATTTGGACTTTGTGATCATTCAGACAGTGAATAGCCCTGGGGGGTGGGGGATAGGGGAGGGCAGAGAAAAGGCCATGGAGCCCGGTGAGGACGGGACGCAGGAGCTCGAGGGAGCTGCAGGCGTCTTCCGGTGGAAAGGGACAGCGGCCCTCACCTGCTGTAGTGGCAGGCCCTGCAGCTGTGAAACCCATGTTCTGAGGGATCAAAGCTTCGTTTCTTTAAGAATATTCCATAATTCACCAACTTCACCACCGAGTTTGACTTCTTTTTCCTTCCCAGACACAAACTAGCAATAATGCTAATAAAAGTCATTCTGAATTGTCTTCTTCTTTTTCCCATAAAGCCGTGGTAGAATCTGCGGACGTCCTCTTTCAATAACCCGTCCAGAGCTCTCAACACCTCCGGCGAATCTCACACTCCCACGCAGAGCCCTGTCGTGTCCTCCGCCCGATTTCTTCTCCTTGCAGCTGCATCTCCAAGCCATTCTGTTCAGTTCACCGGGTTCCGCCAGCGGCTTCTCACGGCTCCAGGCTGGAAGTAGGCCTCCCTGGGGTGACAGAGGCTCCCTGGGCTGTGAGATCCCCTTATGATGCTGGACGCTAAGACTCCAAAACATTCATTGGGTGGAGCTAAAATGTGTTGATATCATGAAAGGAGATACAAAGGATGAAGACGTCAGCTTAATCCCTGCGCACAGAAACCAGAGACGAGGGAGGCAATCTGCAGCCAGCCAACCTCAGTTTCCAGACAAAATGAGGTTCATCTGAAACTCACCGCAATGGCTGCAGTTCACAGCACAGCTTCAAAGACATGCCTATGGCACCCGCTGCTGTGTCCCTTTAGAATCATTGCTGCAATTTGTTTGCACTGAGAGGCACTCCAAGACACTCCATGGGGTCCTGTTTTTAACAGTGCCAAGATTAATAATGCCAAGATTAAAGGGCCTGGAAGTGCAACACTGGATGTCAAAAAGCCACATACAATCCAACATCCCCCAATCCAACATGGTCTGAGAAAGTTGGACAGCTCAGTGATTCTATTTGTCTTCAAAGTTAGCCTAGAGCCCCACACAGGAAGAATGAAGCGTTTCCAGACGACGCCCCATCATTTTCCGGATTCCCATTATTTCCTCTTCTGTCATTTGTTCAGCCCTTTTGTCTTTATTCTGCTGGCCTGTCAGTAGGTTCAAGTGATGATTATGAAGTATCAGAATTTCCCCTGTGAAAATACCCCAAATTTAAGAAGACAAGAAGAAGATAAATGAATCATATTCTGAAAACTGGTTGGTTAGAACTGGGAAAAGAATTCATTTGGAGAACTAATGCTGGGGTGGTTGGTTGGCCAGTAGCTAGCCCAATCCACCAAACACTGGCTCTCACATTTCTGAACATCCTTCGTAATTCACTCCATTAGCAACTGTCTGTAGAGTACTCGCGATCAGTTAGGGAATGTGCTGAGCCAGGAGAATACTGTAATGAATAAAAAACAGCCACTGTCCCCAAGGAGGTTACAGTTTACTGGGGAGACAACAAGCACCAGACAACTGGAGGAGCGTAAGATAAACTATGGTTTCAGGTGGATTCAAAACCCGGATCTCCTCTGCCTACTTTTATGACATAGTTCATCCAAATGAGTCTTCGTTTCCTGGCCCCAGCTTAGGGCTTTGTTTGTTTGTTTGTTTATGTATGCGTATGTGTATACCATTTTAAAAATTGTTCAATTACAATGTACATTTGATATTATTCTGTATTAGTTTCAGATGTACAACAACATGGTTAGAAAATCATGTACTACACAGAGTGGTCCCCCCACTGCTTCAAGTACCCACCTGGCCCCATCCAAGCTCAGTGCTTTTTAGAGAAAGCAAAGAATAAACCTGTGAGACTCCTAACCTCTGCTGGTGACCTTTGAGAATCATGGAGAATGGGGAAATTATCAGAAGACTCGAGGCAGGGAAATGTCTTCAGGTCATCAAAAAGACTAAGATGTCATTTCCGTAAACTGGTAACTGGCCAGTGTGATATCACTCTCAGATGAGCTTTTAGGATTATATTACCTAAGAAATAGTTTTTGGGAAACATGCTGAAGGAATAGTTTGTAAGCACATAGAGTGAAAGTAGAGATTACTAGGGGTTCATTAACAAGCAGTGAAGTCCTATTTTGGTGAGATTATTTGATTAACAGAACAGAGAAAAGCAATGGATGGAAATCTACATTTTACCAAGATAGGTATAAGACAATAAATAAAATGCCAGATGTGGATGACAGATTAAAATGATCTGGCATAAAAATAGTAGAAGCTCCAATAAATGTAAAAGAAAATATATGCAGAGCTGAAATATGTAGCTTATTTCAGTTTTTCTTGAAATGAGGAGCTACATTTTTCATTACATTATATGCCAGGAAAAACTAAAGCCAAAAGTTGGACACTAAAACACATTCTAATCTCTGAATGTCAAGGTTAATTTCAACGGAAAGTTAAACATCAGGACATATTCTAGTTACTGAATTTCATAAAAACTAAATTATATTCAAGTGAGAAGAATTAGGGCTCTCTCTGGTGATACTGAGTTCCCCAAGACAAAGGAGACTTGTCCCTGAATTTGAAGAAAAAACAAGAATTTTTTCTCCAGCCAAGTTGTTGAGTAAGTATAAAGGCAGAGAACCTTTATCCTGAGACTTGAAAGGTGTCAAGAAAACTCACATCTGTGAGTTCTTCTTGAAAATAAAATCTAACCAACTAAAGAATAATTTAAAATAAAAAAAACAATTCGGGAATGTATGGAGAAAGGACTGAGAGTTCAAATTCACGTAAGCATAAAACTTATGAATAATAATACATTAGTGGTTGAAGAATAGAATAGAAATGTTATAATCATGTTAAACATAAGAAAATAAGCTAAAATGCCTGGAATTAGGGAGAAGATACATAACTATAAGTTGGATGATACATAATCTTTTTTAATTTAAAAATGCTTTAGATCTATTTTTGTTTAATTGTTAGTTTTTGTTTTTAATTATGGCCTTTTACTTTTGGGTAGAAATTACTTTTAAATACTCAAGTTATCAAAGTAAACATTATCAAAGTAAAATGCCGTATTTCAGTTTAGCTCAACATTGCTCTTCATCTATACCTGGCCATCTATTCACATTCAAACTTTCTTTTCTTCCTCCAACATTTTTTTAAAATTTATTTTTTCAACTACACTTACACTCGGTATTATTTTGCATTAGTGTCGGGTGCACAGCATAGCGGTTAGACAGTCACATGCTTTACAGAGTGGCCCCGATAGTCCCAGCACCCACCCAGCACCACACATAGTTGTTACAATGTACTGACTCTATTCCCCCCGCTGCACTCTACATCCCCATGACTATTTTGTAATTACCAGCCTGTGCTTCTTAATCCCTGTGCCTTTTGCACCCAGCTCCCCAACCCCATCGGTCCGTTCTCTGTGTCTATGATCCTGTTCCAACTTTGTTCCTGTATTTTGCTCTTTGGATTCCACACATGAGTGGAATCATACAGCGTTTGTCATTCTCTGTCTGCCTTATTTCACTTAGCCTAATGCCCTCGAGGTCCATCCATGCTGTCGCAAACAAGATTTCATTCTTTTTTATGGCCAGGAACCAATGGCCTTTTTAAAAGGATCATTTTAGGTTTACAGAAAAATGGAGCAGAGAAGTACAGAGTGTTCTCACATGCTCCTCCTCCCGAACACACAGTTTCCCGTATTTGTAAGATCTTGTACTACTGTGATCCACGTTTTACAGTTGGTGCGATAATATTGAGAGATTATTATTAACTAAAGTCAATAATTTACATTGGGGCTTACTCTTAGTGCATATTCTAGGGGATCTGACTAATGCAAAATGACACGAATCCACCATTACAGTATCGTACAGAACAATTTTGTTTCCCTAAACATCCCGTGTTCCAACTACCCATCCATCCTCTCCCCCCTCACCTGACCCCTTGGAAAACACTGGTCTTTTTACTGTTCCGTAGTTTCCTTTTCATATAATATTTTAAATCAGTAATTTAATTAATACTATCTAAAATTGTAGTGTATTAAAAATTTCATATGGCTTCCCTCCCTGATTGTTTCCATTCCCTTTTCCTAACTTTAGAAAAATTATCTTTCATAAAGAAACACTCACTTGAAGTTTGCAATTAACTTCAGTTTTAATTCTTTTTGTTTTTAAAATTTAGGAAAAATATTTTATACTCTTAACTTTAAAATAGTATGCATAGTATAATCACAATTTTTATTAATTTTTTCTGCATATATCTATCTATCCATTTACCTAATATACATATAGAGCTATATTTGAAACCATATTCAACAAATATCATAAAGTTATTCTAAGACATTGGAATTTTAGGTGATTTGTAGTTTTTTAGATGATTTACAGCTGTTTTTCTCTATATACATGCTGTGTGCATGGGTATTTCTAATAAGATTATTTTTAAAAAGGAAATTAAGCATATTAAAATAAATGCAGTGTGATTATGTAAACATTTTCATCCCCAGAACTAAAAATGCATCTCATAACTACAAAGTGAAGAAGTGAAGGCTAAGAAGCTTTAAAATATTTTTATTATACAAAAATGAGCTTAATGAGTGCAACTCAAAGGCTTAAAAAAACATTAGGCTGTCTTACGTGTCAAAATAAGGACACCACTGTGTGACACCGTGGAGGGCACATCTGGAATTCTGAGTTCAGCTCTAGATGCATTTCATCTGCTTTCAGAGAAGAACGACTAGGATTTTGAAAGAATCCAAACTAATTCAGAAAAGACTAGCTTATGGGAGATTTTCCTAACTCTTTGTGACTTCAAGGGATTCAGTGTATATTAACAGGTAGAAAACATGGAGAGAAATAAGTTGATTCTGTGACACAGAAATTCCTGAAAGGGCCCTCTGCCATTGATGTCCGAGCTGAGTCGGTCAGCCTTTTGACAGGGATGATGTATGTGGTAGGAATTCAAACCTCGGGCAGCTTAGAAGGGTGAAAGATCTGTATGTCTCTAACGTGTTATCAGTTCTGAGCTCTGAGTCCAGAGAAAAGCAGAGGTGATGGGATGAGCACAGTGTTTTCAGAAGCAAATTCATCTGAGAGACACCCCGATGCTACCTGGGTGACCATCGCCCGTGTGAGCCGCCTGCGTTCCAACAGGCCCTTGGGGCCTTCCTCACTCCACACGTCTGAGAAGACTTTCTTCTCCAGGGACAGTGTGGGGCGATGGGGAAAGACAGTGCCAACTGAAGGTGTATTTTCTAAGGGGTGCACTCGTATAATTGATGCAAAAGCAATTTCTTTCTTAGCCTCATTCTCAAAATTCAATGTGAGGAAAAAATTAGAATTTGTGTTTACATAAAGTAGGCAAATATGTAATTAAAGGGCAACTTTTGTGGAAATAGAGAATTGTCTGCTTCTACATCTCTTCCACACACTGTACCTCTTTCTTCCTAGATTGTGGCGATTCATAGCCCAAAGACGTCTTAGTGATCATTTCATCCAACCAGGACGTTGAACCAATGAGGAAACGGCAGCTCAGAGCACTTATGTGACTTGCTCAAAGTCACGTAGTTCCCAAAGGAGGTGATTCTAAACCTCAGTACTCTCGACTCCAGCCCAGAGTTCTTTAGCTCGCCAGGTACTGGAATGTCTATGCCTCTTCTCTCCTCATATTGGCTTTCTGATATGGAGCAGTGTCTTGTGCAAAAGCCTTTTCAGGTTATACCTGTTCCAGACATTTGAATAAGCTACGTCTTCGGCATTTTCCTGTTAATGTGTATGTACTAGACTGTCGTGCCTGTCTGGTCTGTTTGAATGAATTTTGAGTTTTTTTGCAGATACTACTTATCCTCCTGGCTTCCTTTGTTCAAAAGCTCATATTCTTTAAAGAAATTCCTGCCGTATTTTTTTTTCTTTTTGAGAATATTGAGTAGACGAGAGGAGCCCTGTATATATAAGGCAAAGTTCTGGATTGCAAATAATGAAATCCACTCTGCCTGATGTACACAGTTTTGAGCAGTAAGAATTTCATTGCAGAACATTAGCTCAAATAATCTCCGGGAAGACGCGAGAACGAGGCTTGTATGCTGCATGCCTGGGAACAGTGACGCCAGAAACAGTGCCTCTTCAACAGAAAGCTATTCCAAGAAATGACTCGCCTCTTTGCACAACCACATCAGAATTACAACCAAAACATGGACTAACCACCACTCAAAGCATCAGAAACCGAGTTGAATGCAACTCTGACAACTACAAAATTAAAGAAACCACAGCCATCCACACTGGCAGGAGGGGCATAGACGCTGAATGTGCTGGTCCCACACACATGGGTGCTGGATAAAAACTTGGGAGGGATATCTCGGGAGTGAGGAATCCCAGCCCCACACCAGGCCCCCCAGCCCAGGGTTCCAGTGCCAGGAAGATAAATCCTTATAACTTCTGGCTGCAAAAACCAGTAGGGATTAAGTCAGTGGAGGAAACTGCTAGAGCTCCAAGGAGTTCCTCTTAAAGAACCCACACACAGACTTACCTATTCAGACTTACTTCCTCTGAGCCCCAGCACTGGGTAGCAGCTTGAAAGGCACCAGTGGCATACATGGAGAAACAGAAGTGTCTGGCATCAAGGTGAGCAGAAACCACTGACCCTTTTCTAAATCCTCCCCCCACAAAGTCAGCAAGTTAGTGCCTTATCTGAGACTCCATCAACATGGCTGACAGAGTTCCACCTGCCTTGGAGATCCCTAGAGACTCTGCCCAACCCAATTTATGGGCCCACCCACACTGCTTTTGCATATGAATGACTGGTCTTGGCCCACACTTTACGACTTCCTAAATCCTCTCAAACCCTCTCAGGCCCCGCACTAACAGCAGCCTAGATTCACAGCTTGGCTTCTCCTGGGAATCTCCAAGCACAGCACAAGTAGCAGCCATCTCAGACTGCTTTATAGCTCAGGCGGGGTGGTCCTGGCCAAAACACAGGTGGAGGAGGTTTGTGGTCAGTGGTCACAGCCAATCCTTGCAGCTGACTGGCCTGGGTAAGCCCCTCCCATTGCCCTGCCAATAGCAACCAAGGCTCAACTACAAGAGGAGGGTGTACTCAGCCCACACAAAGGTCACACCTGGAGTACCCAGGGGAGACTGTGCCACCAGACTCTACAGGACACCTACTACATTAGGACACACTACCAAGACATGGAGTCAAAGCAGCTCTCCCTAATACATAGAAACAAACACAGGGAGGCTGCTAAAATGAGGAGACAAAGAAACATGGACCAAATGAAAGAACAGATCAAAACTCCAGAAAATGAGCTAAATGAAATGGAGATAGGCAATCTATCAGATGCAGAGTTCAAAACACTAGTTATAAGGATGCTCAAAGAACTTAGTGAGGATCTAAACAGCATAAAAAAGTTTCAGTCAGAAATGAAGCATACACTAATTAAAACAAAGAACAATTTATAGGGAAACAACAGTAGAGTGGATGAAGCTGAGAATCAAATCAATGATTTAGAACAGAAGGAAGCAAAAAACAACCAATCAGAACAACAAGAAGAAAAAAGATTCCAAAAAACAAGGATAGCATAAGCCAATTCTGGGACAATGTCAAGGGGTCCAACATTCTCATCATAGTGGTGCCAGAAGAAGAGAAAGAGCAAGAAATGGGAAATCTGTTTGAAAAAATAATGTAAGAAAACTCTAATTTGGTGAGGGAAATAGACATGCAAGTCCAGGAAACACACAGAGTCCCAAACAAGATGGATGCCAAGAGACTCACTCCAAGACACATCATAATTAAAATTCCAAAGGTTCAAGATAAAGAGAGAATCTTAAAGCAGCAAGGGAAAATAAGTTAGTTACCTACAGGGGAGTCACCATAAGACTATCAGCTGATTTCTCAAAAGAAACTTTGCAGGCTACAAGGAACTTCCGAGAAATATTCAAAGTCATGAAAAGCAGGGACCTATAGCCACAATTGCTCTACCCAGCAAAGCTATCATTTAGAATTGAAGGGCAGATAAAGAGCTTCCCAGACAAGAAAAAACTAAAGAAGTTCATCATCACCACAGCATTATTATATGAAATGTTAAAGGGACTCATTTAAGAAAAGATCAAAACTATTAACAATAAAGTGGCAATAAATACAATCCCGTCAACAATTGAATCTAAAAACCAAACTAAACAAATTAGAAGAACAGAGAGAGAATCATGGACTTGGAGAAGGTTTTGATGGTTGCCAGATGGGAGGGGGGCATAGAGGAATGGGTGAAGAGGTGAGAGGATTAAGAAGTACAACTAGGTAGTTACAGAATAGCCATGGGGATATAAAGTGCAGCACAGGAAATGGAGCAGCCAAAGAACTTACAAGCGTGACCAAAGTACATGAACAAATGTGTGGGAATTGCCTGAGGGAGTGGGGTTGCTGGGCAGAGAGGAGCAAAGGGGAAAAAAGTCAGGACAACTATAATAGCATAATCAATAAAATGTAATTCAAAAAATAAAGCTACCAAAAGGAAAAAAAGCAAAAGAAGCTATTCCAGTTAAAATCATGCTGCCACTGCCCACCACTCAACCCTCCACCTGCCTGGCCTCTACCACATGGCGGACAGAGAGCCTATCCCCATACAACAAGCAGAACCACTCTCATGGCGGCAAAAGGGCTCCCTCTGGGCTCCCTGGAGCTTCTAGGGCAACATGAACCCCTCTGCCAAGAGCATGACTCTTCAAAGTGCAAACTAATGGGCCTGAGACTGCAGTTTTGGGCCATGGAACCACTTCCTGAGTTTCTCTTGACCCACTGAGACCCTTCTCTGCAGCCTGCGCCATAGGAGGGGCCTCCCTTGAGCATCCCTCAGGCGTGTTCCTTTTCGGTGCCATCACATTCTCAAAGGTGCCCTTTACAGGGCACGGGAGGGGCCTCTGTCAAGGCAGGTTTCTGTTTCACTAGCAGGGGGGTGGGGGTTGGATTTGCCTAAGAATTCAATACATTTTTCCAGTGACGTTGTGTAATTAAACAGGTACCTTTGTATTTGGGGGGTAGGTTTTTAACCTGCAGCATAGTTTCTAAATTAAAATAATAAGCATACTTTGTAATGATCACAGCTGTTGTTTTTCCAACTTTGATGCATTTAAGTGAAGTTCCTATCATCCATGGTAAGAGAAAAGTTGTAAAGGTAAGAGCTGAGAAAGCTTTTCTGAGGTCGGTGAAGACCTCCTGGTCATGCAATTCTTTCTGAGGGAAGGTTAGGAGAGTCACCAGAGATGATAATACCATCAAAGAACTACACCACATATTTAAGGAGACTTGGGAATAATACAAATTAATATGCTTATTCTGGTCTGGGTTTTATTCAAACACCACACAGATGATACTCAGCAAAAAACTGAAGTAAATCTGAATGCATTCCAGATGGGAACAGGGTTTATTTACTGTATTCAAAAGCTGAGGGGCATTTAAATAGGTTTATTTAAAAATGAAAAAGAAAATGCAAGACAAGACAAGAAAGAAAAGATGCATATAGAGTAAAATTCAGGGGCGGACTTCACAGAGAATTCCTGCTGTGAACCAAATTCATATTTAAAAAAAGATCTGTCATCACCCAAGCATGGGTTTTATGCCCTTTGTCTCATTCAGTTGAATTCTGGCATACTGATTTTTCAAAATTTGACCCAAATTCTAAAAGAATGTTTTGATTTGGAGGACTCACCTCACTGGAAGATTACTTGGTCTTTTTTAACTTGGCAGTTTCCTGTCCTCTGGGAATACAAGGTGAAGTTGAACTTTTCAAAAAAGAATCATAACTATTCTGCTCACTAATCCAGTTTATGAGAACTCGTTCCATCCAACTGAGAATTTGGAGGCCTCGTCATCAATGGTATTATGTCAGAACAAAAGGTGAAGCGTCTGGCGTACGACAGGGATGCAATGCGCCCCACAAAGAGGCTAGACTACTAAGAAGGGAAATGCCTGATATGGACACTCAGGCAGGACCCAATCCATCTGAAAGTCTGCCAGGTGTATTTCCTGATAGGAGAAAGAAGTGGGAGCAAAAGATGGCGAAGTAAATTCACTTCTGAGCAAAGAATTTATTTAACATCCAAATACAAGGCTTGACACCAATTCATTACAAAAATATGTCAACTCATGGCCCAAGGGTTTGCAAATGGAAATAGATTACTATTGATCCAGAAAGATATATGAAAGGACAATTGTACAGACTGAATATAGCAGTTATCAAGTAATGTGGTTCTATCCTGTGAAGTGGTCAGTGGGAGTCTGGGGATAGACTGGCATCGTTGGTTTAAGTAGTGAAGCCTCATGGAAGGCGAGGTTTTCTCCCTACTTGTTATTTGTGACAGACTTGGATATAAAGAAAACCCTGAAAGAGTAATCATGGGTAGAACGATATTTAAAGTCTAGTAGAGAAACAGAGAGTTAGCTCAGAAACACTTAGAGCAAACAGGTATTCCTTCCTCTCCTTAAATAAGGGCAACAGGTCAAACAGACCAGGCTGGGCTGGGCTGGGCTCAAACTCATGTGTTTTCTCACTCTGAAGCCAGACTAATGGAGTGACCACCATCTAGGACACGTTCTCGTCCGGTAAGGCTGTAGAAGAGGAGGAGCCGGGCCGTGTGCTACTTCTAAAGCCTCCGTTCAGAACTCACACGATGACATTTCTACTCATTTACTATTGGTCAAAGCAAGTCACATGTCCAAGCCCAAAGTTAATGGGCAAGAATGAATATTCCTCCAACTGGAAGGTATAGAAAAAGGTGTGGGTGAGTAATTTCATCACAGGGAGGGAGAGAAGAGTTAGGAACAAAAATCTAATCCACCAAAAGCTTTAATAGATGCGATGAGAGAGGGGAGGACGGTGATCAAGGTTAGGTTATCCAGGGCTTTTCTAAAAAATGATCTGTACATACTGGAAGTTTGTCCTGACTTAGAGAACAACCCAGCAGGGTCAACCAGAGAGATTCATAGGGGTAAGGAGGGCATTTGTCTTGGACACCTGTATCTCCTTTTTCTGTATCCTTTCCTCACACCATCTTAAGATGCACAGTCACGTTATGGGCTCCCACTGGCAGCAGCCAACCTCACCCAGGGCCAGGGCCCATCTGAGTAGGCCATGCATAGGCAGTGCTCTTCAAACTTAGCATTTTGATGTTATCGCCAACTGACGATATACACATAGACACAGAGACAGTTTTGACCATTCAGTACAATTTTAACCCTTTCTTGAGCATTTCTCCCTATTTTTAATGAAATAGGAGCTTCACATCAAAAGTTCCTAGGGACTGTCAACTTCTGCAAGACTTGACCCAGGAAGAAATCTGATAAGCTATATATATATCTGATAAGCTATAACAATAATTTCTTCAATGAAATTTCACAGGAATGCCCAACAGATAGAAATGATACATTCTGGGGTAGGCACGCAAGGGGAATTCCAGAGGTCCACCTTCAACTCCTTCTTCCCGTGGCAGCTGAGGGACTGCGGAGGAAGCCCCGTGACTGTGGGAACCCCTCTGGTCCAAGGGTCTGACACACGCCCTGCGTCTCCTCCTCTGGAGCTTTTAAACAGTGCCCAG
Organism: Trachops cirrhosus; assembly: GCA_028533065.1. Classification (NCBI taxonomy): domain Eukaryota; kingdom Metazoa; phylum Chordata; class Mammalia; order Chiroptera; family Phyllostomidae; genus Trachops; species Trachops cirrhosus. The sequence goes on along the minus strand of CM052540.1, from coordinate 186,155,326 downwards.
TTAGGTCAGGAAAAGGCACAGAGCCCTGACCCTGGGGCCCATGGCTCACGGGGTGGGTCAGCGAAGGCACTGAGAGCAGGACACCTCCCTGCCATGCCAGAAATCGTGCATCCCAGACGTCACTGCTCATAAGGTAAACTACAGTAGAGAGGGTATGGAGAAATCTCCTCGGAAGCAAGAAGGAGAAATGTCTGGGCTTGAAATGAAGGCAAAGGGGGGGTGAGGTGGAGGAACTGAGTGGGGCTGGTGGTTTCAGCAGCACGGAGCGGAGAAGATGAAAGGGGAGGCTGTGGCGTGGGCGTGTAAACAGTGGCGAGCGCTGTGGCGCTGCTCCCCAAACCTCCGTGGGACACCTCTGTGGGCCATTTGTGGATGAAAGCCTGTCCACCGAGCTCTTCGGCTCAGTTGGTTCCCCACGTGCAAATAAGAGTGAGACATTCATACAAAGGAGCATCTGACCAATGTGTTTTATTTAAAGTACAATCCTGTCTTTTATAATAGCCTACAACTATCTCATTTTTATTCTAGTAGAAGAAAAGGAAGACATATAAACTTCTTAGTACCAGTGAGGTATCCCATCAGTGCTCGCCACAAACATAATTTATTCAACCATTTATTCTCATTCTGTCTTAAGCATGGCTAGATTCATGACCACAGTTTATTGAGCATTATTATGAGGATGATGTTGATGATGAAGTTAGCTAATACTCATCACACATGTATATGTGTGTTTAGTACCTTATATAAATTATCTCATTTAATCATCCCAATAACCCGAAGAGACAGGGATTATTACTGTCTCCACTTATAGATGGGGTAAGAAGCTAAAAGAGGTTAAAAGATGTCTCTATGACATATTACAGCCAAGTGATGGAGTGTGGATTTGGATCATACCATGCCACGTAAGCCTGGTAAGAATGCTGTGAGACAAGAATTATTATTCTTATTTTACAGACAAGGAAGCTGAGACTAAGCAGTTTAACCAAGATCCTGCCGTTAGTGAAGGGTAGTGCAGAGAGGTGAATCCAGAATGCCTAACTTCAAAAGCTATGCTCCAGGTTAACCATCAGCGTTGAGTAGAACTTTCTACAGAGCATGGGTTTATATCCCTGCTCTGCCACCTATGAGGTGGGTAATATTTCGCACCAAGTTCCTCACCTGCAAAGTGAAGACAATGATATGTATATCATACTTCATGTTGTTGTGACAATTCATTTAAATAATGACATAAACTCTTGCCACACTAAGCTCTTTATAAATGTTAGTTGTTCTTTCTTCCTAGCATTGTCTCCCCACACTGCCCCCTATCATAAATGTTAATGTTACTCTCACAAGATTCCAGCAAGCAGAACTCTAGCTTCCTTCCCTGGGTCCTTCTCCAGGGCACGGAATAGGAGCTTGGAGAGCCCTGGTTTTTAGAAGGGCTGCGTGTTTATTTTTTCCGACATTCAAAAATATATATGGATACCACAGGATAATTATTTCTGGTACGAACAATGTTACCACAAGGAAACCACACCTAATGTACCATTAGATTAGAATGAAACTTATCAGAATCTGTGGATTCCTGTGACCAATGAAATAAAGGCCAGTCAGACATTTTCCTAGTTGGCATTATAACTCTGACACATTGCCAAGTTATGCCAAGTTGTGTAGACACAACTGTAATGTTTATCTCGGAAGAAACTATTTGACTGCTCGCAGTCTCAGTCTAAAATAAGGGGAAAGAAAACAAGCACACACACAATTATAGGGTCGAATGAAGCCCTAACATTCTTCTGAGGGCTCATAAACAAGAGTGATGAATGGTCCATGAGTCAGTGCAGAAGTCATTCTGGCTGGACCAGGCCCATGTAATTAATTTAAGGAGAAATGGCTCTTGCACATGAAAATGTGAGGAATAATTATTAACTGTGTTATGAGAGACATCTCTGAAGTTTCTGGTTGGATTTACAGTCACCCCTTACTGTCAACATATAGAGACTCAATCTCCTGGATTAAGGATTATCATTCTTTTATGAAGAATTATATTCAACCAAAGTACTATGAAATCATTGGTTCAATAAAATGATGGGCATGTATGCAGGGCTTAACGAATAAATGGAGATATTCACTAATCTCTTTTTGAGTACCTGCTATGTGCAAGAGCTGTGCTGAATTCTAGGGACACAAAGTCAAACAAAACATTATCTTTCTCCAAGAAACTGACAGTCCAGTGGGGTATATGGATCATAAATTGATTACTACAAGATGAGAGGTGCTTACAGTGGGCAACTAGACACATACGCCACAGCCACCATGCAGTCGGAATATAAACGAGAGCTCACTGATACACTTGCTAGCAGAAAAGTAGCAGAACCACATGATCCTCCGGGTTCTCACCCTGGCACATGGAGTTGTGTGCTGAGGCCAGCCACAGTGGATGAGCACAGACCGTGGGACTCTTCATGTCATAAAGGGAGGGGCCCCCTAGATGAATACATGACGGTGGACTGGTCTATAGGGAAATGGCCTTTTACAGAGGAGGAACCTACAGAGATCAGTCACTAGATCAGCCTGCTCTTCAGGTGAGTTACTCAGACTTGCTGAACCAGCCATTTGCCAAGCTGCAAAGGGGAAGACTATTAACCTCAGGGGCCATCGGAACTTGCTTCTTCTTGCTCTGGAAGCCCAGAGAAAGGCACAGAGGTTCAGAGAAGGCTTTCTGGGGGAGGACGTTGGAACCAAGTTCTGAAGCAGTTTGCAAGATGAGGAAGAGAATTCTGGTAAAAGAGAAGAGCGAGAGAGAAGGAACAGCACGAAGGAACCAGCTGTCAGCACACTCCTGGAACTGCGAGTGGTCCAGTGTGGCTGGATAATAGATGGGAGTGAGGCTACAAGGCACGTGGGTGCCAGATCAGTGCACTGGGCAGTTTCTAATAGGTCAAAACGAGGAGGAATTCACCACCATATATTCCTTCTATTTAGCCTTCATTTGCTGGTGTTGGGGGAAAGGGCTCAGTGAATCAAGAAAAACACAAAGATGACAAATTCTACCTCCTAAGTTTAAAAGCCACTGTTCTACGTGAAAACCAGAAATATTCTGATGGAAATGCATAGACAGAACATGTCTAAGATAAAAACATTTGCTGAGAGAAGGAGAGAGACCAAGCAGACAGAAGAAAGCTTCAAACCCCAAGAAGATTCCAGGAGTCCCCAGACAGAGAAGCAAATGGATGCAAATGGAGCCCGGAGACCGTCCTTTGCCTGCGCAGTGAGCCCTGAATCTTTTGTTCCCATTTAGTGAGATCTGTCTGTCAACAGTGCCCCATCACTACCGATGGCCCAACAGGAGTAAGGCCTTACTCTTGAAGCCTAAGGATATGCTTAGCTCGTCAAATAGCTCACACCTTGAAGACAACTCCACTTTTAAGAGCCCAGGATATTGTAAGTTCCTAGGGACTCAAGACTCTCAGAGGGGTGAGGAGGGTACGGAGAGGAGACTGACTCCAATGGCCAAAATGGAACTAACTATGTGGTGGGATATCAGATCAGGGAGTTCATGAGCGGCTGTGGGGAGCTGGTGAGACGAATAGGGTTGTTTCCCAGAGTGGAATGTACAGAGTAGGGCAACCATGAGGAGGACCAACCAGGGTGTGAAGTCACGGCCCAAACCAACAAGACTCTTTACATCCATTAATACCTGTGAAATTCAACACTGTAAATTCCATCAAGACACTGACCAAAACAATCTTTACCTATATAATGTATTTTAAAAAAGAAGTATTAATATTAATTTTCTTTGTTATAATTTTTACTACTGTGTAATATGTCACTAAATGAGATTCCAAATTCTGAAATATAATATTTTAATCCATGTTCACTGCACTGACCTTAGTCTTTTGGATTACTTTTTTTTCCTCCTGATTATCAGGGTATTATTCAAAATACTTTTTAAGAAAGAAATTCCAAATTTCAGAAAAAAATTACCGAAAAGCAGGAGAAAATCACGTGTCATCTTATCACCCCTAAGAAACCAGTTTTCAGGAATTGAGTTCCTATCTCTTCTACCATGTAATGTTTTTTCACATAGTTATTCTTTAACTCACTATTATACCAAAAGCATCTGTGCATGTTCTTGGAACCAGCGGAGTTCATTTCCTGAACTTATTTTACTGGTGGCTTTACTCACGTGCTCGTCTCCATGTATCTCCAGGCGGACAGCAGGAACGAGGTGACCTTCCTGGGAATGGAATCAACCCCTGGAGACGTAATAGTGACTGAAAACAGGGGACTATCTGGAGGTACGACCCTGGTCAAATGAAAGGCTCTTTAGGGGGAAGCCAGCCTTGGGGAATTCTGCCTTAACTACCAAACAGAGGAGACATTTTCCTCTGGTCTGTGGCTAATCTTAAGGGAGAATTAGAATAGACCCGAAGACAAAATTGCCTGTGTATAAGGAAATGTATCCACGTATTGCGATGCTTTCCTAGCTGTCAAAGCCAATGTTATGGCTCCAACGACTAGTTTCAACCAGGTGAAGCTGGAAAATGATTATGAATGTTGAGCTACCCCAGCAAACTAGATATCACAGGGAGTAAAAGAAAGGCTTGCTTTGTTAATGAATATTTGTCTAATGAATGCAATATGTGTGGAAAATTTTATCTGATGCTGGCTTTCATCATAAATCAAGTAGCCAGATTGTGGAGGAGTGGATAACACCTATCAGTTTGAATTTTATTGGTGGGTAGAAGTCTTATTTTCTTTAATCTGAACTTTTCTTTCGATTTTTTTTCTTTGACTCCAACTGGCCTCACCCAGCACCCTGACACACCCACCCCCCTCTCCCCTGCTTAATCATTAAGCGCTCGGGACAATGACGTTCTGGTCAGCACCCAGTAGTCAGTCTTAAGAACAAGGTCCCAGGTCTGTTGGCAATAGAGACAGAGTTTTCAATCAAAATAAAGATAGCATTTGGCCTCACTTGTGTTTAGCCCTGGACCCAGGAAAGCAGAACAATCCTGCCAAACAAATCCTTCAGAAATCAGACGGGATGACTCCACGGCTCACAGCAGGACCAGACACAACGGTCAGCTACCCCCTACCCTAGCACCGACCAATCAGTAGAGACTGTGACGCCAACTCCTTTGGCCACCATGATTAATGTATCTTTCCCCACATAACCCATCCCTCGGAAGCCCCTGGGGAGCCAGGTCTTTGAGCACTAGCTCACCTGGGACTCCGGGCATGGCGCCATCTCCTTCATAAATCCTGCTTTCTTGGCTGCAAACTCATGTTTGTGTCTTATTGAGCTTTCATGCGTGCAGGCAAATGGACCCTTTCAGTCCCGTAACAATTCCTTTTTCCACTAAGAAGAACGGGAGAACTGAATTGTGTGGGAAAGCTTGCAGAAATCGCACAGTCCCCGTGACCCCGCTGCTCCATGCTTAACATAGAGTCCTGCTTCCTGGCGAGGACTGGGGATAGCATGGACGCTGGGGCCGCCACTTCAGCTTCCCTAAAATCTGTGGCCCAGGATTGGCCAGGGGGGAAAAGGATGCTCTTTCACCATGAAGTTATTGTCACCACGACGGCCACAGAACCCCTGCTGCCACCATCATGAAGAAAGTCCTTGTCCCGCCTGAACTGGTGACATGACCTGTCTTTATTGCTGCTATTCAGAAGAAATTATAAAGTGGGGTTACACTAAGGGCCATTCTCTTTCCTTCCCTTCCTCCAGTTCCACCCTCTCACACAAGGAAATATCTGGGCCTAGAGCCCTATGTTTTCAATGTCTGTCCCCACTCGGAGGATCCCAGTGGTGATGCTACTTTTCCTGGACCCTTACAAAACAACCCAAATGATAAAGATCCTAATTTACCCATTTTGGGACACATAAGCCAGACGCTCTTCCCCAGGAGGTTGGTAAGACTAGCTGGGCTTCACATTCATGTTTAATACGTCTAGTTCTCTCAAATCGAGGAGTTAAGCAGGGATGACATTCAGATCTCCTGAGAAGTTTTACGTAAAAATATGCACACCTAGGGCCCACTCTCAGAGACTCGGCTCTCTTCTCTGGGTGGGTCTAGGCATGTATAATTGGGGAAACTGCGGGCTATTCACATGTGTAACTCCAGAGCCAGGGCTTCAGTCTCTGAACCGAATGGTGGGGCGCAGGTACGTTAAATGGATAATGAGGCTTGCCTTGGCACACATCTTCAAAACCTTTTCTGTCCTCAAATCATGGACGTGCAGCTTTTAGGTGTTCCCAGCTCCTTCTCTGGCATTCTTGGCCGCCGTGTTCAAGTGGTTCTTAAGGGCTGGAATCTCCTTTCTGCCCCTCTTGTCTTTAGAGGTGGCCTGGCATAGAGAAGAAACCAGGGCACTCGTCACCACATTTCACCAGATCTTAGGGTATAAAGGCAAATTGGGGGGTTGGCTTAGAGCAGTGTGTCTCTTTCCGGCACCACAAGCCCGGTCTCCAGGCCTGGGCTGCACGCTCACGTGCACTCTGCACCGCACACGGGGGGTCAGGGAGCGCTCAGCCGAGGGGCCGTGTTTGTCATCCGCCCTGATGGCTGCAAAACCAAATGGGCGACGAATCAAGCAGGCTAGGGATGAAGCGTTGCTGAGGGCTTCCTATGGGAAGAAGTGGGAAGCAAGTGTTTGTGCGAACTTCTGGCCACGTTTGGGACATGTTACAAGAAGCCAGTAAACTCCAGGAAATCCCTGAGCTGGGGACCAGCTGTTCACCGGGGCTTGTTACATAAGCCGAGGCCTCAGGTTGAAAGTCTAGAAACAGAGGAAGGATAAATAGGACGAGAGAGACTGGCTTGGCTGGGAAAATGCAATGGATTCTTCTGGTATCATCGATATTAATAAAACAAGCCTGACCACAAGTTACATCCTCCTCAGAAATAACTTTCCTGTCACTAGATGTTCCAGGATCCGCGGGAAATTAGATCAAATGAAACTCTTATACTGACACACCAAATGTTATTGTGCTCATTTTGCCACCTTGTCATTTGTTTTCTCGATATGAAATGAACTGGGCTCTGTGATTATTCGCCCCGTCACCACTTTGATGACTCACTTACAGTGCAGAACTGAAGTGGTTCTGTGGACAAATGACCTGGTTTTTCAACAAAGGATCTGGTTCGGGCCACATTTGTTTCCAGCTGGCAAATCCCGAGCACCCACGGTGTGCCTGCCCTGTGCTCTTCCGGACTAGGTGGGAAAGACTTGGTCTGCGCTTTCTTATGAATCAGGACATTCTAAACTTGCTTCGAAATTATCGAAACTCAAAAGTTATGCCACAGGGTTTCATCTCCCAGCGGTACCCATTAATTATCTGAACCAAATTCCTTGCATCATAGCAAGATTTCACAATTGCAAAGCAGGAATTTTTTTCAGGGGAACACTGGAAACTAGTTGTAAACACTTGAAAAGCACTAAGTTGAATTCAAAACTCATGGGCAACTTTTTGGTTTTGATTGCTGTATTCATGTAATTTGGTAGGAGTAGGCAAACTGCGTCACTGTGCTACCTACCACGTACATCACTATTTGAAACATATATAGATTGATTGACATTGAATCATAATGTGCACATTTTTCTGTACTTGGCCTCCTCACTTCATCACTTGGAGATCTTCCCACGTCAGCGCAAACAAATTTACCTCATTGTGTTAAATGGCTACATAGTATCCCATTAAAACTGGGCACTAGAACTTATTTTATCGGCCCCCGCTGATGACCCTTTGGTTTGTTTTGCGGTATTTTGCTTTATGAACACGACTGTGAACATGACTGTACAGTGAACATGACTGTACGTGATGTGCTTTTGCATAATATCCGTCCGTCACCTCTGGCCGGAGACCACCAGGAACGCACGTGCAGTTCGACAAGTTGGGTTTATCGTTCGTAGCAGCACGAGAGAGAGCCCACCACGGGCGGTTTGGGAGACGGGCCAAGGAATCAGGGCTCAGCTCTGGACCGGGTGTTGTCAGAAAGTGCGAACTGAATGCTTCCGTGGTTGGGTATCTTGAGAAACCTTGTCTAGGGGAAGGGCTGCCAACGGGAGGAGAAAGCGGCAGTTGGGGAAGAGGCAGCTGTCCCTTGTGTAGCTGGGAGAGGGATATATTTGGTATTTTCTGGGTTGCACAGTGACAGTGTATGTTTAGACAAAATGATCAAGCCTCAGAGTAACCATGTCCGAGGTTGCTATTTTATGAGAATGTTTATGTTCAACCGAAGAACACGGCCTAGTTGTGAGCCTCGGGTCAGGGCCCACAGCCCTGAGTTCTAGCTGTCAGCGTCAGGCGGGGAGGCCGAGAGCACGTTCCTGGTAGTGCCAGGTCAGAGGAGAGGCTGAGGCAATCCGAGAAGTAGGCACGGACATGCGGTCAGGTTCCTCTCCTGTTCAAAGCCTCTCGCTGACCGTGACTATGCCAGGACCGCTGTAACAAAGCACCGGAGTGCCTTAAGCAACAGAAATTTGTTTCCTCACAGTTCTGAGAGCTAGAAGTCCAAGAGGGAGGTGTCAGAAGGTTTGGTTTCCTCCGCGGCCTCTCTCCTTGGTTTACGGATCCTCTTCTTCTAAGGACACCAGTCACACTGCATGAGGTCCTGAAAGACTTCGTTTTAACTCAGTCACTTCTTTAAAGAGCAAATCTCATTATATTTTGAGGTCCTGGGGGTTAGGGCATCAACTTAGGAATTTTGAGAGTATACAGATCCGCTCATAACACTCTACGCTCTGGACCTCCCCTAATTCACATCCTTCTCACATGCAAAATACACTCATTTCTGTCTCTGCAACTCAAAAGTCTTAACCCTTCCTAGCCTCAACTCTAAGGACAAAAGCTCATCTAAACCACGTGTGGGTGAGACCCGAGGCATCTTTCACTCTGAGGCGAGGTTCCTCCCCAGCTGTGGCCCTGAGACACCAG
>CM052540.1:186120961-186145897 GCA_028533065.1 Trachops cirrhosus | reverse complement strand
GGGCATTTGCCAGCGAATCTGGCATTTCCCGTGCTTTTCCATTGTTTTGCGTCTTCCCCTTTGCTCGCTGTCACTATCCCATCCCCCACCCTGTGCAGTCCTAAACTACCCCAGGGCCATTCCGAGGTCCCCCTGTGCATTAGGCAGCTGTGACCCAGAGACCTTGAGAACCCGGACACCAAGGGACCACAGCTTGCTGGCAGGGTTCTTCTCTGGCAGCCTTGGTTTGGAAACACTTCACAGGCTATTTCCTGTGAGTCGGGCAGAGATTGCTTTTTTGGAAATCTCCCTCCCTGTCAGCTGCTGTTGGCGGGCCTCTGTGCGAATTGGAGCGTGATCCTTCAGAAGAAGGTGGCAGAAATTGGCTTGGGAGTCATTTGTAAAGGAGGGAATGGTTGTGATTTTGTGAATTCAGATCCCAAGACTGAACAAACTTGCTTTTCTTCTTTCAAACATATGGAATAAATAAAGAGAAAAATAAGTTTATTGATTGAGCTAACCTTATTTGTCATCTTTTTTCTCTCCCAAAGAGCACTTTATAAAAGGGGGGGAGCCTTTGTTTGTTTAAGCCATGGTGGTTTGACAGCATAGTTGGAACAGCTGGTGAGCTAGCTAAATTCTTCAGAAGTCTTGGCCAGAGGGAAAAGCAAATACAGAAGATAACAAAATATTGATATTTTGCACAGTGTACTGGAACTGGTTATTAGATCTCTGGAATAAAAAATTGTCGAGTGCAGAGCCATGAACTCCTCTCCTGTACCAGAGAACACCCTCTAAAGGCCTAGGGAAGTGTCAGGAAACCTGCTGCTTGTTTAGGCTCGACCCAAGAAACATTCCTTTGCCCCTCCTTTCCAAAGCAAGATTAAAATGACGGCCTAGGGAAGCCGGAATGGGAAGATGCTGGGGAGGGGCCTCTCGTGCATGGGAGATGCTTGGAGGAGGAGGCTGCACCCTGAGCCTTCTGATGTATGTCTCTGCTTCCTCCCCACACGCTCACAGCAGGAGCCCAATCCTTCAAGCTGAGCGTCCCCTCCCCCCCACCTCCTGCCTTATTTTAGGGCAGACAGAGGTCACTGTGACTCAGGATAGAAAGTTGCCAAAGGGAATATGAAAATAGACCCACCAGAAAGGATTGCGAGAGCTGAAGGAAGCCACACAGGGCCCGTGAGGCTGACAGGGGAACCCACAGAATGGACAAAGTTCACCGCTTTCTCACTGGCGCTTTCGGGGCAGAGCAAAGCGAGCGTCTGCCCAGTGAAAATGCAAGACCAGGGCCCCCGACCCCTCGCCTTCCATAGAAATGGAATGTTCTGCACACTCTGCAGTGTGTCCTCTGGTTTAACTGGTCTCTCAGGGGAGGCACGTCAATGAGCATGTTATTAGAGAATGTTGTTATAGTAGAAAACAATCAGAAATCTGGATTGGTTATTTTTCTTGTTATACTTCTTATAGGCTCTCTCACAGACCAAGCTCAGCAAAACGGACAGCATCTGGGAGCCTGAAAACAGCTGGAACTGGCAGGTGAGAGCAACTAAGAGAAGAGAATCATACGGAAAAGGAGCTCTGGAAACCTTCCTAGGACTTTCATCTGTTCGTAAATTCTAAGGTGTGCCTGGATAGAGCGAAACTCCACATGGCAAGGCAAAGAACCGCCTGAGACCTGTAGACTGCACGCTTCCAGAGCCCCTGCCTGGCCGGGAGACACCGCCTTCCGGACGGCCAGGGTGGGGAGGCCTCACCGAACACCCAGGACCCTCCGTAGTGACCCCAGGGAGAGCACACCTAGGCGCAGGGCTAAATTACGTTAAGTTATTGTTTAGAAGGCAATATTTGAAATAAAAAATTAAATGGAAGGGTTTTAAAACTATTGCCATATATAAAAATGTAGACTATAAAAATTAGAAAGGTGTTTCATCTCTTTTTGTGGCTGAGTAGTATTATTGCCAGGGATCTTGACCATCAGATGTTAAGGACACTACAATTTAGTAATTGTGGTTTTTTGGTGTCCTTATATACCACTAAACAACTAGTATCTCTCCTTTTTTTGGTTTCCATTGTGAATCTTTCCAAAGATGTGTTCTATTTTAATATCAGCTAATTAATTGTCACATGATGGTAAAAGAACATGCCACAACATTCACTATAAGGTTTAAAAAGTGAAATTTGCATATGCCATATGTTTATATATTTCAAAGTTACAAATCAAGCAAACAAACTGCTAAATAAAATATGTTTTATTCCCACTCCTTCATGACAGTCTGAAAGATGGGGTTCAAATCCTATTATTTTGACTCCTTGGAGCTCCGTGGCCAAATCAAAAGCCTGGAGAAAGGCTGTCCGTCTTGTCCCCTGTCTACCGTCTCCCACCTCATTTCTGTTACCATCTCCTTCCTGCACCGTGACAGGCTGCGCACGAAAGCATGTGGACACTCCAGCCTGCACATCCAAGGTCATGCATGCCCTGGCTAACAGCTGCCCGTTGGCCACTCTTTGGACCGAAGCACATACACACCACGGATGTGCCGGCCCTCGCCTGACTTGTCGAAAAGACGTGCACAGACCCCGGGAGGCTGGGTGCTTCAGGGCAGAGAACTCCTGGTTCCCGGACACGCAGGGAACAGTCTGGATAGAGGGAGGCACGGGGAGGGCATCCTCTCGACCCTGCAGAGAGCAGCGGCTGGGCAGCGGGGCGTGGGGGACCGTGGCCGTGCCTTCTGAAGTTCAGGGCCCAGGGCCTAGCGGCAATATTTTCTTCTAATATTGCATCTTAAATAAAAACAAAAAAACAACTATGCTCCTCAGCATTCTATAATCCCCAAGGATTGGTCAATGTCTTCATCACAGCTTGAGATAAATTTAGAAATTATTTCTCCTGGAATTAAACTCAAGGGAAAAAAGCAGAGGAAAAGAAGAGAATAAAAAAAAAAAGAGAGAGAGAATAAAAATCCAAGGGACCTTCAGACAAAGTGGTGAAAATATTTGAATGTTCCTTGATTGACAATTTCTCTGACTCTCCTGGTAGGATAGTAAAATTAATTAATTCATAAACTCATAGGGTTATCCAGGTCACCACCAAATTTTTATAATGCCTTTCCTTTCTTTAGATCCTCCTCCTTTTTTTAAGATCTTTTGCTTCATATGGGCCCAAATTCCTACTTTCATATATTTGTGTACATCTTATAGATGTCTTAATATTTTCCTCAAATTGAGGCTATGTACTACCATTGAAAATACTGAATTTTAATAATTGTATTTTGTTTAGTTGTATCACCTATTTTATGCAGAAATAATGACATCAGTACTTAGGAGGAGAGCATTCAATAGATTTGTCCTAACGAAATTGTGTTTTCATACACCCACACAGTAGTTAAAACCCATGATTATTTCAAAGAAAATGTAAATGTTCTTTTCTCTCCTGTAGTTAAATACAAACTGCTTTTCATTTTTAAACTATAATGGCAATTTTGGCTTAATCATATGCTAAACATTTATTAAGTAGTCACATCAGGATAGACTGTATACCCAATATAAAAAGCTCTGTTGCATCCTCAAAGAGCTAATGTTCTGGAAGTTAAGTGAAGGATAAGGAACATAAACAAACATGGACAGGTATGGACTCAAGCTCAGCAGAAACGATCCTTATTACAGCTTCCCTCTCTGCTCTCTCCCTGACTGGGTGCAAACAGATAGTTGGCACGTGGAATCGTGTCATTGTTTAAATTGGCAGTTTGAGAAATTGGCTGATCCCGGCTCTATCTCTTTCAGGCCTAGGGACAGTCCCATCCTGGGTGGCCTCCCCATCAGGAAAGTGTCTCAAAGGGACAGAAGACCAGAGCCTGCCCTGTGACCTACAGCACTTCCCAGAGGCAGCTTGGAGATAAACCCGTCTCCGACAGCTGGAACATTGGTTAATTCAGACTGACACGGGTTCATTGGAGTCCTGGGGATTTCGGGCTCCTTAGTGAAGGGAAAAAAAGAAGGAAGAAAACTTGTCTAATGCTTCAGAAAGCACGATTATTTAACATTCTTACTAACACTCTTTTTAAAAATTAGAGTTGAAGTATTGATGAAATGTGCAAAGACCACTGAGGGTGAAGTTAGCCCAGGAGGGGGAAACAATGGGGAGCAAACCACCTAAGTAGCTGCTCCCCATTGATGGGGCCTGTAGCCCTCACCTTCCTCCCTGTGCATGGGGCAGGGGGTTGCCTCCTACTGTCTTGTGAGAAGCTCCATCCAGTAAGAGGGAAAAAAATGTCAGAGTGGCCTCTCTCAGGCATAAATTGATCATGAAATTAAGCACATTGATCTCTAATACAGCGTGCCTAAAAATAGTGAGAACACTTCTCCCTGCTTGTGTCACCTCAAAGCGGTCTAATGTAAACCTCTAACTAGGCTAAGAGCTGGTGCGTATTTTCCAGCTCATACCTTTAATAAAATCGTGACATCTTTGTACCGAGAGAACTCTAGATGGAAACACAAGCCTTGGGCCAGAGGGCCTGAATGCAGGACTCCAGAAGGAGGACGATGAGTGAAAGATCATTAAAGCTAGAAGGACTGTATAACCTAGAAGGGAGAATATGGTTTCTGTCTCTAGATAACCAAAAAGGAATGAACATCTCTGAGGGCTTCCAGGCAGAAACTGAAAAGCAGTCCCATCAAAAGCTTTGCGACTCTGGTCCAGGAAGAATGTGGGCACAACCCCAGGAGGAGGGCGTCCATACTGCAGAATAGGTCTGGTTCTGGGGCTTTGAGTCTCTAGAAAAATATAGCATGCCCCTGGTCCTTCCAGGCTGCAAAGAATCCATGACGGCAATGGCCATGGGAAATACCACGGAGGAGGAGGCAGAAATATTAACTTCTTGCCAAATATCCACGTGCTCCCTACGTTATCTGGTCTCATCGCAGTTGAGTGAGCCCACATGACTACTGCTGGTCAATGCTCTGTGAGAAGTGGGCTGTTCACTTTTGGGCCAAAGCATTCAAGAGCCAATGCAAGATCTGTCAGCCTTTCCTCCCCTACGTTAATGACCACTGAGGCCATGGAAACACGATACATGATAAAACGGCAGGACCTCGGGCGGGTTGGATTCCCAAGTCATAACTGAGAGGAGAGCTGCCTGGGAGGGCTGCCATCCCCTCAGCGAGCCTGGCATGGCTTTGACCAAGAATGAGCTTTTATGTGCAGTGACTAAGATTTCAGAGTTGGTTTGTTACTGCAGCATAACTTCCCTTATCCTAACTAACATAAGGAGACTATTCAAATAGAAGAGAAGATTAAATGGCACACAGCAGGCAACAACATGTGTTCGTGAGACATTTGCAGAGATACCTAGAACACCTGTTAGAGATTCTATAGACATAAAAATAACAGGCAGGTTAAGATTCAGCAAAAAAAAGAAAAAAGAAAAAAATTATTACTGTTCATATAATCCTTCCTCTTAAACCTCATTATCGTGTGTTTTAGATCTGGTGGGGACCCCAGAGATGGCCTTTCCTCTTCCCTTAGTTTATATCTGTGCTCCCGAAAGTCTAGGGGTGCAAAGGGGCTTGCCTAAGCACTCTCAGGAAACTGAGGACATGGAGAAAGTGGGGTGAAGGGCAGCCTGAGGGGTCTAGTGGGTCCCAGGTAGGCATGACCTCATTTCCAACTCACTCGAGTTGTTAGTGCTCCGCTTCTATGCTCTTAGAGCCCTGTGTTTTATTTGTACAATTGCATGATTGTACACACTTAATCACAATTGTTTATGAATTCTGCAACGCTGTGAAATGCTTGATTGTAGAAATCATGTCTGAATCTTTTTGTGTCCAGTGTCCAAAACAGGACTTGCACTTTTTAAAAAAAGAACTGAATAAAATTTGATTGGACAAATGAAAGTTCAGGTGCTGTCAACACTGAAGACAGTATGTTGTGTACATGGAAAGGTATACATCACAATTATGTAGAAAATCCAGTGAGAATTTTGGATATTGAAGGAAAAAATATCTTTTCCCACTGTGATAAAAGTGGATCCCCTACCATCCAGCCTAAAATGTTGGAATTTCCAAAATTGGTGTATTCTTTGATTTGGTATTGATGGCACATATAAATATAGAAGTGCAACCTCAAAAAAATAAAATGACATATAACTTTTTATCTATTAACACCTTGGTGAAAATCAACCAACCATATAGTATTAGCAGACAATAGGTTCCTGGTGGAATAGGGTGGAAAATACTCATTTATAAGAGAGTGGGAATAGGAATGTGACCCACATGAGGTGGTAGGGTATCAAAGTGAAGAATCTGGGCCGTAATTTAGTGACTTTATTAACATTATGCTGACATGAGGAAAGGTGAAGATTTTGTCATCATTGTCAAAATTCTAAGTTAGGGCCTATCTGTGTCTCGTACATAATTTCTTAGCCTTCTTTATTTTCTCCATACTTTCTAATACCTATCTTTTTATCTTGGAGAAAAGGGAGGGATTGAATTATACATCCCTTTCACATTATATAATGTGAAATTATTGATGTTAAATATACCTTGTGGGAAAATTCACTGCAATATGTTTTGTCCGCAGTGCCTGAAACAGTAAGATAAGTTTGCTTTCAGTTGTCCCTACTGAGTCAAATACAACTTATAATGAGGTCTTGTCCTGCACGTGAAATCATCAGATTAAAATTAGGAAAAGGACAGACTCCCAATCAGTGTCTGCGCCCTGTAAGAAAGGACAGACTAGTAGGCATAGCAATGCTAATTCTGATCACTGGATTATTCCCTCCTGTTTCATTTACTAGAGTGACACATCCATCCACTATACCCGTAGGTGAGGCAGCGCGGTATCACCAGAAAAATAAGCAACATGCAAGGTGTGGAATAACCCGCAGACACCAGGCAGAGTAAATCAAAAGTTGTAATGGAAGACAATTTCCTACACTTACATGACCCCTGTAATAATAGCTACTTTGAAATAGTTTTATAACCTACATATGCATTCCTATATAATAGTTTAGTTTTTCTGGATTTTAAATTTCCTGCAAAAGAAATAGAGCTATAACTATCCTTTTGAGTCCTATTCCTTTCATTAAATGCTATTGTGAGATTCACCCATGAGCTGTGTGGAGCTGTAGTTAGTATTCTTTGGGATGAATATATCACAATTTTATTCTCCCCACTGATGGTGAGCATTGGTTTCCAGTGTGTTTAAAGTATTATAAACATTTGACAAAATGTGGGGAAAAGCTACATAAGAACTAAAACGAAAATAGAACATTTTGGGAACAATATTTTATTGTAGCTTCTTCATAGAATGAATCATTACTGAGTCCAGACTGAGAATTTTTCCAAATCATCAATGCAAATATGAAATAAAGCAGATCTGATTTGGTCCTAATGGCATAATTATAGACACAGTTAAGGATGAAAGCCAGCTCTCCAACTTTGATAATACAGAATGCTCTTAATTTTTCATGTTGCTAAATTTTTCCATCAGCACTCAGTACCCAGTAAGGGGTAAAATGGTCAAGAGCCTCTGAAAACCCCCTGATAGTCTACCCAAGGGGTCAGTCCATAGATAAAAGCGGAAAACATTGGTGGTATATTTAGAAAAAAAAAATTTAAATAATGGTTTGGGTATCCATTTACTACAAAAGATGTGGCGTTAAAAATACTTGAGAAAATGCTTTTTGGGTTTTAGATGTAGAGGATTTATAATAAAATTATAGTACTTTTTTGCTTTAAGTTTTTTTAAATTTGGTTTTCATTATATTTTTCCAAATCATTTGCTATTTTAGAAACAAAGCAAATTAAACCAAAATTGTTTTCTCAATATCATATAAAAAGTTGGCTATAAATTGGGAACCAAGATCAAATTTTGTTTTATTTCAAAGAATTAGCATGCAGCAGAAGAAAAACTATTCCAGAGGAAACATTCTGGGTGGCTTATTAGAAAAGAATCTCTGTAAAGTTCTATGCAACTAAAAAACAGATAACTTCTTTCCACACAGTTTGAAATTTCAACATTTTTAGAAAGAGAAATGCAAATGGTCTGGCACTTGCACTTCAGTTCTGATACAAGGAAGCAGAGTCATAAGTATAAATGTCACTGCTTGTTTTTGCACTCTCTGCCCTGGATCATATGACCTGATACTCAGTGTTGACCACGAGGTTCATCTTGTCCTTTCTGGTACGACATAGACAGAAAGACCATCTGTGTGTAAGTTGCCTGCTAAGGGGGCAGATATAGAGTGGAACATACGCATGCAGAAATCTGTATCAGCACAGCCGTTGATGATACAAGGGCTGAGCCCGTGGAGCCTTTTCATCGAAGACAATGGGGGACAGGGTTGGGGGGGGTTGAATGTGGGAGGTGGGGATGGTGGGTAGGGCAGGGGAGAGTAATGGGGAAAATGGGACAACTGTAATCGAACAACAAAAAATGCTTTCACTATGTGTCTCTAGGTGGTGTTGAAATTTTTATATTCTGTATGTGTCTTCTTTTGTTATTTGGCTTTGATTTGGCTTCTTTTCTAAATAAAATTTCATTTCAACTCTTTCCTGAAGTTATAGTTTCTGAATAAAAATTTCCTCCTCCATTTTATTTCCTAAAGCATCCTGAGATGGAGAGGGGAATGCAGGTGTTACCTTTCTTGAAACATGCCATGTTCACTTGCAATGCAAATTTCTTAATGTCAATAGTTAACCGACTTCTGTGTCATCATTGTTGCCAGACTGGGTGGCTACCACCTACTGGACCCTTATCTGTGTTATATGGTTTGATTTCCTGCATTCAATGGCTGTTTTACCAGTGATTTGGAATTTACCTGGATGGTTGAGATATGCCTCATGCTTTCAGTTTTCCTTGAAATAGTGGCCCTTTTTATTTTCAATTTAATTTAATTTCTTATTGAATTTATCGGGGTGACATTGGGTCACAAAGCTGTACAGGTTTCAAGTGTGCAACTCATATGCACACTGCAACATGTGCCCAATGCCCCAAGCAAAGTCTCTTTCTGTCCCCATTTCCCCCCCGGTTTGCCCACCTCCACCTCCTCCTCCTCCCCACCCCCTCTTTCCCTCTGGCTATTACCACACTGCTGTCTGTGTCTATGTGCTATGTATATATGGTTTTTTGGTTAATCCCTTCACCTTCTTTCATCCAGATCCCCAACCCGCCACCCCACTGACAGCTGTCAGTCTGTTCCATGTGTCCAGGCTCTGCTTTGTTTGTCACTTTATTTCTTCATTAGATTCCACATATAAGTGAAATCTTATGGCATTTGTCTATCTCTGACTGGCTTATTTCACTTGGCATAATAATCTCAATAGAAAAATGGAGATTATTCCATCCATGCTGCCACGATAGAAAAAAAAATCTCACCAATGAACTTGAACTCAGCAACCCATGATGTCAGTCTATTATCCCAAAAGTCAGCTAAACTTGAAGTTTGTAGAGATGGGAATGACAGAAAGAAATAATAACGTAATTTGTAATTCAATGTAAACTGCCATATTTTAGGGAATATGTTATTTGTGAAGAATATGAAAAAAGAAACATACAGTTTATCATGCTTTTATATTCTTCACATGAATAATATCTAGTGCCTAAATACTAAAAATGCCCTCATAACATTGACATGGAGAAAAGCTATAGAAAGAACATGACATTGAATTTTCCTGTCTCTGAACATATTTTCTGTAGACACTAAGTGATATATATAAAGCTGTAAGTGTATGATATTGTCACAAAGGAAGTAAAATGAAGTATGTGAATTCTACCCAACGGGGGACCAAAATCAAAAAGATCTTTAGCGTAGAATGGTTCACAGTTGCACTAATGCTCTGTTGTCTGAAAACCCAACAAGCCACTGGAGAATGCGGCAGAATAAAGACCTGAATAGAACCATTTCCACTGAAAGGCTATTTCCTAGTGTGAAGGCATTTCATTATATGCCTACTTGTTCAGCTTGCACTGTCGTATGAAATTGTTTGACAGCATAGGAGGTGGAAAACGCAGAGAAAATCTGACACATTGCTATGCCTAGACAAAGAGCAATACAGTGGTTTAAGTTTCAGTTTTAAAGAATATGTCAAATCTTCCATGGGATAGCTATGTATTTTACTCTGCCTCAAAACAATTGAAGATGGCTTAAGTGAAATATAAACTAATTAAAATGTTAATGACTCTTAGACGCACTAATAGCTATCATAAAAGCTGAAAATGCAAGGCCTAGCAATGCCTACAGAAGATCTTTGCCACCCAGGCAAATTGAAGGTGAGTTTTAATCCTAAGTTTGCAACTCACTCCCTGCAAAACTCTTCCTCCCAGAGTCTTAGACATTCTTGACTTAACCTGTGCTCTTCTCTTTCTCCATGAGATGCTGTGCTCAGTTACAGCAGGCACTAGGCACTCTGTCTGAATCATGGGGCGTGGCCAAAGTGATGCTATGGGAGTAAAAGTGATTCACTGATAGGAAGCAAAGAGGAAAGCGAAGTCAGCATGTGATCCCTCTCACTTCTGTAGAAAACACGGAAATAAAGTGTGCTCACGCTGTGCTTGACCTATAAAGGAAGTATTGTTGTTTAATACAAATTTGAACTAAAACCCAGACAGTTTCTCTGCTCCCCACATAAGTCTTCCTATTTCATCGACGGTGAAGGTTAACCAATGTCAGCCATAGAACTGTAAGGAATATGATACACACGGTTACAGTTGCAGTGACCTCCCTCCAAATTCCTGAAGAAGATTTCAACAGAACGAAGAAAAAACAATGGATATACCGAAGTCCTGGCAGGAAACTACACTCAAACGGGTCAGCTGAGGGTAATTTAGTCCAAGGTCAATTTCCATATGTGTCGGAGGAACTAAAGGAAACCAGCAAGAGATAGTGTGTTCATCTGGAAAGAGAGGAAGTCATTGTTTTGTTTTTTAACCAACCAAATATCTGCAAGAGGCTGTAAGTGTTAAAAGACTCAGTCCTCCTTATATCCATATAGTTAGAATAGTGATCCAGTCTTAAAGGTTCTGGCTCCTTCCTCTGCTGTGTTTCCCCGAACTTCATACTCAACCCTAACACGGCATTCGCTGCTTGTCCCACGATCCAGCACGCCCCTCCAGAATAACGGTCAGACCCTATCATAAATGCTCTCCTTTCCCCACTGCTTCACTTGTCAGGCACAAAAGAGGGTACAAGTTCTGTTCTGCTTGTTTTTTAAAGAAAAAAGCTTGGAAATAAATATTCACGCTCTGTAAGTGTGTCAAAGGATAAGAAGTAAGAAGTAGGGAAAGGAGCCAATACATCAAGACTCAGTTAGGCAGCCATGCTGGGTGTTTGAGAGATTTCTTTTCTATTGCCTGTTACAACTGTGGTTTTCCACTCTGGACCTGTTTGGTGACCTCTCTGAACTGTGAGCAGTGCCGTGGCAAGCTATTGCCTTGCTGCAACACAGGAATACACGTTCTCACTAAGATCTTATCTCCATAACGAAGTAGACAGTGAAGTCGGTTTGAATTGCACGCTCCACCAGGGCAAAGGACTTCCCTTCTTTCAGATAAGCACTGGCACTGGGCATGCCCTTCCTGACCCTCGGGACGCAGCTCCGGTTTGTCTAAGTCTGGAAGGAAGTGTATCATTAGTTGATACGGAGGTTGAGAGACTCAGTCCCCTTCTGTTTATCATCAGAAGTCTGCTGGGAGACCCAGCTCTCTTGTTCAAAGAATTCTGCTCCTATTTGCACAGCCCTGCCAAAATCTTCTGTACACGTGGCTGTCATGTTCGTACAGTGGAGGCAACTGGCAACACTAAATATCTCCGGGGTGGGGAGATCAGAAGGAGAAACTGCCAAACCGCCCTGAGCTCGGCCGGAAGCCCGAGGAGAGTCCTGAGATGATGCTTTCTCCACCTTCTGCTGAGCAACATTGGAAGTGGCTACAGACTTTTCCAAAGGAACACTCTTAATCATGCTGCTTGGAAAAGAACTCTTCTGCTGCTGTAAGTTTCAGAAAGAAATGAATCCTGCTGACTTCTAACAAAGCATCGTGACTGGGTGGGCTCCCACATATTCCTGTCTCCAAAGAGAGCTGTAAGAGGGCCGAGCCGCGCCTGTACTTAGTGAGACCTACTTTGACGGTTAAGGATTTACGTTCTCAGGCTTTTCAAAGGAAGTGCATTTATTTTAGTGCGGTTGCTTTTCCTAAATTCATTCTCATTTGATTTATCTAAGAATATGGGGGAAATAGCTATTCCACATCAGTTTTTCAGGTGATTATAGGAAAAATTTATTTTGGTCACATTGGGAAAAATATTAAGACTTTGTTAAACATGCTCCACATAGGTCAAGTTCACTGATTTAACCTGAACACCCCTGGGCTGTGCTGGCCTGCAGACAGCGGTGTCTTGTCCTGCTGTGTTCCCGGCACTCAGTGTGGTGCGTGGTGCATCCGGTCAGTCAGCTGTCACCACTCAGTGTCTGCCTTGTCACTGGGGTAGCAGTGACCACACTCTGTCTTCGCTGAGTTTATTGATTTCGAAGGCACTCAACACATATGCATTAAATTAATGAATACTAATGAATAACTCAAATTCCTCTGGCTTGTTGCCTCTCCTGACAGGTGTACGACCAGCGATCCTTCCCAGTTATTTTGGAGTTTCCCCGGGGACTCTTCCATTTACTTGGAAAAAGATCTGTTTACGTTCTTCCCTTTTCACAATTATGAAAAACACGCTTGCTGTTCTAAGTACTTAATGGACTTAAATTCACCCGTGTTAGCCTCCCATCAACCCTAGTACAAATGCATGGTGCACTGTATGTAAAAAACGTGGCGGACGTTCCTCCACCTTGATTTCTACTTTGTTAGCTGCTCCCATAAATGCCAATGTTTCCTAAAATTGCTCATGATGACAACCGATTTGGCTTCTACCCACACACGCTCCCCCACACGTGTGCTGAGCAGTCCAGCAGGCCAGGAGCTGGGCAGAACCACCGCGCCCTTCTCTTCCGGGCCCCCTCTCTCTTCTTTCTCCCCACTTACACTTACTCGGATTATTCTGATTTCTCCATCAACCAAAGTCAAAAGTTCTCATTCATATCTACATACAAGGGAGTCTCATTAAAGATTATTTCAAAACACACCTTCTATCCCTTCTCATTAGCTGCTTTAGTCAACCTTGGGCAGGGGAAGCAGATAAGTAAAGAGCAGTGTTCATCTCCCAGTGCTGATCACCACCGAGTGCCACAAACTAGACGCCTCAAGACAACAGAAATTTCTCCTCTCAGAGTTCAGAGGCCAGAGTTCAAAATCAAAGTGTCGGCAGGGTTGCCTCCTTGGCACGGCCCACCGGGAGACCCTCGGGCCTCTCTGCGAGCTTCCGCGGTTGACAGATTCTTGGCAGGTCTCGGCTGGTTGCCGCTTCACTCCAATCCCCGCCTCCCTAGGCGCACGGCCTTCTCCCTGTATGTCTGTTAAATAAGGTTTAAATGTCCTTCCATGTTTTTATGACAATATATCACTTATATTCTATTTTATACTATTTTACAATCTCTTTTCTAACCCTACAGTATACACGGTGGGACAAAAGTAGAATTACTGTCATTCATACAGAAAATAATACAGTAATTAAGAGTAATAATACAAGAATAAGCAATTGTGTGTACTCACAATTGTAAACCTACCTTTGCCCCACCCTGTATATAATATTGAGTATGTTTCTGTGTCCTTTGATATTTGCAAACATGATTTTCAATAGCTATGATGGAGGAGATTATAATTTATTTGCCCAATTTTGTGTGGTTGGACATGTATATTGTGCTCAATTTTACACCATAATTAATCACACTACTGTGATTAACATTGCTATATATAAACACATTTCAGTTCATTTCTTTAGGTTGTTACAACTTTACAAATATAACATAAAATTCTAATAAAACTGGGTGTAGTTTAATGGATTTTGTTTGTATATACAGGAAACTCATATAAACCTCCGCTCACTAGATACAAAGCATTTTTTATTTCTACAGCGAAACCCCAACAGGTTCCGCTGCTGGCGCGGATTTGCGAGCACCGCGCTGTCCGGGTGCAGCCAGTGCCTCCAGCACAGGGACCAGGCGGGGTGTGAGTTTGTACAGCTGACAGCCTTGCCAAGATCTATATGCTAATGTTATGGGAAGAGTTCTAGAAAAGCAAGGAAAAAAATTATGTGCCAATTCCAATGTCCATTACGGGTTCTGGGGGAATAGAGGCATCGGGACATATTTTCCATCTCTATTAGCATATCTCAGAACATCGACGCTTTATGGGTTTTTTTTTCTCAGAAACATCTTCATGAGAGGCCAGCAAGGAGTTCAAGTTTCCCAAAGCCAAGCTGAGGGTGCCACACCCTCTCACATACCAGCTCCCCTGCAAGCTCATACTACCCAAGTGTTTCAAAATCCCAAACTATCTTTTTTGTTGAAACTACCACCCTGCAAGTCTCATTAGGTATTTTATAAACTATTTGTTAGCTGTTTTCTAATCAAGAAGGTTCTGTTCTTTTCACCTCAAGGAATCACTTAGGAGACAAACACCAATATGTAATCATTAGATCTGATTGAATCTAATTGATTTGAATGTTAATGTTTGGTTTCACCTAAACTTTGATGACATCTATGCAGTTGTCTTGCTTCTCCAGTCTGTCCCCCCACCTCCCGACTTCTGCCCCCGTGGCATCCGACACTGGTCCTGTGCCATTGGCCTTGTGTCTGAAAGCCAGTGAGCAGCTGCAGGTGACGCGGGATCGGAGCACTCAGCTCCTGCTGCTCCGTCATCTCCCCTATCAGTTGCCAAGGGAACCATGTCCCCGAGCCGACAGTAAAAGACTCATCAAATTTGGTTGTTTTTTATTTCTTTTGCCTTGACAAGAACCGCTAAAAAGTTCTCCTGCATCAAAGCACAAGGGCCAACCTTTTCAACCATTTCTTCTCATAGATCTGAAAGCAATCTTTATTTATTGTGAGGGATGGAAAAGAGAAGGAAGTGTCAGGGCTGTGAAAGTTAACTGAGGTCAATGCCATAGAAACAGTATGCACTGGTTCTCCGAAAGGAAAAAATAAAATTTGGTATTTTCGTATCTGATAGAATTTTCAGCTACGTGTCCTGTTCGATTGGAGTGGGGGGATGGGTCTGTCTTTTATTCTGACCCGTGTTTCATGCACCAGAGAGGCACGTGATGAGCCTGCCCCCTGAGTCAGGACAACATCTAAAACTCCTTCGTTTCCTTCTGCGGTGAGTGCACTCACCGCGGGCACAAGCACAACTCTCAGCAAACGCAGAGAACTGCTCCCAGTGGCTGCTGACCACCTACACAAGGTCTTCCAGCCCGCTACTGCCTGGTGAGGGGGTCTCTGCAGCCTTTCTCTTCAACGCGCCAGGCCCCCACGCCTTGAGTTGTAAGCAACACAGCTCCACCAATGTAAGAAGGAAGTCCCTCTGAAGAGAAAGGATGGGCCCCTCCCCACTCCCCATTGTGAGAGTTTGGGGTGAGAGAAAAGTCAGTCTCCCTACTCACCCCCATCCTCAGTCTTTTGTGCAGAGAACGCAAAGTTGAAATGGGCCTTATGGGCAATTCCCATTCGGGAAAATGCAAACAAGCTCCTAGGGGAGCCCACCGAACGGTAAGGCAGACAGACAGTCGGGTCTGGGGCGGGAAAAGCCAGCCCCACTCTTTTGACCCAGTTTGCTCTCTGGTAGAGGGAACGGGTCTGATTGCCTTTTACTGTATTTTATACCAGGCAAGCCACCTTTCTGAGTCACGGCCCAGTTTCTCAGTGGTGACCCTTTCTCAAATTGTGATCATTTACGGCCTGCATCAGCATCACCCAGGAGGGTCATGTAATAGCTCAGTGTCCTGGGCCCGTTGAATCGGTCTTTGGGCGCAAAGGCCAAGCACCCCCACCCATAACAATGACCCCCAGGTGCCGATTTACATAACCCACTAAGACTGATGCAGGAGTGCGGGGGCGGAGGGTGGGGGTGGCCGCAGACAGACTCCCCTCTCAGAACACAGGTTCTCAGTCTAGAGGAGCTTTGGGGGAGGGGGCCCAGGACCTTTCTAAAGGGGTTTGGAAATGTTTGTGTGTGAGCGTGTATACATATATTTTCCTGGTGAGGAGTTTTAGATCTTCAATCAGATCTCCAAGGGAGTCCATATCGCTCCCCCAAGTGTGAACAACTGCCTGTTCATGGAATGTCGGAGGTGATGTCAGGAATCACGGCAGGCATCCCTCAGACACAAGCTCTGGGGTCACCTCCTCTCCCACTCTCACTCCTTCCCTTTCCTCCCCTGCAACACCCTGGCCCTGCCCCCGAACTTGGACATCGCAATGGTCAATGTCAATGACTGCACTTGGTTCGTCAGCAAAGGAAAGGATACAGTGAGTATCTGAATGGCTTTCCTTTTTGGACTAAATGAGTGCCTCAACCTGGAAAACAAAAGGTTAATTCTGTCCTCTGCCCACATAATAAAAAACAAAATCAGTGTGGATGCAGTCACTTCACCTCTCCAAACACCAGAGTGGTTTCTGAGAAATCTCTCGCCACTTTGAAGAGTGAGCGATTAGAACACTCCTGATTAGAGAAATCGGATTAATTGGCCTGGAGTGTGGCGGGAGGGCGTGCTCTTTAATGAAGACGGCTGTGCAGAGTGGACGCACCCAGCGCTCGCCCAGAGTGGCTCAGGAGCCAGGGCCGTTTCTCAAAGTGCACCCAGAGCACCGTGGAACCGGGGGCCACTCGGGAAGCCGGGTAAAGCCGTGAGGCCCCTGTCCACATCCAGACCTTCACAGTCAGAATCACTGAGCCGGGGGCAGAGAATCGGCCGTTAGAAAGGAGACCGGTGACTGAAACGGCCTACAGTTTGGGAGTTCCCAGGAACATCGCTCCTGAGGCGTCTCTACCTAAGGACCAAGGTTACGGGACAAAGAAGGCAGTGCTGCGGAGCCTGGAACCCGAGGCACATCCCTAGTAAACGGCAAGCGGGGACCCGATCTCCTCCCACAGGGGATTACAGTCCTGTCCAGGTGTTCATTTCAGAAGGCTGAGGACTGGAAAGTGATAGCATAGCCATAAAAATTCCGTCCTGGACACAATTAAAAGGCACCTTTCACCATGGCATTTAGTGGAGACCTTAAAACCTCATTATTCTACATACATCCCAGTGAATGTCGTCTCCTTTCAACCAAAAGGGCTCACTGAACCTAAGTTCGGAAGGATGACTTTCAAAATTACAGAGCAGTTCAAAATCCAGCTCTAAGGCTCTCTGATTGACTAAGAATGTTCGGAAGTGAGCTGGTCCATCCCTTGTCTGGCAGAACTGGGGAGGGCGGGACTTCACAGTGGTCATGTGCTGCTCTCAGAGGGGTGAAACCTGAGCGGGGGTGGGAGGGGACAATGGGGGGTGGGTTTGTCAATGGGGTTTGTATAAAGGACACACGGACAAAGCCAAAGGGGGGTAGGATTGAGGGTGGGAGGTGGGGATGGCTGGGGTCAGTGGAGGTGGTCGGGGGGAATGGAGACAACATACCTGAACAACAACGAGAGAGAGGGAGAGAAAAGAAGGTGTGTCGGGCAGACGGGGAACCCATTCCCAATTTGGTCAGTCCCCAGAGAAACAAAACACGTCTGTTCCACTGTTTTCCTTCCCTTTCATTATTTTCAACACTGTTGCTGCCTGGAGTTCAGGCTCAGATGTGTCTCTGATGGTCATTGTTTTCACACCAAAGCATTCCTAAGGAAGCTGGAACTAGATCTGTAGCTACAAATAACACCATTAACTTACAGATAATTAGTAAGAATGTGTGCTATGTCTTCTTGTTTATTTTTGCTCCCTCCCACTGTCTATGCAAAGAGAACTGCCTCCTAGAAATTACCATATTTTTCAGACTCTAAGATGCACTCCCCCCCCCAAATTTGGGAGGAACAATGGTTGTTAATGCTGCTGTTGAGTTCTGTTGACATTTACACTGGTGAAATATTATATTATTTATGTTATTAAATATTTCAACACTTTTTTTGCTTCAAATTTTTTTTGCCTATTTTCTTCCTCTAAAACCTAGGTGTGTCTTATGGTCTGAAAAATACAGTAAGTTGATTTCTTTGCATTTCCTTCATTTTAATAAAGAGGAAAAGAATACTAAAGCAGGAGACTAAATTCACTAGGAGGTATAAGCAGACTAGCAGATACAAACGGATGTCAGAGTTATGCCCACCCCTGCCTGCTGCCACACACCTCTGTGGAAAGAATTCCTAGGTAGGGTGTGCTGAAAGACCTCTTTTTCTAGTCTGCCAATCATGTTAATGAGGTCATTCGCACGGCTTCCAGGAAGGGCTCAGGCATTGAGAGCAACACGAACATTTGGATGGGAGGGTTAGAGTATGAGGATTAGAGTACAACTCATCTCTGCTGACTCGCTATTTATTGTGGTTGGCAGAACAGCGCCCCCCACCCCGAAGGTGCCATCCGCCTGTGCACAGACTGTGAATATGTTAATTTCCACGGCAGGGGAACGGAGTTGCAGATTAAGGTAAGCAACCTTCATTTTTGAGGGTGCTCACCAGCTGACCTTAAGAAAGATTACCATAGATTATATCCTAGAGTATTGGGGGGGCATGTAATCAGAAGGGTCCTGAAACGTGAAAGAGGAGGGGGACAGAAGAGTCAGAGGACAGGCACACCTCGGAGACATCACGGGTTCGGTGTCAGACCACTGCAATAACAGGGGTGTTACAATAAAGTGAGTTACATGAAGTTTTTGGTTTTCCAGTGCATGTAAAAGTTATGTTTACACCCTACTGTAGTCTAGTAAGTGTGCAATCGCATTATGTCTTAAAAAACCGTATATATTTTAATTTAAAAATACTTTTTTTGCTAAAAAATGCTATCCATCATCTGAGCCTTTAGTGGGTTGAAACCTTTTCGCTGGTACATGGCCCGCCCTCCATGCTGAAGGCGGCTGACGGGTCAGGGCGGTGGCTGCCGCAGGCTGGGTGGCTGTGGCAGTTTCTTCAAACAAGACAACAATGGAGTTTGCCACGTCGATCGACTCTCCCGTGACTAATTTCTTTGTGGCGTGTGATCCCATTTGATGGCATTTTACCCACAGTAGAACTTCTTTCAAAATTGAAGTCGGTCTTCTCAAACCCTGCTGCTGCTTTCTCAACTAAGGTTATGTCATATTCTAAGTCCTCTGTCGTCATTTCAGCAATCTTCACAGCATCTTCAACAGGAGCAGATTCCGTTCGAAGACAACATCATAAAGAATCCCCAGCACCCAAGGACTTCGGTTCTGGGGAGACAGCAGTGTTGAAGTTTGGGCCGTGCCTTTTGGAGCCCTAGGCCTCTTAGTGGGAAGCAGGGCATGGGACAGAGAAGATGCTCAATGGGGGGAAAGCGGCTCGGGCGCCGTCTACTGTGAGGAGAACCTGGTTTGGCTGTGTCCATCGCTTGTAACCCACTTAGGATGTCTGAAGTGTGACGATGTGCGGGTCTTCTCAGGCATTGCACAAAGGACGACGTCATGAAAGACTGAACTTCTTATTCCGTTGCTTATTTCTAAGTGAAGACCCTGGCCGGCATGCTGCTCTGTCCCTCCCCCCCGCCCCCCCTCCCGCTCTCCTGCCCAGGTAACCACGGCTTATGTTCGGAAAGCTGCTTTAAGAATGGCCCTTCCTCGAGGCGCTCTCCTGCTGGCTGTGATAACCACCGTATTCTCCACGCTCAAAGAGCCCATTCCTGTTTCTTCGGGAGTGAAGTTTTTTTTTTCCATTTCCTTCATCCCACAAAAGTGTTACATCTTAAACATATTAAATGTCTTTCCCAACTCTGAAAAAGTTCTACAACAGGTTGCTTTGCTGATTAAGTTTTAGGACAGATCTTTCAAACATCCCTTTAACATCCAGAGAAGATAACTAATATTTGAGTGCCTAATGTAGGCCAGGCTCTCTACTGGCTGATTTTGCACATGTCACATTTAATATCCACAACAACCCCATAAATTATATATAATGTCTCTTTTTCCACAAAGAAACAGTGGCGGGGAGAAGTCAACAAGTTTCTGAGCATCACCTACACGGTGAGCAGCAGAGCTGGGAGCCGAAGACCAGGTCTGTTTGACTCTCTGTCCTGCTGCTTCCACAACAGCATGTTGTTTTAGGGATGAACATAAATCTGGGCATGAGGTCAGTACCTTTACTGTAGAGACTGATACAAAATAGATATTTGCTTATAGTTGTATCATTTTTACTCAATTTTATATTTAGGGCAGTTTTAGGTTTAGAGGGAAACTGCGCAGAGTGAAAAGTCCCCCATTTACCTCTTCTGCAGCCTCCCCCAACACACAGTTTCTCCCATTATTAACTATTTGCATGATCGCATTACTATTGGTTACAATTTATGAGCTAAAATGGATACATTACTATTAACGAAAGTCCATAGTTTAGCATTTCCTTTTCGTGTTATTGAGTTCAGTGGGTTTTGACAAATACAAAATGTTGTGTATCCACCATGATAGTTTCACACAGAATAATTTTAGTCCCCCCAAAACGTCCTGTGCCCCACCCACTCATCTCTCCCTTCCTCCCTCTGAACTTGTGTTAACTCCTGATCTTCTCACTTTCTCCACAGTTTCCTCTTCCAGAATGTCACATAGTTGAAATCATAGTTTGCATCTTTTTCAGACTGACTTCTTCCATTTAGTAGTATGCATTTTAAGTTTTTTTCATAGCTTGATAGCTCATTTCTTTTTGTCAGTGAATAATGCTCCATTGTATGGGTTTACTACACTTCATTTATTCATTCACTTATTGAAGGGTTTCTTGGTTGCTTTCAATTTTTGGCAATTTTGAATAAAGCTGCTATTAATATTTGTGCAGGTTTCTGTGTCAGCATAAGTTTTCAGCTCATTTGGGTAAATGCCTAGCAAGATGACTGCAGAATTGTATGGTAAACTTTTGTTTAGCTTTGTAAAAAGTTGCCAAACGGTCACCCAAAGCGGCTGCACCATTTCTGCACTCCACCAACAATAAGTGAGGGATCCTGTTGCTCCACATCCTTGCCAGCATTTGGTGTTGTCAGTGTTTTGGATTTTTGCCATTCCAATAGGTATGTATTGGTATCTCTTTGTTTTTATTTACAATTCCCTAATGACGCGATTTTGAGCATCTTTTCAAATTCTTATTTGGCATCTGTGTATCTTCTTTGATGAGAATTCTGTTCAGATCCTTTTGCCCATTTAGTAATCAGAAGGTTTGTTTTCTTATTGTTGAGTTTCAAGCGTTCTTTGCATATTTTGGATGCCAGTCCTTTCACAGATATGTGGTTTGCAAATATTTTCTCCCAGTCTGTGGCTTGTCTTTACATTCCTTTGACAACATCTTTCACGGAGCAGAAGTTTCTAATTTTAATAAGGTTCAACTTGTCAATCTTTTCTTTCACGGCTCTAGCTCTCAGTGGTGTATCTAAAAGGCCATTCCCTGGCTGGGTGGCTCATTGGTTGGAACATTGTCACGCAAACTGAAAGGTTGTGGGTTTGATTCCTGGTCAGGGCACATATCTAGGTTGTGGGTTCCATCCCCAGTTGGGGCATGTATGGGAGTCAACCAATCAATGTTTTCTCGCTCACATCAGTGTTTTCTTTTCTCTCTCTCTCTCTCCCCCCGCCCACACTCACACACATCTCTTTCTCTCTCTCTCTAAAAGCAATAAACATATCCTCAGATGAGGATTTAAAAATAATAATAATATAAAAGGCCATTGCCACACCCAAGATCATCTAGATTTTCCCCTATTTTAACCTAAGAGTTTTATTGTTTTGCATGTTAAATTTAAATCTATGGTTCATTTTTAGTTAATTTTTGTAAAATGTGTAAAGTCTATGTCTAGATTCATTTCTTTGCATGTGGATGTCCATCTGTTCAGCACCATTTGTTAAAAAGACTGTCTTTGCTCCATCGTACTGCCTTGGCTCCTTCGTCAAAGATCAGCTGACTATGTATCTGCGTGGGTCTATTTCTGGTCTCTCTTTTGTTCCCTTTGATGTATTCTTCTATTCTTTCACCAATAACATATTGTCTTAACTAGAATTTTAAAATAACACGAAAAGAATGTAGTTATAATGTCCTTTACAGCAGGGCATGGGAATACTTTTTTTATACCGAGGAGACATTTGTTCTTTCTTTATCAGTTCATCATTCTTTCCATACGCCATTTAAAATATTGAAGAAGACCACTGGTTCTGGTTCTGTTGATCTATAGGAGGACTTCCAAGTATTTCTTCCATCTTTCCCCTTCTATATCCAGAAGGAATGGGCTGTCATTGGTTTGGATTAAAGACAGTTAATTGGTCACTGAGTGGATAGAGTTACAGGCCAAGCTACAGAGAATTCAAAAGTGTGGGGTCTCATCTGAGCCCTCTTGTCCAATAACACTGAGACACCGTCTGTTCTCACCCTTACCTAAGGCAGAGAGAATGGAGGTCATTCTCATGTGGGTGCATGCCACCATACCACCCACGCACGTGGAGAAATCCTCTGTCATTTGGACTCTTTTCTACTTCTTTAAGACCTTCTAAGAGTAGTAGAGACTTTGCTTAGAGGTTAAGTGGATTAAACCGGATTTTCTGCCACTTCATTTAAATCCATCCAGGTCAGCCAAGATTAGATAAAGCATTTCCCTGCAAAAATTTGTCCAGCTCTCTAGAGCTCCCCATTGGCATTTGCGACCAATGCCTCTGCTATCAAGTATAACATTTTTCTTGCTTCGTTTTCCTGGGTAATGACTTTAAAGTGAGGTATTCAAAGCAAATGTCAGCAATTTCTGGGATTCCTGGACAAATTCCATGATATCTTCTACATTGTACATCAATAAGTCTCGCTGCTGACATGATCATGGCTTTCCATTTTGATACAACTTAAACATGAAATTAAAACTTTCGTCAGTTTGGTCCATATTAGATTCTCCATAAACTAAAATAAAGTTGAGTTTACCTTTACTGGTTTGGATAAATAGCCAAATTGGTAAGTTATAGTCACAGCTATTCGCTATTTAAGAGGATGAGATATAATTTGGGCTTTACAATCAGGATCCTACATGTGGATTAGCTGATTTCAGACCACCCCTATTACACCAACAACTGTGCATATAATTTCTCTGATTTTAAAGGGCCACCCACTAAATGTTCCACTCCCTCTTCTTCTATAACAAAGGAAACACTTCAGGTTAGACATTGATTCCCTTTTGCTTCATTCATTCATTCAAACACTTCCTGAACATTTATTATACACCAAGTGATGGGAGAACACAGACGAGCGAGAAGTAGGCCCATTCCCAAAAGAAAGTACAGCCTATGGAGAACACCTGCTAATATGATGCAGGGAAGGTTTGTTTCTGTGTCTTTAACACACAGAACATCTGAACCTTATTTGCCAAGCACGGTCCATTTTCTCTGCCACTGACTAGTTCAATCAAACACACCTAATATGGCTTATAATCTCTCCTGGTTTCAAAGATAAATCTTTAACATTAATCTTTCAAAATAAGAAACTAGACTTTCGGTCAAGATGGAGGTGGTAAACATACCTCGCCTACACACACAACTGTAGTAAAAAATATAACTATACTACAAAACAAATATCACCCAGAATTTTCAGAAAATCGTGCTGTGTGGAAGTCCGACAACCAAGGATTTAAAGAAGCCACATTCATCCAGACGGGTAGGAGGGACAGAGAAGCAGAGAGTCATGAAAAGGTGTGGGGATGGGAATAGGCAGTCTCACATGCACATGTGGTGTATTAAAAAAATGGGAGAGATACCTCAGGAGTGAGGGATCCCAGGCCCAGCCCAGACCACCCAGCCCAGACCACCCAGCCCGGGGCCCCAGCGCCAGGAAGGTAAGTCCCCATAACTTCTGTCTATAAAATCCAGTGGTGATTGGGGCAGCAGAAGAAACTGCGTCCTCTTAAAGGGCCCACGACAGACTTAGGACTCACGCAGACCCACTCCCTCTGGGATTCAGCACCAGACAACAGCTAGAAGGGCACCAGTGGCACATGGGGAGACAGTGAAGTGCGAGTGCAGAGACGGCTTCCTCCCGGACAAAACTCCAGAGGCCAGGCGGTGCATTGTCCCCTCTGCAGGCCCTCCCCCACACAGAGCAACAGAGGGGTGACATGGGTTGCCCCACCCTGGTGATTAAATAAGGCTCCACCCCATACAACTTAACAGGTGTGCTAAGGCAGAATTAAAGTAGCTCTACCCAAATGCACAGGAACAAACACAGAGACGCTACCAAAATGAAGACAAAGAAATATGGCGCAAATGAAAGAACAGAACAAAAATCCAGAAAAAGAATTAAATGAAATGGAAATAAGTAACCTATCAGATGCAGAGTTCAAAACACTGGTTATCAGGATGCTCCAGGAGCTCATTGGATACTTCAATGCCATGAAAAAGACCCAGGTGGAAATGCAGGTTGAATTAAGTGAAATAATAAAAAAAAATCTACAGGGAATCAACAGTGAAGAGGATGAAGCTGAGAATCAAATCAACAATTTGGAACACAAGGAAGGAAACAGCATTCAATCAGAACAGCAGGAAGATCTTTAAACATCCAAACATCCGAATGATGGGGGTGCCAGAAGGAGAAGAGGAAGAGCAAGAAATTGAAAACTTCTTTGAAAACATAATGAAAAAAAACTTCCTTAATTTGGTGAAGTAAATACACATACAAGCCCAGGAAGCTTGAGTCTGAAACAAGATGGACCCAAAGAGGACTATACCAGAACACATTATAATTAAAATGCCAAAGGTTAAAGATAAAGAATCTTAAAACCAGCAAGAGAAAAGCAGACAGTTACCTGCAAAGGAGTTCCTAGAAGGCTATCAGCTGATCTCTCAAAAGAAAGTTTGCAGGCTAGAGGAGACTGG
>CM052540.1:186092728-186120461 GCA_028533065.1 Trachops cirrhosus | reverse complement strand
TCTATTTATAGCCACGTTAAGAAAAGAATTTATATCACATTGCTAATAGTGAGGAAATGAATTTGTATTTCTTTAAATATTTCTCTATATAATACACCCAACCTAAATACGTCATTTAGTCAGTATGTATGATTAACTCATCAGAAATATTTTGGAGTGCCCACTGTAGGAAAAAATTGTGAAATAGACCAGAAAGATTATTGGCTTTCCTGTCTAGCACATACTTCAGACTACTGCTGTCTGTGAGCCATTTTACAACTAAATCGTAGAAAATCGGCTGTGATGTACCTGGTTCTTGTTCACAGACGGGCAAACTGCTTCCGGTGGAATACAATCAATTATTTCCCCATGGACATGGACTAGTGGCCTCAGTTTTGCATGTACTTGTTTATTCTTTCCAGGTCGTCATGCCTATATATTTGCTCTTCAGGCTCTCCTTTGACCCAGTCGTACTATCTATTTGTTCCTTCATTATTGAAAATCATCTTTTATCACCACCATGTGTCAGGGGATACTGTAGGTTTGAAGGTTATGCCCTAAATAATACAGAGTCGAGCCTTGACCAGACGGCTAAGTTGGTTGGAGTGTTGCCTGTGCACCAAAAGGTTGTGGGTTCGATCCCTAGACAGGACATGCATGGGAGGCAACCGATGGATGTTTCTCTCTCTCTCTCTATCTGTCTCCCCTCTCCTTCTTCTCTCTCTAAAATCAATAAAGATATCCTCAGGTGAGGATTAAAATAAAAATTAAAAAAGGAAAACAAAAGATAAAGTTGCTTCCCTCATAGAGCTCACTCTTTTATCACATTGGTTGTTTTATTAAAGACTGCCGTGATTTGGGGACATCTGAGTGGAAAGTAATAATAAGTACTCTCTTGTAATCCAATCCCGCCTTGCTTTCTCCCACCTCTGTGTATCATTCTTACTGTCCTCCCTTCATTTCAAATGCATAAAAGAAGCTGCCAAACTGTTATTCTCCAAAGCATTTGAGATCTTGCTTCCAGACATATGTCATCAGTCTAGCTCAAATAAACTCTAACAAAAACTCAAGAAAAATGATAATGTATCCTTCTAATTAGGCAGTTTGGTTTATGGTAGCCTGTCACATTACTGGATACCTGATAAGTAAATGTCAAACCAACTTTCAGGTCACTTAACAATTAAAATTTAGGAATCTTTTCGTAAGTAAGCCAAAAAGAATCTAACTCCCATCTACTTCTCAGTAAGTATAACTTTCATTCCGTTCTGAGCAATATATTCTCAAAAAGTTGGTTTTCATAAATAATACGCACCCCTGTGTTCTTTGCAGCATTATTCATGGTGGCCAAGACGTGGAAACAACCAACGTGTCCTTCGATGGGTGACTGGATAAAGACGATGAGGCACATACACAAGGAAATACTGCTCACCATAAGGAATGATGAAATACTGCCATTTGCAACAACATGGATGGATCTTGAGAATCATGCTAAGCAAAGTAAGTCAGGCGTGTTGAGAACCTATGGTTTCATTCACCTGGGGGTTATAAAACTGAAAGCAACAAATGAGCACACAAGGAAAACAAACAAAAACACATAGACACAGGGGACAGTATGGTGGTGAGCAGAGGGAAGGGGGGTGGTGGGTGGTAAAGGGTAAAGGGGTCAAATATACGGTGACGGAAGGAGATCCGACTCTGGGAGGTGGGCGCACAGCGCAACACACAGAGGGTGTGTCAGGGCACTGCGCACTGGAAACCTATATGATTTTATTAGCCAACGCCACCATTGGCTACATCAGTAAATTTGTCAATGTCAATAAACTTAATTTAATTTTTAAGTAACTAACATTTATGAACTATTCCCTGAGTTGAGTTCACTTATATCTCTCTCTAGCTACCCTAAAATTGGGGCCAAGATTGGAGTAAGCCAGGCCATCAGAGGATTATGCCTACGTCAGGTGTTGCCTTCACCTGTGAAATTTCTTTACTAAATCACACTTTGGTTGTATGCCTTTGCCTACATCAACGTGTATGAAATAGAGGATTTGTTTTTGTACTCATTAAGATGGTGTTGAAGACATGGTTGACAATGTCACAGTGTCCACAAAATGAAGAGAGTCATTGAATCGGTCAGCCTGGAGAAGCCTACTCTCCTCCTTAAAGAACTGTTTTATTTTTATATAGGGGCATGATTGAATTTAATTAACTTTGTTTTCCTCTGTGCATTAATTGCTAGGGAGCTTGAAGTAATATTTCTGACTTACAAAGAGCAATTCACAGGACATTTTGTCACAAATACCTACTAATCTTATTGTCAGTATCTTCTTAGTCATAATTGTCTTATTCCCCGTCCCCTTGATTATTTCACATACTTATTAGATTGTGTGAATAAACCATTATCTAATAAATACTTATAGCTGCCTCTAATGTATTTTTGGAACCATGTATCATATATACTATCATTGTTAATATTTGTTGAGGCTACTATGTGCTAGAAGATACGCTAAGCAATTTATAACTATTATCTCACTTAATTCTCACTACAATCTCACAAGTCTTATATTTACTCCTATTTGCAGGTACGGAAACTGAGACTCAGAGATTGTCCAAGGTCACACAGCAGGTTGAAGCCCAACAACTAGCAAACAGCTGAGCTAGGACTTGAATCACACCTGACTCAGAACCTGTGTTCACAACCTCTTCACTGGGTTGCCTTTACATGTATGCATTGTGTGTGTGAAAAAAAAAACACAATTTTCTAGTTAGCCCAAACCTGTAAAGAACCAAATTGTTCAGTCCATGACTCTTTAAGCCAGATCTGTTGTTGAAAGTACACCAGGTAGCTTTAGTCAAGGCGCCCGGAGGAAGTGAATACAACAACAAGCAGTCTATCTAGAAGAACATCGATTGCATAATAGACTCCCCATTTAAATACAAAACTTTGTTCCCCCTTGAAAATAATTCGTATCCAGAGAGTTCATAGCCAGCATTGCCAAACATCAGCGCTCTCCTGGAACCCCGGGTTTTCTCATAGGTTAGCGTGTCACCCCAGCCGCCCCGTCACCACGGGCCTCTGTCTTCAGCCCTCGCCACCTCGTAGGCAAATCATTTAACCTCTCCACCTTAGGATTCTGCACATAAAAGGAGGGAAATTAAGTGCAATCCCAGGTTTTTACAATGATCAAAAACAGTGATTCTGTGACAGAGTTCTATAAGAAATAAAATGTCCTCATCATTGTGCATCAATACTATTTTGCTTTCATGGAGAAACGATGTGGTTATCTTTACGAGGAAGGGGCTTTATGTGCATGGCTCCTTCTCAGCTGGAAGGAGCGAGGGCATCTGTCCCTGTAAGTGCAGGAATGTAGCAAGAGTGTCCATCTGAGGCTGTTTTCAGTACTATCCCCACCAGAGGCAAGGGTATATGATGACTGCTCAGTGTTCCTCAGAACTAATAATTTGGTGATCTGGACATTTCCCCCATTTTCTGCTTTCAAGACATTGAACGTGCAGTTCAGGAGCACCCTGCTTTCCATGTATATGGGTGCCAAAGTATCATTTCTCATGAAGGAGTAAGGGCATTTTAATGATTACCATCATGGATAAGTAGCTATCTCCCCTACAAAATAAAAGTACAGTGCTAGTAACTAACAGTGACTTATTTCCCATTATATCATATATTTTTATCACAATTTATATTATTTGTTTAAATATCTGATGCCGTCAGCATATCAGGGTTTTTGGGACCTTGAGCAACTTACTTCACCATACCTAATGTTTCCTCATTTGGAAAACCAGTAAGTTTAACAAAAAGATATGGAAATTTCCTTCTAGCCTTGATATGCTATTAGTCCATAAGCTTAATTGGAACAATGTATTAGTTTTTCTGAGTTTAAAAACAAACTGTTCCTGTTCTTCTCCCATATACCGAAGCACGCACGATCTCATCTTTGCAGCAGGCTCCACGAGGGAGAATTCTGTTACATAGTAGGAGATGCTGGCATCCAACACAACCTGGCAAAAAGCCAGAAAAAGAAAAGCACCACGTGCTCTGCCGTGTGTTTTAGATTTAGACAAACTTCACATTTCCAGTTCTTGAGGACACTGGACGTAACAGTGGGGTCGATCGTTTGTTTTCTCTCTGCGTTGAGGCTCTTTCTCACGCCTTTGGCCTCTCTGACCGTGTAGAACATCTTTTCGAGATTGTGCACGAGATGACTTTTTTTGCAAGGAAAATGTGTGCCAAGGGCCACATTTTCAGGCTACTTCTTCTTAAAGAGCATGACTCCTCCCACTGCCCTGAGCCTCTCAGCTCTAAAATCTGTCACCAGTTCAGAACCTGGGAAAGGTAAATCTTTGTACGGCTGTCCTATTCACACACCATAAGCTTCTGACATCTATTTGTCTTAGAAATGATTCTGACTGATGACAGGGGAAAATGAATTTCAAGGTAATGTATTCAACCCCTACATTCATAAATCTCTTTCTGCATATTTCAGAGTTATGTGTCCTGGTAAAGAGTGAAATTTGGAGAGTGCTGTAACTTGCTTTTCTTATAAGTGGGATTCTTTTTAGGAAGGTAGATTGGCTGTGTATTGATTCAACAAATATTTGTTGCATGTTTGATCTGTGCTGGGCCTTTTACTAGGTGATGCGGATGCAGAGATCAAAGAAACCCTCTTAGAGCTTCTAAGAGGTCACACTGTAGTGAAGGACACAGAGAAGTACATAGATATTTTGGTACACTGTCATAAATGCTGTGACAGAGATGCGTACAGGACAGTTGGGAAGCACACAAAAAGTCACTTGGACAGAGGGCCATAGAACATATGATTTCACTCATATGTGGGATATAAAACTGAAAACAATGAATGAACAAACAAGTAAAAATCCATAGACACAGACAACAGTTTGGTGGTTCCCAGAGGGAAGGAGATGGAGTGGGGGGCAGTAAAGAGTAAAGGGGGTCCGGTATATGGTGATGGAAGGCGATTTGACTTTGGTGAGCACACAATGCAATATACTGATGATGTATTATAGAATTGCACACTTCAAACCTATTAATTTTATTAACCAATGTCACCCTGATATATTTAATTTTAAAAAATAAATAAAAAGACATAGAATCTTCTTGAGGTGACCCCGGAGCTGGGTTCAGAGAGATCAGCAAGTGTCAGCCGGCCAAAAGCAGAGGGGATGGAGTGAGACAGGCAGACTGGGCTACAAGCACAAAGGCACAGAGGGGAGAAAGCGAATGCAGCTTGCACTATTACAAATAGCTTCATGCCCTTTGAACATCAGCCTCCAAATTTCAAGTTGGAAGAAACGAGGTAGGAAAGAAATCATTCTTTCATCAGAGCAAAGTTCACCTGAACACAATACTACAAATGAAGAACAATGAGTTCAAAATAGACTGTACCACTGTTCTAGAGCCTGAGTATTTTCTAATTCACTGGGTTTGGATATTGTTTGGGGCTCACAAAAGGTCAGAGTAAAAACTGAAAGTCAGAAGTAGTCATAGGGCAGACTTAACCAAGTTCTCCAATCTGAGTATAAATTGTGAACTCTTCCTTCAGTGGTTCCACATGTTCCGTTTGCTTTGGCACTATCTGGAAATGGAGCGGGGTTAACTGCCAGTGATGGGCCAGGATGTCTGTCCTGTGGCCCGCAGTTCTGCACCCCTGCGCCTCCTCCCCGGTGTCCAACCCCTGGACCGAATCCCAGTCTGGGCCACCTCCGGGCCACCCACCCAGCCGTGGGCCCCATGAGGGTTGTCATCGTGACAGACCAGACAAGCTGTAATGACTTGTCCAGCTCGAAGTCCAGTGAAGACCCTGATATCAAATAAAATACAATGTTGTGTTTGTTATACCCCGTTCACAAAATTATAGTGAGTTTCATCTATCAAAAGGAAGTTTTTGATTTTGTAAAATGGTACATAAGTTCACATGTAAGAAACTACCTATGTGAAGAAGTGAAAATATTTTAAAAAGAAAAGGCACAGGTAATGACTTGTTTTCATGGGTATAAAGACTTAGCACTGAGCTATTGTAATTAAAACACCATCTCACTACTGGGAGATCAATGGAAGTAAAAAGAAGGCTAAGATATAGGTTTGAATAACATCCTCGAGTCTCACTTTGGGTCTTTCTGTCTTTTTCTCCTCTCTAGACTTGGCCCTGAAGTGACTTCATCCAGTCAGTGGCTTTATGTGGCATTTACATGTTGATGATCTCCAAAATTCTTCCCAACAGCAAGTCTCGCGGCTCCAGATTTGACTGTCCACTTGCCCATTGCATTAGTCAGACTTCTCCAGAGAAACAGAACCAACAGGCTGTATAGAAACATGTAGAAAGAGATTTAGTCTGAGGGATTGGCTCACACAATTAAGGAGGCTGAGATGTCCCACGATCTGCCATCTGCAAGCTGGAGGTCAAGGAATGCCAGTGGTGCAAATCCCAGGCCAAGTCCAAAGGCCTGAGAACCAGGAGGCCAAGGATGGAAGTCCCAGTCTGAGGCCAAAGGGCCCAGAATGAGGAACACAAATGTCCTGTCCAAGGACAGGAGAGAATGATGTCCCACCTCAGGCAGAAAGCGAATTTGCCCTTTCTGCACACTTCTGTTCTACTCGGTGCCTTGATGGACTGGCGATGCCCGCCACCTACAACGGTGAGAGCTATCGTCCTTACTCGGTCTGTTGGTTCACATTCTAGTCTCTTCTGGAAACACCCTTAAGATGCATCCACAAAGATTTGCCAGCTATCTGGGTTCCCTTAGCCTAGCCAAGTTGACACATAAAATTAACCTGTACCATGGCAAGTAGATAAAATCTATTCTTTACCGCGCCCTACAAAGCACTGGATGATTTTACTCCACCTGAATAGCAAATGTGTTATTAAAATGTTGTTAAAATAAACATAAAATTTTAGCCCATTTATCTTATTTCCACTTCCCACATTATTTCCAGAGCGTAAACTGTGACCATGACCTTGACTAGCAATGTAAGCACAGAAAACACGCGCACACCTCGGTCCTTGCCCGGGAAGGCCCTTCCCTGCTGACTAGCTTTGCCACACGTAAGTGATATTTGACCATGAAAAGCAAGCCACGTGTTCAGCCCTGAGAACAAAAAGATACTTGAAGGCATTTCCATAATGACTGCCAAACTTCACAAACTACGGGACTTTCTCAATTTTTATCAAATGGAGGATATTTGTTGAAAGAAACAAAAACTCTCCAACTACCTTTACTGAAAACATGCTAGGAAAACCCACATGTCAGAAGTAGTCCCAAGTTCAATGGACAAGGGGAAGTCGGGTGGTACTTCCCTTAACCTTCTCTCAGTCTCTCTTGATGTACCATCTCATGGTTCGCCCTTCACTTTGCTCAAATCACTTCTCTGAGTTTGACTTGCTCTGCAAAGCTGTCAATTCCTGATCCGCCACAGCTTTAGCTCTTATTGCTATTTTGTTTGCTTGGTACTAATCCCACACAGTTTTAAGCTTAGCTCCTTAAGGTTGATTGACATGTTTATTTTTAAATTATTAATAAAGTCATTCTTAATATTTTGATTTTAATCCTAACCCTTACATGAACACTGATGTTTGTCAAATAGTTAATGAACTGTCTTATTCAAACATATCAAATAAATCCCTTGGATAAATAACCATCTATGTGTTTATTTGCTTGTAATTCCTTCATTAAACAAGTGTTAAATCAATACCAACTCTGTCAGGCACTTTAATAAATCCAGACGATACTGCCATGAGTAAGTCAAAGGCCTGGTGCTTTAAGGGTTCTGAGTTGAATCGGGTGTCAAAAAATTATCATGGTAATACATAAATTAATAAACTTAATAAATTTGCATTTTATTTCTTTGTACTGATTAAATTTAATTAATTTAATTAACAAACATATATCTAAATAACTTCATCGAGGGATGGAAAGTGAAGTGTGTGGGTATGAGGGCTGGCTCTTACAGCTAAAGTGATTCAGAAAGGCCTCAATGAGCAGGTACCTTTTGATCTAGGACTCGAATGATGCGTGAGAACTACACAAGAATTGGGGGTGGGTCAGTAAATTAGGGTTTTCTGAAAAAAACCTTCCAACAAAAAATGCCTAGGAGTGCTGGATAAAATATCACAAATATTTTAATTGCAAAATTGAGTTTTAAAAATAAACAGGAACTCCTCAGAGACCAAAAACAAGAGGGCTACATCATAGCGGAATCTCTCCCTGGAGAATCCTGTCTGATAAAAGGAACCTACAGCCCTGGGCTTTGCTGCTTCAGGGTGTCAGGAAAGAAAAGGCCCACAGCAGTTGTCTGGTTGGTTGTATAATGGGGTACAGAGCATGGGTCCCCTGAAATTAGGGGGCCCCCAAACCCCCAATCCTGCAAAGGCAGGAAGGGGTGGGAAACAGGGGAAAGTACAGTGTTTTGGGGACATTGTGCAATGAAGGCAGATGAACAGCCCCTGCCTTCCTGAAGGAAGAGGGTTGCTGGCACCCAGTGCGAACTGTGCACACCACTGTGAGAACGTGGGCCAGCAGGGCGACTCATGACACGGCCAGGGGAAGCTCGCACGGCGCCTGCGTGAGCTACAGGGCGGGGTGGGGGCGGATGCTCACCCCATGCCTGTGCAAGGTTGGGAACTCTTGCCCTGACTAAAGATGGCAGCTGAAGGAGGGTCAAAGACACTGGGCAGCTGACAAAAACGGCTGACACTAATGCACCGCAGGAAGAGCAGGAGGTTCGGCCACATAGGAAGTTCTGAGCCGAGCATTTAAAACTGGGCAGAGCCGAAAAACACTAGGATTGCCACAAGGTCTGCCTGCCTGGGGGTCTGCCTGGGGGGTCCGCCACGAGGTCTGGAGGTCAGGAGGAGATGGTGACGGAGCGGGCGGAGCCTCGGGGACCTGCCTGACCTAGCACACAGACACAGGAGAGAGGCCTGGAGCTGAGCTGTGGCCGGGAATGTGGAGCAGCAGACTTCTGCTCTTCTGAAAGACAGTACTTCTGAGTGGCGTTCTGAAACTGGTCTGGCAAGGCGGAGGGAGGCAACACTATTTGTTTTGGGGTGTTCTTAAAGGGCACAAGACTTAACGGCAGAAATGTGCCATTATTCTAAATCCGTATGACCTTTACTTAAACAACCCGCTCCCTTTTTCACCAGACTCTTGCCTTGGGAGTCGCACTTGTTGACAGTGGGCAGTCGAACCCACAGCGGCTTCAGAACACCATTGGCTGATTTTGTAACAGTTGTAAGTGACTTCTCAATATAAAGCTGGAAACATTGAAAGACCACACCTCAGTGAAAGGTAAAAAACACTACTGCTAGAAGAAGAAGGTGAAAAGTACTTTCTTTTTTGGTGATTGTTTGGATAGAGGAAAATATCTCTGGTCACATTTAAGACACTGCACCCAGCAATGAAGGAATAAACTATTGCCCCATGTAGCCATGGGGCATTTATAAATATTGACTATACCCTTAGACACTGCATAGTCAAACCATTGAAAGCCAAAGGTTAAGGGGAAAAATACTTTCAAAAGCCAGAGGGAAAGGTAATAAGACTTCCTAAACATAGGGAAACAATTATAAGACTATAAATGACCTTTTCATCATAAACAACGGAGACCAGAAAATAATGAGATAACATCTTGAAATGTCCCGGTTAAAAGAATACGAAGCTCTGTCTATTGAAGCGTTCCATCAAAAGTGAAGCGGAAATAATGACATTCGCAGGTAAGCGAAAGCCGAGAGGGTTTGTCTTCAGCAGGACTGCACCACGAAAGCGAGCTCCTCACACTGAGGGAGGTGTGACCGAGATGCTGTGCGCTCGGTGCAGCGCTGAGTCTGGGGGCAGGAGACGCCCCTCCTTCCCTGCCCCTCCACCCAAAGGTGCCACTTGGGAATGGTTCAGTTGCCCTGCTGCTCACCTCCCTCCCGCCCACACAGAGAGGAAATCCTAAACCGAAGGACACACAGTCAGTTTACATGTTGTCATCCACTTAAGTCATTATGTTTCCCCAAATACAGCGTTGCTTCTACTTCAAGAATCCTCACTTAGCATTTGTAGAGCAAAGTCAGTCACTCTGACACTGCTTGTTAGGGTTAACTGTGCATACGCACTGCTCTCCATTAAGAATCTTTTTGTGCTTAGTGTGTTCAGAGCCCTGCTGAGATTAGCTGATTTTTGTTGTCGGGAAGGAGTGAATGGGTGAATCCTCCCGATTCTTTGCGCGTACAGTCATCTCTTACATCACGACAGGGGACTGAAATTCTGGCTGACT
Source organism: Trachops cirrhosus (assembly GCA_028533065.1). Taxonomy (NCBI): domain Eukaryota; kingdom Metazoa; phylum Chordata; class Mammalia; order Chiroptera; family Phyllostomidae; genus Trachops; species Trachops cirrhosus. The sequence goes on along the minus strand of CM052540.1, from coordinate 186,110,191 downwards.
CACCCTAATTGCTCCCCCTCTGCTGGGTGGAGATGGCATGTCACTGTGTATTAGACTTGGTCATTTCGGCTTGTCACTTTTATAAATGTCCTTTTCTGAACAGAAGCTTGTGAAATTTTCTCTTTAAATTTAGAAATACAACAATTTTATCAGAAATGTGTCTCACTGTGTCCTTTTTCATTTCCTTATCTGGAATTAAGGGAGTGTAATCAATCTGCCAAATGACATGTGCATCACAAAGATTTATTTGGAACTTTGGGTACTCATAATAAATTCAAAAACTTCCCAAGAATATGTTACATTTTAAATATTCCTCCATTCATTTTATGTAAAACACTGAGTAGACTCAGTAGAGATACTGATATAAAAATTCAAAAGGAATTAGGCCCTATTACCTATTGATTTCATAAAAAATCAAACATTTCCTTAGCAAAAAAATGTGTTATGAAATATTCCAAAGCTACATGATGATTCAAAAATTAGTAAGTTGACCTCCTTAGCAATGGTAATAAGGAATAATAAATATGGGAAATTCTGTGCAAAAGTTTTCATGAGTCATAATAAAGCTATGCTTGAACTATGAACAATTGTGTTTTAAAAGGAGAGTAAATGACAAAGACAAAGAAAGGCCTGGCATAACTCAGATGGAAAGGAAAGTCGATTAACACGATAACATCACGCCAAAAGAGTGTTTGTGTAGAACTTAGATACATACTTTTTCCAGAAAAATTGACCTCATTAAAACCACAAGGTTTAAATGAGAGAAGTTCTCTGGACTCTATGGCTTCTTATCTCAGTTGTCCCTCACCTTGCATCCCTGTCACAAGGCCTGACAGGAAAAGGTCTCAACATTTGTCATTCTGTCAGATTCCCCAAAATGCTGCCAAGGACAGAAGGAGCATTTTGTCAACATCAATCACTGGCAGAACTGAGAAGTAAGCCAAATCTATTTTGATTTCCCCAAGCTACTCATTTCTGAATTAGTTCCCTTCCCTACAGGCACCGGGGCCTCTTCTGCTTTCTCTTTCAGAGGAAAGAAATTTCTGCTCCCAGGAAATAATCTGATGTCGTGGATGTACCACCCGCTCTGATTTTTAGGTCGATGACATTTCAGATATCAGCAAGTGAAAGAGAGGATATATATTTTAAGTACTCAAAAAATTTTACCTAAAAACAACACCAAAGTGGGCCACTTCTGATTGCTGAGAAGTGTGCTCCGGTCCTCTGCCTATGAGGTGGATAGGCTTATTATTGGCTAGAAACTCTGCATTCATTCATTTATTTCCCAAAGATCTTCTTGAATAATTAGTATGAGTCAGGCTCTGTGTTAGGCACTTAGGCTATAACCTAACTAAATGTGCTATTCATAGTCCACCCACAGACTTAACACGTTTCATTTACTTAGATATTTATTTTTGCCCTGCCTCATCGTCAAGAGAACTAAAGACTCTTAGAATGGATATAAGCCTCAGAAGTACAGAAAAAGAGCAGACATGGGGGGAGAGCCAGGAAGAGGACTGTTAGGTTATTGGGGTATGAGCTACAATGGTGTGGGGACGGCAGCGAGAACCTCAGATGTTCCGAAGAGAAGGCAGTCTCGGCCAGACTTGAAAGTGGCAGGCTAAGCAAGCGGTGTGAGAGTGATCTGCAGGAATCGGTGTTGGTCTGAAGCTGTGGCCGGCGGCGATGCGTAGTCACAGGGCTGTTGGCCTCACGTAGGCAGAGCCCAGGGTGTGAAGCTAGGATCGCACAATCGCACAGATCCAGCTGGACAGCAGGCTGGTCTGATGTTGAGGAACAGGACTGACACTGAACGAGCCCAGGGTAACCCTCTGACATGCTGATGCTAAAGGAAGTGACCGACTCCTTCAGGATGGGAAACGCGTGCCCTAGTGTCTCATTCCAGATGACAAAGAACTCCACGGCAGCAAATTCTACCGGACGTGCATTAAGCAATAGCACTTACAATCGTAAGACCAGAGCATATTCTAAGATATTGATTATTAAGAGAAACAGTAATTTCAATGATTACGGTAAAGACGAGCCACGTACAACAATTAGAAGGCTTTATCAGCTAGTTCAACTGTACTACAAATAATTCTTAGTTTTTGTTAACTTCTTGTTAACTTCTCATACTGAGCATCATGCTTGATACTGGCTGGGGATTCATTTATGAACAAGATGAAATTGTCACCTGTGTTATCTTCCTTTGAAGCAGAATGGCATTAAGAACATCACCTCGGGATCAACCGGATTCCAAATGTGAGTTCCATCCCTTCTGGGTCACTGGTGGCAATTTACCTAGCTAATTGATTCTTAGTTTCCTCACACGTCAAATGCAGATACATCAGTATCGTGTCCAGCTCACAGGGCTGTTCACGAAGGTCAAATATGGCAATGCTTGTAGTACCATAATACTTTGCAAGTACTTAATACTCATTAGCTACTATGATTATCCTTGAATATGTTATAGACAAAAACACAGAATTGATGAGAACCCTATTGCGTGAGATACTTGTTTCACATTAATTTATACCCGATGACAACTTAGATTTCTTCCCTATACTTTTCTAAGAAATACTACTATTATAGCATTTATGAGTGATGCTTATATTCAGGAGCCTGTCAGAGCATGCCTCATTGATGAAGTTGGCATCTTAGATAAAGGTGATAAATGTAAAAATCAATGCAACATGAATGTGTGTAGGGTAGGATTGTTAACATGCTAGATGCACCCCCCTAAATCCAGAATTAAGGCAAAAAAAAAAAAAACAACAAAACTCAAAACCCAGAAGTGTGATGATTCCGGGTATAGAGACACTGAGGAGAATCAGGAAGTAGGGAGAAGTTCAGATGGAAGATACATCACGTGAGCTCCTGTGTCATGTGACAAGAGTCCAGGAATGAGGGACAGGGCAGCCAGGAAGGGTGCAACACTCAGTGCAGATTATACCAAAAAAACAAATGGCAGGGTGGTGGGGAGTGAGGGCTGGGGTACAAGGTCTGGTATCGCTGTGGTCAGCACAACTGTTGGCTTCCACACGCGGTCAGATACAATGGCTCATCAGTGAGGACTGCAATTCCAATGGGAGAAAAAAGATGTAGTAAAGTTGAATGAAGTCTAAATTAGAACAAAACAGGACTTGCCATAGTTCTGGTCAAACCAAGGTAAACTTCTATGGTTGCAAAGGTGCAGATTCTTTCTGGAGGCCTGAGACCTCAGGGTAAGTCCCCCAAGAGGAAGAATGCTACATCCAAGACAGTGAGTGCTACTCGAGAACCTTCCTGAACACAATCTAGAAGCCACTGGTACTTCTTTTTAATAAATGTATTAAATCAGTTTAGCTTCAGCTAAAAACAGTAAGTGAGGACCTTGGGTAAAGGATGCTAAATAGTTCTGAATATAAGTTGATGAGGAAAAAAAATCAAAAGGTCTCTCCCTTAAACATTGTTACAAATCCAAAAATTGGTCCAAAAGATACCCTTTGAAGTCTGAAGTTAATCTGTGTAGCAACGTAAATGAACAGAATTTAGCAATGAAAATGTAGGACAAACGCATAGCATTTCATCACATGGAAATGAAAGATTTAAACATTGTCTGCACAGTATATATAAGCAAAAGCTTATGTATATCGCTGATTACTACTTAGAATAGAAATAATTCATACAAGTTCATAGCATTCTAACAATGTAGAAAAGCAATTTGATGGGAGATGATCCCAGGGGAGATGATCCTACTATTCAAATCAACAAACGCAGCGACGGGCTGCGAGGGGCAACTGAGAAGAGGAGAAAGAGAGCTGAGAATTTACATGGAAAGCAGGCCAGGTACCTATGGACCGTGTAGGTATTTCTAATTCTTACCTCTTTGGGAACTTCATGGAAGTCCAGTGAGTTCACCAAAAGAACTCAAGGAACTCTGTCTGCGGGTCAGCCTTTGCCATCAGGAACTGTTTTAAAACTCAGTAAAGCTTAGATTCAGGAACAAAAAGTCTTAGAAATATGCATTATGCTCCACTTGATATGCTTTAAATCTAAGAAAACAATCCTTAATCTCTGAGTAGAGGTGTCTCACACTGTTGGCTTGTTTGCTTGAACAAATGTAGTTCCATAAATTTATCAACGGTGAGTGGTGGGTCTGGAAATAAGGGCAGGGGCCTGAACACTGTCTCTGCTCATTGCTGCAGGTACGCTCACGGTGACAGCTTGCTTTCTACCCTCTCTTATATCTGCTCGTACCCAGAACTGCTGTGCCCACAGCCAGCGAGCCCAGGGTAACAGAGACCTATCAGACAAGTGGCGACCCCGACGAAAGACCAAACGCATAGAACAGTTAAGGCAATGAGTTTACTCCTGCTTTTGCAGGAGGGAGAGTGTCCATTCACGAGAAACAGCTTGAAGTTGGGGGCGTGCAGTTTTATAGAGGCAGATGAACAAGAGTCACCAGTGATTCGGGAAGGATGGGTCCTACCTTCATGGGATTCAAACGATGGAGGTGGGTCACCAAGGAAGGGTGGAGGGGGGTCTTGGAACATGTGAAGGCAGAGGGCTCCTTTGGGATCAGCCATTTCTCAGAACACAAAAGCGGGGCAGCACAGGGCTCAGGTGGAGTTCCATACTGTCACAGCTTTTTGTTCTTTAAAGAATGCCGTTGTCTGTTGGTTTAAGGGTAAGAGCTATTTCATTGTACATACTGTCACATTCTTATTTATGCATTGAAGTAAATTGAAAGAGTGAGTAGTCCTGCAACTGGTACAAATTAAATTTAGAAACGCTGTGATTTAAATGCTTTCAAATTTATAGTTAAAAACAACTCAACAAGAAAAAGAAGGCCTTTGCAAACATATATTTGAATTCCACAATGTTTTTTGCAGACGTCTAAAACCGAAGTACTAAAGTAACAGAAGCAACATTTTTCTTCAACTAGGAATACATAATCCTTGGATCTATTTCTTGCACAATGGTATTTACACGGCGATTTTTTTTCTTATGGGAACTTAAATATACAGAAAGTCAGTGCAGTAGTACAATGAGCACTCAGGTACGCAAACCACTCTCAGTGATTGTCCCGGTTCTGCCATTCTTATGTCGCCCCTTTCCCTGGAGTATTGTTGCTCAAGTATTTTAAAGTGAAACCAACATCATATTATGTAACCCAAAATACTTTGGTATGGATGTTCATCTGACAGTGACTTCTTTTTAAACGAAGTCATAATATCATTATCAGCAATCACGCTTTAAAAATCAATAATAATTCCTTAATATTTTATAGTGTCAGCCTGTGTAATTTTCCTCTATCGTCTCAAATAGAAGTTTGCTAGCTTATTCAAATTAGGATCCAAATGAGGGCCATACATTATATTTGGTGCAATGTCTCTTTAATTCTCTTTTAATCTTTAACAGTTCACCTCCCCCTTTTAATGCTATTTATTTGTTGAATAATCTGAGTCTCCTTTTGCACAGAATTTCCACATTCTAAATTTCACTAATAACATCCTTGGTTTTTTTAAACATGATTTAGAATCTTTATTAGATACATACTCAAAAATTTTGGCAGAAATTCCTATCCACTTTTTGTTCAAACCAAACTATATTAGGGTTATAAATATACTAGATACGTATTTTAGACAATCAAAGTTCCTGAAGACTCTTGGAGCCTCACCTCTCTGTCTCTCTACTTCTTACCACCCAAAATGGGCCCTAAGGACCAACCCTGAAATTCTGGGTCTCTGTCCACAGAGTTCGTATGAAAACCCTTGGGACTGGATGATCTTTCAAGTGCCTTCCTTAATTTGACATAAGGCAGGGGTGTCCAACCTTCTGGTGTCTCTGGGCCACACTGGAACAAGAAGAGTTGTCTTGGGCCATACATTACATACACAAACACTAATGAAAACTGACAAGCAAAAAAAAAAGGTTTTAAGTAAGTTTATGATTTTGTGTTGGGCCGCATTCATAGTGATCCTGGGCCACATGTGGGCCACAGATTGAACACCCCTGGCAGAAAAAGACAAGCTTGAAGCCATCAGAAATGGTCACCACGCTCATTTTCAGAGCGCTGCCTTGGGGGACAGCAGAACTTCTTCCTCCAAGACAACCTTCAGTCCTCACCCCTCATTTCAATTATTGATGTATAAGTCATGAGTAATCCACTATTTGCCATGGAAAGCATTACTGTTCTCAACTGTAAGATCTCATAGTTTACTCTTTAAGCTTGGATTCCAAAGTCACTTCCAGCCTCCAGACATTATCAGGTTCTGCGGAAGCGTGCACCTCGACGAAGACGAAGCAATGCTGCTGGGTGGGTGAGAGCATGTTGGGGGCTCTCCGGGACCAGGTTTCTCCCTGAGGGCAAGGACAAGGCTGCAGCAGAAGGCAAGAACCGGAAGGCAGGAGGAAAGCGAACACAAATCACAAGTCCTCTGTAGCTGAGCCAAGGGTTGGCCATCTCTGTGTTTCGACTTAATTGTCCAGAACATCGAACGAGCGAGCACACTATCCTTTTTCTGGGACTCACAAATTACATCTGAGAAAAAAATGGGAACAAATACCCCTTTTAATTTATCAGCTATTCATATCTCTCCCCTCAGCATCAGACGTTATTTTCTGAATAGTTTTTCCTCCTTTTCTGTGTATCAGTTTGGATGACACTGACATGACTTTCCATAGTAGCAGGGTCATTACCAGTTCCTGGTCATGTTCGTTTCGTTTCTGTATTTTCCCCATTCCCCGCAGAAAGACCATCACATCTAAATCACTCATGAATGTTGGTAGCAAACTAAATCTTTGGTTTTGATGGGATTTTTCTGAGTTGTAGATTCGGACCAACTTTATTCATTAAGGTAAATAGAGCATGGAAGGGGAGGCTCTTTGCTAATAGCTAATGAAGCTAAATTTTATTTGTGCAAGATGAACTCAGGGCCAGAGTAGATCTCACAGTGAGAGTCATTATGATTTGTCCTCGGTTTTAAACAGGGAACATTGCTGTTTAACCTACCAGGAAACAGGACAAATAACTAGTCAACATCACCCCAATTCTGAACATTTAATGGTTTATACATTTTGTTTGTTGACCTGGACTGTTTCACTTAACTCTGATGGATGTGTTCAAGGTTCATTTTATTGTGAACCTTCGGATAGAAATGCAGGAGGTAAATGCTAGTAGATTAGAGGGCTTCGAATACGAACATGGTGAAAAATGAGGTGCCCGTTCGACATCGCACACAAGGGAACCATGTTGTTGAACCGAACCCTGTCTGAAGGTTCCCTGACTTTCTCATTAGGTGATAAGTATGGAGAACCTTTACCACTATTTGACCAAATTTGCATGAGCAATAGGTTGCAATGTGGATGGAGTTCATTAATCTTACTGTATTGAACTAGTTTGTTTAATAATCAATTCAATAATAATCAGCATTCTGGTTATGGTATTAAAACATCAGAATTACCTCTGCCCATCGGAAGAGTGGAGAGGGCAGCATTCAAACACAGGAGACAAATGTCCTTGTGTTGGGGAGGGCATTTTAATAGAATATTTGGGGAAAAGCTAAGGTGTTCTTATCCTTCAAGTGAGAGTCAAATGTGTAAACGTTTTAAAGGGAGTTGAAGTCTTGAGATATAATCTAATATTGACATTTTTGTGTGCTGATTTGTAATTCACAGTTTAATAGTATTATTGAGATAAAGCCATATGATGCATTCATTTAAAGTGTACACTTTAATGTATTTTAGTATACAGGTAGGGTTTTATCAGCAACACCATAATGCCAATTTAGCACATTTTGTGCCCCCAAAACAAAGCCTATCCGTGTTAGTAGTAAGTCGCCATTTCCCCTTCACTCAGCCTCTGGAAACCACTAATCTTTGCCTGTACACATTTGCATATAATTCATACAAATTAAATCACATAATATATAGTCTTTTCAGACTTATTTCACTTAACATAATGTCTTCAAGGTCCATTGGTGTTATGGCATGAATCGATATTCCATTCTTTTTATTGCCAAATATCATTCCATTTTAAAGATCTAATGCATTCCGCTTATCCATTCACCAGCGGATGTGAATTCAGGATTTCTGGACTTTTAGCCAGTAAGAATAAAGTCGCCCTGAGCAGCTGTGAAAAACCGAGGCTGTGTACCTATTTTTGTTTTGTGTTGCTTCCCAGACTTCTGGAGGTACACTTGGGAGATAAAAATCGTGTACGTTGAAGATGTACGACGTGAAGAACTGATAAACATATACATATGAGATGATTACCACAGATAAGCGAATTAACACTTTTGTCACCTTACATAGTTACGAATTTTTTTGTGAGCGTGGCATGAACACTTAAAGTCTACTTTCTTAGCAAATTTCAAGCATACAAGACAGTATTACCAACTAGAGTCACCACACTGCACCTTAGACCCCCAGAATGTCCTCATCATCCAGGTGGCAGTTTGTGAAGGCGCCTGGCTGAGCTCGTTCTGTGAAGTCTGTTTCTCTGCTACGTGGGACCCCTGTCGTCACGGCTGAGATCTCCCCCTTGCTCTTTCTTTCTAGTCCGGGGACTGTGTTCAAGCCCCTTCCACAGTGAGAACTTGGACTTTTACCTTTGGCTATCCTGCTGCCTGGAGGCTGCTCTCCCAGCTCAGGGACTATACTGTGTTCCTAGTGCTCACCAGGGACCAGAAGTTCCGGTGACCCATTTCTGCTTGCTCCGGGGAGAGAACCTCGAACAGCCTTCCAAGCTGCCCCGAACAGGGGAGCTTTAATTCTGAGCCTGGCTCCTCTGGAGCTGTGCCTGCATCGGGCAGCTTATTATTTGGTCAGGGTTTGGTCAGGGGCTGCGTTTGAGCCCCTGGGGCCAGTGAGGCCTCCTCCCTGGTTCATGTGCACGGTCTCTGTGACGTTGTACTGAATTAGCTCAGATACAAACAATAGTGTAATGCAAAGGAGGTATTGCTTCTTACGAGAGTATCTGTGGGAGTTACAGGCAGTCATCAGTTCTAATGAAATTCAGAAAAACGTGGCTGCAGCTTGTTAGTTCAGAAAGGCCCTCATCACAGGGGTCAATGCCTTGTAGTTGGCAGTCTTAGGTCATACATAGTCACTTTGTTCCTAGCCGTTGTCCTGTCTGTCAAATCTGAGTGAGTTTGATTGCAGTGGAAGGGGTGTGGTCTCCAAGCAAACCTAAGTTGCCACTTTCCACCCATAAATTAGCTCATTTGTTTTTTCTTGGAAGGATTCTTTCCAAAACCTCTACCCCATTAGCTACTTCATAGAAAAAAAATGGACCACTTTGTCTAGAAAAGGTACAAAGTATAGTAAAAGCAATCCAGCTTAGAATTTCCAAATTTACAAGTCATTTCTTCATAAAGAAAAACAAATTGCATTTACTTTGGAGATATTACAAGTTGCAATCTTGAAAGAGAGGCAGCATGGGATAGTCTGAATTGACCAGTAGGACTTAAATCCCAGCTGTGCCAGGGGCTAGTTATGTAACACTGGGTGTACCCCTTAGCCTCTCTGAACCGCAGTGTTCCCGTACACAGTCACGGGACTCATGCAGGACGATGGGGACACATTCTGGGAAATGTGACATGAAGCGATTTCATCGTTGTGCGAACATCACAGAGCACACTTGCACAAACCTAGATGGTGCAGCCTATTACACACCTAGGTCACGTGGTGGAGCCGACAGCTCCTAGGCTACAAGCCTGCACACATGTCACTACTGTGCAGAACAGCACTGCTTTACAGCACGCTTATTTTTCATAAGTAGTGAGAACACATTCTGTATCCCATCCCATGATTTATTTTATCGCACACACACCCCTACTGGCCACAGAAATGACAATTGCAACAACAAAAATGATAAAGCAAAAAAACATTTTAGTGCAGATCTCCCTTAATCTACTGGCCCACTCATTTCTCTTTCCCTTCACAAATGAGGTGGGTGCTCTTGGGCCCCCTTGACCGGCCAGTGCACTCTCTCCGCAGGCTGTACAAGCTTTGTCTCACACCGGTTCACAGCGCCTCCTTCGGGGAAGAACTGCCCTCAGACAAACAGGAGCCACACCCTCTTCTTACTTTGTGAGCATTTCTCATTCCATTGGGATCTGGAGTCTACCCGAGGTGCCCCCACACCCATTCCTCTAAAATTACTGGTTCCAAAGCCACCGATCACCTCCTTACTTTAACTTCCCGTATGTGACCATCTAACCCATATGGAGCATTTAACTCTGTCTACCTCTCCTCTCCTCTATCCTTGTATTCCCTGAAATCGCACTCTCCCTGTTTTCCTCCTACTTGCAGCTAGCTTCAATATTATTTGAAAACTTGTGTTTCCACCCCAGGAAAAGCTCGTGGTGTCCCTCAGAGTTCTGAACTAGGTGCTCTTCCCTCAGTCTGTGCATTCTCTCTGGGCAAGTTCACCTACATCCAGGCTTCAGTTACCCACTGTGTGCTAATAACTCCCCAACTTCTGTATCCACTTTAGACTCCTCTCCTAAATCCCAGATTCGTGCACAGAGTGCTATCCTCTGCATGGCCAGATGGAGATCCCAGAGTTAATGCAAACTCAGCACGTCTGCGACTGGTCTGACTTCCTGCCCCTAACCCTGGTTCTCCCTGTGTTATTCCTGCCTTTCCCTTCTCACCCCTCATCCAAACCAACAATTTTTCATTCAGTCTCTTCAATAACTCTCCACCCCTCCACTCCTCTCTGTCCTTGCTTCTGCTACCTTAATTTAGGCTATCATCATCCTACATAGAAATGACCTCTACAATCTCTGAACAGGAATTTTTGGTTTCCGGTCTCGAATTTTCTATTCTCAATTTATGTTCCCCACTTCTATCCCCAATTCATTTTTCTCTGCTTCACAGCATTAAAAGTAATCTTTATGAAGTGCAGACCTAATTATATCATGTTCCTCTTAAAAACTTCTATGACTCCACAGTGCCCTCCAGAAAACAGACACCAATTATTCAAGACCCTTGATATCGCTTCAGGTTGCACATTGTTTATTACACAGTCATTGTTTATCGTACAGTCTCCAACATCGAGCTCACCTCTCCTCCCATCTGTTCAATTCACACTCAAGTGATTACAATTCCCTCCACACGAAATATTCATTTCCATCTCTGTATTTCTGAGTCACCCAAACTATAGGGCTTTTTGGCTTATAAAACTTTCACCAATGGACTAATCACCACCTAAATGTTAGATTATAACTTAACTGTCATTTCTTTAGGGAGCTTATTATACCTTATTCTTCAACCCTACCCCACCCCTGACAACTAGTTTAGGTATTGTCATTGCCTTGGATTTTCTCTATAAAAGTCCTAAGTATGTCATTTGGTAATTTCCAGGTTACTCCTTTGCCTTGCTTGTTAATCTAATTATTCTTTAGAGAACATGACCTGCTCACACACTGTATTGCCTTGTAGAACAAGGACTCATCCAAAACTTTTGCTTAATTCATATTTAAGGATGAATACGTGACTCTACCATCCTAGCACATAATAAATGCTCAGTAAACAGTTCCCGCACTCCAAATGGATAATGATTGGTATGCGCATTTCTGGATGTATTGCTTAGACCAGGGTGAGTGAGTAGGGTTTCTATGTCCTCTACCTTCTTCCCACTCTTGAGGTGATGAAATGCAAAACCTCGATGAAGTTCTTCCCTGAACTAGTGTATTAACACAGTGACTTTGTTGTCAACCCATGGCATTTTCTGGAAGGAATTTTTGTAGTGATATCTTTTCTGACATGTGTCCTCAGGCAACAGAAACAAAAGAAAAATAAACAAATGGGACTACAATAAACAATAGGACTACAAGGTTTTGCACTGCAAAGAAAACCATCAACAAAATGAAAAGACAACCCACTAAATGGGAAAACATATTTGCCAATGATGCATCTGATAAGGGATTAATATCCAAAATTTATAAAGAACTTATAAAACTTAACACCAAAAAACCCAGTTTAAAAATAGGCAAAGGACCTGCAGTGACACTTCTCCAAAGAGGACATACAGGTGACCAATAGACATATGAAAAGATGCTCAATGTCACTAATCAGAGAAATGCAAATTAAAACCACAGTGGGATATCATTTCAAATCGCCAGAATGGCCATCATCAATAAATCAGCAAACAGCAAGTGCTGGTGAAGATGTGGAGAAAAGGGAACCCTCGTACACTGTTGGTGGGAATGCAGGCTGGTACAGCCACTGTGGAAAACAGTATGAAGTTTCCTCAAAAATTAAAAATAGAACTGCATCATAACCCAGCAATTTCACTTCTGGGACCCAATCCCAAAAAACTCAAAACCGATTTGGAAGATTCTATGCACCTCTATGTTCATTGCAGCATTGTTTGCAAAAGCCAAGATCTGGAAGCAGCTCAGGTACCCATCAGTAGATGAGTGGATTAAAAAAGCTGTGGTACATTTACAAAATGGAATGTTACTCAGCTGTAAAAAAGAAGGAAATTCTGCCCTTTGAGACAGCAAGGATGGACCTGGAGAACATTATGCTGAGTGAAATAAGCCAGTCAGAGAAAGACAAATACCATATGGTTTCACTAATATGTAGAATCTAATGAACAAAATAAACAAACAAAATAGGAACAGACACATAGGTATAGAGAAGAGACTGAGCTATCAGAGGGGAAGGGGGTTGGGGGAGCTGAGTGAAAAAGGGTAAGGGATTAAGAGAAAAGAAAACCTCTTAGACACAGACAACCGTATGGTGATTACCGGTGGGAAAGGGCAGTGGGGAGAAGTGGGAGAGGGAGAAGGGGAGATAAATGGTGATGGAAAGAGACTTGGCTTTGGATGGTGAGCAGAGAAGACAATATATAGATGATGTGTTACACACCTGACATCCACATCATTTCATTAACCAGTGTCACCCCAATAAAGTCAATAGCACTTAAAACAAAAAGTTAAATAAAAACAGTAGACTCCTGGCCTTAATATGCCCCAAAATCATTTTAAAATCTGAATTAAGTCACAAAACCCAATTATTTTTATATATGTACAGTATTAAATGATTTACTTAGTTGCTTTTTACTCTTTAACTGGTTGTTCAAACACTATAACTTTATAGTTTTTCATGAACTATTTCCTGGGGATTTTTACCATTTATTGGAGATATATTCTACTTTAAGCCAAACCAAGATTTACACAAACTCAGAGTAACTAAACTAGAGATTTTCTATTTGATTTAGAAAGGATTGGTCAGAATTTTTGAATAGTATTCTTTCATTCTTATTCTGAATATTACTTGATTAATATTTTTTGACTTATATGCAATTTTCAGGTATGTATCTACTACATAAAATAGCAACTATTAAGAGGCTTTGAAATTTTTCTTGGCAACTATCAACCAGGCTTTACATTTTCAAATTCACGTGGACTCTGACCTCTAAGTTCACTGACAGCTGTGAAGCTGGTACTGGGACTTCTCTTAAATGATATCTGTTTGGGAAACAAGACCTGATTCTGCCTGGTTAGCATTCTCTCAGCCTCTGGAGCAAGGGGAACGTTGTGCCTCCTTTGAGATGGAATCACTTACTTATCATGGCCTGGTATTCTGCTCTCATGATTTAATATTGCCAAGGAAATCAATGAATAAAGTGTTAAAATTAAAATGGGGGAAAAGTCTGAAGGAGGAGAGTTTGTTTAAAAGAGCCTTTCAAATTCTAGCCCAGCTTGGAAAACGGCTTCTTTATGAAGCTCTGAAGCTGTGCAGTTCTACTTACAGATTGATTTATGTCCTGTAATTGCATTGCCAGGGCCTGGTATACACTTGTGTGCTGTGTGGTTTGCAATGTGAAAATGCACATTAAATCAAAGGGATATAAAATCCTTTTAAACATGGTGGTTTATTTAAAGTTATGAAATGTGGGAAGACTTGTACGACCATTTTAAAAGTTCTTTACATTCAAGAACTTACATTCTATCTTTTAACCAGAAAATAGTTAGCTAGAGCCTTCAGTAAAGGAAGTTCCTTCCTATATTTGACTGAAAGAGAAAACGACCAATCAGAAGAAATGAAGTCAGTAGCCAGAACTTGGTTGAAATAACGCTGCGGTTTTTGTCCTTTAGGTAGTTGCCATTTGCGTCATCATCATTGTCTCACGTCTCTCCACCTACACAATCATCCAGTGTGAATGGAAGCCATCCAGAAGCCCCGTAGAACATTCATTTTAGCAAAGGAAAACTACGTGTAAAATCAGTTTCTTTCCTGAGAATCTAAAGTGAAGCGATATACCTTAGAAAAATTTATAATAAATGTTAAGCATCATGTCTTATCACGCTTACCTTTATAAGGCAGAGGTCCTATTTACAACCTTCACCAGCAAGCCTATTTATAATTTCTACCTTCACAACAAACTCCAAGTCTGACCACTTCGCACCACCTCCATAACCTGCACCCAAGACGAGGGGTGACAGCCACAATGCACAGGCACCACTGTGCTGGTCGTTAAAACACTGCACCACTTCTGCCCTGGCGGGTGTGGCTCAGTTGGTTGGAGCATCATCCCAGTTACAATGAAAGGTCATGAGCTTGATTCCCGATCAGGACACATAGATGCCAGGGTTGTGGGTTCAGTCCCCGGTCAGGGCACCTAGAGGAGGCAACTCATCAATGTTTCTCTCTCACAGCGATGTTTCTCTCCCCGTCTCTCTCCCTGCCTTCCCTTCTCTCTAAAAATCAGTAAGCAGGTCCTTAGGTGAGGGTAAAAAGCAAACAAACAAAAAAACACGGCACCGCTTCTGACTGGTACGGCCTCTGAGCTGCTGCACTGAGCATTGCACGGAGCTGGCCAAGAGCCCCTCCTGCCACTCTGAGCCCTGCTATGAGCCCCGTCAGCCCTCCTGTGACTGCCCTGCATATGGAGATGAAATGGTTAGCACCCGGCACAGCAGGGGCCCTACCAGGTATGACCCTCGTGACCGGTCAGCGCCTGTGACACGGGGAACCTGGATCGACGCAGCACCGTCACTTAGAGCAGTCTCCTCGCCCCCACGCTCACCCCCGCTGTCGGCTCCGCAAAGGGCAAGGTGATGGTCACTAGGATTACTAATGAAAGTCAGATCCCATGGCCTTCGAATTCTTCGGCCGTTCCTGTTACACTTAGAACGCAATCCTACTCCTACCCAGGACCCCCCTGGTGCTGGAGACCCTGGGTCCCGCCTCCCTCGCTAGCCTCACCTTTGACCTCGCTTCTCCTCTACTGAGTCCCCGACCACAGGTATCCCTGCTCTCCTGGTGTCACGGCTTTTACACTTGCTCTTCCCTCTACCTGCGAAGTCCAGCGCTTCCGCTTCCACCCCTTCGGGTCCTTTCTCACACGTCACCCCCCAGAAAGGCCAAGGTGACGGCAGCCTTATGGGAAACTTCCACCCCTGCCCAGCTGGACTTGTCCCCAGTCGTCATCCTATTCATCACTCAGCTGTAGTTGCTTCACACCCCCCATTCTGTGCACATATTAGCTGTCCTCCCGCCTGTTTCTGACCTTTGCTTCTGAGAGGTTAATCTCGCTGAGAGGGTCGTTCACGGCTGGATCACGACCCTGTCTGTTCCCCACGTCCGGTGCAGTAACTGTCCCACCGGTTCCTTCCCCGGCGAGCTCCGCCTCCCCTCTGTGGCAAACACACCTCCTCCCAACGCTGCCCGTCCAAAACCAGCTGATCCAGCAGGGACAAGTCCTGTCTAGGCCACACCACCCTGGACGCGCCTGCTTTCGTCCACTAAGGACGAGTTTAAACGGGTTTCCTCAGGACCTTCTTTGATCATCGCATAGCATGTGATTTCCCCTTCTCCGAGCCGGGCTACCAATACTCCCCTATTTTCTCTTAACACTTTAACTGTCGTACTTTCGTTATTTCTGAGTTGCCTTCTCTCACCAAACCGGAAACACTTAGAAAAGATAAATTTTTACCCCAGATATGAGCCTTCATTTCAGTCACCAGGGAGTTCTCATCTAGAATGAACTTGCCCTTCTGTTTATTAGCTGGCTTCTCTCTTTAGGATAAACCCTCCTTTAGGTCACGAGACAAAGAGAGTCTTCATCAATTTGCAGGTCACGGTGAGTTAGCTTTGGCTGATGGGGAAGGGAGCCGACAATTCCCCTCGGGACACTCTGCTGCTTGCTTAAGAAAACTTAAATATAGTTTATAAACTTGAAGGAAAATAAGGCAGAACTACTCCCTGAAGAGATTCTATCCAGATGTTTTTAAAGGAAAGCTAAATCCTTATAATCACTCAATGTTCACTGGTCTCCTTGCTCAAGGGCCCATCCGACTCACGACTCATGTTTCTTTTCTAATAAAAACACGTTTAAGCCAATGAAAGTATTTCCTGGCATTGGGGCACCTCCACGAGAAGTGAACATCTGAATATTTTTAAGTAGAAGATGATCTAATAGGCAAACCTAAATTATTTGTAATTCTTGTAAATCCTATCTTTTATCATCAAACAATTATTTATGGAATTAGAGCATTTTAATGCCAACGAGTTCCTTAGCGTGCGGACAGTCACAGCACGTGCCGGGGACAGTTTTCAGTGCTCTCTGGGCAATAGTTCGCTTCATCGTGACAGCCGCCCTCTGCAGCAGGTGCTGTATCATTGTCCTTATTTACAGATGGAGAAACTGAGCCGCAGAGAGGATCAGGGGCTTGCCCAGCGTGACAGCGCTCATCGATGACACAGTGGGCAACTGATCCCCCCTGAGTTGCACTCTGATCTGCACGGCAGCCGTCCACTCGCTCCAACCCGCTTCTCCCTCGGCTTCTGTTAGGATGGAGGGTTAACGTGAAATATTGGACCCTTCAGCTTCCCTTAGGTGTAGAAGTGGACGTGTGACCCTTCTCTGGTCAATAAGAGTAGCCAAGAGTTCTTGGGAAACGTCTCCCTTCCTGAATTAAAAGGAAACCTTTATAAAGAAAAGTATTTGTCTCTTTGTCTTATTTACAAGGTTGCTTTCACATCTTAATCTCTGATTATAACTAATTTTTGAATAGAAGTTAGTCTTTCTTAGTTATGTGAAAAATGGTGTTAGGAAGGAAGGGAGAGTGAGCTAGGGAGCAGGCAGCTTAAACTGGGGTAAATTGCTCAAAACATTCTCCCCCGCTGTGTCGTGTCGGCCTGCCCAGGACACCGCAGCACTGCATCCTCGCCATCAACACAGGGTGCGCAGACACACGCCCCCCTTCAGGGCGAGCCGGAGGTTTTGTCGGCTTACCGTGGAGGCCTCCATGTCACAGAATTTTGTGTTTATTTCTTTGGGGATGAAGGGCCATTGTAGCAATGTAAGTAAGGAAACTTACTTATTTCACTTCAGCTGACTGTTGTCAGGCTGAGCACATCCCTGTCTCCTTTCTGTCATCCTTTGTCACCCTGCTTCTCTGGACACTGAGCTGTTTGCATGGCTTCTCCGACCGGCCCCCTGTGTCCACCTGCGGG
>CM052540.1:186065097-186092228 GCA_028533065.1 Trachops cirrhosus | reverse complement strand
TCTATTGATATTTTTTGAATGGGGAATCCAAAAGCTTGCTTGGGTGGGAGAAGAGGGGGCTCCCACTAGATGATACAACTTGGCCAATGCGGCTTCTTTGGAATCAAAACAGGATGAAAAAGCTTGGTTAAAAGCCTCAGATGCCCCCTGCTGGTGAGGGGGAGAAGACAGTGCAGAGAGCTTATTGGATCAATTTCTGTGTCTGCTGGAATAACCATGAAGGAAACACTCTTCCTTAGGATGAAATCATAACGAAAATCTCCTAAAGCAAACTCTCCAAACGTTGGGAGCATTACTCTCTGAAAAGTAGCCAATATTCAATATAAATTCAGATGGAGAGCTGAGGGCAAGAGGAAAGATTTCTTCTCTGGTGTTTGCAGAATATCAGCTCAGAGATCCAGTGACTTGTGAAGAAAGGAAAAGTAGAACTCTTCGTTTTACACAACTTGAAAGGTCTGAAAATGGTTTGGAAATGTATTTATAGTCTTTCACTCCAATAAGCTTTCAAGGTAAGCCAAATTGGAAGCCCTATATGACAGTGTAGCTCAGAATATCTCCAAAGGGCTGTTTATCTAGCACCATCAGAAAGTATACTTAGGAGACAAATAAAGTTATAATTTGACTCTTAGACAAGGGAGCAAGATAAGACTGCTCCAGTTCCTTGGAAGGAGCTTCGCTGTGATGTCACACTAGAGGACCAGCCCTCTCCCGCCTCCCTCGGGTACTCCTGCTGTGTCATTTCTCAGCTGCGTTGCTCTCCTCCTTTGCACTCCATGTATTTTCTCTACAAGTGGTGAGGGACATAAATGGTCGAACATATAGAGCAGGAGAGGTAAGAAAAAAGCATTTCACTCCCCTTTTGCTTCAAGTTTTCATCAGTTGTTTTTAGCAGTTTTATGAACAGCTTTGAAAATAACCAGCTCTGTGAGGGGGGACCCTCCAAAACCAAATTATCTTCTGGAGGACAGGCCCCTTGTAGTACAGGCTTCCCCCACTAGGTGGGTATTCTAGGAACCCATCTGTGTCAGCGTACCAGATGGCGTTGTTGTGAGAGGCTGCATTCTGCTTCAGTGATTGTTTTGAAGACTCTTTCAACGCATTTGCCCATTTCATGATGGGTGACTTACAAGCGCACCTGCCCACACTGCGCTGAGTGTTGAGTAGTTTTTGACCAAAAACAACATGATCCCCAATGCCCCACCCTTGCTATTCACCCAATCTCACCCCAAGTGATTTTTCTTTTGTTTCCCCAGATGAAAAGTCCTTAAAGGGAAATATTTTGCCCATGTGGAAGAGGTGAAACAAAAAACTGCAGAAGCACTAAATGGCGTCAAAATCAATGAGGTCAAAAACTGTTTCAAGCAGTGGGAAAAAAGTCACAATAGGTCCATTGCACCAAATGGAGAGTACTTTGAAGGTGACTGGAGTTTACACATGTAAGAATAAATACACAAAGTACACACTTTTTTATAAATAAATTCCTTTTTGGGGTTCTCTTTCATATGCTCACTCAGATAAATCAATTAATGCCTCTGTGCCTCAATTTCTACGTCTATAAGATAAAGAGAATAGGCAGTCTTTAATAACCTTCCCACTGTAACTTCAAAATCATCATTCAGACTGTGAGGTCAGAGAGAGCTGACCCCCCCACCCCCACCCATGCAAAACCCAGAAACATTCCATAGTTTTTCAAGGAGGCAGAAGTTGAACTTGAATCCGGTCTTCAGACTGCTCCATCTTCTACTCCGTTCACACTCCATCCTAATTTCTTCTTATTTGAAGGAGAAAAGCAGCCTACATTCTGGAGAGAAAGATGGAGCTTTGAATCTACACAAGTGACCAGTCTTACAAAACTAAATTTTTTTGTCCTAATGATTTTTAGATATATGTGTGTGGTTTGCATGGTCATGCATATTCAAGCATTTTTGCTACATTTATGTACAATCCAGTATCGCACATATTATTTTAGAATGTTTAGCTCTCTTAAACAAACTTGGAATTCCCTTTGCCTCTCAAAGATCCCTGCCCCTGAATTTCCAGTGCAGTCTCCTTTAAAAATACACCCATTTGCACTCACATGTGTTATTTTGTTTGTTTCTTCATGAAAAAACAGCAAATTTTGCTCTCTATGAGTCTGTCTCTGTTTTGCTTTTAGTTCAGTTTGTTCATTAGGTTCCACATATGAGTGAAATCATACGGTATTTGACTTTCTCTGACTGTCTCATTTCACTTAGCATAATGCTCTCCAGGTCCATCCATGCTGTCTCAAAGGGTAAGAGTTTCTTCTCCTTTTTTACAGCTGAGTAGTTTTCTTTTGTGTGTATGGACAATGGTGGAGGGATCGAACAAAAAGGAAAAAGACTCATGGACATGGGCAACCGTGTGGTGATTGTGGGGCGTGAAGAGGTATAAGGGGGATAAATGGCCATAAAAAAGGTACAAAAAATTAAAAAAGAAAAACAACAAACTTACTGGTTGAGAAGTTCAAATTTGCCAAAGATATTAAAATAAAACTTTTATGTTAAAGAAGAGGCTTCAGCAACCCTGACCACCTCGATCTATCGGATGTTCCGTACAGTATGGGTGTGGTCTGTCAGGGCCTTGGAGGACAGGAACCGGTCACCGAACAACTTGGGACCTGTCATTTTACAAACAGGTGTTTAGAGAAATACAGAAAATCGAATCACAAGCAAGCGGGGCAAAACGCTGGGCTCATGGCACAACGCTCAGGTGTCGTTTTGTCCAACCCAGCATTCAATCCGTCTTCTGAAAAAAGTGCCGTGTTTTCATCTGAAGAACTCATCTCTCTCCTTCACTCCCTGTCCCCATAGTTGGAAATCTCCTCCGCCATCCTCTGTGCCAGATCTGACCAAACGCAACACTGCCTCCTTCAGGCCACAAAGGCTGGTGCCCGGATGGGAGTGTCACCCCAGACAAAGTGAAGCATTACAGCTCTACGCTTGTCTCAACCCCACAACTAGTCTACTTCTGTGATTGCTTAGGTTCCTTTAGGTTCCGCAGTCCTTGTCTTCTCCTTTGCGCCTCTCTGATCCGTCTCATGAAATGGCTCTGGGGACGAAATAAGGTAACAAAAACTAATGGAAGTGTTTCTAAGCGAGATGCACTGCAAACGCAAATGCAGCTATGACCCGTGTAACTGGAACACAAAATCCGTGTCTTCCATGCACTATGCTGTTGTAAACATAACATAAATGTGCCTTGGGGAGCAAACTGCACCACACAAACACAAGGCGATGGCGAGCACAGCCAGTTTGCTGCTGAGCGCCAGGGCTCGAGTTCCCTGAAACGGGAGATGAACTCATTACCCGCACCCATCCGTTCACTGAGTTCCTCGAGGATTTGTTCAACACCGCTATGTGCCCGGCACATTCAAGGGCTACACAGGAATGCTACACTGAAGATTTACACACATGCAGTATTTATGTATTTATATTTATATAAATCATGCGTCAAGAAAGATTTATTTTTTTTTATCTTTACATTTTTAAGAAGGATTTAGCCCCGGCTGGTGTGGCTCAGTGGATTGAGTGCCAGCCTGCAGACCAAAAGTTTGCTGGTTCGATTCCCAGTCAGGGCACATGCCTGGGTTGTGGGCCAGGTCCTCAGTTAGGGTTGCGAGAGGCAACCGATCAATGTATCTCCTGCATATCGATGTTTCTCTCCCTCTCCTTCTCCCTCCATCCCCCTTCTTTCAAAATAAATAAATAAAATAAATTTTTTTAAAAAGAAAAGGATTTAATACATATTGGCTGGGTAGCTCAGTTGGTTAGAGCATCATCCTGATATGCCAAGGTTGTGGGTTTGATCCCCGATCAGGGCACATGCAAGAAGCAACCAATGAATGCATCAATAAGTGGAACAACAAATTGATGTTTCTCTCTCTCTCTCTCCAAAACCAATGAAAAATTTTTTAATTTAAGAAAATGCATACATACTCACATCATATGTACAAAAAAATCAAAAAACATCCTAAAGACTGTTCTGCCTTCTACAGGAAATTAATTGTATCAGGGAAAGAAATCCTTGAGTAAAAATCTGACTTGGGCAATCATAAAAGGCAATGTTTGGACTTCACGGTTTCTTTGCGTGTTTTCTGCTCACTTCCAGGTCCTCAAGGGAGGGCTCTTTGACGACCAGAAGGCTTTACTGGGTTTGTAGACAGGACAGGCAGGGCCACAGTTGCGGTGAGGGTCCCCATAGTGAGGGCTGCTGTGAAATAGCGCCGCCACGTGGCAGGCACTGCTCTAAGCCCTGTGCTGCAGTGACTCACTGATACGCACACCCGTGACCCCACGCAGGAGTTACTCCTACGACCCCCACCACACAGAGTCACCAGAAGCATCGGCGTCACACAACTGCAAGTGACAAACCTAGCCTCCAGCACCCTTGCTCTGAACTATGGGAAGCCTCCTTTGGAGCTGAAGGAAGTGAAATCCTTCCACGTAATCAAGTCAGAGGGGCTGGCTTTTTGAAAGACAGCAGAGAGCGAGGGTAAGAATAGACATGCGTTAATATGGCCAGATAGCTGAGCCCCACATGAAAAGATGTCCAGTGGAAAGTCTTTGGTGGCTGGTTGACTGATGGGCTTTTTTAAAAACAGCTTTATTGACATTTAATTTATGTATCATCCAGTTCATCCTCTTAAAGCAGCAGTGCAGCGGTGACATTCACGGAGCAGCACGGCGGGGACCACAGCCAGGAGAAGCCCGTTCCGAGGGAGAGCGGCGGGGACTGCGACCCAGGATCCGAGCCCCTCGGTTCTAGGTCGTAGAGAATCGCAGTGCGTGAGCCTCCATAAGGAACAGGGTCGAATCTTATATTTGTAATTTGCTTCACACTTTAAAATATGCGTTCACATGTATGACTTCATTTGGTCCATCCGATGCAAATCTGTGTTGTAATCAGGGGAATATTGTTTAGATTTTCTAAATGAGAAAACTAAAATTCATTAGTATATAAGGAGAGCATTAATTTCATTGCGAGGGGAGCCTCAAGTCCTGGTCTCTTGATTCCAAACTCTACAAATCCTTCATTTTTAATTGAACATGTTGGGGTAACACTGGTTAATGATACGATGTCATTTTCAGCTGAGTGCGCCCCACCCCAAGTCCAGTTTCCTTCCATTACCGTGCATGCGACCCCTTTACCTACTCCACCGTCCCCCATCCCCTTCTGGGGGGGGGGGGACATCATTCCGCGTCTGTACCTATGAGTTTGGTTTCCTTTGCTTTGTTAGTTCCTTTGTTATCTTCTGTTTTATATTCCGTATATGAGTGAAATCTTATGTTTTTGCCCTTTTCCATCTGACTTATTTCACTTAGCAGGATACTCCCAAACCCAGCCATGTTCCTGTACCATTTTTATTATACAAAGTTTTACAGATTGTAGATAAGCCAAAGCACCCCCATCTCTGAAGTCCAGTGACTTCACAAACATTTCCACGGCTCAAAAAGTAGTCAGTTTGACATGTTTTCATCCGAAACCTCTGTTATTTTCTATCACTGCTAACCAGCAAGATGTCACTATACAAATGAAAAACTTTTTCAGCACTTTGCCACTTATTAAGTGTCTTTTGAAAAGTCTGGTGTTTGTGGTCGTTACCATGGTAATGAAGTGCAATATCGAACTATTCATACATCATCCCTAAGTAAATCAAACAAGAGAATAAAACTAGATAAACACTGAGAGTCCCTTCCATTTAAAATGGAACCCGTGTTTAAGAATGATAACGTGAAAAAAATTAAATCCAACATTTACTGCATGGATACAATGTACTAGGCCTTGTACCAGTTTTTGGTGACACACAAACAAAAAAAATATCACTTTGGAAACATTGACACAAATTGCTTTGTCAGCAGCTTGCTCTTTCAGCTGAGGCTATGGTTGGGATCACCACTGTCATGTCGTGATGTATTAGCTACAAAATTAAAGATACAGGCTACAACCAAACAGTCCTTCATTTGATAGGAGCCAAGAAATAAAGCGTGCTTGCTTTGATTAACACAGCAATAAAAATTAACTTTATGTGATAACAACCAGTGATAAGAATTTGGGAAGACCTGGCTCTTCTAGAAAGAAATAGGTAATCAATATAAAAATATCTGTAAAACATATACTATTTAGATCTAATCATTTCATTTCCAAAGAACATAGCTTCGTGAAATAATCATGATATGCAAAAGCTACAACAAAAGAATGTTCAGTTAAACATGATTCATACTTTATAATAACAAAATATGGAAAGAGTCTAATAGAGCAAAAAGAGGTGACTCATGAAGACAGCTGTAATACAACTGTACAAAGACATGTCATGTAAGCTTCATGAAGACAAGAAGCTCCGTCTGTTTTGCTCACTGCCTTATTGCCATCACCTGACACACCGGATGTTTGATAGATGTTTTTGAATGAGTTCATGAAGAAGGAAAGGCATTCATGTGGCTGTTAAAAATAATGCTACCTGAGTCTGGGCATGAGGAAAGACTGGTGGACCCAAGATGAAGAACGTGCTACAAAATGAAAGGCCCGGGGACCCGTCACAGAAGAGAGCTGTCCCAGGTTGGAGGGGACTGAAGAGACAGGCCTACTAAGTGCAGCATGTCAGCCTGGGTTGGATCCGGGACCAGGAAAGAGGCGAGACGTGGTTGGGACGGTTGGCAGACCTTGCGGGGGACTTGATGACAGTGTTGTCATTGTTGATGGCCTGATTGACATGGTTAGACAGGAGAGTCGCCTTGTTTTTTGAGGAACACAAATAGCATTAAGAGTGACAGAACATCAGGTCTCAACTTCCTCTCCAATGTTTCAGAAAAAGATTCATCAGGATGGATGGACAGTGATGAGGCAGCTATGGTAAAACGTCAAGAATTGGGGCATCTTGGTGGGGAGGATATGGGAGTTCTTTATACTTCTCTTTTGGCAACTTCTCCCTAAGTTTGAAAAAAAATTAAGGGTGTTTACACATGTGAGCATGCTTTCATTTTTTTTTAAGGGAGAGGAGAAGGGAAGGAGAGAGGGAGAGAAACATCAATGTGTGGTTGCCTCTCGAGTGCCCCCACTGGGGACCTTGCCCACAACCCTGACTGGGAATCGAACCAGCGACCCTTTGTTTCGCAGCCCACACTCAATCCACTGAGCTACACCAGCCAGGACGCATGCTTGCATTTTTAATATCTACCAGGTATTATTTAAAGTGTTTATTTAAAAATATTGTTAAAATGATGTTATTGCTCAACTTAGAATAATCATGAAGAGAAAACTGTTAGCATGCTCATTCAAAATAATGATAACAAAGATTGCAATCGTAAGAGTTTTAAGGAATTGGTACTGTTCCTGGAGAACTAGTAAAGTGCTGAGGGGGTTCCCTGGTTAGCTGCTACTTTTCAGATCTCAGGTCAAACATCCTTTTCTCAGAGGAGCCTCTTCTGAACTTTCAGCACCAGGACGTCGTCATAGAAAACATCAGTGTTCCTGCACATCTGTCCGAACTTTGGTCATTACCGCCCATGCCATACAGTCAGTTCCGTAGAGCAGTGATTTCTTAGTTCTTTATTTTGTATATTCCCGACTCTGTCAAATTACCCACCACACTGAAATACTTTGGAGGAATTAAAGCATGGTGCATGGCTAGTTCCCTTGGACCCTAAAACAGGCATGACAATTCCAAAGTTATCACATTCGGATTTGGACATAGAATTTAAAAAATGCAAACATAGAAGGAGTGGAAAGATTAAGAGAAGATCATTGACATCAGCCACTAACTGTCTAGTATTTAAAACTATTTAGTGATACTGTAAAAGTACAAATGCCTTTTTATGATGATGGCATTCTGCACCAAGGGAAGGAGGGAATCGAGATGCTAGCCCAGGTCTAAATCCCACGTGACACGTAAGTGCTATCACCTCCCGGGTCCCTCTGGAGCCAGCGTGCACCCCCCTCCCCCGGTGGACACATTCTGTCCCTGCCACGTTCCCCCTCCCCAGTCCCGGAGAAATCAATGCTAGAGCCTCGGTTGACAGGATCCAGGAGTCACGTAGCTAATAGACATGTTCCTGGGTCCGAGCATTTGAGTAGGAATCTTGGACCTGAATCGAAGGTGGAACGTTAAAGCGAGGATGAATGAAGACCAGGTGCTGACTGCGGAGGCAGTGGGAGGTACTTTGGAGAGATGCTTCCTGCATTAAATCATCCCCCAGCAGGCCTCTCTGACGCGAGCAACTCAACAAAAATAGTAAAGACATCGCACAGGGCACGAAGGGCGCCTTATTCCTGCTGCTCTTCTAATCGGCTGTGCAGTCTCATCCTCAAATTGTTTAATTGAGACGGGTTGTAATTAGACCCCAAGGTAAATGTATTCTAACAAACAGAGCTTTAAAGGAAGTTACCTAAATTACAGTAACCACTTAGCAACCTCATGCCTTTCTACCTGTCTCTACAACAACTTGCTAAGATCTTCAGGGAATTTTGGCAACTAAGTTCTGAGCTAAATTCTGAATTAATAGTTATTTTGGCTTTAAAATATCTCTCCAAGCTCGATGACATCAATCGCCTCTAATGTATTTATTTACACAGACATCAGTCGGCCTCGTGACCTGTTTCCCCACGGCTGCCATTGGAACCCAGTCTGTCACAAGCATTTCCCACCGAGGATCGAGGATCGTCAGTGACGGCGCCTGAGTGAGTCATGGGCGCCCGGCTGATGCAAACTGAAAATTCTTTAGCACGAATGGAATTCATCAGGTTTACTGCTCAATGTCGGCATTATAGATGTGACTTCGCTGTCTTCTTTTTTAAGTCATTTAACTCAATTCCACGGTGGCCAGAGAACACACTCTGAAAGACTTCAATTCTTGGAAATTTGTTCAACTTTCTCTATGACCCACCCCATAGTCCGTGGTGTTAAATACTCGTGTGCCTTAGAAGAGAGGGAAACCCCCCCACTGGTGATTCCACACAGCTTGGTCAAGTCCAGCTGTTAACTTTGTTTTTCAGACCTTTGATATCTTTTCTCAGTCTGATGCGTAAATATATTTTAAAACCGGAGCCACCTGACCTCTAAGAAATCAGTAGGAGAGTGTGAAAGGAGAGTGTTCCGGGTTGTCTCCAAGACTTCCGGCCTGAGCATCATCGGGAGGATGAGTACTAATTAAATGAGAGGGGGAAGACGGAAGGAAAAGGTACACCTTCACACTCCTGGCGTGACTTGCACCCTCCCGCCCCCCTGTGGTCACTGCTCCTCTCTCCCCCATCCCCACGCTCACACCTGAAGGCCCGGGTGCCAAATGAGCGTGCAGAGACATATTCAGCTGTGTTATATGATAAGCTAACACACAAAACGTTCCCTCATTTTCCTCTCCCCTTCTTGCTGTGCTCTCCCACCATGCAGCCTATGGAAGGGCTGGTCTTCTCTCAGCCCGGGAGAGATGAGAGGAGCTGATTAAGGACTCGAAGATCTTGACAGAAACGCGATCCACCTTATGATACGGAGATGGCAGAACTGCACACAGCAGATATTTCATTGAGTTATGTGAACGCTGCATTTCCCTACCGTGTACCAACCTTTGAATCCGCACATGCATTACGATGAAATGCCACTGAGGCTTATAAATGTTGGAAAGGTTCAAAGTCGTTTCTCTCCAACAACAGCCCTCAGAAAGGGCTTATTCACACCATGCATAGGTCCTCGTCTCTATAGTGTCTAAAGTTAAAAAACAAGACACATTACAGTGTCTAAACTAAACTCGGAAACATAAGGCCCCTTCAACAAAAAACATGAATAGATGGGGGTTGGCAAAAGTAGGTTTACAGTTGCTCATATGGAAAACACAGTAATTAATAAACAATAATACAAAAACGAACTGTTTCACATACTCGCAACTGTAAATGTACTCTTGCCAACCCCTGCATGCGAGCCCACATAGACAGGTATTTGATAAAATGCTGCGAAGAAATTATTCAACTCCCCAGGTGAGGAGCGGTCAGGTCAGCATCAGTAATTCGAAGAATCTGTGATGAACTGACATGCAGGGAAGTGAGGTTGGGAGCAGTGACAGATGCTTTATTTTAAAACGGGGCTAACATTTATGATTTATATATTTTTTTAAAAAAATGGTTTCTAACCTAACATGATGTACTAATCTCTAATAAAAACAAGTCTAATCGCCTCCCATTCAAACTGCAATACAAGAGTCTGGTTTTTCTATGAAAAATATTGCTCATTCTTAGCTTACAGTGTATTCCTAAACTCCTGTAGCTTATTTGTTGCGATACTTTTCTAGTTGGAGAGAAGGTGGCATTTACTTGCATGACACTGAACTCGAGCACGACAGCTGAGTGGAATTACGCTGGAGGACGTTTTGTTCCTTCAAAACAGCAGGAAGACTGCAGCATCTCCATATAAGCAAAGGGCAATAAAAATAAAAAGGAAATCACAATTCAAATAAATGTTAAAATTGTATTGTTTTGTCTATCCAAAAGCTGTATTATTTTCTTGCGTGCGAAAATCAATTAACAACACTCACAAACTCTGCCTTGTATTTAGAACAGGTTTGCATTTTTGTGGTATTTTGGAATACCACCTTCTGAGAGCTAATAATAACGTTACAGTTGGGGATCTGTGGGCTATCGTGCCTAGGGTTAGCATCTGAATAAAAAAGAAAAGTTTAGCTGGCATAGCTCAGTGGATTGAGCGCGGGCTGCGAACCAAAGCATCGCAGGTTCGATTCCCAGGCAGGGCACATGCCTGGGTTGCGGGCCAGATCCCCAGTGGGGACCACATGAGAGGCAACCACACATTAATGTTTCTCTCTCTCTCTCTTTCTCCCTCCCTCCCCCTCTCTAAAAATAAATAAATAAAATCTTTAAAAAAAAAAAAAAAAAGAAAAGTTCAAAATTCACACGAACATCCTCCCCCCAAACCACGGTTCTGAGAAAGGGATCGCTCCACTGCGGCGCCCTGCTCGCTTCACACAGGAGGGCAGACGGGAGCATCACAATCTGTTCCCCGGGCTTCAGTTCATCGAAGTGCAATGTTGTTTCGGAAAGGAAGAAAATTTATCCTTATGTAACCCAAGTACATCCTCTGAAGGTGACTCAGTCCTTCCTTGTGTCTCTGTCTTCCCTCCCCCGTCCCCTGTCCCCTGTGCCCTGTATGTCCCCTCCAATGAAAGCCATCTCACAGTCAGCAGCGTTTCTTCTGCTCTTGGTCAAGAACAGAGTGAAGCCAGCTTTGGGTGGTTATGCCAGACCATGAAGCCAGCAGGTAAGAGAAACAGAGAGTAGAAAATAGAGGAAAGAAAATCACTTCACTTTAGACAAGAGCCTTTATATCACAATTTGACCTGAATATGCTCTAAAATCTTCTCTAAAATTCTCAAGGACTGGGGATTGCTCTCATCCATCCGTATGCAATGCTTTGTAAATTTATGAAAAAAAAAAGTTACCCTCTCAAGGATCATTACTATCATGACTGAGCGCTGAGTTTGAAACATATGTTACGAGTCAAGTGTGTAGCCTTTTACTCTTAAAGGACAGAGGATAAGAGCCCAAATTTTAAATAGAATATTAGAAATAACTGAGTGTAGGATGGGGGAACAAAAACAGTTCTACCTTTTAAAGTACAAATCAGGTGGCAACATTATTTTTCTTATTTGTATTTTAAAGTTGGACTTTTCCTGTAAACTAGGAAGCAACTGATGGCTTATTTCATCTAACTCTGATATCAAGTAACCTTAGCCAAAGGTTCTTTTCTCTTTTGAACAAATGAGGTTAGTAATAATAACAATAACGGCTAAGTTTTATAGAATGCGTACTATGTCGAGATCTTTACTTGCACCGATTAATGAGCTCTTTCAACAAGCATATAAGGAGTGTGCCAGTGTTAGTCATTTGTCTAAAGAGGCCAACTCGCAGGGAAGTCAGGCGGCTCTCCCCAGTTAATAAGCAGACAAGCCAGGGCTGCACCCCAGCTGCCTTCCTCCGGGGGGCTCTTCCCTGTCCCTCGCATAGCCCCTCACATCCACCCCATGGCTTGCCTTTGCACTGCCCATCGGACCTGGAATTCTCCTCCTGTTATTTTTTAACTTTATTTTAAATGTGTATCATCTCGTAGGAATTGTAAAAGTTCCAGTAACTAAATTGGCGAATTGTTCCTGATGCTGCTGCTTTCCTATTACTAGCTTTGCCTGCCTTTGCCTCCTGGTGCTATTTCCTTCAATGGTGCACCAATCATCATCATTGGCCACAGCCAGAGACTCACTCCTGCTGTCTGAACATGTTCGTTTAAGAAATATAATGTTCTAGGCTTTGTAGAATAAGTGAATAGAAAAATAAAGAGACGGGTTAGTACTAGATTGTGAGGGAATCACGTCTTGCTGAACTATCTCTTCGAAGGCAATGGAAGACATTTAGAACACTTACGTGGGTAAAATTATACTCTGATTCCATGATAAAAATTATTACAAGGGTTTGTGAAAGAGTTTGAAAAAGTGTGAGGCTGGATGCAGAGAAACGAGTTAAAAGGATTTTGTTGTCCAGTCTAGGCAAGAAATGATAAAAGTTGGGTGTACCGCATGGTAAAAGGAATTGAAAAGTAAGTTAGATAGAAAATATAATTAAGAGAACCCAACTTGGAGACAATCAAACTGGGACACCTACTGAAAATGAAGAGAAAAGATGCAAAATACATCTCAAGAATAGAAGTCATTTCAACCAGCTCAGGGTCTCAAAGCAGTCAGGAACATGGGGTTTTGTGCTTGGGAAGAAAGTTGGGCAAGAAAGATGAGTGCAGTGACCCAGAGCTAGTTTTTCCCACCTTGAACAGATTAGAAGATCAAAGTGAAAATAAGAGCCACTTAGTCACCTGCACAGCAGCTTAGCGACACAGGTGTCACTTATCCTCATACGGCCCCTGGCCAGACAAGGACTAGGAACTGCTGCTCTGTAGCAGAGGAAGAACCGGGGAAGAAAAGCATGGAGGGGTTAACTGTCTCTGTCCTACAGGAAGTTCCCATGACACCCCCTCAGAAAAGATGGTCCAAAGGGGAAGAGAGTAACCCCTGACGTCCTTGTAATGCAAGATGAAGCACCTGTCCACCTACTGCAAATGACCACAAACCTAACTGAGCTGCCCCCCAAATCTGGCAACATTTAACACATTCTGTGAGCTCTAGAGAGTTCATTTAAAGCTGTTGAGATGATTAATTTATTCTGCATAAAAATTAATTTAAAAAGTTCCACTTTGTGTTTGGATGACATTATCAGTCTGCCTAAATCATTTTAAATATTAAATCATTTCTTCCATCTTCCAAGTAAAATGCTTACAAAAACACAAAAATACAAAATCATAACAACACTGAAAACTAAAATTGATAGGCTACTTATTGTTAAAATCCCATGCATAAAATTTGAGAATCACAATGGGTGGCAATCCCATATTATCTATTTTTTGTTTGTTTACTCTTCTGCTAGGCTGCAGTATGAAATTAATATATTAAATTATATTGACAATAATAGAGAGAGGTTTAATAGAGAAAAGGTGAAGAAAGTGGAATAAGTTATAGAATTTAAATCATGGAGACTCAACCATTTAAATATTGAATCTGATTATTAGTTCCAAATTAAAACATTTTTAATTTAAATATAATACTAATAATGATGAATTGAAAATAATTTATTTCATTTTAATAAAATAATTTGCTATAAAATATAATACTAATAAAATTTTAAAATAAGGCATTCACCCTCTGAAATACCAGAAAAGCTTATGACACTTAAAAAGACATAAAAAGTAAAAATATCAAATAATTAACAAAAGAACCAGAGAAATACAACAGAACAGATATACCAATTACAACAATAAACCTAAATGGATTAAATTCTGCAACATAAAATCAGATTAGCTACAGAAAATTAAACGAAGTGGCAGAATAAGTTAAAAAGGAAAATTATAGGCCAAGATATATAGAAAAGGGCAGATAAAAAGAAATAGAGCTGGGAATAATAAAATTGAACAAAGGAAAAATCAAGGTAAATAGTTAAAGTGTATAAGGAGGATAATTCTATAAAGACAAATATTTCAAGTCATAATGAAACGCAGGTGTCATTAAGAAGATTCCTATACTGGACAGTGTTCTCATAATTTCAAATGGGAAACAGAACACACTAGAGAAATTGAAAGAAACGGTAGTGTTAGAAATCTCTAATGCTTTCTTCTTTGGATTTTGGCAAATTAATAGACAAAAATCAAGTTACAGGGGCTATTAATTATATACTAATTATATATTAATTATATATTTATTTAGGCTAAAGTGTGATACAGACAATACAAAGTATGTTGTTTACTGAAAGTACCACTCTTTTAAAAATAAAATACATAATTACTAAATCAATAAATTTGACTATATGGTATATCACAAACAAAATTAGAAAATTAGAATAATGTTTGGCATGAATAATATAAAAAGGGAATTCATTAATTTTTAAAAAATAAATTATTAAGAAGTCCACTAGCAACCTAATAGAAAAATGAGAAAAGGACCAATTACACACAAAAGTAATACAATTTATCTCCAAAAATACTGAATATAAAGACTATATTTTCAGGGATCATTTCTATAGTTTGTTAAAATACTGAATAAATACAATTTTTAATTACTGAGCCAAGTGAAGACACCCCAGGCTGAGCCATCTTAAACACTGCTGGGGGTAAAGCCTTCAGGGACGTCACTGAGGAATTTGAGACGTAATAATGCTCACGCACTTCTTTTCATTTAGTAAAGGGCACCCTCATGGAAGGACACACGAAAGATGGAAACACACGAGTGCTCATTGCAATGTTACTAATGAAAACAAAAAAACATCCAAAACCCATCCACAATCTCTGGTCTAAAACCCTTGGGCAGGAATTTTTTGAGTTCATCATTTTGGGGCTGTAGAATGCAGAGCCTAAACGCGAGGGTTTGGGGGAACACCCTACAGTCCACCAACACTGACACTGTGAAATGTATCACTTGAAGCGGGACCAGCACAGCTAGCAAGCAGCCTCCCGACAGTTTAGGTGAGTGTTGCCACCACGTTCGATCGGGCCAGCTCAGGCGCCCTCACACGAGTCGCAAAAACACTTTCTTTTTCACCGCTGCCTGGATTTTGAAATTGTAGGAGATAAAGGGCTCTAGATGAGGGATTTTGAAGTTATAGAAAAGGGAACTGTATTGATGAAGTCTATGGAGCATCTGTGTGATAGGCTATGACTCAGCAAATAATGACTAGAGAGTCAAAATGTTTACAGGACAGGAAAAGACTTTTATATGTACACGGTGGAAGTGTTAGCATCGGAAACTGTATATGCAGTATAATTCCAATTTTAAAAATATTTATGTCATAAAAAGATGCAGAAAATACTATGAATGTTAACAGTACTTCTGAGTGTTGGAGTTATGATTAATTTTTCTTTTTTATTTATGTCTTACTACATTTTCTAATTTTTTTAAATGAGTATTTAATTCCTTTTATCTCTAAAAACTACATGGTTTAAAAGAAACAAAAAATGGGGAGTAACTATAGCGTAACTTACAGTGGTTCTTCCGTATTTAAGGTGTTGTTATTAGGATAAATCTAAGTAAGTATTCTTTAACTCATAGAAAAAGAAAAGCATATTTTTGGGGCAGAGAAAAGGCCTGAATTTCTTAGCTACAAAGGTGATTAATAGTGACAACTGTTCACTAAGGAGTGCTTTGGAGTCACCATCCCTACGGAAATTTAAATGATGTACAACTCCAGCTTACATACTTTTATTTACCATGAAGATGTGTTTTATGGCCCAATTACCCTCTGGAAGAATGCTGATAAATTGGTGGCAGTGTGCTAGACGGAGACTTCAAAAAAGGGAGTAAGGAATGAGAAATTAGCTTTATGAATCTTTCAATTCCCTTTTTACTATTTTCATCCTGGAATGTGGAGAAAAGATAACACCAGAAAGCACTAACCTATGTGTTTGCTCAGTCAGGGTTACCATTATTCAAAATGTTATCTTGAATGTACACTGTAGCCTCCTTATGACCCTTCCTCGTCCCAACACGTGAGTCCTCAGTCCCGAGTACGGAGCATCGGCTTCTGTAATTTTTCTACTCCACACGCACCTCACAGAAAATTTCTGTTGAAGTTATGGAGAAGTTACCATGAGTGATTCGAACTCTCCATTCTGTAGCGAGACATTGGAATTGAACTACTCTTGAAGACTGTCTCGAAACAGACTCCTCCAGAAAGTACTACGTGTTCCCTGCTGCTCCGTTTCCCCGATCCTGTTGTAAATAACAACTTAGGATGTC
This sequence comes from Trachops cirrhosus, assembly GCA_028533065.1. Taxonomy (NCBI): domain Eukaryota; kingdom Metazoa; phylum Chordata; class Mammalia; order Chiroptera; family Phyllostomidae; genus Trachops; species Trachops cirrhosus. The sequence continues at coordinate 186,075,885 of CM052540.1, read as the reverse complement.
GTCCCCTTAGGCCACAGTCACCACTTGGCCCGCACCGGGAGCGCTGGTGACTGTTCAGAAGTGAGCAAGCAACAAGGCGGCTATTTTTAGAGCCTTAAAACACAGACCTCGGGCTAACCTACACCCACCCAATGATTCGCGTTCTCCTGGGAAGAAAACACGCACAAGTGCCCTCTAATCCTCACAGACTGTTTCCGCAGACTGAACCGGCTCTAAGCCCCGAGGGCAGGGCAGCCGACTCCCGCCGGCTGTCACCAACAGCTTCGAACGCCGAAGGGCTTGATGCATCTCCTTGTGCTGCGTTGCCCAGCATCGGTCCAGGCACAGTTCGTACAAAGTGGTATGTGGGAGCCTCTAGTGGTATTTTTGAAGGTGGAAGGAGATCCTATGAAGGGGATATGCTCATTTTTAATGACCTTGACGTCTTTAGCAGTAAGAGAAGATAACCTTGCAAAAGGGTAAACCACGTAGCTGCAGACTCCTTGGATACTGGAAAGCTTGAGAATTAAAAGCTGTAGGTCCCAGAAATATAAACAATAATCAAAAACCAAGGACAGATCTTAGCGACACTAGGGTCAGTCTGGGCGGGTACAAAGCAGTGTGCGCAGGCGCCTGCGCCCCTGGCTGGGTTCGAGGACTGCACTCACTTCCCTCCAGCTCCGCAGTCAGCCGTGGCTCCGTGGCGGCCTAACGCGGCCACGGTTGGAGCACTCACAGCACGGAAATCGTCAGACGCACTAATAAGGGCTCTTTTCCCCCTTACGCAGTTGCTAAGGATTTGCTAGACACAGTCTAAGGTTATAGGGTTCAGAATCTTAAATAATGTAACTAGTGGTAGATAAGATTGTACACTCTTTTAAAGTCGGTGCTATATAATGAAAAGACAAATTCTACACATGAAGAGAATAGTATTTGGAGACATACTTGGATTAATTGAAAATATATATTGCAAACTCTAGGACAATACTAAAATTTTTTTAAGAAATATAAACAGTATGTTAGTGGTGAGGATCAAACGCCAGCATAAGAAAAATGCTCAATTAACCAAACGGAAGACAGAAAAGAAGTGAACAGATGGAACAAATAGCAAGATTGCTGATTTTTTAAATGTTTTTATTTTTTTAATCCTTACCCGAGGATATTTTTTTAAATATTGACTTGAGAGAGAGAAAGAGAAACATTGATGTGAGAAACATCAATCACTTGCCTCCAGTATACTCCCCAACCAGTGATAGAACCCAAAGTTTAAGCACGTGCCCTGACCAAGAATCGAACCCGTAACCTTTGGGTATACATGATGACGCTCCAACCAACTGAGCCACCCAGCCACGGGAAAGATTACAGACTTTAATCCAACCATATCAATAATGACAAAATGTGAATGATCCAAACACACCAATAAAAACATTGTCAGGTTGGATTTTTTAAGTATATGCTATTTATAATAAGTCCCCTTAATATAAAAGCATATATAGGTTAAAAGTAAAATGACTAGATATACCACGCAAACATCAGTGAAAGAAAGCTGGAGTGGCTATAACAATATCACACAGACTTACTCCAGAACAAGAATACTGTCACTGCTTAAGAGGGAAATTAGATGATAACAACAACAACAGCAATAATAATAATGGGTCAACTCTCCAATTTGAAATGTGCACGTCCCTAACAGCACAACCTCAACACACACAAAACAAGAACTGATCATTCAGAGAGGAGAAACGGGTAAATCCACGAGCACCGCCAGGCACTTCCACACTCCTCTCCCAGTAACTGCCGCAGTGAGGAGGCAGGATGTCAGCAAAGACAGAGGGACGCCAGCAACCCTCTCAACCACCGCCCACGTAACGCCGCTGCGTCACAGGACGCGCCATCGGACATCTGATCAGCATTTCTTTCCAGTGCAAATGGAGCGTTCAACAAGGTAGGCTGTACTCTGGGCCATAAAACAAACTTCGTCCAATTTAAAAGAATAAGAATCATACAGAGTATGTCTTCAGACCATAACAAAATTAAACTAGGAATCAGTAAGAGAAATACGTCTGGAAAATTCCCCACAATTTAGAAATTAAAGCTGCAATGATGGCCTTCTGTATTCATCATGGCAACTGAGTCCTGTAATGTTATTAAACATGCGAATTTTAAAAATAGGATGACTGCCTACAGGGCAAGTGTATCACTGTCGACATAGTCTTTTGTGTTGTGACCTTACTATTATCTTACGGGACTGATAAACCACTTCTACAAATGACTCTTGGCAGAGTCGCTGACCTCAGTTTGAAAATAAAATTCCAGAACTTTTGGACATCACCCCATACATCCCTTTGTTGACAACCTCCTAATCATCCTTTTACACTTAGCTCAAGCATCCCTGAGAAGCCTTCCTTGACAATGGTCTGTGCATGCCCCCTCCTCATTGTCCCCCCAAACTGGACTTTTCCCTCCATGTTCCCAGAGCACTCTGCACACACCTCCAGTAACACAGCCGGTTCCTCTGCCTGCTCAGCTCCAACTGTCCTTCCAGCTTCAGCTCCTGGTTCCTAGCAAGGGTTCCATGGCCCCACCCTATACCCACCTTCAGTGGGTTAGACACCCCCTTAGATAAACCCAAAGCACTCAACAATTAGCATACGTTTTCTCAACAGCAGCACTATTGAACGGTCTACGAGGGACTGATAAACAGAAAAACAGACTAACACCACTCAGCATCACTGATAGCACTAACTGAGTGGTTCTCCTGCGGCGCGTATTCTGCCCCTCGGAGGGGCAACTGGCAATGTCTGGAGGCATCTTTGATTGTCACCCTACTAAACACCCTAGGATGCACAGGAGGCGCTGCAGAGGGAGAGTTGGTGGGTCACAGCCGTCAATAAGCTGCTGTCCACGTGTTTGCTTGACTCATGGGCCAAAATTATCTGATCCTCGTCTTGTGATTAAATCAATCAACAAAAGAGTTTCTGATCGGAACATACAAGAAAACTGATTGTTTACACTCCAGGCTTTCAAGGTACAGTATGAGAAAGAAGAGGTGCATGTTTTTAAAAATACATATAATTAAAATGAAGTGAATGGAGCATAAAAACTATTCATAATTATAGATTGCCCTCTCTATATAAATTCTTCATAATTTATTTTAATCAATTTATTTCTGCTTTAATAAACTGAATGTAACAGAAATAAAAACTAGGGGTCCAACATTACAAAATGTTAGAAGAATAGAGAAAAACACAGTCTACCCACTTTAAGAACTACCTTGCAATACACGCAATCACGATGGAAGAAGACTCTAGATTACCTGTGGTCCTATGTAGTGGTCTTTTTAATATCGATCAAGGTAATAATTATTTCCAGTGAGATTATCTATTATATAAGATGATAATCATGCAAATTATTATTTGGCAGAAAATAGCTGTCTTTTATACCTTAATTTTTACCAGAAAATATACTCCATTGAAAATTAATCAATTATAAAAACTGATCCATTAGATTAACTTTTTACTAGTGTGTGATCTTAAAAATTATTACAAAAGTAGCACATAGGCATTGCAGAAAATCATAAAAATGTAACTAAATCAACCCTTTGTCACACCCCCTCAACTAGTTACCCTAATACCGGTATTTTCAGGTCTTAATACTATGTTCAAAATGCCCCACTTCATCCAAAAATACCCCTTACAGCTGGTTTGTCCACTCAGATCTCAAATATAGGATCAGACTTACATCTGGATTTTATGTCCCTTAAGTTTCTTCTAAGCAATCACAACTTTTTTTTTCAATGATGACTTTTTTAAATGCCAAGCCCAGTGATCTCCTGCAGAATAGCCTGGACTTGCCTGGTCCCTCTGCTATGCTGCCATTGAACTTCTTCGTCTGTCCTGCATTTCTTATAAATTGTACGTTATGTTACAGCCTTAATAAATCTAATTTAAATATCTTTGCCTATAATAAATCATAGGCATTAATGCCCATGGCGATAATGTCATAATTGACATTATATATCAATGTGGCATTATATATCAAAAGGCACATAATATCTGATTAACAGCCACGGTGATGTGACGATTGATTGATCTTATACTGAGTGATTTTCTTTTCCCTCCAGTGTGCAGATAAGTGTTTCCCCTTGTGATTAAAGAATAATGTGTGAGGTTTCCTTTTAGCAATTAACCAATCGCCAGTTTCCCATCCCCCGTTTCCTTAATGATTTTGACACCATTTAAAAATCCCTCCCTTAATCTACTATCATTCAGCTCTGTGAAACAATTTCTTTCTCATTTTACAATCCTTCTAGTTTTGTAACTGGCATTTTCCCTTGAAAGTACACTTTTCCTCAAAAATTGGGATATTTGGTTCCCCCTGTCAGTGAGGATGTCAGCAACAGAATTCCCAGAGACACCTGGTGGGAATATTGCACTTCACACCTTTGGAAAACAACCTTGCACTAGCTAGCCAAGTTTAGAACACACACAATCCATTACCCAGCATTTCCGTTTTAGGTATAGCATTGTCCACGTTACATATTCTCCACTTAAAAACAGAAATCTATTTGTGAAATCAGACATTTTAAAATAAATGCTAACTTAGAGCATATTTCTAAATATTTTAAATAGGGAAAATTATATTGTTTCATATATCAACTCACAACCTCAACCAACTTCCTAAAACATAACTAATTCACAGTAAAGTGCCTATATATACAGTAACAAGCTGTTATAGTAAGATGTGAAAGGACTGAAATGTTTGTTAAATGATTAATGTGGCTATTTCAAACAGTTGCTTTGTATAGCAGCAACATTCTCTATTAGTCTGGCTTCTCCAGAGAAACAACCAAGTAGATATGTATAAAATATCCAATTTTATACTATGTATTTTAATACATGATTTACTGTATGGGATTGACTTACGTGATTAAGGAGACTGAGCAGTCCAGAGATCTGCAGTCACGACCCAGGAATCTGCTGCAGACCGAGGGAAGCCGATGGCATCGTTCCAGTCCAAGTCCAAGTCCAAGTCCGAAGGCTGTGGAAGACCAAGGCTCCAGCTGGAAGAGACAGAGAGAGCGAATCCCCTTTGCTCAGCCTTTTGCTCTGTGCAGGCTTCAGTGAAATGGGCGAGGCTCGCCCACAGTGGAGAAGGCGATCTGTTTAACACAGTCTGTCTATTCCAGTGTTAATCTCACCCAGAATCACCCTCACTGATATGCCCAGAACGATGTCTAACCAAACATTAGGACACCCCTCAGTCAAGCTGACACACGGGATGAACCATCACACATGCCCCGTGTTGATTCTGGCTGCACCTTCCAAAGCATTAGTCTTTAACAATTCTATTTGGAATACAATTCAAGACTTCCCCTCAACTACCCCCCACCCTCCATATACACTGTCTTGTTTAAAATCTAGTGTTGAGGTTGGGGACAGGAATACAAATTTTTCACATAAAACATCAGCTGATAAGTATATTGCAAAGACATCTACATTCTAAAGTTTGGATATCTGAATTCAAGAGGTGTTCTGCTAAATAAATGTTAAAGTGTGCCAGCACCTACCTGAAAACATGTAAACACACGCACCGGCGTACATGTGTAAGAATAGTTGTAGCAGCACTACTCACAGGAACCAAAAACTGCAAACACCCGAATGCCCCCTCACAGGAGAACCACTGAGCTGAGAAGTATTCATACAATGAGCAGTACCGCATATCACCACCAGATGGCAGAGCCAAACGCTGTACGGTACAGATGACATCACGAACACAATGGTGCGCAGAGGAAGATGGAGAAAGATCATTGCAACAGAGTAACTCCACTCATGCGAAGTTCAAAGCAGGCACACCAGACCATTGCTTTGGGATGCACGCATAGGTTATAAAAGCATAAAGAAAAAAGGTACGATTATCATTTTGACAAAAGCATCTGGAAAGGAGCGTGCACTTAGAAAATGCTCAAAATTATCACAAAGCTGGACCTGGGGATACTCTAGGTGAAGGGATAGGATTATCATCCCTATGGTGAGTGTTCCTGGAGGCCGCCAGAGTTCTATTTTTTTGGAATGGGGTTACACAAGTGTTTGTTTTGTAGGTAGTCATTAAACAGTACGGGTATATTCTGTGAACTTTTCTGTAAGTACGTATATATTCATGATAAGAAGAGACAAAGAAGTAAATGGCATTAATGGAGGAGCTGTGACTGCAGGGGGCTGCTGTCGGGCACCCGCCCCTGCTGGCTGGGTCTGACGGAGGGACACGCATGCACCACCGAGCTGCAGAGGGGAAAAGGCAGCTGAACTCAGCTGGGGACCAAAGCGTCTGCAAAGGAGCCGGCACTTAGAAAATGCTCAAAAACAATACATTGGTTGGAGCTGAACTTAACGGAGGAAAAAAAGCTTGAAAATGAATGAAAAGCGTAAAAAACAGTCTAGAAAGGTAACAACTGAACGCCTTAATGGGGACGTGACAGGCATTCCAAATCTCATGGAATATACGAACACTGACACATGGATTGCTGCCATAAATCCAGCAATTTTCAAAACATGAGGCTGTTTTGAGAACATTTAAAAGAAGTTGTTTTCGACAATTAAAAGAAATTGTATCTTACACAGAAGGCAGAACATGGGCAGTACATCATTATTATGACATATCCTTATGTTTTGGTATGCGACCAAACACTTAGTCAAGATACTCAGCCTCAAGAGAAACTATTGCATCATTTCGTAACTGTGTAAGATTCAGTTAAAAGAAATGTTTCTCAACACTGTAGCTGGGCTCTGGCACATGAGGCATACCTTCAGGGACCTCCAATTTCCCACACAGTGCTGCCCTCTGCTGGGGGAGCCGGGCCACATCTGATTCCCTAAAGACCACTTTTCTGAGGCACTCGATTTTTTGCAAAAATTTCCACTTTCATTTTCGTGAATGAAAGGTATCTCTTTCTCCTAAAGGATCTCATTGGAAATAAGGTGGGAATGACTCTGATACATTTTCAAGTATGCTAAGAAAAAAAAATCAATCTACTTTTACATTTACAAAAAAACACAAACAAACCCATAAAGTGGCAGATTACATTATCTGCAAGCACTAAAACCTGAAATGTTTTCAAGTAACTTTAAAGCCAGGTGTTCAAGGCTAGAATGTGAGTAGTAACATGTTCCATGTAGTAATGTGAGTTACTACATGTTCCATGTAGAATGTGAGTAGAAACATGTCCACATGTGCAAGTTCCTCTGGATTGGGTTCAGATGTCCACTGTGGGATCGGGCAGCCACCACGGAAACACCTTTCTTATCTCAGTGACGCTGCCGTCACCCACAACCAGTGTGAACCGGCTGTGTGAAACTGCCTTTAAAAGAAGCTTCAAAGAAGCATAAGAAAAGCAGCCTAATTACTTTATAATTTCATTTTGCTAAAAATGTTTCTAAATTGCATCACCAGCATTATTTATAAACTTAATTTTAAGTGTCATTCTTATTTTAAAGCAGGTAGGATTTTTAGAAGACTTTCTACCACTGAGAGTATGCAAAATAATATGATGATTTTAAGAATTCTGAAAGAGGAACTCTGAAAGAGTGTTTTTGTCAATAACTATGGCTTTTGCCAATAATTATAGTTATTTCGATAAAAATAACTTTGTCAATAACTGTAACTATTGCCAATAACATCATATATACATATAATGTCAGAAGGGAAAGTAATCATTCATATCCAGTCAGGTGACAGTTTCCACTTAAAATGCAGAAAGTTACAGGAGACTGGCATTCCTACCATAACAGTCACAAGCCAGATAGCCCATGACTCATAGTTCATTAAAAATCCATCAGAGACCCTTTTCCTGTGCGAGCCGCCGGGCTGAGAGGAGTGTGCTCTCTCCTCTCAACGCCATGGCGTGTGCTCGTCCACTGATATCAGTGTACTCCGAAAAGGGGGAATCATCTGGCAAAAATGTCACTTTGCCTGCTGTGTTCAAGGCTCCCATTTGACCAGATATTGTGAACTTCGTTCACACCAACTTGCGCAAAAACAATAGACAGCCCTATGCTGTCAGTGAATTGGCAGGACATCAAACCAGCGCTGAGTCTTGGGGTACTGGTAGAGCTGTGGCTCGAATTCCCAGAGTTCGAGGTGGTGGAACTCATCGTTCTGGCCAGGGTGCTTTTGGAAATATGTGTCGTGGGGGCCGCATGTTTGCACCAACCAAAACCTGGCGCCGTTGGCACCGCAGAGTGAACACGACACAGAAACGATACGCCATCCGCTCTGCCCTAGCTGCCTCGGCCTTACCGGCACTGGTCATGTCTAAAGGTCATCATATTGAGGAAGTTCCTGAACTTCCTTTGGTGGTTGAAGATAAAGTTGAAAGCTACAAGAAAACCAAAGAGGCTGTTTTGCTTCTTAAGAAGCTTAAGGCCTGGAATGATATCAAAAAGGTCTATGCCTCTCAGCGAATGAGAGCTGGCAAGGGCAAAATGAGAAACCGACGTCGTATCCAGCGTAGGAGGGGGACCCTGCATCATTTACAATGAGGACAATGGTATCAACAGAGCCTTCAGAAACATTCCTGGAATTACTCTGCTTAATGTAAGCAAACTGAACATTTTGAAACTTGCTCCTGGTGGGCATGTGGGCCGTTTCTGCATTTGGACTGAAAGTGCTTTCCGCAAGTTAGATGATCTGTATGGCACCTGACGTAAAGCAGCCTCCCTCAAGAGTAACTACAACCTTTCCATGTACAAGATGCTCAATACAGACCTTAGCAGAATATTAAAAAGTCCAGAGACCCAAAGAGCCCTCCGAGCACCACGCAAGAAGATTCATCGCAGAGTCCTGAAGAAGAATCCACTGAAAGACCTGAGAATCATGTTGAAGTTAAATCCATATGCAAAGACCATGCGCCGGAACACTATTCTTCGCCAGGCCAGGAATCACAAGCTCCGGGTGGATAGAGCAGCAGCGGCACTAAAAGCCAAATCAGAAGAGAAGGGGGTTCCAGGCAAGAAGCCTGTGGTAGGAAAGAAAGGAAAGAAGGTTGTTGGCGTTAAGAAGCAGAAGAAGCCTGTGGTGGGGAAAAAAGCTGCAGCTACCAAGAAACCAGCAGCTGAGAAGAAGCCTGCAGAAAAGAATCCTACCACAGAAGAAAAGAAGCCAGTGGCATAAACTTAAATTTGTTTATTCTATAACAGTCAAGTCACTATGGACAGCTAGTTTTGAAATAAACATGTCAAAAGGCAAAAAAAAAAAAAAAATCATCAGAGAGCCACTAAGAAGGAAATGGCTAATGAATGAAAACCCAGAATGTTACAAACCTCTCTCCGAGTGAAGAAGACCCAGCATTGCTTTCTTCATGTTTGGTAGAGCAGGGAAAAAGGAGAAAGCTGTCAGCTAAGTGGGTAAGAAGAAAACTGAGCTTTGTTTTTCTGTAGACTGAGTACTGGCTGGCGTGATGGGTTAGGATCCTTGGAAGGCGAGCGCGCCCCCTTCCAGCACTTTTTCGTGGGCCTTCACAGAGGCCCCGAGGTGTGGGGGGCCAGGCCAGCAGCTGAAGGAAACCCTCCCGCACCTAACTGCGTTTCACCAGGCAGCAGGCACCTGCCTGGAGTGCAGAGGGGCGGGAATGCTGGGGTTATGTGCTCCACCGAGGCACGGTGTGCAGGGCCTCATCAACTCTGAGGGCGGAAAAGGGAAACTGAGGCAAGTTCTGTAGGTTCTCTGGGCCACACGCAAGTGGAGAGCAGTGGGGACCTATGACCGGAAGAGGGGCAGGGAGCTGAGAGAGACCACACCCCGGGTGTAAGCATGGGGTGCTCGCAGTATGAAGGCAGCACAGACGTAAAGGGACTCCTTCAGGTTTCTGCGGTTCCCGGTGGGTAAAACCAGCGGCTGGCTTTGGCTGGGGCAGAGGCCAGAGAGCTGAGAGCTGTCCCTCTGCGATGCAGACAAGCAGACCTGCGGAAGGCCAGCGGCAGCGCAGGGGAAGGGAGGCCCACCCTCCAGGGACCCGAGTCTGGCCGAAAAGAACTTTCTGACCCCTTGCACGAAGTGTGTGAAGCCTGTGGTGAAATGAATCTACCTAAAGAAACAGCCAGCCTGTCTCCTTATGGACTAGAACTCGCGAACTAGGCGGCTAGTTCACATTAGTGTCCAGACCGTAGGTATATCCCTGTCTCTGGGGGTAAATATTATCTGCCTCCATTTCTATTGCTCTAGTATTGGTATCAAACCACCAGTCAAAAATACAAGACATGGAAAAATATCTGACTTATTCTCAGGAGAGGAACCCATTTGATCCAAATATGATCCAAGCGTTATCAAAGAAACTTGATCATAACAATACCAAATACGTTAAGGAATCTCACGGAAAAGGTGGATGGCACATGTGAACAGAGGGGAAACTTTAGCATAAAGATACAAAGGTACCAGCATAAAAAGGTACCAGATGGTAATCCTAAAACGAAAATGAAAAGATAAAAAATTATTTTGATAAACTCATCAGGTGAAAGACTCTGTGAATTGAAATTACCCAAATTAAAGCATGAAGAGAAACCCCTTTTAAAGAAGAGAAGGATCAGAACATCCACTAACCGGAACAGCACCTGTGCAGCCAGAGCCCCCGAACAAGGGAAAAGAACAGAGCGGAAGAGATACTGGAAGAGATAACAACAGACAATTTTCCGAAACTGGTGAAAGAAAGATAGCAACCCAGAGACCTAAGAAGCTCAGGGAAAGCCAAGGAGAGCAAACACAAAGAAAACCACACTTATGCATATCATAGTCACACGGCTGAAATCTAAAGGGTAA
>CM052540.1:186028784-186064597 GCA_028533065.1 Trachops cirrhosus | reverse complement strand
TAGAGTGATCCCACTCTGAAGGGCTGCATGTACTTCATGTGGAACTCAGCATCCAGGAAAGGTGAATGACAGAATTAATTAAAGGGCGAGGGCTTGCAGAAAGATGAGGCTGAAGGACACAGGGAAGGGGGATTTGGGGGTCTGCAGAAAGCACTTCATTCGGTTCCCCTCAGCTTGAGGCTGGATAAAGAAGGAGACCATCTGAAAGGGGCTGATGGTTTAGGAGAGAGGGCATCGGTCAGGAGGAGGAGGCTGTGAAGAAGTGAAAATGAGTAAAGGAGAAAATCATCAATGAAAAGGAAGAGGTGAAAGAGCTAGGCAGATGAGAATTACCATCAGTTATTAAAATTTCAGATTTCAGAAACTCAGGATGGTGACAGTCAAGTGTGGCTGTGGGAGTACGTTCTGGGAAGCTGATGGAACCCCTGGGTGGAGCTCAACAGAACGCCTGTAAGCAGGATAGCAGTTAGGGTCCCTGGCCTTTTACACTCACCCCTACTAGTAAAGACAAAAACATAAACATTTCAATACATATGAAAAGATGTGCCTTAAAGACATATGAGCTAACAGTGGACTAACCTAACTTGGTTTTCATCTTTACTATTCATTTGATAAACCATGCATATTCTTTTAAACAAAATAGGAAAATCATTTTAAATTTTGACAAAATACCTATACCTAATAGGACATAAAAAATTTAAATGCCACTAGTAATACATGGTAAAATAATTAAGCAACCATTCTTTATGAAGTCTTTCATTTTTTTTAATACATTATTTATTTTTAGAAAGGAGGGAAGAAAGGGAGAGAGGGAAGAAGCATCATTGTGCAGTTGCCTCTCGAGTGTCCCCTACTGGAGACCTGGCCTGCAACCCAGGCATGTGCCCTGACTGGGAATCGAAGCCGTGACCCTTTGGTTCACAGGCCAGCACTGAATCCACTGAGCCACACCAGCCAGGGCAAGTCTTTCATCATTTATCTTATTCTGGAAATGGAATCTGAGTATTTGTCATGATTTTGCCAACTTTTATATCTGTAGCATAAATCTACAGCAATGAGGTTACTTGATTTTAACCCTTTGAAGCATAGCAGGCTTCATGGTACAGATAGAAAAATAATCTAAAGATAGTAAAAATGGTCAATTTTGTTATATTTTACAATAAAAAAAAAACTGAAGTAACAGGAAAAAAAATCTTTGCAAAGGTGAATTGGATTCCTCCTTAGTATTAGTTACAGGATATCTGTAGTTCAGGCTGAGTTAAAATAACACACATGCCATTTTAGAAATGAAAGAACTGTTCCTTCACAGGTTTAACAATATATAAGGAAACACGTGGTGGCATTTCAAAAAGGGTAACCACGCTGGACATCTTTATGTAGTGTGACATTCTTAAGTTCAGTGTCAATGCATCTTCTTTTCTGGAACATTTCCATTTCATGAGTCTTTTTGCTTTTGTTTGAAAAAGACTAGGTAGTAAACTTACTAGTTAGAGCGATGCTGAAAGAAGTTTAAAATTTGTTTTGCATTTGTTGTATTCCATTCTTGTTCCTTCAGTGGTCCTTCACACACAGATACATACTTCTTCAGAATTTTTTCTCCTACTTCTCGGAAGTCCAAGGGTTCTCTGTGTGTCACGTGGCCTGCTCCAGAAACACCGGTGCCCACTTCCTGGTTTTCTGGCTGTGGGTCCGCACAGTGCTTCAACCCCCAGTAACACATTTCTCCACTGTACATCATAGCCAGCAAATGGATGTCGCTGAATATTCCTGGGAAAGTTGTTTCAATGAAGAGATTAGAATTCAAAACTTCAAAAAGAAACTCTGGTTATTAAAACTAATAGATTTCCTTTTATGTCATCAATCATTTTTCCATCTCATTTAATAGCTACACTTAGAAAAGTCAGGTGTCACTGTGTACGATCCTCATTTAATTGACACTTCTACCTTTTAAGATTTTATTTATTTATTTTTAGACAAGAGGGGAAGGGAAGGAGAGAGAAAGAGAGCAACATCAATGTGTGATTGCCTCTTGCACGTCCCCCACTAGGGACCTGGCCCCCAACCCAGGCCTGTGCCCTGACTGGGAATCAAACCAGTGACCCTTCACAGGCTGCCACTCAATCCACTGAGCCACACCAGCCAGGACAGATACCTCTATCTTCAATTTACCTATAAAGAGGCACATTTCCTCTCTCACCCTTCAAAAAGAGTATTATCAGAGAAGTTTTTAAAAAGGTCAGTTAGACCAGTGTGTTCTTACCCTTCTTGGGATTCTCCTTAAGGCCTCTTAAGGAATCGAATCTAATCAATGGAACCTCTCCTGGGACACATGCCCCGAATTCTGCACACAATCTCGGAGCACTGAGAGTCTCCCTGAAGGCCACGGTGAACACAACTCTTAACTCAGGGTGTACTCCAGAGCCGAGCTCACGTTCCCGTCAAGGACCCGTCAGCTCCTACAGTTCTACAAGAGCCTGCGGAAGGCGTCTCGCACAAACAGGACCCTGAGAGGCCATTTAATTTGAATTGTCAAAGAGGTTACATTATACCCAAGATGCTTTATGTTCCCAGGAGAAGGAATACATGCAGAATATTCAAAAGTTAAAGCATTCTTATCATGGAAGAAGGCAATTATTAATTAAACATTTGTGGCATATAAAGTATATCAAACAGACCTAGAATCACAAAGACCTGAGTATAAATTATTGACTACAATATAAACTATGTAACCAGTTCACTTCTTAAAGCCACTAAAATACAAATGTATTATTTATTCTAACGTACAGGTACTTGTGTAACTAGAAAAGTGTACCTCAAATAAATGAGAATCATAATTTCAGTTGCTCACCTTATATGGCTAATCAGAAATGATTATGATGGTACTAGAGACACAAAAATAGAAGAAAAATTCAACTTTCAAAACTGTTGCAGTGTCTGTCCTCTTGACTCTATTGCAAGTTTTTGTTTTAGAATTTGCCCCTTCACTTCACCTCAAATTCAGCTTATAAATAGCAGCAAGAGAAGGAACAGGTTTAGAAGAGCTGGCTCTTCTAAATCAATAAAAGAAATAGTCACTTAAGAGCAGAATCTGAGGCTTGCATTCATGAAAATGATAGGCTACACTCTCTGAATTATGCTTTCTATCTATAAAACATTCACTTAATAAGTACAATGCATATTGCACATAATTACTTCTTTTTACTTTATTCCTTCATACTTAAAATATCAGAACACTCAGGAAGAAGCTGAATGCAGCTTCATATGTCATTCAGAATCATATATTAGATTCAGCATTTCACTGAATGCATACCCTTTTTATTTCTGTGCACCTACACCCTGCTTAATTATTCCTAAAAAGATTGGTGGAGAGAAGATAGATAGAAGCAGAAATGGAGGGAAGGTAGAACTTCGAAGCAGGCTACAGCTCTGGGAGGAGCTGAAGTACATCCCACAAAGTGAAGCCAATTGGAAAGGGTGGGAACGCTTGACTAAGGGAGGCCTGGGATCTAATTTATGTCCAACTCCGAGTTAGCCTCATTCTTTATTACTATTTTATCTTTCCCCTGGCTCTGCTTTAAAACATCATGACTTTCTGTTCCATATGGGAGGAGAGGGGCGCAGAGAGCCCAGCCCGAGAGGGTGACTTTGGTTAAGGCCCTGGCCTTGCTGCATAGACGAGGCTGGGGAGGTACCAGGAGGCACCGTGGCCCGCCGAGAGGTCGTTGGCTGGCCCGACCTGAGCTGGACAGTATGTTGCCTAATTTTGCCACCAGAAGGCAACTGTCCCCTCTGGCTTTTTCTTTGAGGATGCTGGCCAGGTGGGAGGCAAGGAAAGGGATGTAGTGTGGGGTCAAGGTAGGTAAAAGCAAGATCTAGGCCCGGGGCTGTCAGCAGAGAGCTCAAATTTCTCCTTGCTGAGAGTCCAATGCAGGAGGATTTCAGCACCTGGGTCTCCTTGACCTAAGACTAGGTAAGGGGAGGTTGCGTGGCCTGGTCTACAAAGTTCTCTCCCCTGCAAGGGAACACCTTCATCCCTGTTCCGAGGAGGAGATTTCTGGAAATGCTGCTGCCTTCCCAGGTATGCGTACCATCCTGGTTGGGCCAGACTCCAGAATTTAACTGGTAGCCAAGGATCTGAGGGAGGCAGCCTAGCTGGTTTAACTACACAGATGCGGATGGCTCTGAACTCCCTCCATAACCCCTCAATTGTCGAACTTGGAATTCTAGAAGTTCCCAGAGGGACACACCAAAGTGAAAGGTAAAAGTAAGTTATAAAACTAGTCTGTCTTTCCAGATACCCCTGTCCTCGTCCGGGCGCCCCTGACTGCTGTCTGAGCATGTCTTCAGCACCTGCTATACATGGAGGCACAGGTTGGTGGCGGCAGTCTTCCAGGGCACCAGGCTGGAGCGGAAAGGGCTGGACTCAGCCTTCTGTGCTTCCTGCAGAAGGGGGTGCATGGGACACCCGCTGGCCAGCAGCCCCACAGGGCTGAAGTCACGGTGGCGCCACTGCCCACCTAGGAAAGGTGCTCTAAGCGCACACATCTTGGGCCTGCTCACGCAGGAACTCGCTGAGCACCTTGTGCTTGCACACGTTGGTGGCGTAACGCACATAGCTGCGTGTGGAAGGGCTGCAGCTTCAGCAGCCCCCATACATCAAGTTGGTAAGGACACAGCAGAACAGGAGCAGGTGGCTGGTACACAGAGGGGTGCAGCACCCTCTCCACACTGAAGGTGCTGGTGTCCAAGAAGAGGATCACCTTCACACAGGCGCCCTACCTGGCCACAAACTGCAATAGGTCACTCGTGCCCGATGACAGGATAATGGCTTCACTGCCCACATGCAGGTCCCTCGGCTGCATGCCCTGGTACTTGAACACTGCACACACTCCTTGTAAAAGCCTTCATGGTAGGTGGCACGCAGGCCCTTAGGCAGCTGCTGGTCCGGCACAACGCATACCATCCATACGGAGTCCTCGCTGTTTCTGTAGTCTCCTCCACGTGGAAGGTCAGGAGGAAGTCCGGTGTGCCCTGCACCGCTGCCCCTAGCCAGGCACCGGAGGCCAGCAACTGGAAACACTCGCGCATTGCTGGCACATCACCCTGAGCACACCAGTAGGGCTCTGTCGGTCTCCAGCCCTGTCCTGAGCTCCACCAGCAGTCTGGTCCTGAATGGTCGAGTTCTGTGTCATCCGAGAGTTCCTCAAATACAAGGGAGTCAGGATCTTGAGGAGCGGCAGCCGCAGAAGTCTGTCCCAGCTGAGATTGCAGTGTGGAGTCAGGCGAGTTGCCGGCTGAGGTATTTGGGCACAGGATGGAACCTGGGGTGCTTGCAGGAACTGGAGGGGATGCAGGGTCTTAGCCATCCTGAGATTTCTGGGCTCGGACTCATGAATCCCTCCAGTTCCAAGGGGCCCTGGGTAATGCATCCCCCAGCCTCATTCTTTGTATTAACGAGGAGGAGTGACCACTGAACAAGGTACACTGATATCCTACGGGAAGATTTTTACCAGGGAAAGAATGAATGGCTGTATAATAAAGACTGGTCCTCAAACTTTAGGCTGCTTTAGAATTACCAGGAGCATGTGCTGACTGCTGGGCCCCCACCTCCAGAATGACAGGTTCCGGTATGGGGCTGGGTCTATGGATTTGCATTTTTAACAAAGTCCTAGAATCTAGGGTGATGCTGATGCTGCTGGTCCACAGACTATGCCACACCACTGCATTCAACTATCCTGCATTAAAAGGATGAGTAACGTGTTTTAAAAAAAAAGGATGAGTAATATAAAAATTAGGCACTTTCTTCCTCTCTACTTCCTCAAGGAATCTACTACTCTGTAGCTATAGTCCTTTGGCTGCTACAAGTTTTCCATACTTTCTTTTTTTTTTGGTTAATGCTCAGCATGGTTTTTGATAAACTACTTCACTATGTCCTGTGCAAGTCCCAGAACACGTGTGACAGTGGGGAATGCACAGAGGGAGAATAAGTGAGAGTGAAGGCAGAAAGGGGACTTTCACATTAAAAAGGTGGGCAGACTGGCATCCCTAAGAGCAGTGAGGTCTCTCAATCTGACTGCATCATAAGTATGTGGGCTTATTAAAAACAGCTTTCTGCACTCCACATATTGAATCAGAACCTGCAGGTGGCACACAGAAATGTGTATTTTTAACAAGCTACCCAGGCACTCAGCAATGACAGTTCAGAGCCGCTGCTTTAGGGGATCTGAAGTCCAGTTTCTGGGTTAAGCAATGCGCAAAAGGGCAGCCAGAAGAAGGTGGTCCTCAGTGGTATACAAAGGGCATAAACCAAGGGTGTACAAGGCTCAACATTATTTAATTTAACCTGTTAACTCCAGGGTTATTCTGACAAGGCTATTTTCATAATACACAGAGGAATAAGGCTCAGAGATAAGATAAAAAGGTTTACTAAATACATTACTCAGTAATTTTTAAAAGCTAAAAGTTTAATGACATACAGTTAATATTCGAAGGACAATATGGTTATCTCACTTTAGAAAAAGAAATCTTACTAAGTATATACTGCTCTGAGTTTTCTCTAAAATTAGGTAAATTATTATTAAGATCTGCCCACAAAAATATTTTTGATGACTCATATAGAACTTTTCTCCCTAATGAGCACTGAGGATTTTCTGGAATCATGTTTTATACTGGCTAACAAAAAAATGAAAAAGTTAGTATCTCTGGCAGGGTCTTAGGAATAATTTAGCCTATGAAAAGCAGCGCTGCTGGTCTCTGATGACCTTGAGAGAGATGAATTACACAGGAACCAACAGCTTTAGATGAGAGCAAGAGAGAAAGAATGAATCACTGTGACGATACCACTACAGACATAACACAGTTTTCTTTGTTTCTGAAAACAAGTGACCCTCCCTGCCCTTTTGATTCCCTTGCTATAGAAGCAATACAAGCTAGGGCGAGGGCAAGTTATGACCTAGGAGAAGATTACCAGTATCACATGCATTTTGGAGAAAAAGTTTCAGGCCATGAGAATACCTTACCTCATGACTAGAAATGGGAGAAGAGAAACAGGTGACCTGTGCCACTTTCTTTGCTTGTAAATAGGCTTTAGTGCCTACCCCTGCTTTTTCCTTTAAAGTAATCCATGCATTTGTATAAGGACATTTTAGAAAAACCATTTTTAATGCAGCTAGTCAGTTCACTAGTTATCCAAATAAATACTCCCCATAAATAAAACACCCCGTTTGTCGAAGTGTCACGCCTACTGAAAGAGCACTTTGTATTCACAATAAAGCTGCTATAGGACAAGCTATTTGTCCGAATTAACTGTAAGTAAAAACTTTTGTATACTGCTAGCCATATATTGATGACACTTATATCATGCTTTTTTCCCCTATGCAATGTTTTTAATAGAAAAGCCCACAGAAGCTACCAAAGGAGAATTAAAATATAAAGTAAAACAAAAGAGAATTTTCCCTAAGAAGTTTTCTCCTTTTCCCATTTTTGATTTTCCCCATCAAGACCTCAGATGAGGAATAGAAGAAAACGTACACACAAGATCATGTACATCACCTGCCAGCTACATGACCATGAACACGGGTACGGCTGGTTCATCAGGACCTCAGTTCCTCCACTTGTGAAGAGAGACAGTAAAAATAGGCAGTTCTTCCCTCCCGCACCTCAGTCTAAAACCCAGATGACCTACCACATCTAGTTCTTAGCATTTTTAAGTGCAAAGATGTTTGTGGCAGAAACTAACAGTTGCCACCCAGTATTTATTCCTCCTTTCTTTCTTAATAAACAGACTTAATTTTATTTGGGATGGCAGTGCATCAAGTAAAGAATATACTTTCCAGGTTCCCTTGTAGTTACACGAATCCATGTGATCCAACTCTGGCCGTGAAATGTAGATGAAAGTGCTGTACGTGTTGTAAGAAACTTCTGAGAAGGCTGCTCCGAAGGAGCAGACTTGGGTGAAAGAAAACATCCTTTGCCACTCCTGCGCACGGAAACACAGGTAAGATGGAAGGAGCTGCAGGGGCATGGTGGGATACTGAGTGGAAGCAGAATCCCCAGAGGGATGCATCCTGCACAGCTCTGGGAAGTACTGTCCACTCGGTAAACTACATACAGTGCCTCTTTCTGAAGCTGAACGGCTCTGGTTCTAAAGGCGATGGAGGAAAAAGATAGGAACCTGATGACAACACAGACCAACATAACCAGCTCTGGATCTTCTTTACGTGCAAGAGCAGTGAAGTTGTGTCTTATTCCAAAGCTACTGCTAGTCTCTGCTACAAGTAGTAGAACCTGGAACCTGATGGAGACTATGGGGCATGCAAAATGAGTACATACCATGAAATATAACGCTCCCCAAATCACAACACAGAGAGGTCAGCAGAATTTTCTATGTCATATGAGAAGATCTTTGAATTTTTAGAAGCCATTTTATTATTTTTGTCTATGATGGAACTTGAAATATACTTAAATCAGTGTGAAATACAATAAACTTCTTAAAATTTTAAAAGGCTTTAAAAAGAAAAACTTCAAAAAGAGATCACATTACCTTCACTCAGTAACTTAGCTGTGTCTAGGTCTTGGAAAGAAACTCCTTCATCTATTTGGGTAGGACACCGATAATTTAGCATCTGTAGCAAGTAACTGATTCCATCAACAAGGTACTAAATGAAAGTCAAAGCCAAAGAATTGAGAGTATTATATGCAGAGCTACAGAAACTTCAAATGTTACCCCCCACCCCATTCTTACTCCAGAGAGAATGGGCTAACACATAGATGTGTTTTACGGCTATGACATTTCAGTAGTCGAAGGATCCACCACCCCGAAACTTTTAATATATACTCTGAAGTGTAACACACCAAATGCTCCAGTTGTAAGAGTATGAAAGAAAAAAAAAATCCTTAACCAAGAACACGATTCAGTAATATACTTGTCAAAACTGGGGTCAGAGGAAGAACAGGATAAAGATAATAAGGACGTGTTCAACAATTTATTATGTATGTACTTACTGTAATTTAGAAATACGCTCAGACTTTTACATCTGAAAGCGTGCCTCTCATCTCCAGGCCCCCGTAAACCACATGTACCCAAACGACCCAGGTTAGAATCCCTGGTGATAGCACACCATACTAAGACGATGTTTACATTTACTGATCTGGTCAGAGTCAAACCAAACCAGAGAGCCACAATTTTCCAGGAGCAGCAGGACTGATCTGCTGACAGAGAGAGGCTCACAACCACATCTGTTTTCTTCAGGCCAAAAAATACGCTTCAAAACGAATACAGATCATCTACCTTATACTGTATTTAAAAAATAAAAATCCTGAGCACATATATAGAGCTTTCTGGTGTATAAGGGCTTTCACATGTTATCTTATTCAATCTTCACAACAATTCCAATTTGTTTACGATTACACAGCCAGTGAGCAAAAGACCTGGAATGCAGACCCTTTGGTCCCAATAGTCTTAATGCTATACCAAGGACAGCTTTTCAAAACCTGTAAACATGTCAATAATCGAAAACACAAGAGAAATGCCTTCTTACCTCTTTAAGCAAGCCAGACTTTCTCGTGAGCCACTCTCTCCTTTTGGTCAGAGAATGGCAGTACATGTAAAGCAGGGCTCCTCGTCGCCACGAGAGACACTCCAGGAGCTCGTCCCCAAGCAGACCACAGCGCTGAGACACAGCAGGGGCACAGCTGAGAGGGGGGCCTGGTGTCTGTGAGACCAAAGCTAAGTTCAGAACGCTGAGAGGTTCAAAACACTCTCATTCCACACACTAGCTCTTTATGTATTTACACAGGAATGTATCAATTACAAGTGCAGAAATCTATTAGTAATGAAAATTAAAATACTCCATTTATAAATATAGAAAATTTGTTTAAATATTTTAGTAGCAAATTCTAATATATCTGAAATATAAATATTCCATAATCTGATTAAAACCATAACTTTTCAGAAATACACGTTACTTGAAACTAGATCTATTTTAACTATTGCTAGACAAAAATATTTTATATTGCTATATAAAAATATATACACAAAAGCAATTCTAATCAAACTTTTACTGTGTTGTGTCACTTAAAATGTGAGATGATGTGTTTCCAGTTAGCATGCCCTCATAAGCACATACAACACTAAAGATATCCAGGCGGAGAGAGGCAGCAGCTAAAGATGAGGAATTATGCACTGGAAAGAGTAGCCAGCCACGGCCAGAGATAAAAACCTTGGAATCACCCAACAGAGATGGCAGCGAAGGGCACACGAACAGGCTGTAACGCAAAGACAGAAGAGGGACTGTCAGAGGAGTGAGGAGACATCCTTGGGCGTGCCTGTCCCCTGAATCGGGGAAGGGGAGATGCTGGGGAAAGAGCAAGACTTCTCAGAGATGAAGAGGAGGAGCACGCAGGGCTGGAGGGTTAGGCTGATCGACGGGAAGAAAGGCAGCACATGTCCGGAAGGATGAGGACTGTAAAAAGGACAATAGGTGTGCTAACTGAGTTACTAGGGAGCCTCAAGAAGATACAGAAGCTGCAAAAATAAAGAGCAGAAACAGCAAATATCTATGCTTAGAAAATGATCAGGCACGGTAATTAAAATAGAATTTCAGCATGCAAATATTCTGAAACATCTCTAGTAAAATATATTAACTTTTGTCGCGAAGTGTTAAGTTCTCATAAATCCCTCCTTCAATCTTAACTTATGTATTTACTTAAGTTTTATTTATTTTTAGAAAGAGGGGAAGGGAGGAAGAAAGAGAGGGAGGGAAACACTGGCCTGCAAGCCAGGCATGCGCCCTGACCGGGAAACGAACCCGTGATCTTTCAGTTTGCAGGCCAGTGCTCAATCCACTGAGCCACACCAGCCTGGGCTTTCAATCTTAATTTAAAACAGAGACAAAGACATATTCAAGAAGAAAAAATTCCAGACTCTAAAGAGTGGCCCACACAGTAAGAATTAGCAGCTTCACCATCATTCATGAGTGTAAAACTTACTTTGGGGTTCATGTCATTTTCTTTAACTAAAATTTCTGGTTCTGAAAGAAAAGTGATCAGCTCTTTTACTTTCTGTGAAGAGTCTTCAGGGAAATCTTCATCTACTAGCTTGTTCTCCTCAAAGTATGTCATGTCCAAAATAGCCTGATATATAAGAGAAACAAGTATCTGTAAATGATTTAAACCTGAAGGAATAACTCTCAAGAGCTTAACTCTGCATATATACATAGATGTTTTATTAGACAGTTAAGTTTTCCAGCACAATATTTAAATCTGAGGCCCTGCCAGGGTATCTCAGTTGGTTATAGCATTGTCCCAATGCATCAAGGTTGTGGGTTCGATCCCAGGTCAGGGCACTTATAAGACTCAACCAATGAATACATAAGGGGAACAATAAACCAATGTTTCTTTCTCTTTTTCTCTAAAATCAATAAATAGAAAAAAATTTAAATTTGAAAAGAAGGCAAAATGTCTAGCTGTAAATATAATCTGACATGAACTTTACGGAAAACTTCATAGCTGTTTTACTAAAATATTAAATTAGTGCTAATCTTCCTTCCCTCACAAAATAAAGTGGAGCTCTATGTTTTAATTAAGCTAATCATATACAATATTATGAAAACTATAATTATATTCTTTGCTATTTATACATATATACTCTGAACATCTTCTAAATGGCTGCTGTATCAAGTTAAGACCACCACCTCTAGTTTTGTAAAGTGAATCTTCAAAGGATTTGTATTCCCGAATGCAGATTCAACACGCGGGGGATATGTATCCTGCCACCCAACACAGGCCAAGTATCACCGATATCATGCAACTCAGATGCTAAGACCCCCAGCATTCTTAGTTAAATGCAAGACTCGCTGTCCACGTACCTTCAAACCACCCAATCCCCCTTTTTTAATCTATTGGAAGTAGATCAACAAAACTGTGCTCTAGTATCAGTTCTACTGTTAACCACCTAAAGAAAGGACAGGTCAATTTTATGTTTCTGAACTTCAGTTTCTCCATTGATAAAATGAACTGGATGAAACAACTTTTCAAGTCCTTTGTTTTGAGGATAAAACAAATTAACATGTAAAGCACTTACAACATCACCTAGCACACTACTTAAGTGCTAAATGTTCTTGTGCAGAGGGCTTAAGCCAGGAAGGCTGAGATCATCATCCTACGAAAAATGGACTGTTGATTCAAAACCATAAGTGGGATGCAACGGGGTTCTGGCAGATGTAACTCTACATCTCTAGGGGCCTTTGCCTTATTCTTGGAAATAAATTAAGATGTTCAGAACTCTCTCATGTGAAAGAAATGAGACAAGCAGGGAGCCTTCTGGAAGGAAAAGAAAGCCAGGCCAAGTTCTGCCCAATTACAACCGCTCTTGGGGGTTTGTGAGTAGCTGCTACCAGCTCATCTGACCACGGCAGTTGACCATGGTACAGAAACCATATTCTGCGCCTCCCGACAGAAACACGGTGCCAGGCATCCCGATGCTGTAAAGTGCATTTGGAAGCGCATCCAAGTTTACTCTACTTTCTCTTCAATTCTTATTATGTGTTGGTTTCAGGTGCACAGCTTAGTGGTTAGACAATCATAATCTTTACATACTATTCCCTCGGTGTTTGCAGTCCCCCAACTGGCACCATATACAGTTATCAAAATATTATTGACTGTATTTCCTATGTTTGATTTACTTCCCCATGACTACTTTTAGCTACCAAATAGTTCCTTTGTATATAACCATCTCTTCCTTACCATCCCTGAGCTGTCAAGTGTAGGGGACCGGTTTGCTTTGGCCTGGCAAATGTGACTCAGCTCTGTATAGAAAACCTACAGAAGCGAGGGGGTGGGGATGAGCCAGACCTTCAAACCGAGTTTCCCCGTGGGAATTAGGCCTAGAAAATGCATACAGACTGTTATGGCTTTTTCTTGTGAAAACTCCCTCACCCTGGTCTAAAACAATAAATGTGTATTGTCTATCTTTAAGGTAATTTCCAAAGTCTGTGTGAATTCACCCAAGGACAGAGCTAATCAGCTCGCCGTCATTCCCCTCTGCATGTTATTTTCATTTCCTTGATTGTACCTAAAATGTAGACAATATTCTATGTAACAGATAATAAATCTTTCTCTGATGTAAGCCCCAAGAAAAACAATAAAAGCCTGTCTAGGCAAGGGTCAGGGTGCTCTCCTCTTGAGTGGCCAAGGCCCTCATAGACACTCTCCCCTTGAGAGAGTGGCCGTGCCGTTCCCTTTTTCTCCACAGGACTGCTGTCACCTGTGCATTTATTGTCTCTTTCAGCCACAACAGGCGGACTCTGCTGCCCGGAGTCCGCCACAGTCAAGTATGGGAGTATGAAGCACTCTATCCACCGTAAGATGCTATGTAAATGTTAGTTACTATAATGAAGTAATGTTTAATGTCCACTTGCCCCGGCAGTGTTTGAGAAAACCAAGAAAACAGATCTTGTGTCTTATCCACACAGAGGCCTGATTTTGAAAGCAAAGAAAAACAGGGAAAGGGGGGAACAGAGCAAACTCACAGCCCTGACTGACAACAGCAGGGGGAGTCCTGCTGAGAGTCCTAAGGAAATGAGAATTTCAGGGAAAAACAATTGAGGCTTTCATAGAATCCTCCATTTCCTCAGAATAACCTTTAAGACCTTGGAAACAGGCTCAGTCCTGTTTTGCTTACTTATCTATAAAGGGAAGAGATTCTGTTATCTGCAAGATTTAATCCTGATTTTTCTTATCAACACACATCTGCTAAATCTTTGCGTATTGCCACAAAGTGTCAAGTCTATATGCTTTATACATACAGTTTCTAGACAAACTTGAACACTTTTAAGTAGCGAATAAACTGATTTCATTACACTTAAATGTTGGAATCAGCCATCTCATTAAGCAATCTGACCCCGTAACATGTCAGAAACCACAGCTGTCTCAGTACCTGTGTGTAAAGTTCGAGAAGGTTTGATGGATTTGAACAGTCTTTGTCTTCACACAAGAGTTTCAATTTTTCTAGAGCTGCAGAGGCCCGAATTAAAAAGTGATCTGTAAGAGGTAAAAACATAGCGATTAGCCCTGGCCAGGTACCTCAGTTGTTTAGAGCATGGTTCCAATACACCAAGGTTGCGGGTTTGATCCCAGGTCAGTGCACATATAAGAATCAACCAATGAGTACAGAAATAAGTAGACCAACAAATCGATTAATCGATGTTTTTCTCTCCCTCTCCCCCCTCTTCCTTTCTCTCTCTAAAAATCAGTAAATAGAAAAAAAAAAAGACCCCGCCTTGGCTGGTGTGGCTCAGGGGTTCAGTGCCGGCCTGTGAATCAAAGGGTCATCAGTTCGATTCCCAGTCAGGGCACATGCCTGGGTTGTGGGCCAGGTTGCCAGTAGGGGGCATTCGAGAGGCAACCACACACTGATGTTTCTCTCCCTCTTTCTCCCTCCCTTTACCCCTCTAAAAACTAAATAAACAAATCTTTATGTTTCTCTCCCTCTTTCTCCCTCCCTTTACCTCTCTAAAAACTAAATAAACAAATCTTTAAAAAAATGGCAATTATGTCACATAACTTCAGCCTGTTATTTAAACTAAAATACTATGTATCTGAAATGACTAAATAAAATTATGTTTATGGCATTGGAGGAGCAGCATGATAGTAATAGTAATATCTTATGTGAAACAAACATAACATGACAACTAATTCTAACTGAGCTGATGTAATGGAAATTTGTTCTGGAAAGCTAGAATGAAAGCTTTCTAGGTTCAGCTGCCATTTCTTAAACGCAATCTCTAGTTTCATACTGCTTCTTTTATGATGTTGAAGCACTCAAAATGTTTAAGTAATAAATTTAAAACTTTTCCTGGAATAATACAAATATATAATCAATCTACAGAAAGGGCTTCCATTGAAAACTTAAAATTTCATAAATGTATTTTCCAAACGAGCCCAACTGATTAAATCAAATGTCTCATAAAATGTTGGCACTCAGAGCATTTATAACTCATCATAGTGTTTACATGTTTACGTATGTAAAATAGCAATTAGAACTAAAATTACATGATGCATCTGCTTATTTTATTTATTTTAAAAACCTGGATATGGAACACATTACTTTGTCCTTTCAAAACATGGAAGAACTGGAACTGAAGACTTCTGATATGCTTCCTTCCCCCTACACTGTCTTCTAATTTCTTCCCTTTCTTCAACATCCCATTTCCCTTGCTTCTATGGTTTTACCTTTTCTCATGAACTTTTCCTCCCTAACGACAAAGTATCCACACCAAGGTGCTTTCTAGCTTTCTGTATTATCCATGTAAACAAATTTAGATATGCCCACCATCCAGACATTCAAGTCCGTGAGTTTGCCCCTCTGTACTTCCTTCCCGAAATATATGTATATATGTATGCATATATAATTGACAACAATTTAGTCAAAATGATGATAGGCAAGACAAAAGTGATTCTTACAATTACACGTACACAAACACACACACCCCCACCCCCCTTTCCTCCTCACTGGCCAGTGGACAGAAAACCTAGCACTGGGTGCAGGCCCAGCGGCTCCAGCCTCAGCACTGGCCCAGACACAGCAGCTGTTCAGTGCAGGAGCGAAAGCACCACCAGGTTAAGTTGTGCCTGTCGGCAATCACGTGATGACCTTGTTTTCCCAGGTGGGGCCTCACCTGTGCCCAGACCAGACCCTGACTGCTGTGAGGCGCACTATTCACCTGGCCTGGTTCTTCTTTAGCACTGCCCTCCTGTCTCCCGAGCGCAGGAGAGTTGTATCATGTAAAAAACCACAAAAAAAGATTCTACCGTGGAGTTGTGTGGAACATGACACTGCCCCTGTGTTTCTTTAGAGACTGCACTGACATTTTCTTCTTAATGTGCAGGATTATTTTACATGTAAGACTGGCACTGAATTCACTGAAGGTGTATCTCACATGAATTTATGACAATTACTGAGGGTGAAGAGGTAACAGCTCAAATTTTAGAATATTGTTATGAACTGCAATATTTTTACTAGAACAATTCAATCAAAATGATGATAGGCAAGACAGAAGTGATTCTTACATATGTCTGGGAAAATTCCCTCTCATGGCATAATTCCATGTGGTAAGTATAGTGTGTCTGTACAGTGAGAAATAAATTAAGAAAATTGAACAAAAGCAAAATGGAGAATATTCCTCAATGCAAAGTTTGGCTGTATCTGATCT
This sequence comes from Trachops cirrhosus, assembly GCA_028533065.1. Classification (NCBI taxonomy): domain Eukaryota; kingdom Metazoa; phylum Chordata; class Mammalia; order Chiroptera; family Phyllostomidae; genus Trachops; species Trachops cirrhosus. The sequence goes on along the minus strand of CM052540.1, from coordinate 186,048,386 downwards.
AATTTGAAGACAATAAACTATCAATTCCTATAACCAAACATAACTGTACGTTTTACATCACAGGACAAATTTTAAATGTATATTAATTTTGTCGTGTGGGAAAAGAACATCAACTTCAATTCAAATACATGCAACCGCATCTTTATTAAACTTCTTAAAATAAGCAAATCATGCTAGTAATACTAATAACGCACAATATGCACCGGTATCACTTTAACTTTAGGAAATTTGCAGACCTATAAAGCCTCCAAACATGAATCTCTACCACATGACTGACTTACTGCCTCCATTTAGACTGGATTACATAACTTCCACGGAAAAATGAGAACGGCCTTTGGGTCCAATGACAAGTGAATAAAAAACCTTCTTTGATCTGTTTAAACGGGTTCAGGTGGAGCTGGGGCGAGATCACAGCGGCTTCTTTAGTTAGAAGGAACTTAGATACACTCGCAGGTGCTAGCCACCACTGTCCATGAACCAACTATTCCTGTGACTCCTGAGATCCACTCACCACAAACCGAAAAAGAGGTCAGCTCCTGGGCACTCTGTGGGTTTTGGAGAACACGCTCCTAAGAAAAAACAATTTGGCAAATAATCTTCACTAGAAGAGAACTAGAGCGCTTTTATCATAGACCCTATTCAATAAATTCACCAACTATTCATTCAATCACTTGGGTAAATAAATGTCCCAATACTATTTTCCTATGAGTGTGATAACGAGTTCACAAGAATTAAAAAACCGATCTGTATTTAGTAAAGGCTCAAAAGTCAAAGAGAAATCATGTAAAACCTACAGGCACCTGGTAAGTAAAGAAACAGAACTGGACTTAAAACCAGAAGTCGAGACAATTCTCAATTTTTTTTTTTTTTTTTTTTTTTTTGCTTCAGGAAACTGCTTGGGCCTTTCCAAAAGAAGTTTTCTAATCCTGACAGCCCTTATGAGAAGACCACGTACGTTAAAGAATCCTGTACACTATACCCATGTTAAAGCTCTTCCGCAGAACACTGTTCACAGCTGAGCTTAGAATCCCAAACAAGACAGAAATTTACAGCGTAGCCATAACCTGGGACTGTCACACTCGCCTAGCTCTCTCCAGCACCCCAAACCACCACGGCCCGCGCGCTGTCACTCAGCAGTAACCACTCGCGTAAACTTTCGTGTGCAGTTATCCGAATTCCGCCCTTTTCGCCAGTCGCTACCGAGACAATGAAAGGCAAGCAGCGCGGCCCTGTCTGAACAGTAAACGGTTGTTTCCCTAGGTTAGGGAAAACGCGGCGCCGGCGCCAACGCCTCGGCTTCAGGGCACGCGAGCTCGGCGGAGGGGACCACCACCGCGCGCGGGACACGCGGACCGCAGGCCGCGGCCCCAGCCCCCGCAGCCGCGGAGAGCCAGCTCTGCACACGCTCCGCCCGCCCGCTCGCCCCGCTCCGCTCCCTCACCGTCTTCGCCGGCCGCCTCGCTGAGCTGCTGTATGTGGGCCTGAGCCAGGTCTCCGAGCTGCTCCACTCGGCTCACCACACTGGAGCCTGCGGCCGCCATGGCCACAACGGGAGGGCGCGCCCCAGCCACGTGACCGCGCCAGCCCGTGGTCACCTGATCCGTCGGCTCCGGCGCGGCGTGGGGGCGGAGCTCGTGTGATTGGTGGGCGGGGACCCTAGCTCCGGAGGAGCGCAGACCCAAGCCGGGAAAGGTCGTCCGAGATATTTCCCTCTCCTGGAACTTCTCCTCCCTCCCACAATCCTGAGCAGCGAGGAGGTTTTAAGGGCGATGTGCTGGCGGTTTGCTCCCACATCCCCGCCCCTTCTTTAAGCCAATCGGAGACGTTCATCCCACGCTGACCCAATGGGAAGGCAGCTCTCTCCGTTGGGGGCTGGGAAGAAATTGGGGGGCCAGTGGTGCGCGGTCCTTGGCCCTGGAGCTGACTGGGAAGTCCGGAGATAGGACTGTGGGTTTTGGTTTTGTAGTGGGGAGGCTGCGTAATTCTAATCTCCTGGTCAGAAATGGACAGCCTTGTAGCTCGCCCAAGTCTCCGAGAAATAATTGGCTGGAGAGCTCCAAACGTTAGTGGGAGTTACCAGGCTACTTGGCTAAGTGTCACTTTTCTAAATCTTGATTTTAATAGCTGGGTTTGTTTTATTTCTGATCTGCATTAGCTAGCTCTCGTTTAACGTACTTTAACCGTCTTGCGTCCAATAGTACCAACATTTTGCATTTGGGAAACTGTTTATTGTTCCACATCTCGAGACCCTTCCTGAAAGCGCTCGCTGTGTGTAAAGTTCATCCTCTCGATGTGGAAGATGCTATGAATAAAAAGGAAAGGGGTATGGTTTGATTTGAGACATCAGAGAAGGCTTCTATGAGGAAATAATATCAACACCTAAAGGATGAGTAAAATTAGCCAGGTGAAGAGTGGGGGTGTGTATCAGTCTGGGGATCCAATCAGGACAGAGAAGCTACATGGTAATTTGAACAGGGAAAATTTGATACGAAGAATTATTAGTTACAAGGGGGGGATGGGAGTCACAATGGGTTGGCCAGTAAGACTAGAGGAACAGCAGAGATAAGGAACACCGCTGGGACAGAGATCGAGACCTTGAGGGAGAGCTCACGGCTATGGGTAGTTGTGTCTACACCAGTGGGGCCGGCGGGAACGCCACCCTCGGGACCTTGCCAGAAAGTTACTGCATCCGCAGGGTGCTGGATAAAGCTGCACATGGTGAGGAGGCACTCTGCTGCAAAACTGCCCAGGGGCTGCCAGGGACGCTGCATGTGAGGCAGGAGCCTGATGCCAGAGAAGCAGCGCGTGCTGCCATAGCCTGCCTAGGAGGAAAACGGGAGCCAGGAAACCCTTTTGCCTCCTCAGTGTCTCTCTAGTTCCCTCTACTGACAAAGTTTAATATTGTGTCGGCTGACAAAGGAAAAATGTACTTCAAGAACCCAGATAGATATATTTTCACAGAACAAGCAAAAAAGATAAACCAGCACTGTGGAGAAGAACACCGTATCAGGCACCGTGGACGGCATCTGCAAAGACTCTAGGTTTGGGGAGAGCTTGGCAGTTTGCAGGAATGAAAGAAGGCCAAAGGCTGCTGGCGAGGGAGAAAGGAGAGCGTGGGGAGGCTGAAGAATGCAGGTTATCATCCTGAGCTGGACGCCTCACTCACAACCGTGAAATGAACCCCAAACCCCAGAGTGAGCCCCCACTGGCTGTGTCCATATTAATTGACCCTGTCTTCTGGCCATGGCTAATTCATTTATTCAGTTAGGTGGTCACTAGTTCAATATTTAATGAACACTTACTTTATGCCAGGTTATATGGTAATGAACAAGGGAGACATGCCTTTGTGGAGACAGAGCCAAGGGTCGATAATAGATAGATCCAGGGGTAAAAATCTGGCAGAATCCAAGCCAATCAGATTCTTTCTCCTGGTAACTGGAAACACTAAAAAGAGAAGTACAGAGACAGGACTTAATCCCATTAAATGTCAGCGCTCCTGAGAGGTAAATCCACCAGCTGCTGCTGAGGTTCCTGGGGGAGGACCTGCTTTCTTCACCTGCCTAGGTCTTGGTTGGTCAGTCTTTCCTTGATACTTGATAGCCTCCTGTATCTTTATCCTGAAACTAATGAGTCAGTTTCTGTTGCTTGCAACCAAAAGAACACAACACAGCATGAGATTGGTTGGTAGGGGCAGACCCACCAGGGCCTCAGTGCCATGTTAACGAGGGTGGTCTTTATCTTAAGTGGAACAAGAAGTTATTGGTGTATTGTAAGCAAGGGAGTGATGTGATCCAAGAGTATTTTAACAACATCCCTCTACTGTTACTGTTACCAAACTCAAACGGTCAGCGTGGTCCTACTGCTTGCCACCTACCAGGCAAATCTCCAAAGACAGAGTTCAGAGGAAAAGAAAGGAATCTTTTATTTAATGGCAAGTTTCCGCCTAAAATATCTGAATAGTAAAATTAAGGGGTAGTAAAAGTCAGAGTATGACATCAAAAATAGTCTCATTACATTGACTGCATAGGTTCAGGAACTGAAAATAACACAAGAACAAAGGTCTGTTCACAGACTGTTTGTTCACAGAAGTCTGCTCTACTGTCACCAACGTCTTTGGAAACAACGGTACATTTCTGCCTCAAAGCCCCTTCCCCCTAAGACACCCAAAGAAAAATCACCTTGTCACCCTCTGCCAGCTCAGTTCAAGGTTGTGCCAGGAACCTCTTTTCCCACCCGGAAGTATCATAAACATAGGTGGCTTGGCTCGTCTCCAGTCAACGTCCAGCTTCAGGAATCTTCTGGAGTCTGTGCCCCCAAGCCTTTGCTCACAGGCCCGCACTGGCCACTGCTGGCAGAACTGCTGGTGGCTGTTGACATGCACCCTCCCCCCCGCCGCCACCACCAGGGGAGGGGAAAGAACCAACTGCCGTTGGCAGGCTCTGTTTCAAAAGTCCTCTCCCAGAACCCCATGCATGGCACCAAAAGCCAGCGATAGTGTCCCGCCTTCCAACCAATGAGGGCCATTGTCAGCCATGTTTGCCTTTGCCCCTCTGTGTTTCGCAAAGGACCCAGTCTCCAGTCACACCTGTGCAGCTCAAACTCCTCCCCCATTTCTGGGGGGTACAGTCCCCATCACACGATGAGGAAGATGGAATGGAAGAAGTGTGAAAGAGAAGTGGGTAGTTCAGTTGGGAGACTATTTAATTCTCTAGTGAGAAATAGAGTAATTCGTACTGGACTGCGGACAGTGAAAATGGAGAGAAGTGAATCAATTTGATATACTACACGCGTAGGACCGATAGCGCTTGGTGACAGGATTAGATGTGAGCAGCGGGACAGAAAGAGGTGGCGAGGATGACTTCCAGGTTTCTGTCAAGAGCTACTTGGCAGTAACATTTACTGACTCCCACGAATCTGGAGGAGGAACAGACGGGTGAGGGAGACAAAAATTCAGTCCTATTGACTTCTGGAGGTCTTTATGGAAACCCAAGCTGAATAAAACTTTTATTTAATGTGACTTTTTACATTCATTTGAAAAAACAATTGGCAGTTCAAATTTTGAATTTTACATTGCAAGAGAGAGAAGGAAGACTGGTCCCCTATGGGCAGGGTGGCAATTAAAAGACGGTCTGTGTGAAACGGGCTTGAAAAATTTAAGGCATGGTCATGAGAGGGGTCTTGAATAGTGAGACCTTAACTATATAACTTAAGCTCTAGAATAAATTCAGGAGCAGAACAGAAAGACTGTTGTGTCATTTAGGATTTCTAGGTCTCATTTTATCTTACAAGAAACTACTGTTTCTCTGGCTCCACGCCCCAAGGTAATTAATTCATCATTTTCCCTACTCCATGGGCAACCTGTTTTACTACTTTCTTTAGTATTTTAAATAATATCCATATTACCTGCAAATGTACCTGCCCCATAAGCTAATGCTAAAAGCATGTACTACTGCTGCAGTATCAGCTCATTTCCAAGTTCTAGGCTTTATTGGGGACAGGACATTTAAAGACAGAGCACATTATTAGAAGTTCACTGGAATCTTACAAATCTCAATAATTCTAATGCAAATTAGCAGAACACTTTGAAAACATTATAATTGCTACTTAACTTTCAAAGATTCCATGAAGAGCTGCCCTTTGATTTATACTACTATTTTTAAATCCCTAACAAACATTCTAAAACCATACCCATACAAAACATGAATTTCAACAGATCAGCTACACTCACTTCTTAATATCCGAAACATCTTAAGGGAAAGCTTTGTATTCGGTGGAATAATTTTGGCTGCAACTTAAATTTGGGCTGTGGTCAGAAAACTACAGCTTACACAACGAGGAAAAACATGTTTTGGAAAGCAAATCCCAGAGGTGGGGCAGGCTTCAGAGCTGGCACGAAGCACCGCCCCGCGGCACTTCTCTGCGAGTCTCCTGGCTCTGCTTTCTTTCCCATCTTGGTCCCGGGCCTGACGGGGACAGGACTACAGCCTGCCTGGGCCGCTTGTCTAAGGAAGCGAGCGCCACAGGAACAGAAAGGCAGTCGTTACTGGAAGCTCTCCTAGAATGATAAAAACTCCAGAATTTCAGATCAAATGTTGGTTTAATGTGGGTCACACACCTGATTCAAAACCAGCGACCGACCCAGGGTCAACATTGGCCTCATAATGATCAAATCTTCCCCAGGCAGGATTATCCAGAGAAATGGAACCCACAGGGGTGATTTTACACACACACACACACGTGTGCAATAGTGTTTGATTAGACTACAATACCCTAGCCTACCCAATTTAACACGTAGAAGTAGCCAAAACAAGTTCTATTTCCATACTTGTGTGAAGAAGGGTGGAAATGGAAATCTTTATAAAATTGGAGTTCTGTTAGGAGGCAAGCAAAAACACCCACTCTTACCATGTGTCATACGTAAGGCTCATTACCTTACATGTTAACCCCAAATCGATGACATGTTTATAACAGAGTGTTTTCTCACGTTGAAATCGTGACCATCTGAGAGAATGACTTTAGAAACTGAATTATGGCAGGTGTGATGTTTTGAGAGGCAAACACATGAAAAGGGTTTCTTTCCATTAAACACTGATAAGTGAACTAGGATTAGATTAAACAGTGAGTAATAGAAAGAAAAAGAAAAACCTGAGGCTTAAACAAAAAGGATGTTCATTGCTCTCAGTTTCAAGAAGTCTGGAGGCGGTCAGTCCAGAGTTGTACAGCACGCCATGGTGCCAGGGAGCCAGATCCCCCCGCAAGTGGTTCCATTCCCGATTCCTCTTGATCTCAGAAGGCGGGGGGAAGCCTGGTGTCACGTTCCCCAGTGGAGGGGAGGAAAGGGAGATCCTGTTCTCTCCTTTTCTGGAGGTTTCCTGGGAGCTGCACTGACCATGTCCACTTACATTCCACTACTTGGAACTTTATCACAAGGCCACCCCAGGCTACATATAATAGGCTGAGATGTAGGCTTTAGTCCAGGCAGCCCACATGCCTCCTGGGTGACCAAATGTCCTGGTTTGCCCAGAACTAAGGGCTTTCATAACACACAGGACTTCAGTGCTGAACAGTTGGTTACCATAGTTTATTACCGTGGGAGGGAACAAGAATGGATATTGGCCATCTCCGCCATAATTCACAGGGGGGGTCTTCTGTTGCAACTGACAGGGAATTAGACCTAAAATAACCTTAAGCTTGGCTGATGTAACTGTAAAACTGAGACCAAAATAAAGTTCTGAGAACAAGGTTTCTCAGAACTGCCTTTCCCCCTGCCTCTGGGTTGCTTCGTTCTCAAACAGGCTGACCCGAGGGTGATGAAGGGCAGGCTCCCAACCTCACAGTTAGAAATTGTCAGAAAAAAGCCTTTTCTTTAGCAACCAGATCAAATCAAAGAGCCTGCCTGTCTCGTTCACTTGCATTTGATCACTTGCTTATCCCTGAGCCCATCACTGTCCCTCAGGCAAGGCTAAGGTCATCCACCACCCTTGGAGGAGGTGAGTCCCTCCTCCCCAAACTATTAGACTTGAAAGAAGGGAAAGGAAGGTTGCATTTAAGAAACTGTGAGTACTATCGTCAGGAAGAGGGTGATTGGAGGCTGCCCAGGAGCAAAACCACAAATGTCCACTTCGGGGGGTATTTGCATAGTCCCTGATCCCTGGCTGAAACGCAGAGCGGTTCAGGTCACTGCCTGAGAGAACTTTTGGCCATTACATAACCAGCACATGTGAGGGCCGTCTAGATGGCAGGAAGCAGTTTTCAACAGCCCCTCCCACCTGGCTTCCCTTCCTCATTCCCCTCCCATTCAGTCTGCATGGCCTTTATTAATCTTCTACTTGTATTCCCAGTTTTAACCACTTTTCCTATGTGGATACATAAGATGGGAACTTCAGATTCTTAAAGTCCTGCAGAGGAAATTATCCAAAAGGCCAACACACCCTTATCTACTTAATCTGACCACATTTTATGATTTAACACTTGTGATATTATGCAGTCTCCATTGCTTTTCTCAGTCTTACCAAAGTATATCTCACACATATATCTATGCATATATACAATATGTCTTCTATGCGTCTGTACGTATGTTAACATATGTATTCTACTTTTTTGTAATTCAAATTTTAGAAGGCAAAAATATATTTTTGTTCTTAGAGCATGATTTATAGCTCACATAGTAAGTCAGAGTGGTAGTGGTGTTGGAAATGAATTATTTTACTATTCAAATAAGTTATGTTTGTGTAGCACTTGTAACGTCCCAGAGAATGTCTGCATCTTATCTCTAAACCCTCTCAACAACACTCCACATTTTACAGGCAAAACCCTGAGGCTCAGAAAACGTATGTGACTTGCTTAAGTTAGCACAAGCAGCCAGTGGCAGAGAACAGACCGGAGCCTCCCTTCTCTCGGCTGCGAGGTCTCTGACCCTCCACCCGTGTGCGGCCAACCGCCCTGCGCGCTCCATCCTTCCACTTCTCCCAAACCTCCCCTTCCTGACCGCGGGCTCCGGGGCCGCTCCGCCATACTAACTACTGACGGGGCTTCAGACTGCGAGTCACCCGGGTTCAAATACCATCTCCGTTCTTTTACACTTATCCTAGGACAGGGAAACAATTAAAACCCCCAGGCTTCACTTTCTTCATTGGACAAACAGTGATAACCGTCTACCCGTTAGGCTGTGTTGGGCCTTAAATTGAATGATCTATGTACCACGTCAGTGTATTTCCCAACGTATAGTCAATAGTTAGTAAGAATGAATAAATGGTAACTAACTGCTGATGAAAACGCCAACCTCAATCCGCCCCAGCACCCGCTTTTCTGGTCACACACTGAGGCTGATGAGCGCTGCTCTGTAAAAGGTACACACCAGAGAAGACGGATTTGATGCAGACTCACGGCTCCCCACCTCGGGCGAGTTAGCGATCCTCCTCCACACCCGCACTCAGTTCCTTCCCCAACTTCCCACCAGCGCATTTTAAACTTCATTGCTTATGTCCACACCAAGGACTCAGCAATAAACAGAAAGGACTCAACGCATGCGACAGCATGGATGAACCTGGAGGGAACTGTGGCGCATGTAAAATACCAAACCCGAAAGGTCAAATACGGTAGGATTCCATTTATGTGACATTCTTGAAATGGCAAAGTTGCAGACGGAGAACAGAGAGGTGGCTTCGTGGTTCCTGGGGGTGAGGGATGAGGCAGTGCAGGTGGAAGGGGGTGGGTGCCTCCGACTATGGAAGAGCAATGCGCTGGAACCGTTCCACAGCGTGACTGTGGTGGTGGACACAGAAGCTTCGTGACAAAATAGAACTAACCACGCGCACACGGGCACACGCACACATAGCCCGTGAGCACACATAAAACTGGAGAAATCTGGAAAAGTCCACGGGTTATCTCTGCGACAGTTTCCGGGTTGTGCTCTCACACAAAGCCTTGTAAGATGCTTCCTGGGAAACGGGCAGGATCTGTCGGCGCTATTTCTTCCCACCACTGAATCTGTGCCCAAACATAAAAAGTTTAGTTTAAAAAAGCATAACTTCACCCCACTCTCACGATGGATGCGGCCCTTGAAGGGGAGCAGTGGGCAGCAGCAGCTGGTCCCCCGCTAACCCCCTGAACCTGTCCCCAAGGCCCCTTTTTTCCTGACTCTCCTGTGTGCTGACAGCAACCTCCCCAGGGCTCGCTTCTCTGCAGTACCATTTCTGGAAAGTCAAGGCAGAGTCCCACCTGGGCTCTCCTGTGGTTTCTTCTACCCTAAGCCCTTCCTCGTTTCACTGTCCCCAGCTTTAATACACATACCCTCAAAATAAACAAAAAAAGAATGATGTCCACCAAATAAAGAATCTTAATAAAAAGAAAGAGGTTTTTTTTTAAAGCCAAATAAAAGTTCTGGAGCTGAAAAATACAATAACTGAAATGGAAAATTTACTTACATCGATATTAAATTCACTAATATTTATCAACTGATAAACACAATAGGGTGTAACCACACCGCGGACCGGTTCTCAGCCATAAAAAGAAACGAAGAACTGACTCGGGCTAGAACGTGAATAAACCTTAAAACGTGATGCTGGGAAAGAAGCCAGACACAAAGAACCACAGAGTACAGAATTCCATTTTTTAAAAAATGCTCCAGATGTGCACGCCCATAGGGACAGGGAACAGAGTAATGGTTGCTTAGGGGTGGAGTGGATGGGGTTTCTTTCTGAGGTGCTAACCGTGTTCTAAAATTGATTGTGGTGATGGTTGCATATACTAAAAACCATTAAAACATACAGTTTAAATGAACGAATGACATGGTATGTGAATTATATTTCAAAAAAGCTCCTTTAAAAATGTCTTATATTGAGCATCCAAAGCTTAGTCCAAAGAAAGTCTTACCCACACTCTGAAAGCCTGAGGCCTTGATGCAACCTCACAGAATCCTTACCACGGCACAGAGGTCACAGGAGAAGAGCCGTGCCCAAATACCAGCAACTCCTTCAAGATCCATTCCTCTAGACTAGGAATTAGTGAAGTGCTGAACAGGCGTGTGATTTAGATGGATATCACATAATTTTTAGAAAAGGGAGGGTTCTTTTTTAAAAACCAGAATGTACGGTGTCCTTGGTCTTGATCAGATGGGAGCCTAAGGTAGCGCTGCACAGCAAAGGAGACCGGAGGTGTTGGCAGGGACCCAGCGTGAAGCCCTGGGATTCCATGGCAAGGACTTCTAACTGTCTGCAATAGACCGTCAGAGACTCGAGTAGTTCCCGGAAGGGTAAGGGCGTGGTTCGAGTTCTGAAGGATGTAGTAAGGAGGAAGGACTTAGGAGGTGTAAGTCTGGAGGGAGGAAGACCAGTTTGGAGGCTGTTACAGTAATCCAGGAGAGAGAGAAAGGGGGAGGGAGGGAAGGAGGTGGGCGGGGAAAGAGAGAGAGAGAGAGATAAAGAGAGAAAGAGAGAGAGAGAGAGAGGGCCTAAACAAGGGTGATAGTTTGGGTGGGGAAGAGAGAGAGGCATGATGAGACAAATATTTAAAAGGTAAAATCAGCAAGAATTGGTTATTAATTTAGCACCAAGTTAAAGCCCAAGAATATTACTTTGTGCAAGCGAATAAGAAAAATCCACCATTTAATTTCTAAATACTTAATCTATTGAAATAAATATTACCTCTACCCCATTGTATAATGTTTATATTAAATTTGGAGATTAAAAATGATTTAATGTACTATGGCTGGGCACATGTTTAAAAGCTGCTTTGGTTTTTCTCAACTTATCAATAAAAATTAAGATAGACAATAAAATTCAATGTGTAAGAATTTAATATACTTCCATTTCTCCTCTACGTTGAAGCACCTCCCTAGGGCGGTCTTGGTCTTGGCCCTGACCTTTTCTCTACTCCGTGCCTAGCTCTTTGATTTTGAAACAAATCTGGATTCTAGGCTCCGGTGTTGATTTCTGAAGCGGGCTTTTCTTGGTAGCATAACCTGGGTAAGGTTTTGGGTTGAATGCTTTGATAAGGATTTTCAATTGATCTGTGAATCTGGTGTGGCTTCCTCTTCGATTCATTGCTATTGTCTTGTTTGGACTGTCCTCTTGGGCCATGTCGGCAGAGTCCTGAAGTCTCAGCCTTAGACCAGGAGACCTACATTTTCATTCCCTGTGCTCAGTCCAGAAGTTTCCCCCCCTTTGACTTAATTGGCTGTAACAGTGAATAGGCTCTGACAAACGCAGTTTACTTTTCCCAGCTCACAGCAACTTAAGTCATTTGAGGTCAGTGACTTCCAACCGTATTTCTTAGCCTTGTGGTCCCCAGGGCCAGGAAGTCCCACAGTCTCCAATGTACTTTTGTACTTTTTTAAAAAAGATTTTTATTTATGTATTTTTAGAGAGAGGGGAAGGGAGTGAGAAAGAGGAGAGAAACATCAATGCAATGTGTGGTTGCCTCTCGCACGCCCCCAACAGGGACCTGACCCACAACCCAAGCATGTGCCCTGACTGGGAATGAAACTGGAGACCCTTTGGTTAGCAGGCTGGCACTCAACCCACTGAGCCACACCAGCCAGGCCTCCAATCTACTTTTAAGCCCTCATCTCCTTACTATTCTGGACCTCCCCTCCCAAGATTTTTCCGAACAATCAGCTTCTTCCCACTTTTTTCACTATGTATTTTAAAACCCTTGTTTAAAACCACTATTAATACTTGGTTCATCCATTTGAAGTCAGGCTTCTCGACCATAGCTCTCTTCCTCCCTGCTCACCTCCAGGTACATTCAGTGCAGACACCAAATCTTGGTTCGCATCATTTTCTTTCACCTGGAACCTGCCATAATCCCAACAAAGCCCAGTGGATGTCCTGGCAGACCAGCAAGCCGGGCTGTGGACCTCAGAAGTCTTAAACTCTGAAACTCATTCTCTATCTCATCTGTCCCGCACAGTTCTCTCCAGATCTCAAACCATTACAGATCTTTGATCTAGAAAAACCTTTCGGTGAAATTTTCTCAGTCCTTTAGCTTCCTTCTGGCCTCTTTCTTTCCCACGTATAGCCTGGGCCACAGGATCGATGACCTGAATGAGTACTCTCGGTTCTCCATCTTTCACACCCCCAAACCCAGCCGATCTTTAAAGAATGTGCCTTTGCCCTGGGTTGTATTTATATACACCCTGAGACATAGCGATCTATTATCTCTTTTCTGAATTTACAACACATTGTTGTAACACAAATTTAGGGACTAGGTCATCTTTTCTACTGTTTAAAAAGATCATCTTACTTCTCCAAAGAGGACATACAGATGGCCAGTAGACATGAAAAGATGCTCAACATCATTAATTATCAGAGAAATGTAAATAAAAACAATACTGAAATACCACCTTACACCTGTCAGAATGGCTGTCATTAATAAATCAATGAGAGGATGTGGAGGAAAGGGAACCCTTTTGCTCTGTTGGTGGGAATGCAGACTGGTGCAGCCACTGTGGACAGCAGTATGGCAATATATTAAAAAATTAAAAATGGAACTGCCTTATGACCTAGAGATTCCACTTCTGGGCATATAATTGAAGGAACTCAACACACTAATTCAAAAGAATATATGCACCCCTCTGTTCATTGCAGCACTATTTACAATAGCCAAGCAATGGAAGTAAGCCAAGTGCCCATCAATAGACCAGTGGATAAAAAAGTTGTGGTACATATGTGCAATGGAGTATTACTTGGATATTAAAAAGAATGAAATCTTACCATTTGCAATGGCATGGACCTAGAGGGTAGTATGCTAAGTGAAATAAGTCAGAGAAATACAAATACCACATGATTTCACTTATATGTAATATCTAAAGAATATGAACAAACAAAATGGAAACATTCATAAATGCAAAGAACAGACTGATGGCTGCCAGAGGTGGGGGGGCTGGGGGACTGAGTGGAAGGGTGAAGGGACTGAGAAGTACAGACTGGCAGCTACAAAACAGTCACAGGGGTGTAAAGTACAGCACAGGGAGTACAGTCAATAGCACTGTAATGACTATGTGTGGTGCCCACTGGGTACCAGAAATATCCAGGGGAACACTCTGTAAAGTATATGATTGTCTAACCACTATGCAGTACACCTGGAACTAGTACATAATAATGCTGACTGTAAACTGTAATTTAAAAAAATTTTTGAATAAAAATAAAGACTACCTTTGTCACTGTTAAATTCGTATACCCGTAAATTTCAGATTTGAACTCTTCTAATTCTTTAGTGTATATAATCCCATGCTAATAATTCCACGTTATTTATTTTTGAGCTGTTATTTCTTCATATCTATTTAATAACTGTTAGCTTTTCATATTCTTTTGCATTCTTACATACAAACTGCCTGCCTTACGCATCTTTATAGAAATTACATTTAGTCTGCTAAGCCTGGAATGACATTGGGATTATATGGAAAATCCTGTTCCTTTATGGCCATTGTGAAAGATAAACAAAGACAGACATTAAAATGTTGAAAACAGATTTTATTCAGCAGCTGCTGAAGTGGGGGAAGAGCCAATTCCAACTCGCACAGAGGTGACTGGGCATTCAAGGGGAAGGAGGGAGTAGGGGTGAGTGGGGCAGGGTGGGCAGAGGGGGGCTGAGTCAGGGCAGGGACATTACACAGGGCTGTGTAGAGATGGCTGCTAGCTAGCAATGAACTAAGTTGTGATTTTACCCTCCCACTGAAACTGAGAGATGGTGGCCCCTTACTAGACAGTGGCCCCGTCCTTTCTGTTAAATTACATTCCCACGAAATAGCTTTGGGGTCTTGCGGAAAGACACCCCTGAATAGTGGAAGGTACACAAACACCTCAAAGGGAAGGAGGAGGGATTCATCACTGTAAGTGAATGCTCTAAGAAACGGAGGGCAGGAGCCTCGCACCTGGTGGCGGCGGGAACAAACAGTGCATTCTTCTGACTCCCCTGACTTTTTCTGGACAGGACCTCTGGTAGGGGCTGGGTCATCCCAGCGACCTGCCTTGGGCAGGAGTTTGGTCTTCGCCGTTCTGGCCAGCGCGAATCCTCCTGCGCAAAACTGACATTCATTTGATAGGATATCCATCTTCAGCAAGCGATTGCCCAGTGCTCAAGTGACACTCTTTTCACAGGGGAGGATCATCTGTTACTGCACATGACTTCACGGTTTTTGTCACGCACACACACACACAGAAGATACCAGGCAGCGGGGAAAGCGACGGAGAGGGTTTAAGCAGAAGTAACTCGATCAGACTGGCATGCGTGCAGATCACTAAGGTGTGTTTACAACCTGAACACAATTTTTGTTTTCATTCCAGGAGCTGAGCCTTCTCCAACTATCTCATGCATTTATTTCTCTTTTTTTCTGTGAGAAAACTACACTGAAATTCATATTTTATCCACTGAGCAAATATTAAGAAAACAGTAGTTAATGCAAGGCACTGCTTCAAACAATCTATGAAAATAAGAAGCTTAAAAAATAGGTAAATTAGAGGATGATGATTTGCATTATAAAATACTGAAATATACAAATACATGTAAAACTTCAAATTTATGTCTGTCAAATCCCCTAGAGAAAAATTATTTGTCTGGAAAAACTTCTTTTCCGTACATTGAAGGACCGTTGTTTGAAGTGAAGCGTTCTTACTTTTTTATATCGACCCAAATGACCCAGTTAAAAACCCTTACTGCTAGTTAAGCCAGTCAAACAACTTTTGAAAAAGTCTCCAAACACCGTCAGTACCAACCTGGAGGAATACTCCACCAGCTGCGGAGAAGGATGTCTTATCTTTTTGTTTGTTTTTTCCACATGTCCTATTTCTCAATAATGAGAGACGATGCTAATGCATCATATTTTAGAAGAATTTAAATAAAAATCCCTGAAGTAGAGAATGATTTATACAAACTTATAACTCCGATACATTGTCTGTATTCATTTAATAGAAAAGGATATATATAGTGTACATATTTATATGTATTATATACACTATATATTTACATACACTATAAATACATATCATATAGAACATAAGGTATGTTATATATAAAATAATACAAGATGAAATTTTCTCACTTTTTTGTCTGGAATCAGACCTTTTTGTTTAAAAGCTTTGAACTCAATTCAATTCCCCTAATTTCTAAGAATGTGGAAGCTCTACATGAGAACACAAAGAAAGTTTCCAGAATATGATACACATGCCACTAATTACCCTCCAAAGCGAGGAACTATTCTTACTAGTTCAGAAAAATTTACATATTTTTGAAAAGGTTTGTACAGGTTAAAATTGAAATGGCTTTGTGGAACCAAAAGGGAAATCTGTATAGAAGAGCTTTTCTGTAATTTGTTCAAGTTGAAGATACTCACATTTTACTTAAAAAATACAAAACAAAAGTCATAAAGTCATCAAAAAAAATAGCACAGTATAGCCCTGGCTGGGTGGCTCAGGTGGTCAGAGCATTGCTCCATACACCAAAAGGTTGGGGGTTTGATTCCCAGGCAGGGCACACCCTCAGTTTGCGTGTTCAATTCCCAGCCACGCACATAGGGGAGGTAACTGATTGATGTTTCTCTCTCACGTGGATATTTCTCTTTCTCTCTCCCTCTCCCTTCCTCTCTCTCTCAAATCAATGAACATATCCTCTGGTGAGGATTAAAGAAAAAAAATAATGCAGCATGTTTTGACCATAGAGTAAGGAGGCTGATTTTCTTTTTTTATGATTAGTCACACAGCTTGGAGCAACAGAGTAAGACCAGCCAAGAGTGAATCATATGACCACGGCCAGACGGAGTTGCTGATGCTGTTTTCCATTTCACGTGCCCTCCGGAAGGGCAGACCCAGCTGTGAGCGTTAGCTTTTTCGCATTCTGTAAGCCACACAACAGCTGCTATATGCTGTATTAGGACTACCCGTGGGACTTTGGTTCTCACACCTGAATTTCCCCTGTATCCGACTTCTTAAAACGTGTTGAAAATACAGGACATTGCTGAGTTAATTTCTTCTTATGTAATTGGATAGTCTGACTTGGTATTCTGTTCCCTTAAATATAATGTTTAGCTCTGGCAGGGTGGCTCAGCTGGTTGGAGCACCTTGCCATACACCAAAAGGCTGTGGGTTCTATCCCTGGCCAGGGCAAGTATAAGAGGCAACTGATGGATGTTTCTCTCACATTGCTGTTTCTCTCTCCCGTCCTCTATCTCTAAAATCAGTAAACATATCCTTGGGTGAGGAATATATATATCACTCTTAGGGGAAACAAGAGTTCAGAGTTAAAAGAATACCATGAAAGGGAAAATGCTTTTATGGACACTTTAAACTGAACTGTGATTGGTCGTTGTCTTAGTTTGCTTGCTAAGGAAGCTAAGGTCTCATTTAATTGTCTTCTTTTGCTTTGGTTCAAAAATAACAGCCATATTCCCAGGACTTGGTCAGTCCTTCAGTAAAACGCTTGGTCCTGCCGCTCTTTAAGAAATCAGACTTGGCTCATGTCCTCAAGGAGCTGGTGGAGATAAAGCTTCGAAAGAAGGCATGCCATGCCAGTCCACCACTGCAACCTGAATAAACTTAGAACAATGTCTAACATTTATATATTGAGTATTTATAACGGGGTCTGAAGCTTAGCATGAGTTACTTTATGTGTGCCTTAATGACAGTTCTGAGCATAATAAGCAATGCCGATTCGGCTTAGGAAAGTTATGAAACTAAGGTCAAACGAACCTACACCGTTATGTTTGCACCTGCTAAGTAAGCTCTGGGTTTCCTGGGACTTCAGCATCAAAGATCCGAAAAAATGCATGCTCAGTTGGTGGGGAAGAAGGGAAAGGAGACCGGCTGAGATCAGGTCCCAAGTTTTAATCTTGTCCCTCTTGACCAGGGACAGTCTTGACAGGCCTGCCTGCTCACACCTCACGGCAGATGGCTCTTGGCAGGTTCTCAGAGCAAACTTATGACACAAACCAGGGGCAGCTGTGGGGAGAGGTGATTGAGAAATGGAAGACACAATCACACTGTCCAGGCAGGCAAAGAGAAAGTGGGGGGTCCGCAGACACGCCAGGCACTGACTTGGAAAAGCAACAAGAGGCAGTCCTGCGCCGTCCGAACGCCAGACCAAGACTTGATCCTGACCTTGGGGAAAGCTGACATCGTGCCCCTTCCAAGCTAAACTGTTGACCTAGGGGCTAGGGTGGCAGGTGCTCGCCAACAAAGCTACCCGGAAAAAGAGCGAGCCGGCCCCACCCCGCCGCAGGGGCCCGGGTGCGCGGCGCGGGAGGACCCAAGAACGTCACCGACGCGCGGCCGAGCCTCCAGCCCGCCCCCCCGCCCCGCCGCGCACCTTCTTTTCCCTCTTCCCACGGACGCGGCGGCTGCCCGGCACCCTCCCGGACGCTCTCGCCCGCTCCCGCCGCCCGCTCCCGCCGCCGGGCCCCAACATGGCGCCTCTCGGACTGCTGCGCTTCTGGCCCCCGCTCCGCGCCTCCGCGCGCGGCCTCTCCGGCCCCCGGTGCAAGGTAAAGTGCGCGTGAGGTCGACCGGAGTGCAGCCGCGTTCGCTCCTCCGCGGCCACCCGCCCTCTCCGGCCTGGGAGTGGCGCCCTGGCGCCGTTCCTGGGCACCGGGATGCTCCGGCGCCTTCCTGGTCTCGCTGCTCTTTTCGGATCGCTGCGGTGGCTCGGTTCTGCCTCCGCTCCACGAAGCGGTGACACGGGGCCAGGAATCGCGAGAGAGGCTGGCAGGGGACGAGAGGGCGCGGGGTGCGCCGGCCGCCGCCCGGGGCGGGCGTGCAGCGCGGAGGGGAAGGGTGCGGGCGGCGGCGGGGAGGTCTGTGCCCGGCTCCGGGGGTCCCGAGGCACGGAACCCAGGGCCGGCTTGGCTGCGGTTGGCCGGCCCGCCCCGCCAAGGGGGCGGATGCTGGACGCGGAGGGGGTTGCAGTGCGGAGCCCTCCTTCCTGCCGTATATGGCCGTGCCCCGGGCGTGGTGGGAAGGGGAACCCGGATTGGAGCTCCGGCCCGGGGCGTCTTCCCTGCCCGGCGTCCCTTCTGATTCACCCTAGGGATCCTGATGAGAGAATTTCCGTCTTCAAAGTCCTTTATAATCCTTGTTCCTCCGTTACTGCCAACTCTCTTCCGAGTGGCGTCCCGACGCGTCCTCGCGGAGATTGTTGGTTGTTGTGGGTTTTTGCTGCAAGCTTTGACCCCGCCTGGAAGACCCCCGTCAAGTGGTCAGGGGGCGTTCCTGTCCGGAGTCCTCGGAGGCAAGAACTGGATCCAGGCGCTGGTCCAGGAGGGTGGCTTACCTCCGCTACGTTTTAACCGTGGAAGCCTCATTCTAGGGAGGGAAACGAAAAGTCATGTTTTTACTTAATAGCTCCTAGAATAATATTTGAGCTTGAAAGCTCGCCTTGCACACTGTGCTTACGCACTGAGAACTCCTGGCCCGCCCCACGGCTCTTTTCTTTCCCGAATCCAGTTATCTGAGAATAACTGAGGAGGGGCCCCTTAGGTACGGGCCAGGGGATGCACTGGAACTGGAGCACTTGACTCCTAAGTGCTTCCTAGGAAACATTTTGATCATTGCAGATAGCTTTGGCTATGTAAAGCATTATTAAAAGGGAACTTGACCTACAGTCAGATTGCTGCGGGTGCTGCCCCTAATGCAAACCCTTAGGCCAAGGTCAATAACATTCTCTCTTTTGGCAGTTACTTATTTACCTGAGTGTAATTTACTCATTTTCTCACCTTCAGGTATATCATTAAGCTGCAAATCACGGGTTTCTGTTGTATGACATTGAAAGTTTCTATCACATTCAAACTCTCACCTTCAGGTTTGATGGTCATACTCCAACCTAACTCCTCCTTTCCAGGGTCCCTCCAGTGCTAGGCACTTAGCGAAATCCTTACCTCCTACTTCAGTTAAATTGCAACACTGGTGTGTTTGTTTAACTTCGAATATGTACAAGTGTGTTCTGAACCAGATGGAAGTTTCATTTTGTCAAGGGCACTGTTGTATACCTTATTCCCCATGTGTCTCACCCACATTGCACACCACCGTGCACAGACTGGAAACTCAGCGCGTGTTTTCTACGTTGTTGAGAGTACCCTGAAGCAGGAGGTAAGACGAGATAGTGGTTTTTTTTTTT
>CM052540.1:186005844-186028284 GCA_028533065.1 Trachops cirrhosus | reverse complement strand
AACTTCGAATATGTACAAGTGTGTTCTGAACCAGATGGAAGTTTCATTTTGTCAAGGGCACTGTTGTATACCTTATTCCCCATGTGTCTCACCCACATTGCACACCACCGTGCACAGACTGGAAACTCAGCGCGTGTTTTCTACGTTGTTGAGAGTACCCTGAAGCAGGAGGTAAGACGAGATAGTGGTTTTTTTTTTTCTTTTTAATGGTAGGTGAGTCTCTCAAACTTGAGCATGCAGCAGAATTACCTGGAGGCTTCATCCAAAAGTCCAGCCCAGAGCTTCTGATTTACTTGCTCCTGATGGGGCCCCATAGTTTGCATTAGTAAAGTTCCCAGGCGGATGTTACGCTGCTGGTCAGAGGCCTGCGCTTTCAGAACCACCTGCTTGAGTTTAGATTAGAAAAAACATCTGAAGGCATCTTTCTTCCTCCATTTCTATTTCAGAGGGAGCACATAGTACTTTTCCATGCATCACAGGAAATTATTACTGGGGAAAAATTGCCGTTAACACTTTAGCTACTTCTCTTCCGTGAAGCTCTTTTCCCCGATCTTTCTCCAACCCCAGACTCCTGACTTGCTGTCTGTCTAGCACAGTTTACTGGTCCACTCCATGTGGGTGTCAGTCAGCACTACGAACTCTTTCTGACTCAAGAAGAACCAGCCACAACATGGCTTTTCCCTCTCTGGTTTTGTTCTCATTGTGGTTAACAGACAAGCATCCACCCAGTGTGAGAGCCTGGAAGTATTCTCTCCTCTTCCTTCTGTACCTCTAGTTGGTCACTTGTGCCACTTGTAATAATTTTGTTTTATTTACTGTTAGCCTTACTAGTTTGTAAGTTTCATCAGAGCAGGGACTATGCTTGTATGTTTTTTTTTCACTATCCCCAGGATTTACTATATTTGCTAAAGACAGATATTTTGAATAAGTGGATGGATGAGTGAAACAGTGAGTTCCCCTGCCACTTTCCTGATGCAGACTTTCGTATGAGAGTTTGACATCTGTTTCTAAAGCTTCCCTGTCCTTTCCTCATTGAGATGTGAAGCTGAGACTTGAATGTGGTCTTTAAGGCCTTGTACAACCTGCCTCAGTCCCCCTCGCCAGCCTGCTCTTCCTGCGCCTCTCTCCGTGGGACCTGGTTTTGCACGTCCCTGAACGCACTGAGCCTTTCACCTGTCTGTCCCTTTACTCATGCAACTGCCCCTTGCTGGAGTCCCCCCCTCACTAGTGATTCAGGGGTTGGAGAACCCCGCAAGCTCTCTGATGCACCAGGCAGAATGCGTCTCCCCATCTGTGCTCCCTCAGAGGGTCTGTCGGGCACTGCACCAGCCTGGGAGTAGAACACGGATGTCCCCTCAGAAGAAAGAATGCCATGGCTCGGGAGACTTGCCTGGTGGCAGTAACTCCCTGGGAGCCCCTAGTGATTCATTCATGTCGTTAGTGCCTCATTGGCAGTGTTTAGTTTACAATGAAGGTCTCACCTGGGGCATGCTGGACAGCTGAGGGGAAGGAGAGTTTCCCCCCCCAAATATGCCTTGTTGGGGTATCAATTGATTATTTTAGTCTGGTATTTTCAAGAAAGGGCTCATTTCAAGAAATGACCTTCTCCCTAGCTGCCTGAAAGAATTTAGATACAGGGCCTGCTCCAGGAAGGGAGATACCATCATCACACGTTAGCTATGATAGACCTAGTATGTGATAGGCAGGAACTGGCCAGACTATGTGATAGGCAGGAACTGGCCAGGCCAGCTTGGTCAAAGTCCGCTGTGTGTCTCATTGTTTGAAGGAAGGAATCGCCTTCCTTCCCTTTGAAGTCCCGAACCACAACCACCCCGCCCCTCCCCCGCCACACCCCTTCTCTTTAGCTCAGGTTAGCCTGTAGGTCTCAACCGCCTATCTTTCCCTTGGGTCCCATATTCTCCTCATGGAACCCCCACATGGATAGGATGAATTTGGTCATTTTCTCCCATCATTCTGTCTCGTGTCGATGTCATTATCAGACAGGCAGCCAGAAGAACTTAAAAGGGTAGAAGGGAAATTTCTTTTTTCCCTGCACAGTGAAAGCAGTGCAGCACCCATCAGCACCTCCCCTGGCAGTGGCCTTGGCCGTGCTTGGCCGCGCAGGCCTGTGAGTGTGTGCGCCCGCTGCCCGCAGCGTCACTGCCCCTTCCCTCTGATGCAGTTCGCCTCCCCTCCTGCACACGGCCACTGCTCCCCGCGTGTGTTTGCCAGACTTCTGATACTTAAATGGGCAGTGTCAGTCTTCCACATGTCCTGGCTTATTTAAGGTGACAAGGTAAATATCACCTGGGTGTACACTTCCATATCATGAAGATAAAATTTACTTAAAAATGAAAAAGCAGTATGCTTTTTGGGTTTTCCCTGCAAGATCTTCAAGATGAAGTACACTTTCATTAAGTTCTGGAGTACTAAATGACAGGAACGGGAGAAATTTAGGTGCAAGAAACAATGGTTAGCGAGGAAGGAGATTCTGGGTTGGGAAGTCATGTGATACGATGTGGGCTTGACAGTGGAATCTCAAAAGTTAAGTGTAAGAATTTGAAGTAGAGCGTATTTGTAGACAAAGTTTAACTCATGGAAATGACTTTATAAGGAGAAAGGGATTAAACAGAAAAAAATCTTGCACTGCAAAAATTTTGATTATTTCTACCTCTTCGGTACTGAACCATTGTAATTGTGCTCCCCAATATTAATAGCAGAAATAGTGGTAGTAGTAAAACGGAAATTTGCAGAAGCAAGAGAGTAGAAAAACAAAATGAAATATGTTATGTGAACGTAAAGGAAGGCCTTGGTGGGAAAAAAAAGTTATTGCCAGAATAAATAGACGTTGAAGCTGAACAGTTCATTTCTCTTCATTCTGTTAGGTAACCTCTGCAAACTTGAAGGTTATTTGTTTATTTAGCAGGTGGTGCTTGGATCTTTTCATATCATTGTTTCGGTATTTAAAATATGTTAGAGAGTAGAGGTCAATGTGAGAGAAGCTTAGAGCTCCTCTTTGAACTCAGTTCTCTAAGGGAGAAAGGTAGGTAGATATTATTAGAGACGCACTCCCCCACTGTAACCTTAGAAGGTGTGGGCAGTCTGTATGCCTGGCCTCCAGAGGCGGGGAGAGCAGCCCCATCATGCCACACTGCTGGTCTCTCAGTCAACAGATGTCAGATGTCAGATGTCAGTATAACTCCTACATAATGTCAACAAGTACTGCCAACTGAATGTATGAAAACTGAGAAAAAAAACAAAGTTGAGTAAATTCTTCATGACCTTGACAGCTCTTCCCAAATTCACCGGAAACATGAGTCCACTTTTATTGCTTTAAAGCTTTTGAAGTACTTTTTTTGCGGGGGAAGCGGGGCGCAGTGGGGCAAGCTCCTCAACACTTTCTGACTGTACTGGAAGCACTGATGATCTGCTGGGAGAAAGGACGGGAGTCCCTGCCTCGTCTGTGTCCTGTGCTTTCGCTGGTCCTCGTGAATCTGAAAAGCTCTCTGGGCCTCTAGGAGAAGTGAGTTTTCTTCCGACTTCCACTCTCAGGACGCACGGTTCTCGGTCTGTGAATAAATAGTTCAGGGCGCCGTCACCCCCAGAGGACTCAGGCGTAGACGAATTCTTTCATTCCCTTCCTCCAGCGCTGCCAAGGCCCTGACTCTTCACCCGTAACTGGAGATTGACAGCAGACTGCTTCATGAGAAAATAGGACGCTCTTAAAGAGTTGCTGTATGTAAATAATTGAAATGAAAGTAGAAGAGCGAGGACTTTTCAAAAAACATAGCGAGGCATATGTTGTGGTGGAACGCCCCTGAGATAGGAGGCCCCCACCTGGGGTCTGGTCCTGCTCTGAAAGTGTTGGGTAAATTACAGGGTCTTTCTAAGCTTCCGAAATTTGGCCTGTAAGATGAGTTGGTGGGACTAGATCTCTCTGTATTTTTCTTTTCCTGTTTCTAGAAGATACCCTCAACTTTATTTTGCTCTCTATTGACCTATCTATTCAAGCTCCAAACTTTTAATTTCTAAGATTAAAAATACCTTTGTGTATGTGTGTATTTAAAACAGAATCAAATAAATCCTTGCAAGATGAGAAAGAGAGGAAAGCCCTTTCCTTTCTGTCTCTGCTTCCACTGATTTCCCCGTGTTTGGGCAGTGTGCCAGGTCTACTGCCTTCCTTACCCGACCTTGACCAAGGTTGAAATTTAAACGGACAAAGTCATCTGTGTAACCTCTACCTCTGCCCGTCTCCCTGACTTCCAGTATAGTGCCCTTAAATAGGCTTTTGTATTGATTGGCACTTTTTCTAAATGGAGTTCTTAGAGGAAGAATGATAGGAATGCTTTTATGCGATTAACTTCGACCCCTGTGTGAGAGGCTGATGGGCAGTGGACTCCTAGGGGGCAGCGTATCTGGACTCCGGGTCATTCTCTCTACTCCTTTTTAGGTCGAATCTATGATGGGAATAAAGGAGAGATTGTGCGTGTGTGTGTGTGTGTGTGTGTGTGTGTGTGTGTGTGTGTGTATTTTTCCTGTCTATTTTGTGGATGAAATATAGTGATGGAAACAGTTTAAAACTCTTTGTGAAAGCTCTCTAGGTAACAGTAATTCTAGCTTTGCCTCCCTTGCAGGTAATAACTGGGTTCGTTTGTTTTTTGTTTTTTTTTTCTGTAAGGTGGCTCTAGTAGCACTTAGTTGTCTTGAACTTCATTTGAAACAACTTTGTTAGATTGTATTGTGACAGCTCTCATATCAGTGTGCATTTCAAAGAAACTTATCAGAATTGGTGGATTTTTGTATTGCCATTTTATTGAAGATGGAAGAAAATAAGCCACATTTTTGGCATATTACACTTTATTATTTCAAGAAAGGTAAAAATGGAATCGAAATGCAAAAAGAAAAGATTTCTGCAGTGTATGGAGGAGGTGCTGTGACTGATTGAACATGTCAGAAGTGGTTTGTGAAGTTTCACGCTGGAGATTTCTTGATGGACGGTGCTCTGTGGTTGGGTAGACCAGTTGAAGTTGATAGCGATCAAATCAAGACATTAATTGAGAACAATCGACATTATACCATGTGGGAGATAGCTGACTTACTCGAAATATCCAGATCAATATAGTTATTGGTGAAAATGAAAGATGTGTCTTATTTTACAGAAAAAACTAAAAGAACTTTTTTCCGACCCACTAGCTGGCTGCTTTTCAACAGCATCTGGAAGCCCTAACCCTGCAGGCAGATGGGTCATTCTGCGTGCTGTTCTTTGCTTGTTCTTTTAGGAGGCGTTCTGTTACCCCAGATTGGATCAGACCCAGTAGTGCAATATTTGTACTGGTCATGCTGTGCTTAATTTCCCCGAGAGCAGAAATCTTGTCTTAATATTTCCTAGACTGAAGCAAAGAACACAATAGTTGGCATGTAGTATGTTCTCAGTAATTATTTGTTGATTAAATGGAAGGTTAGATTACTATCTGAAGTTGATGCTCAGTGTTGCCATTATTCGTTTTTTAAATCATCACCTGAGGATGTGTGAATATGTGTCATTGATTTTTTTTTTAGGGAGGGAGGGAGGGAGAGAGAGAGAAACATTGATGTGAGAGAAATATCGATTGGTTGCTTCCCGAACATGCCCCAACTGGGGATCGAACCCACAACTTTGTGGTGCATGGGATGACCCTCCAACCAACTGAGCCACCCAGCCAGAGCATGATGGCGCCATTATGGGGAATATGAGTGCTAGTATACTGGCGGTCCACTTTTGGGGGGCCCCAGATAAATTTTCCCGTATATAGTAGAAGACGTAGATCACTAGGGATCCCAGTTCTAATCTGTGGGTAGAGTATGTCCATTTCACTTTTAAGGCAAACCTACTTCCAGCCCTGCTTCTTCAAAGCAGACATAGTGAAGTTGTCCTGTGTGTGTAAGAATTGAATAAATTGCTATACGTGTAAAGTGAAGATGTAGCTCCAAATGATAATTCACTGAAAAATGTTTTCTGATGTTTCAGGGATGGGTTTGCCACTTTTCCACCAGCATGCGTCGCCACACCAAATTTTACACAGATCCAGTGGAGGCTGTGAAAGATATCCCTGATGGTGCCAAGATCCTGGTTGGTGGTGAGCAATACTGTTGTTTTCTATTTTTATGGTAACACCCTTATGTTTTTAGCAAAGCCGGGGAAGCACAGTAGCAAAGTTATGTGGATTTGAAATGCCATTGGAGAAAGACAAGTTCCATATTTTACTAGTATGTGGAACCTAATGAACACACTGAACTAACAAGCAAAACAGAGACAGACTCAGACAGAGAGCAGGATGACAGCTAAGGGGAGGTTAGGGGCTGGAGGGTTTGAGCAAAAAGGAAAAAGGACTCGTGGATATGGACAACAGTGTGGTGCTTATGGTGGGGGGGCACGTATAGTGGACTAAATAATAATGGACAGAATACAATAAAAAAAAGAGATGCCAATTATTTTATTAGTTATTATTTTATTTTATTCATTTTTTACCTATTTAGTACCTTCCTGAAACTTTAGCAAGGTTTAGAACTTTGTATTTTTCTTTTTCATTCATTTTGTGCTTCTTTTTTATTATTTTGAAAACCTGAAGCTTCAAATGGGGATGTCTTACTAGTAGCTTTAAAAAAAGCCCTCGGTTTTTGGGAATTCCGTTTTACTTAGAATGTTTGCGTTGACCTCATTGGCTCACATCTGGCCACTCCTTTTGTTTGCCTCATTTTATGAGTGAGAGAGCAGTAAGCATCTAACTGTTATTGAGCCCCCAAGTTCAAGGGCTTCTTTTGTTCGGAATGTCATTTAGAACCACTGTCTCATTAAACTTGCTGCCTGACTCTTACACGTTTCTTTGGGTTTGACCACAGGAATCGAGGTTTATTTTTAGAGCTGCCCGTCCTCCCTCCCTCCCTCCCTTTCTTCCTACCTTCCTTCCTTCCTTCCTTCCTTCCTTCCTTCCTTCCTTCCTTCCTTCCTCTGATCAGTCATTGAGTGTCCATTTAAACACAATACTATTTGAAAATTGTGGAAAATGTAAAGAAATGAAAGTCATTAGCCTAGGCTTCCAATTCTGCAAAATACACTGAGGCACATAAAACAAACAGGCTTGAGAAAGCGGCTGTACTGGCGTTAGACATAAAGCCAGGCAGTGATCAATATGTAGTTCGGTGCAAGAAGAAGGACGTTTGGGAGCCCTGCTAACACATTGCCCTTGGCCTCATACTTCTGAATTGAGGACTTGGGAGTGGTGTCTGGTGCTGCATATTGGTGTCAAACGTTTGGGCACACTTTATGACCATTTACTGAGTTGCTGAGCTGTGTCTGCATTTTGCTTAATAGGTCTATTAATGAGCTTTATACATTTTCCTTTTTACTGCAAGAGAATAACACACATTTCCCTGCAACAACATTACTCTCTTCACACGCTGTTTATTTTTTGGCTTATTTAGGTTTCGGGTTATGTGGAATTCCAGAGAATCTGATCGGAGCTCTACTGAAGACCGGGGTCCGAGGGCTCACGGCGGTCAGCAACAATGCGGGGTCAGTGCATTGCAGTGCATGTGGTTGGGAAGAAACGGGAACTGTCAGTGATAGTTAAACCAAGTCCATCCGAGAAAGGGAAACCTTCCCTGTTGTCGTGAGCAGTGTGCTCACACCCCGAAGGATAGTGTTTAACAAGCTCAGGGGTGGTGGTTACAATTTATTCAGATACTTCTGGTGCCGTACTTCATAATCATAAGTAAAGGAGACTTGCATGATTTTATACCTTAATCTGATGTGCTTTTATTTTAATTTCAAATGTATCATTGAAGTTAAAATATCTATATTTTAAATAGAATCCTGCATTTAAAAATTTAGAGATGTTCCTTTAAGTTGTGTGTTATTGTATAGATCGTTACATGTAAAGAAAGGTGGACACCAATTTAAAATCTGTTTTAAGCCTTTCTGTGACTGTGCCATCACTCTGGATGGTACGTACGGAGCACCATTCATCACCGAAAAGCTTGCTGGTCTCGGTAGAAGGAGAACAGGCACCCAGCACTGAAGACAGTAGGATCGCGTCAAAAACGTCAACAATACACAATAACATTTTAATAATGAATGACATGTGCATTGAGCTATGTTTAGGTAGGAAGGAGAAGCTATTTTTATACACAGTGACAAACCGTCAGCTCTCTGTCAATAATGAAAGACGAAAGATGTCAAAATTTTTTTAAAAATTAATTTCATTGGCAGTTTAGCCTATTGTCAAAAATGCACTTAGAGTAAACAGCACAGGTTATTTAGGATACAGAATGGGTCCTACCTTTTTGCTCATTTTTCCTTTGCTGGGTTTATTTATGCCATTGTTTTTATTTGGAAGTTTCTCCTACCTCTTCTCTTTGTATCCACATCTTTCCCATTTTTTTCAGAATTCAGCTCAAGTTACATATCTCCAAAGAAACCTTGCCCAAGTGTAGAATTTCTCAAGCCTTCGCTGATCTTGCCCCTTTCTGAATTGCCTTGGAGACCCTTAGCCTTTCTTGTATCCTGAATTGTATTTATTCTCTCCGCTACATGGTACAGGCTGTTGCTGTCCCTTGCAGTAGTTTCTGTTCCCTGGTTGTTGGTGTGAGTCTCAGAGTCACTGAATGTTAGAGCTGGACAGGATGGCAGAGATCAGCTGTTCGCATTCCCGCATTTCACAGGGGAAACTCGTCTGTCCGTAGAGAAGTAACTTATCCACGGTCACTTAATATTTCTTCAGCCCATCCAGTGCTCTCTGAGCTGACTTTATGTTTATTAAAAATACTTCTGATGATCAGTACTTTTTGGGTTTTCCAAACAGCTCAGTGCTTGCAAGGGATGGTGTAATATGCAAATTCCTCCTGCAGAATAGGCACCGATAGCCTGTAGTACTTCCTGGGACACAGAGAGGCACTTTGCACACCTGCATGGGCAGCTGGTTCTCTTCATTAGGGGGTTCCCTCCCAAGGGTCTGCAGGAATGGTTAGTGACTCAGATAAATGAGGAAAACTTAGCATTGCTTCGCTGGAGAACCAACGACATGGTTGGAAATGTTGGCTGAATGGAGAGAACTCGAATTAGAAGTAATTATTATTTTTTCATCTAGAAAAAGACTCTTTTTAGGGAAAGATCTGCCTGAAATGGAAGTCTTTACAAAGCTTAAGACTCCTGATTGTTTTGCTTCGTCGGTGCGTTTTAATGATCAGGAAGACCTGTGGCCACGAGCAGCCACTAGCTTGGTGTGGAGTCATAGCTATTCAGCCAGATCGGATAGACCCTCCCCAGCATCACTCAGAGAAATCAGTACTTCCACGGGGATTGATTAGGAAGAATCGAGCTTGTGCCTTTCATTGATTTTTGGAAGACTTTAACATATGAATTTTACGTATGAACCAACATTTCTCAACACTATGTATTAGCCAATTAAATCACAGAGCCAAGAAAAGAATGGCTGTGTTAGGTTAGTCATGCTGTTTTCCTCATGACACGAGTGTTTTTAGATTCCAGTTCTTGAAGGTGGGGACTTGGACAGCTCCAGGGGCAGCCCACGCACATGTGGGAAATCAGTAAACACTGTGTGGCAGTATATGAGATCTGTCCAGAACGTATCCAGCCATGTACCATGAGAAAATAGAGACATATGTTGAAGAAGAAACAAGATACAAGAAACATTCATTGCACACAGGACAATGACGCCTCAGTCCCCTTTAGAGTAGGCCCCTTGGGACCTCACGCAGTTCTCCCAAATGCCGGCAGCTGCCCCATTGTATTTTCTTGAATCTCATTGATGGTCTGAAATCTCTTCCCTTTCAAAGGTGATTTTAATTTTGGGAAAAGCCAGAAGTCACACGCGGGGCACCAGATCTGGGCTGTAGGGGGTCTGAGTCACCTGGGTGAATTGATGTTTCACCAAAAAAACTGTATCAGACACGATGCATGAGTGAGCATGTTGTTGTGGTGAAGCTGCCAATCACCAGGTGCCCATAGCTGTGGCCTTCCGAATCATCCCAATATTTTCCGCAGAGGAATGTTCAAGTTCAATGCAAAATTTGGTGTAGATTTGTTGCTGTACTTGCTCAGTCATTTCGAATGTGACGGCCACACAATATATGTATGTGCTCACTGAACAGCATCTACTGCCCCCACTGAGCAGTACAGGGAAGTCGTCACTGTTCACGCATGAGCATCCCGGTCCGCTCTCCTTGGCTGCCAGGTTACACTGATGTCGTGCAAACCATTGTCGTTATATTAATTGTGGCTGGACTTTTCCCAGACAGACTTGGTATGTACCTGCACTTGTGATTACCGTACTATTACCTGTGTGTAGGACTATCCTAATTAGCGACAGGCATTCTGTAAGGGCCCACTCTAAGTAAAATTTCTGGTTTTGCACCGATGATTTTGAAGCAGGAGATAAAGACAAGGAAGTGGCTCCTTCGCTGTTCCCATTTCTCCTTTGTTGAGGCGACCGCATCGCTGAAGGGCTCTGGAGGGCTCCGTGGACAGGTCTCGGCCACCTCGGCTGACTGGAAGCTTCTCCCAAGACTTGGTTATTTTGTCTGGGAGGGGTACCACTTCCTGGAGTATGCACTTGAACTTGTCTGCTCAGCGCATAGAAGATGTCACTTTTCCCATATAACTACGTCATAAATTAACTGTATGTCTTAATACAGCACTTTTTTCTTTTAATACTCTTAACATTATCAGAGTAAATATAAATTGTGTAGTTGAGATTTGTGTATGTCTAAAATAAGAGTAAACAAGGAATGCAGTTTGGTAAATGGTTTCAACTTTATTCTTATTAGACTCCTTTTGACCAGAATAGCCACTTAATGAGATTTCAGAATATGAAAATGAGTTTCATAAATATTTGCAGAACATCGATATCTTTCGTGAAATACTTTTTGTCTTAAAGAGATACATTAATATATCTCTTTAATTAATTCTCAGGTTTAGACTTCTTTAACCACTGAAATGTTTGAATCCTGAGTCTGTTGTGCTGCCGGAAACAGGTTAAATCTTCCTGTTGTTAGATATCCAGGCAAAATGTTACTATCAGCAAGCCAGGTAATCACTTTGAAAGTTCATCAGAATGAACTTTACTCTCAAAGCTGCAAAATGCTTTAATACATGTTTCTCCATGAAAACTATTATGTTCCTCATCTGCAAAAGATCACATCTGTCTTCTTTTTTATAGTGTAAAGACCTTGCCTTTTCCTTTTTGTATCATCCTAGGCGAGAGAGACCCGTATTAGCTGCCGCCCAGCGTCTGTGAGGCCTGAACACCAGCTGTGTACTGGGCCCGGTGGTGACCTGGGCTGGACGTCTTATGTAGGGCTCAGTCATTGTGCCAGACTGTAGTCCAGAAACAAAGCAAAGAAAAAAAGAAGAAAAAAACCCCAAAACAAATACATGTTGTCACCAGAGCCAAGATCAACAAATACAGAGAGGTCATCTCCAAACAGAGCCAAGTTCAAGTGTGTAATAGGTTGAAAAGCCAAACAGAGACCCATGAAAAAGCAGTTAGAAAACCTCCCAGGTCAGTGGATGATGTGGAATTGTGCGCTTGGAGGGAGTGTCAGGTGTTGAACACCACGGAGAGCAGACAGACTGTATCCACTGTTCTGGGTGATTTCACTGTTAGGGCGTGATTTCGACAGGACTCCCGAGGATGTGCTGGTACTCTCATACTGGGTAATTGAGGGAAGCTTACCAATTTGAAGGAATGGTCAGGACTCAGGGGAAGCAGCCTGAGTACTGGGCCTCAGAGTTAGTAACAGGACCCCCAGCCCTAAGCCTGGAGGAGTGATGGAGGGAACTGGTAGCTCCTGGAAGACAGCCTTGGAGAGGGGGCTGTGCAGTGCGCTGCAGCTCACCAGGAATGTGCATCCTGACATCATACTTCTCTCACCCCTGAGCCTCCGGGTGGTGCCTCCCACAGGCTGACGCCACCCGAAGCCACAGGGAGAGGGAGCTCGTGGTTCAGTCCACGCAGGTCAATGCACCCTAGCCATCCTGGGCACAGGGAAGGCAGGTGGAATACGAGGGGTAGGGGGCCCAACAGAGAATATCGCACGTAAAGATGTGACGATTTTCCTTTTACTAGAGAGGAGCCAGTGAGGAGGGGTAACTGCAGTCGAGCAGTAAATGCATTTGTGTCGTGTTAGCACGTGTTTATCTAGTGCCCTCTGTGCCTGCACATGTGTCCAGGTGCTCGGGTCCAGCAGTGAACCAAACGGGGCAAGTTCTCTGCCTTTGCGGGCCTCACAGCCTGATGGGGAGAGGCGGGTAGTACATAGTAAACGTAACAATAAGTAAACTTGCAGTGTGTTAGGTTAAAGTGCCGTGCAAAGCAGACCTAGAGCAAAGGGGGTTGGGAGCGTGAAGGTGGGGGACAGCCTCAGTGTAAGTGGGGGTGACCCAGGTGGGGCTTGTGGAGGAGGAGCAGCTGACCAGAGACTTGCAGCAAGTGAGGGGTGAGCCATGCAGAGATCTCAGGAAAGAGCTTGGAGACACAGAAAGGCCAGTGTGGAGTCCCCCAGGCAGGATGCCCGGCGCTGTTTGTTTTTTTTTTGAACATGATTCTTTTTTTACATTGAATTTATTGGGGTGACATTGGTTAATAAAATCATCTAGGTTCCAGGGTATAATTCTATAATGCAATATAATGGTACATTGTGTTGTGTGTTGACCACCCCAGGTCATGCCTCCTTCCATTTTACCGCCCTCGCCCTTTACACCCCCTTTGCAGGAGGCCAGAAGAGGTAGAGGGAAAAGCAAGTGGGAGGAGTGAGGTTGGAGGAGGCTTAACCAGACTTCCCAGCACGAGGGGCCTTGCAGGCCACCCAGAGACCTGTGCTCTGACTCTGAACCTGTGAATACCATCGCAGGGTTTGAGCCGAGCATTTCATTTTACGCCTGTAGCTTTGGCTGTCATGTGTGAGCAGGTCCTAGGGGCCAGGAGTAGCAGCTGGGAAGGTTACTGCAGCGTCCAGGTAAGAGATGGCGCAGGGCACATGGGAGGGGGAGAGAAAGGCTCAGCTTCTGGGTAGATGTGGAGGGTAGAGCCTGGATGTCCTGATAGTGTGTGAGAGAGAGGTCCAAGATCACCCCCTTAGTTTTGTGCTGAAGACCTCAAAGGATGGGGCCACCATCAGGTGAGATGGGGCAGGCTGCAGGTGGAGCTGCATTTCAGGGAAGAGGATTGTTAACGTGGAGAAGTGAGGGTGTACTTCGGTATGAGTTAGGCAAAAGGCAAGCCCCAGAAACAGGCACCGTGTGTATGGAAGTGCAGGGAAGCACTCAGTTTCCAGGAGGCACAGTCTTCAGTGTTTGGAGCCCTCTAGTGGGCAAATGTATGATTAATCTTCAGGGCATTCGCCCCCTACTGCACAATACACTTGAAAATACTTGTTATTTAGGCTCTAGATTTCTGTTGACACGGGTGAGAATAAATCATGTGGCCATTTTTTATACCCGCAGCGTGGGGGTGGGAATGTCACTAGGTTCGGTGTTGGAAGGCTAGGAGTATGAAACAAGTCCAGGAGGAGGTTGACGGTTCCCGGTTCCCTGGATTACTTGGGAGCATTCAGGGGTCAGGACTGCGGGGGAGGCTAGGGGCTAGGAAATGCTGCGCCCCAAGAGCCAGCAAAGGGCCAGTGGAGCGGGCATGGCCGCCTGTGTATGTGAGGCCTGTGGGGGTGGAGTGAGGAGGGAGGGCGCCAGAAGAGGTTGCCGGGAGAACCGCAGTGGTCGGTCCTCCCAGGCACCGTCCTCACCGCCTGTCCAGGCAAGCACGTGGCCGTCTCCGGTGGTCATCAGGCATTTGTTCCTCCACCGTTTTCCATGGCCAAAGCCGGAATTCTGGAGTGGATCTTCACCTACGTCAGGCGGCAGGGATTCTTAGGAATGATTTCCCCCGAATTGCCCCTTCTGTTCCCTTCCCATCATTGCCACATAGACCCTCCTCGTTGCTCGTTGGGACCCTTTCAAGCCTGTCACCTCATCTCCCTGCCTTTCCTCTCTGAGCCCCTCCCATGAATTGGAGACCCTGATATTTTCTGCTTAGTTATTCACAGGGTCTCCCCATCCTTCGAGGCGAAGCCCCCTGCTGTGCTCCCGAAGACTTTTTTCCCTGAAAGTCTCTTGGTGTTGCCCCCCACCCCCCCACCCCGTGAGCCTTTTTCTGTCTGTTCCCTTCCTGGGCTTCTGGATCTCCAGCGTTCTCCTTGCATCTCGCACAGACCCCTCCCAGCACAGCCCTCGCGCTGTTGCCCTTGCAGGTTTCCCTGCCTTTCCTGCAATAAGCTCAGAGCTGCCCCAGCCTGGCCCCCCGGCCCTGGGGTGCAGGAGGAGCTGGGTAAACGACTGGAGGATGGGTGAGCGGTGTAGAGGGCACATTCTCCCGGGGAGAGGAACCACCGACGCTGAAGGAATTAGGAGGGAGAGTTCATAAATGAAGACTGTGTTTCTAGGACGTACTCTGGCCTTCATCAGTCCAGCATTTCTATCTTTCCAAAAACCTTATTGAAAGACAGAGTAACAGAAAAGTGGGCATGTCATAGGTGTGCAGATCAGTGGGTGTTTACAGGCTGCACACCCACGTAACCGTCACGCAGGTAAAGAAGCGCAGTGTGGCCCGTACCCCACAAAGGGCCCCTTCCAGTCGATACTCTCTCCACTCCCAGGGTCAACCATGGCCCTCACTTCTGATCTGACCCATTACTTTTGTCTGACTTTGAACTTAGTATGAAAGGAGTAATTCACTGGGGCTGTACTGTGTGTCGTTTGCTCCACATTTTGTCTGCCAGTCACCCGTGGTTGCTGGGGGTTGTAGGTGGTTCATTCTCATTGTCGTATGACATTCCATTTTGTGGCTACACCATGATTTATTTATCCATCTTGTGTTTGATGGACATTCGGGAGGCTTCAGTTTGTGGCCATAATGGTTAGTGCTACTATGACTATTCTTGTACATCTCCTTTGGTGAACCTAGGTATGTGTTTCTCTTGGGTGCAGACCATGGAGTAGAGTCACTGACTCACAGCGTGTGAAACGCACAACAATACTGCTAATGGCTTGCCCAAGGTGTTTGTATCGATTTTCATTCCCATCAGTGCCTCTGAGAGTTCAGGTTGTTCCACATCCTTGCCAACACTTGGTATTACCTTCTTTTTTACTTAGCCATTTTGTTTGTACTTGTAGCAATGTCTCACTGTGGTTTTCACCATTTTTCTTTTAAAAATATTCGATAGTTTTATAGCTTCAGTTCAAGCATTCCTTATTATCTCAGAAATGCTTTCTCTAGTTGGTTAAAGTATTTTTGAGACTCTTGAGTGGTACAGATGGGTAAGGTGACTAAAAATGGAAAAGCGCTCTGTCAGTTGTTAATTTGTTTTGTCACGTGGACTTCACTTGAAATTTGAGATACATTTTGCTTTGAAAAGAAAGGCACAAACTTAGAGACCTTCACCTAATGAAAAAAGCCAACACTACCTGCACCGTTTTAGAGAATAACTTGAACTTCAACATCAATAGACATATCAAACCATAGTATATGTAACTTAACATATACAGAGTTATTCTTGCTACCTGTATCTTTTCACTGGTCTGTGGTTAATTTCCTTTTTTGTTGTTGTTAAAAATGTTTAAGTGTTTCAATCTTCTTGAGCAAAGCGTCTGTGACACAGGGAAAATATTCCTAGTTACTCATAAGTAGGTCCATATTTCAAGAGTCTGCTATTTTCTCCTTTAAATAAGAGAATGCCCCTGACCCCATTCTTGGACAGAAGGGGGTTCTCCATCCACACTTCCTTTGGGGTCCGGGCAGGGTGGGACCGAGGCGTTGCCTCTGCAGCACAGGACAGGACCAGTCCATCTCTTTGCTCATTTAACCCGGGGTCACTCTGGAGCAGAGGGAAGAACGGAAGGGGTGAGGTGCAATCGCAGGGAGGATGTGGGTTTGAGTACTACTGGCTGGGTCACTCCCCACGTTGTTGGGGGGAAAAGTCACTTAAATGTTTTGAGTGTCAGTTTCCTTAGCTGTAGAATAAAAGAATGGTCACCTTGCAGTGCTCTGTGGGTGGCAGGGGACTGCGAGGGAACGTGGGCGCAGTGCCTCGTGGGTAGGATCCCTTTGAATGGGCCCAGTGTTACGGTTTGGAACGGAGGCGGTGCCCGTGCTCTGCCAGATGTGCCTTGAACTGGAAGCTGCTTGCGTTCCCCTCCAGGGTGGACAACTTTGGCCTGGGCCTTCTCCTTCGGACGAAGCAGATAAAACGCATGATCTCCTCGTACGTGGGAGAAAATGCAGAATTTGAGCGGCAGTACTTATCTGGTGAATTAGAAGTAGAGCTGACACCTCAGGTAAGAAAATTCTCTGCTTTTCTTTTACAATACTCAGTTTAAAATTGATCTTCTTCTCCCTAGGAATGGCTTTGTGCAAGACAGGTAAGGCAGAGAGAATGCAATTTTGTAGGTCACACCTGTCCATTACTGGAATCTAGCTAATATTGTCTGTTGCTACGCAACAGAAGAAGGAGGTATTTCTAATAGAAATACCTAGGCTACGTGATACGTTTTAAAGGATAATGTAAATTACATTTTAATATAAATTGTGCTGGAAGCATGCAAAAGGACTTGCTGAAATGTGTGAGGATTACCCTCCAAGTCAACCGTAGGAACGGTAGAATTAGGCGTTTGTGTGGAGTCTGGGCTTGCTGAGACATGTCAGGAGAGCGAGCGCTTGCGTGTAAAACTGACTGGGTCCGAGTCAGCGCCAGGGTCTGGCCCGGTCTCCAGGGCGGTGTCACTGCAAAGCAGGCAGCTGCCCCCATTCACCCGGCAGGTTTCCCGTTTCCCACGCCGTCTGTGCGAACGACCTTCCGCACCTGTCTTTGGGTGAGTGTCGCACTGAAGAGTCTGCAGCAGAGGGGGCGCACTTTCTGCAGGTGTTTGTGTGAAATAAGGGTCCACAGGTCGCACCTTCCATTTGGACGTGGGTCCCGAAACCGAGCCCCCCACTCTGCTTTAGTTTTGTTAACAGAAAATATTATCACCACTGACTTCACCAACTTGGTAATGATGTGACGTAGCAGAATTTCATAAAGAAAAAGATCCCAGTAATCCAGTCACAGCGCAGGCTGGACTAGAGAGAGCCTGCCTGGGGGGCTGCCCTTTCTCCCTGGGGCTTCCCCATGTCCCCGACAGCCCCACACGGCCGCACTGCAGCGGTGGCACCTGTGCCTGTCACAGCACCGCACCGCGCTTGGTATTTGCCCTGTTGTCACTTGAAGTGTTTTTTTTTTTTAAATTAGCAAAAGATATGCTGTTAGTCTGCTTGTGGCACTACGATAAAATACCACGGACTGTGGGATTTAAACAATAGAAATTTGTTTCTCATTGTTCTGGTGGGGAGGTGTCGGCTGGTTTGGTTCTTGGTGGAGGGGGGTGGAGAGATGGGGGTGGAGAGAGGGGGAGAGAGAGAGCACGACAGAGAGGGAGGACCGTTTGGGTGAGTGCTCTGGGGTCTCTTCTTATAAGAACCCTAATGCTCTTGGTTCGGGGCTCTACCATTACAGCATCATTTATCCTTAGTGACTCCCATAAAGGCCTTATCTCCACACACAGTCATTAATTGGGGGTTAGGGCTTTAATAATGTTGGGGGGACATAATTCAGTGCATAGTGTACACTTTTCCTATTCACACTATATGCTGAGATACCTTATCCTTCATTTTTTGGAGCTACTGAAAGTTAACCTTTTAGGTCTTTTGCCTCCCTCCTTACTTTGTCAGAGGGCATGCACGTGGAGGAGGAAAGGAAATATTCCTCAGTATGTATTTTACAGTCTTTCTTTGAGCCCAAGGAGGCCAGGCCTCCCTCCCCAGTTTAGTGGCGCCTAAATAAACATTGGCGCTGGCGGCTTGAGAGCCTGGAAGACGTGTTGATGACGGGCCAGGGATCAGGACTCCCTTTGGGGCTTGGAGGTGGGGGCTTGGGGACGCCTGCGCAGGTCCCATCTGCAGAAAGGCTGTTTTCAGGCCCTTGCCCAGCTGGACACAGAGAAGGAGTCAAGAGATGGAGGGTGGGTGGACGTAAAAAAGCATGTTAAACTAGAGGCGGTACTAAGTTGTCCGAGGACTGAACTTTTGAGGATGTTGTTAATTTACAATGCCCAGAACACAAAGTAGAGTCATCTCTGTCCGTGGGTGGAATAGAAAAGTACTTACCTGCAGGATTTCCAGTGAAGCCACCAGGTCCCCCTTCCCCAGACCATCCCCCGTGCTCCAAGGGTGCAGTGTTTGCAGCCCGAATCATCAGTCCCGTCTCTGAGCTTAGCATCCGGAGGCCCCAGTTAAAGCAGAACATCGTTTTCAGGTTGGGGCCCTATTAACACCTTGTCATTAGTAGCTAACCTCGTTCTTACTACTGATGCACCATTTCCTTCTCCAGTATGACGATGAGGTAGCTGAACTGGAAGAGCAGTTTTGGGGTTGGGAGGGTGTCGGGAATGTTCCGGGCCCACATGTCTTCCCCTGTGGGCTCATTGGGTGGAAAGGCAGGTGGGGGTGGGAGAGTGCTAGGAGGTTAGGTCTGAAATGA
Organism: Trachops cirrhosus; assembly: GCA_028533065.1. Classification (NCBI taxonomy): domain Eukaryota; kingdom Metazoa; phylum Chordata; class Mammalia; order Chiroptera; family Phyllostomidae; genus Trachops; species Trachops cirrhosus. The sequence continues at coordinate 186,009,663 of CM052540.1, read as the reverse complement.
CCGGTACCTGGGAGGGTGCAGAGGGTCAGTCGAAGGTACAAAGAGGCTTTGCCTGCAGCTGTTTCTTCTCGGAACAAAATTTGAAGTAGTCTTGGCTTTTAAAATCCACTTTAGCTATATATGTCATCCTGTTGGCTTAACTTTGGATTTTTCTTAGAAAACATTGTGGATAAAGTACTTATGAGAATGGTTTAGAATAAATTCTAAGTGCATTTGAAGTTTATGTTATTTTTCTATAAAAACCACTTACTGTCACTAATGATAAGATTCAGGCCATACCTGCATATAACACACAGTACAACACAAACTTTAATTTTATGTTTTTAAGTGTATATAGTTGAAGTAACAGTTCAGATTTGAAAATACTATAGATAGACTGATGTGAAGAAGCCAGCAGCAGACGTGGAAACCACCAGTATGATTAAGCGAATACGCAGTTGCCTTTTGCGGGTTCAGAAGAGGGGTGTCCAGAGAGGCAGCGACTGTTTTAAATTAACCTTCCAGCATGCAGAGTTAGTGAAACGCACCGATTTACCGGCCAGGTTCCGTTCAGAGCAGTAACCCTCTGGAGAGCGGGCGCGGTGTCCGAACGCTCCTGTGTCCCCGAGAGAAGTGTGCTTACTGCCCCTTCCGTGGGCCTCGCTTGCTCCCCTGCAGGGCACGCTCGCAGAGAGGATTCGCGCCGGCGGGGCCGGGGTGCCTGCGTTTTACACCAGCACCGGCTACGGGACCCTGGTGCAGGAAGGCGGGGCGCCGATCAAGTACAACAAGGACGGCAGCGTCGCCATCGCCAGCAAGCCCAGGGAGGTAAGGAGCAGCGCGTCATCCGCGCGCCGCCAGCAGGGGGCTCTGGTGGCGCGTTGGGGAAATAAGTGTGAAGTCACCTCGGTGTGAGAACCAACACCGCCATCCGTGAATGGCACTGTGTCGGGTAAAATTTCCAGCCAAAGCTGAGCGTGTGCTAGTCATTGAAATCTCATGGAGAAACCAGAATAAGTAAATGATAAGAAACTGGAACCCGGATGAGATGTGCGAGTTAAGATTAGTTATGGGAACTAATTCGGGGTGTAGATTTTTACAATGGAGGAGCCTTTGTAATTGCTGATTATGCTTACGGGGAACGTAGAGTAGCTGTGTGATAGATGCAGGACGTTATTCATGCACAGAACTCTTCCGTGATCCAAAAAAAAGGCCAAGGAAAGTGCAAGTCTGTGTGCAATGTGAAAAACGGAGACACAACTGTGTAGTGGGATGAAGGGAGGCTTCACACAACCTCCTTCCTTCTGTGAGCTGGACACTCGTGAGCTCCCTCTATGCTTGGTAACTTCGCGCACACATTAGAGAAGAAGAGAGCTCTGGATATTTGAAGTAACTCCAGTTTGAGCCAGTTTTTAAACTTACACAGGCGAATCTGTCGTTACTGTGGCCTTAGAATCTCTCCCTTCTCCCCGCCCACGTGGCTTAAGGAGTTAACACGGGTAGCAGAAACGCCCAGCGCATCTCTAGGGAGGAGGAGACTCAGGCTGGGCTGGGGGGGGCTGCACCTCCTCCGGAGGGGAGGTGAAAGGTCACTGAGCCGGGCCCCTGCCGCTTTACCTTTCTGCTTGGGGTGACCTAGATGGACTCAGCTTTCACTAACGTTTCTGACATGCTGTCTCGCTTCTTTCTTTACCACCTCATTAAGTTAAAAAAATTCTTGACCAAGTAAATGACAGGAGTCTCATTATTAAAACGGATCTTAGTAATACAGATAAAGATGCCCAGAAAAATTGGGCTCATATTTTGAGAGCTTGTGGGTATTAACTCACCCTGTGAAAACACAGGATGGACTGGACTCTGTCCGGAGCACCTGGGTTCATTTGTTTCTGGAGTCAGGTGCATGAGTTTAGTAGTTTTGTAATTTTGTCTGGATCCCTTAGGGGTATGACAAGTAATTTCTTGAAGCACCTCTTGTTAGTTCTTTATTTCCCTTGCTTATCATGGGAAGTGAGTGAATTCCTTCATTCAGTGATATTTATCGGGCTCCTACTCTTTCCCAGGCACTGGTGTCAGTGTGGTGGGAAAGGGTGGTCTAGAGACCCAGCCCCCCGAAGTGGAGGAACTGACGAGGGAGTGGAGAGACATACACACATTCTGAAAATGCTGTGAAGAGAAAGCAAGCAGGACTGGGCAAAGAGAGTGATCCGTGGCCAGGGAGGTGGTGTTTCGAGTTGGGTTCCGGGAAAGCTCGCCCTGAACCGTGGAGGTGACACTTGGCAGAGACCTGAATAGAACAGGAGGATGAGCTGGGCAGAGTTCATAGGGTTGTGACCTACGCGGAAGGAGGAAGGTCGAGGTCCTGAGGCTGGCTTGCCCTGTGTGTGGAACAGCAGGGTGGTGAGACTGGAATGGAGCAGGTGAGGCAGAGAGCAGTAGGATTGGAGGTTGAAGAGAGACGGGAGCCAGATCACAGGAGTTCAGATCTTACAGAGGTTGATGAGTGGCGGGCAGAAAGTTGGAGGGAGTGATGTGGTTCGAGTTACATTTAGGCAGGTTGAAGCTGTTAGGAGGTGAGGTTTTTTTCTCTCCCCCCACCCCCCAGGGGCCAAGAGCAGCAGCAGTGAAAGAGGTGAAGAGGCTGTTGCATTACTCCAGGTGGGAATGTAAAGTGGTACCAGTGGGATTTGTGAGGAGTGGTTGGAACTGGGGTTTATACTGATGGCTGTAGGAAAAGACAAGAACCCGAATGCTGCTCATTGAGACGGGCTGAGACTGGGGCAGTCAAAGGGCTCAGCAGAGACTTGGTGCGTTTAAGACATCATTTAGTCTCCAAGAGGGGTGCTCAGCAGACTCCAGCTCGGGGAGCGTTCAGAGCTGGGGTGGGAACTTCGGAGGCAGCAGTGTTAGTGTTTAAGTCCCTGGGGCTAGGAGTGGCTAGGGCAAGCATGTCAAACTCACTTTCACCGGGGGCCATATCAGCCTCACCGTCACCTTCAAAGGGCCAAAGGTAACTTTAGGACTGCATAAACCTAACTACTCCTTAACTAGGGGCAAGGAGCTGGGGCCAGATAGAAACAAGGTGCCAGGCCGCTAAAAACTAGGTGGAGGGCCTTGTGTTTGCCACCTGTGGGCCGGGGAAAAGCGGATAGAGAGCACCTGTTTGCATCTCCAAACGTAGGGAAGAGGCTTTAAAGGAGCAGGAACGAGGAATGGGAGAGTGTCTAGTGAGTGAGGTGGAAACCCGGGGCGTCTGGCGATTGGAAAGACGGGAAGTTTGGCACAGGAGGGTGTGGCGTGGTCAGAGGTGTGCAGAGCTTGGGGTGGAGTCCCCGGAAGTGACCGTCAGATTTGGAAGCATAGAGGTCTTTGGTAATATCAGGGATGATTTTTCTAGAGCAGAGGATTTGTCGGGAGTGGTGGAAAGTTGCTTGGAGTGGATTCGAGGAAGGACTGACAGGAAGCTGAGACTGAAGTGGACAGCTCTTCCCAGTGAGTGTGGTCGCTAGTTTGACACCCCAGTTCCTTCATTTTTATTTTTTACTTTTCCTTGGGTTAGCATGTATGTAGATCTATATGTAGTTTTCTAGATCTGTTTGTAAAATGCTCTGAATGTGAACATCACCACTGATGTTTGCAGTGACGACTCTTAAACAAGGTTCTTCAAAAAACTATGTATTGATGGGCAGCTTATGAATATCTTTTATATAATTTGTCTTAGTTCATATTAATAACATTCTCGTGCATCAATGACTCCGTAAATTGATTAATTTTTTTTAGCAGGAAGGTGGGATAATGTCTTTAAGGGGGCTACTGTTTCAGAAAGGATTTCAGTTTTAAACC
>CM052540.1:185973064-186005344 GCA_028533065.1 Trachops cirrhosus | reverse complement strand
GTGAGACGACTCTAAAACTCACGGTCACGATCTCCCACAAAACCGTCTCGCTGCACAAGGGGACACAGGTTCTATTGGAAAAGAGGAGGAGGAAAGGGCCAGAGGGCATTTCTAACACCCTCCAGTGGTTCTTGGATCCCTACCTACGAAACTCTCTCCCGAAAGGTTATTGCACAATAAGGCACAGTGTGACTGACGTAACACAGTTGTCTTGTTGCAAATACAGAAAAAAGATTCCTTTACTAATTTAGCTTTCTGCTTTAGTTTAACTGCCAACCTTTAACCTACTTATTGATTTATTCCAGGTCGGTGTTAAGAATTTAGCTTGTGGTTTTAAAGTCACTTCTATTAAAATAATAGTGGCTTTCCTCACTCCTTTCAGAGACCTTGTCAAAAAGTGTTATTTTTTCCACCTCAAATATAGATCTAGTCTACAAATACTGAAGTGGTAATTAGGGCTTATGTAAGATTGTTTTATTTTAAAAACTGGCTGCTATTTTTTTTTCAGGAGGTACTCTAAATCTTTCTGGTTCAAGACTAACACTGAAACAAATGAGGCATTTTTCAAGTCACGGGTTATGTGCGTGGTAAAGGAAGGAATGTGCGAGAGGAGAAATGATAAACATTACTCGCCGACCCCTTTCGCGTTGCTGGCTACGTTTCTCATACGCACATTTCTGTAGTTCGATCCCATAGCATACGGCAGCCTCTTAAAATTAGAACGTATTCAGGTTTTTCAGGCGCTTTTTACTGGGCCCCTCGAAGATCCAGGTGTGCAACCAAAAATTAATAAAGGTGAGAGGCTTTCATCGCCAAGGTGTTCAGAATGTTCTTTCTGGAGAGAGGCTGTAGCAATCGAAAGAAACTGCTGCTGCTGCAGCAGCGTTGGCTAGGTGACCTCGCTTGGGAGTGTTGGAAGAATGAAGGAAATTGCATTTCTTTTCTCTTCAGGGTCGTTGTTGCTATTTCTGGGAGCTGTTCCAAAACGAGGCTCCTCGTTCCATAAGATGAAAATTTCGAACTTCTTCTGCCACTCCTGTTCCTTTGCACCCTTTTGCGGCCACCATCCATCTCCTGGTGTTCCCCGTAGATCACATCCTTCCTGACTCCGGGCTGGTGCACCTGCCCTCCCCGCTGCCCGGGTGCCCGCCCCCCTTCTTTTCTGGGCTCATTTTCAGCTTTCAGTGCTGCTGTCCGGCTATGGCATTTATTACCACATTGTACAAGGAGGGACCAAAAATCCCTGGAATTTATTTATAAAAAATTGTGTGTTTATTCCTACATGTTTTACCATCAGTCACCTTCAAAGTACTCCGCATTTGATGCAATACACCTATTGAGACTTTTTTCCATGGCTCAAAACAGTTTTTGAACTCATCAATTTGGATCCCTTTTAGTGCTTCTGCAGTTTTTTGTTTCACGTCTTTCACATCAGCAAAACGTTTCCCTTTGAGGACATTTTTCATCTGGGGAAATAAAAAAGAGTTGCTTGGGGCAAGATCCAATGAATAGGGAGGGTGGGGCACAAGGGTCATGCCGTTTTTGGTCAAAATCCCCAGAACACTCAATGTGGTGTGGGCAGGTGCGCTCATGAATCACCCATCATGAGATGGGCAAAGTGTTGAGTCTTAAAAAGAATTAACTGAGGCCCAACACAGCCTCTCACAACAGTGCCAGCTGGTACACTGATACAGATGGGCTCCTAGCTGGGGAAGCCTGTATTGCAGTGGGCCCACCCTCCAGAAGATAATTCTGGGTTTTTTGGAGTCCTTTCTCATATTGTGGTTAGCTGCTAACCTATCTTCTCCATTCGACTAAGCACCTTGTAGGGCCTTGTTCTACCCAATTTTGTATTCCCAGACCCTGCACCACACCATGCCTGGGATGCTCAGTGAACGATGTTGGAGTCACCGAGCCAGCAGTTTGAAACTATAAGCATCACTTTTCAGACTTGTAAATGCTCTGCCCATTCTCGTTGATTGACATCATTAGCCTGCCGTGGTCTACGAAAGCCAAAATGCCTCGTGCTCCGTGGTTGCTCCTGACGGCGTTCTATTTGAGGCCTTTGTGGGGCCCCACATTGAGAGACTCGATGATCTGCCACCAGCTGTTCTGTAATTCCCTTCCTTGTTACTGTGTCCTCTGACGTCTCCAGGATCATTTATCTCCAGGTGTGCCTTTGAGTGCTGGCTGAAATAGACAGTGTGTCTCATTTAGGAGGCTTTTATTACTCAGCTAAAGCAGAACAAGTCATGTGGTAGTTCACTGGATAATGGAGAGGATGATAAATTGGTGGCAAATACACTGGCCCAGTAAATGCAATAGCCTGGCTGGTCAGGAGAGTGTTGGCATAGCAAACACACAAGTCCAGAGGGGGCAGTGAAGATATACTAAGTGGCATGGAATGAAAGCCATGTTTATTTGCCAAAGGACACCCAGGAAGAGGGAATTGATCCAGCATTCAACAGCCCGGAATAATTAGGAAGATATGTTAATGTGTGTACTTTTAAGGTCTTGTTATAAAACATCCAGGCACTAACCTAGATTTATAGCATGCAAGTATTACCGAACCCAAGTCCATGTGCCTGACGCTGTGAAGATGAAGACTCAAAACGGCAGAGTTTGGAGTAAGGGAAGGTTTATTGATCGAGAAGGCGCCAGCCGAGAAAATGAGACACCTAATGGTGCTTTGGATCCACCTCCCTCACTGGACCAGGCCAAGGGTTTTAAAAGGGCTAGGGGACAGATTTTAGTTGGGGGACCTTGGAGCTGGGCCACTTACAGTAAAGAGATGTCAACACCAGACCTTCCTGGACAATTGACCCTTGGCTTCTGAAGGGTTCTGGTGTTTAAGTTCTGGTTCTGTCCCAGTTCTTTGGTTTCTTTGGAGGGGAGGGCGAGTCTTTGGTTTCCGGTACACCTATAGGTCCAAGTTCTCTCCTCTGCACATGCTTTGGCTCAGTGCCTGTCAGTTTTGGTCTGTTGTCTCTGAAAACCTACTCAGTATCTTATTAAACAGGACAGGACTATTGTGAGCTGTTACACAAGGGCTGGGAAGAATATTAGGCATCATTTAAAGTTGAACTTGCACACTTTAGAGATGAAGGGACCCGAAGTGATTCACATGAGTATAGGAGAAATGAGTGAAATGCACAGCGTGAGAATCATAAGGACAAAAATTGCTCTCTCACAAAGGATTGGCATCAGTAAATCCATCACCCCTTTCTATCAACCATAGCCACTCTTCTTTAATGGATAAATGCTCTCTGAAAGATTGGGGTGCTTCTTTTCATTGTCACTCTTAAATTTTTGAATATGGTGTTGAGTTTGGGGGATGAGGTATGTAAGGTAAGAAGACATTTAGACTCAGGACCTCCATCAACTGTGGGTGACGGCCTCTGAGTTGGGACCAGCCCTGCCTTCTCAGTGATGACTGGCGGCCAAAATCAGTTTGTTGGGAAACACGAAAACCAGCTGATACTCGCCTAACCGACTGAGTGTCTGCTATTGGTATGAAGGGAAGGGCCATTTAATCTCAAGGCTAAAATCACAACTGAGAAAGTGACGTCAGCTTTGAATTTCTTTAGACTTAAAGGGCTTGTTTGAGAAATTGAAGCACAGAGAGAGGAAAGCAGATGTTTTGAAGTTTAGTTTTGCATTTTTTTTGCCTACCGTTCTTACACTAAATCAGGGAAAACCAACATGGCATTTAAATTTTTTAATGAAATAAATAGGATTAGGATTCTGCTTTGCTCTCTACTTCAGAGAAATGAAAGCATGTGGACAGCATTTAAACGATGAAACAAAAAAAAAAGTTCTTATTCCATTGCACTTGCTAAACGATTTTAAATTTAGGAATTATTAAGTCATTCACGAGCTGAATTTGAGTCAATTTCTGTTAGATTAAGCAACCATAATCTGTGTTCTGGAGATGTTAGAGTTTAACCCAATTCTTCTTTGCAGTTTTTGTGTTAAATACCATGTTTTTGTGTAATAAAAAGCTCCAAGAATGATTAACAGCTCAAACTTGATGGAAATAAACCTTAAAGAGTGGTAACCTTTTAAGATTTCACTAGTAGGCAGTTTTTTTTATGGCTGTAAAACCCAACACAAATTTCTTTTTCTCCCTGTTTCTTCATAACTCTTCATTGAAAAATGTTCCTAGTTTAATTCTATTAATTATATCATGTCTCACCACTTTCCTGGGGGCATGTGATAATGGTGTCATTTTTTCCTTACTATTATAGATAAGGCTGGTGCTTTGAATGAGCATGTTAGAAGTATTTTAATTCATTTGAGTAGATGTATTCATTTTAATTACTTCTCTGGATTTGCTACAGTTCTAATAAAGTTTCCTTTTAGAAAAAGATATGACACATATAATTGTATACTTATCATACTGCCTGAATGTTATTAAATCACATACTTAGTGAAGACTGGCATTTTTGGTCAAAGAAAAAGTGTTTAGCAAAATACCAGCATGGACTGAGCTGTTTGGATGTGATATTAGCATTAGTGGAGACGAAAATAATACTTAAAATAAACCGCTTTTAAGTTTGTTAAGAAAACAGTTCTCCCACACGATGAAAACTATTAGGAGAGCCCATGAAGTAAGGAATATATCTACTTTGGGGAGGATCAGTGTGTGCTACTTATTTTGCAGCTAGTCATAGTTTTGATAAATGGAGTTATTTTAGGTAGAGCTTTTCTTCTAAAGAGTTCAAACTGCTTCCTCCATTTATCTTCGTATTCCATGTTTTTAAATGAGACGTTGTAGGGAGGAAGGACTCTTTTTATCAATGTTGTATAAGAAGGGGCGTTAGGCTGAAGATTATTATCCTCTACTCCGAGGTTGGACAGCCAGTGGAGAAAGGAAGATTCTTTTGGTGGTCCGGAGGTATCCCTGTCATATTATAGTCTTTGAGCTGGTGGTTAGCTAAATCCTTTTATTTCCTTTTCAAAGAAACCATCAGGCCAGGTATTATACACAACAGTAACCTCGATCCCTAGTGAATGTCATTCAGGTGGTATCGGCGTATTCTGTTTCCCTAACCAGCAGAAGCCGTTCTCTGTCTTCGTCATAGCTGCTGTTCTTTCTGGCCTGTCTGGCCAGGTCATTCTCCAGTGTGGCAGACGTACTGTTTAATCTTTTGTTACATGGAGGAGATAAAGTAGCTCATAAGACTCAACAAATATATTAGATGATATTAATTAAAAGTAGGGCTATAAAAATGTGATGGGAGAAACTCCCAGAACTTAGTTGTTCTCACTGATGCAGTGAAGAATTATAGGCCAGTGAGCCTACTAGCTTGCAAAGTTTATTAATGCTGACTTCTCATAGGAAAGCAAAGAAGGGTGGTTAGAGCAGGGTGGCCAGAGGCTGCGTGGCCAGGACCTGGATGGCCAGGGGCCAGGTGGCCAAAAGGGGTGGCCAGGGCCCCCTCACTGCAGTCAGTGGCTGGCTGGCCAGGGGTCCCCTGTATGGCAAGAGAGCCACGAGACCACGAGAGGAGAGTGAGTCCTTTGTTCTGAGGACTTACACGGTTGGTGAGGTCGGGGTGAAGAAAGATACATTTTGATTGGCAGGAGCAGGTGGTGCAGCTTCCTCCGGAGACGTGACTACCCAAACGTAGGTATGTGGGTGGGGGTCTGTTAGCCCGAATCCTTATTTGGCTCTAGAGTCTATTTGTTCGTTTTGCACATGTGACAGGAGGCAGGCAGTTAATCAAAGTTGTTTTACGGGTTTTATCTTTGGGCAGTGCGGACCCCCTCCCCTTCTCCCTTCCAGGCCTTGGGATGAATGCAGTCTCAAGGTTTTCCTGTTCCCGGTTAGTGGAGATGACACACACAGACTTTCAAGGGCTACCCCCTCCTACACTGTCATGGTGTTCAGAGTGCCTGGTAGTTCAGAGTGCCTGGTAGCCTAATTGGACCAGGCTCACGAGTACTGGCTCAAAGGGTGAGGTGCGTCTTCCTTTGCTTTTAGCCTCCTGTATGAAGTTCTTTGTTACACTGCAGTGGTGAGGGCCCTGCCTGTGTGTCCCCTCCGGCCACTCTTTCCACCATACAGCTGTAAAATAGAGCTAGGGTTGGACTGAAAAGTTATGCTATAAAGACAAACAGTGAGCCACAAGAGGCCAAATAAAAATTAAAGTGCGCGTAGATGGATTTGATGGTGCGTACAGTTTAGAGGACATCAGTGATCAGGTGAAGTGCGAGCGTTCTTGCTGTTAAAAAGCAACATTGAACTTCTCATTGGCGACCCTGTTTTAACTGCAAGAAAGAACTCGGTGGCAAGGAAGAGAAGCTGACTGTAACTGTGGCGTAGAGACACTGGTTTGCTCCAGGGACACGCTGTTCTTGGAGCACTAAAGGAGGGGTTGGAGTCCCCGAACACTGTTTTTCTCACCGGAACGCTTGGTGAGCACCTGGAGGTCCTGGACCCGAGATCGTCTTCTCCGACAGAAATGGGACTGCGTCTGTTTGGGTCGCCTGTTGCACCCAGACCCTTGCTCCCTAACCCTGACTTCTCAAAAGGCGTTCATTCCCAGGCTTTGATAACGACTTTGAACAGGATGGGACCGAAGACCTCCAACTGTTAGAACCAGGCTTCTCTTCTCACTGGGGCCTGAGGCGGGTGGGTGGTGGTGGGGGCGTGTTTTTGCACCAATCTCCTGAAATCTCATGGAGGATTTTATAGGTAAAGAATTCTGTGTGTGTGTGTGTGTGTGTGTGTGAGTAGTCTTTGTAGTTTTCATCATACTGTTTTTTAAACTATTGTTATTTTTTAGTCACAGTGGACGTTCAATATTTGTATTGGGTTCAGGTGTGCAGCCTGGGGCTTGGACAGTCGTATACTTTACAAAGTGGTCCGCCCCATATTCCCAGCACCCACCTGGCACCACACACAGTTAAACACGATACGATGGACTCTGTTCCCCATGCTGTGCTCTGCGTCCCCGTGACTGTTCTGTAACTGCCAGTCTGTACTTCTCAGGCCCTTCACCCTCTTCGCCCTGTGCCCCAACCCCTCCCCTCCTGGCATTACGCTGGGTGAATTAAGCCAGTCAGAGGACAAACACCATAGGGTTTCACTTGTCTGTGGAGTCTAAAGAACAAAATAAATGAACAAACAAAACTGAGACAGACTTATGGATATGGAGAACGTCAGATTCTGAAAGAAGAGTTCCCCAAAAGTTAAAAACTGCAGCCTTGGAGACGAAGGCTTTGTCGAACCCTCCTGTACTTTTTGTGGTTCTTCAAGTAGTATCTTCCTGTCTGCACCTCAGGGCAGGCTGCCTGCTGTTTTCTCACTGCTCCGTCTAGTGGGTGCTTAGTTCATCTTTGTAAAGCGAAGGACTCCAAGTCACACCTTCCCACCATGTCTGTAAGAGGGACTTGGTCAGGTGGGCTTCTTCCCGGCCTGCCCACGGTCAGCCTGGTCTGCAGATGAGTCACCTTCCCTGGGCACGGCTGGGCCTGGCGGCGCTGGTACTGGTGTCTGACGAGATTCTTCTCTCTGTCCAGCTGATCTGTCTAATCACCCTTTTAGGGTCCTGTTGGGAGTGAAGCCCCGTTCAGAAAAGGAGCCTGTCGGTCTCCCTCCATCTGCTGCCATTTCTTCTGTTTCTCACGTGACTGTGATGTTGTAACTGAATCTTCAGGCTCCTTAAGGATCCTGGGATATCATTTCTGTGGGTCTGCAGCCTGGAGTCAGTACAGAGAATCTGGGCTTCTGTTCGTGGAATTCAGTTCCTCCGCACGTGTGTGCGTCCCACCCTTTCCCTCTCCCTGCTGGGAGGTCAGGAGCCACGTGGAACTGAAGCGCTGTGCTTTCCTCTGCCGTCCTTTGCCAGCTGCCGCGATCGTCCTCTCCACCTGCAGAAACAGCGAAATCAGCCCCCAAGCCACTTTTTCGTCCTCTGTAGCATTTTGGAACCGGCGCGTCTCATTCCAGTTTTGTGCCTTTGACATACCTCTTAAGGTTTCTTGTGATGCCCAGTTGTCCTCGGTCAGGGCTGTCTCTTCCGTACGAGCCCTTTCGGAACACAAGGAGACACGTTTAACTGTGCCGTACTTTACCCATTTGTCTGCATGTCCGTCTCTTCATCACCAAGACGATCTGTTTTCCTGTTGTCAGAGCCCATTGGTCACTTGAACCTGCTGATTTTTTCTGTCCGCTCTTTGACATCCTGTTTCTTCCAAGACCATGATGCATTTCTGTGTAGGCCCAGGCTGCAGTACCTGGCCTGTTACAGATTTCAATTTCTCCTTGTCACTTTCAGGGTTTCCATCGCCTCCACTTTACCCAGCAGTGTACCCATTGGTCGGAAGTCCAGAACCATGGCGTCTCTCACTGTTTCGTTCTGAAAGATAGAACTTGTCAGGAGGCAGTATGTAGAACGGATCAGCCCACTATGATGAACAAATAATTGGCGTCTCTCATGATCGCATTATCTTATTTCTGCGCCGATTTTGTTGTTCCTATAAAAATATGTCACCTACATCTTTAGTTTGGTGAGCACTCCGATTATATGGCCGTTAGCGTATGATAGCCTTCCTTCTTTTAAATCACTTTAAATGCACTTGTGCACGATGTAGTGCCAGGTCTGTGCTTCCAGACATGGGCACGTGTTCCTGACCCAGCATGCCCTTCGGTCAGCGCCTGCTCACCGCACCTGCTGGGGTGTCCGCTGGCCCCCAATCCGGTCAGCCGGGCTTCCGTAGTGACTGCGGTCATCTGACACCGGTTTAAGGCTGCAGATTCTGGAATAGCCTGTCCCCTGTTCAGTCCTCATGCCTTCCTGCAGAGACACCAAGACCGTCTGTGTTTGTTCCAAGCCCTTTCGCTTGGTGCCATCTTCTCCCGTGATTTGGTGCTAAGTCATCTCGTCCCTTAGCACGAAGCTTGGGAAGACAGGCACCTCCTTGCTCCTTTGGGTTCATGAAAAAAGTCTTCTTTCTCCTTCGGATTTTGGGGAAGGATGCCCTGTGTGCTGACCTCCCTGTTCCCCACGTGCTTTCTTCATCGTACCTGTTCTCTGGGTTACGTTAACGTCCGGAGCACCTCTGCATCCGCCTTGTGACTCTTTCTGTTATTGCTCATTGCCTTCCTCTTCCGTTTTTCTAGTCCTCAGCTTTGGCTAATTTGGGTTACTTAATGTTTCTCATGATTCCAGACACTATTGCTGGTTGTTTGCTGTTTTTTCTTTCTTAGCAAACGATGCATGTTCATTCTAAACCCTTCTGAACGTTAAAATGACTCAGGGAAAACAACCGCAGTGAGAGGCCTCCCTCCCTCCCCCCACAGCCCTCGCTTCGCATCACGCAGGGAGATTTCGGGTGCGCAGCCCTTTCCCTGACCACCTCGGTGTCGGGCCGTGTCTGTGGCTCCAACGGATGGAGGTCGTCACTAAAAATAAAGCAAATAAGCAAGTCACTGCTTGGCAGCCCTTGTGTTCCCTCACCTGAGACATAAATAAGGTTTGCCAGGCAAAAACAAAAGCGTTGCCACCCAAGGATGAATTCTTACCCTTTTCCGAGCTTTGTAATAAAACTTTCCAGAATTATAAAGTCGGAAGCGTGCAAGGCAGGGACAGCAACCTTTGAAAACAAAGTTCAAATCGACAATAATTAACATTTCCTAGCCTCTCTTTTTCTGCTAATGACTGGAGACAAGTACTAATTAGAGGAGGCTCAAGTGCCTGGGTTTTTAGCCGAGCCAGATGGTGCTGCGTCAGACCTACGCACGGTGCTGGTTCCTCGCTACCTGTCCTCCCGTTGGATCTTGGCCGAGCTCCCCACGCGTGCCGCTGCTGTGCCGCGCCGATGGTCCCGTGTTCTTTGTTCTCTGTCTGACCCGCTCGGGATTTCAGGAGGTGCAGCTCTGCCGTCACTCGTGACTGCTCTGACACACTTTAGCTTTACTTTTCTGAAAACAAGCACATTTCATTATTTTCTTCTTTTCAGATTTCTTTGACTCTGAGGTTATTGCCTGGTCTCACCAGACTCCACCTCCCCCCCACCCTCCCACACTGGTTCTTTCTCACTGTTCCTCCTCATGATCACACAAAGCCAGCACAGAACGCTCGGTCCCTTCAGGAGCTAGCATTGAAATGGTTCTGCCTCTTCAGTTTTGTTTCTTAACACTCTTTTCACAGATTGTCTGAAAACATGTTTTCTCCTTTTTGGTTTATTCTTCAGATTTTTCTCTGTTTTTTCATTTTATTTCATGATTATGCTATTATCGTTGTCCCAGTTTTTCCCCCTTTGTCCCCCTTCACCCACATACCCCACTCCCTCAGACAATCCCCCCACCGTTGTTCATGTCCACGGGTCATGCATAGGTTCTTTGGCTGCTCCATTTCCTGTGCTGTACTTTACATCCCCATGGCTATTCTGTAACTGCCAATTAGTATTTCTTAATCCCCTTACTTCTTCACCCATTCCCTCATGCACCCATCCCAATTGGCAACCATCAAAACGCTCTCCATATCCATGATTCTGTCTCTGTTCTTCTTGCTTGCTTAGTTTATTTTTTAGATCAATTGTTGATAGATATGTATTTATTGTCTTGTTATGGTTCATAGTTTTGATCTTCTTTTCCTTAAATAAGTCCCTTTAACATTTCATATAATAATGGTTTAGTGATAATGAACTCCTTCAGTTTTTTTCTTATCTGGGAAGCTCCTAATCTGCCCTTCAATGCTAAATGATAGCCTTGCTGGGTAGAGCAGTCTTGGCTGTAGGTCCCTGATTTTCATGACTTTGAATATTTTTTGCCAATCTCTTCTTGCCTGCAAAGTTTCTTTTGAGAAATCAGCTGACAGTCTTATGGGAACTCCCCTGTAGGTAACTAACTTCTTTTCTTTTGCTGCTTTTAAGATTCTCTATTTTTAACCTTTGGCATTTTAATTTTGATGTGTATTGGAGTGGGCCTCTTTGCATCCATCTTGTTTGGGACTCTCTGTACTTCCTGGACTTGCATGTCTATTTCCTTCACCAAATTAGGGAAGTTTTCTTTCATTACTTTTTTCCAAATAGATTTCCCATTTCTTGCTCTTTCTTTTCTCCTCCTGGCACTCCTATGATGCGAATGTTGGAATGCTTGAAGTTGTCCCAGAGGGTCTTTATGCTATCCTGGTTTTTTTGGATTATTTTTCTTCTTCTTGTTCTGATAGGTTGTTATTTGCTTCCTTATGTTCCAAATCATTGATTTGATTCTTGGCTTCATACACTCTACTCTTGTTCCCCTGTACGTTGTTCTTTATTTCAATTAGTGGGTTCTAGTGTTAAGGCAGGGAGGCCAGTGATGGAGCTGCTGTCATCATTCAAGCAAGAGATAGAAGGGCCTGAGCTTTTAGAACAGTGTTGGGCATGGAGGAAAATTCACATTATTACCTTAAAAAATGTAGGCAAAAGGGCTTTCTTAATTTATTTCACAATGTTGCAAGTGCTTTTAATGTTTAGAAACCACCATTTTTCTTAGTGGTACCTGTCTAATTAAGGAATGTATTGGATTCCCCACTTATATATTTTCCAGTTTTGGAAACTACTTACTTGGTGTCTATTGGATCTTTAAAAAAATAAAACATTGTAGGTTTCCTTGATTCAAAAAGTAGAAGGGAAACACAAATAACTTGTACTATTACCTGGAGACAATAATTATTAGTAGTTCTCTGTAGTTTTGGGAAGTATAAATAATTTACATAGAGGATGAAAGAGTCTATATATAACAATACAAAATCTCACATTTTTAGGAAATATTAAATTACGAGGTATCATTAAATATTATGAGAACATGATAATGATTCATGGTGTGAATATATATTTTATGTTTATCCTGTCATTAACCATTTAGGTTGTTTCTAACTCCTTAATATTTTAACAAGTGCTGTGGTAAATATTTTCACCAATAGTAAGTCTTTATATTTATCCTCAGGGCAATGGGTTTAATGCATACATGAATTTTTAAAGCCACGAACATCTCTGAAGGGTTGAATTGCATATGTGTAAAGATGGGAATGAGCCCTAATGGCTGGAAGTCCCATTGGCTGAACAGGAGGCAGGATGTTCTCAGGTGTTCTGTGTGTCCTGCCTCCACCTCCTCTCACCTGGTCACTGTCTTGGGGAGGAGGCCCCAGAGCACAGACAGGTTCGGAGGGAAGGGTGCAGAGTACGGTGATGGGAAGTCCCCTCGCCTCCCCTTTACTCATTCTCAGACGGAGGTTGGCTCACAGCTCTACCCCCTGCCTCAGTTTAGGTGGCCCCGTGTTTCCTGACTCTTCCTTGAGTTCTCGTCTGATTTGGGTCAAGATCCTTCTGTTTATCAAAGAAGAGAGCTCTTATCCACCATGTCCTATTCCTTCTTGGCCCTTTGGGAGCAATGCACAGTCACTCGAACGGCTCTTGTACTTCCTGGTTTTCTTTCATTCGAGGGGTGTGGTGTGAGGGCTGCCTACCCCAGACACTCCTGAGAGTCCAGTTGTTAGTGTGGGAGACCAGTTTGGCACAATTCTCCGCATACAAGATTATCCGCATACATCCAGTATTCTCCGGATGCCATTGCTCTGGGAATGGTATCTGCGCACTCCGTCTTCAAGATAATATTTTTTCTTGGCACCTGAAAAGTGATTCTTTGACCAGAACAACATTGACCTTAGTTTTTCTTGATCCTTGTGGTTCTGATTTTTTTATGTTGATGTAACACAAACAAACAAACAAACCATTTTTTCCCTTCTTTTGAATTCTAAAATAGCTGGCTTACTTGGGGCATTGCATATTGTTATAAAATGCCCCTTTACTCTGTGAATAGGTTCTAATTACATTGGGTATTTCTAGTTATTCATTAATACTTGCTTTTTGAAATTTCCATATTGAAATTAATTATTGGTCTTTAAGTGAAATTGTTTCAGCAGTTGCATTTTGTTCATGATTCTAGGAAGCCAATAGGAATCATTAAAAGCTGTTAGAAATAGCATTTGTATCTGTATTTAAAAAGCTCTTCAATGGGCCAAGCAGATGTTGGTACAGATTTTTGTTTTTGGTATGATGAATTTTCCCATTAATTTTGAAAATGATCTTAAGGGGTGTTCTTTCAAGTGCGCGTAGTTGAACTACAATCAGTGCAAGTCCAAGCAGCTGTCCTTGACAGATTTGTAACTGAAGCTGTTGTGGGCAAAGACTAAGTTCTGGAGCTTTGTGCTCTGCGTTTTATGTTTAGACATGTGTGTTTGAATGTCTTCTTCTTTGCGGGTCCAGAAGGCATGATATAAATCTCACACACACACACACACACACACACACACACACACACCCCTACCTATTCTGTCTTATATACCAGCTTGGCAAAAGTAGGTTAACAGTTGTTCGTATGGAAAATAATACAACAATTAATAAATGATAATAAAGAGTAAACTGCTGTGCATACTCACACTGCAAACCTCCTTTTGCCCACCCACTGGCATGTGTATGTACGTCTGTGTGTGAGTATTTACACCGTGTACACAACCTAAGTTGGAAGTGAAGATGCTTATACTTCGTTTCTTAAATAAAAAGTGTTCGGTTTAAGCTTTCATGATTTAATTGTTTTTTTCCTCTCTGTACAGGTTGAAGAAATTGTGGATGTGGGATCATTTGCCGCAGAAGACATCCATATTCCCAAGATCTACGTCCATCGCCTTATAAAGGGAGAAAACTACGAGAAGAGAATTGAGGTAGTTGACTCAGCTCCGCTGTCCCTGTTTATGCATCTGCTTCTGGGAGATGTGTGTCTCTGGGGCCGTTCCAGGTAGCAGGGAGTCAGTGCTGAGCGGGAAGCCTTGCTCTGGATCTTACTTAGTAGGAGCTTCTCATGTGTCCCTCGAGAGGGAACACGATCTGTTGTGGACTGTCCCGCTTAGCAATGCCTGGTGGGTGCAGGCTGTGTTCTCCAGGCTCTGCAACTGCCCTGGGGTAGGATGTGCAGTTTTGCATCTTCCCTGTCTGGTAAGGTGGAGAAGGAGAATCGGTCTCTGCTGGCTTTACCCCTGCTGGGCTCGTAATGTTTGACCATTCAGAAATGTCTGTCTACCTTGAGGGTGTTTGACATTCGATAGAGTCCACAATGATCCTCACTTCCCATTAGTGTTAGGCATTAGGTTCTAGGCAGCTGGTGGTGATGAGATTGTGGCAAGGAGTGGTTTCTAGAAGCATTGGAGGTATTTCAAGTAACTCAGAGCTTGCAAAAATGACCGTCTGGACCAGAATTGATACCAAGATTTAGAAGTGTCTAGGTATCAGCAACAAAACAGATATGCAGGGGCGGGTCCCGGGGAAGCAGAGATGCCTCTACCTGGTGGACATCAAATAGAACGGCACTCTGCAATCTAAAACTAATGTCAGTGGGCTAGGGAGGAACGATGGGACATTTGCAAATAAAGACCGGAGTCTGTGTGAAGGGGATTTAGTGTTGGAAATACCCTGCTGGCTGGTTTCTGGCTATTTCTGTGATCTCTGTGGTGCACTTGTGGCAAAAACCAGTCTAGACTCTGCAGGTGGAAACAGGCAATTGAGAGAGCAGCGACACCAGCCAAACACATTCTGCCAGGCCTGCGGAAACAGAGTCCAAGGTCTGTTCCTTTTGCGTCTGTGCTGGCTCCGTCCCCGGGCCCCCGGGCCCCCGAGCCCCCGAGCCCCCGAGCCCCCGAGCCCCCGAGGAGAATGAGCTCGCAGGAGCCCTGAGAGGCAGTAGGAGCAGCAGCCAGTGAGACAGGTGCAGAGGGGTCATTTGCTTCAAAGAGTCAGAGCAAGTGTATCTTCCTCTTCAAAGAAATCTGACCTCTTTCACATCCTTTCTAAAGAATTATTTCTGGTTGTGCTTTCATTCACATTCTTTTTTTTTAAAACGCTGTTACTTTGCAGATTTGCCTCATAGCAGTAGTGGGACAGAGTTAATTTTTTTTCTAGTAAAACTTTGAACTTGCACAGTGATAAAAATCCAAGGATACGCCTCAAGTGCAAATAATCTGTTTCTGTTCATTTTAAAGCGCGTGTCGATCCGGAAAGAGGGAGATGTAAAGACCAAGTCTGCAAAGCCGGGAGATAACGTGCGGGAACGCATCATCCGGCGGGCCGCTCTTGAATTTGAGGATGGCATGTACGGTATCCTTTGTCCTCTGGGCCTGCACGCGGACATGGCCCTCGCCTCTCCTAGCGCATCAGGCTGCTAGGCTGGATGGACAGGGATTCACTTATAGTCCTGGTAACTTTTAAAGCAGCGGGTCAGTTTTTTTTCCCAAAATATGGCTTATAATGTAAAGATACCAAGATGTGTGATATTGGAATTGTAGTTCATTTGTCTTCTTGGAACAAAATGGTGACCGAAATTTGCTTAGCTATTTGCTCATACACAGTGGATTTTAGTGCTATTTGGCATTTGACTAAATGTTATTGGGACTGGAGATTACCCAAGATGGGGGTTCAAATCTCAGAAGGACTAGTTACAACCAGTGCCATTTGTTTTCTCTATATTCTGGCATTTGCATACTCACTGCAACATAAGATCCAACTATTTTAAAATTTTATTTTTCTATTTACAGTGTACATTCCATATTATTTTGTATTAGTTTCAGGTGTACAGCATAGTGGTTACATACAGTCATATACTTTACAGAGTGTTCACCCCAGTATTTTCAGTACCCACCTGGCACCATATGTAGTTATTACAATATTATTGACTGTATTCTCTGTCCTGTATTTTACATCCCCATGACTATTTTGTAACTACCAATTTGTACTTCTTAATTCCTTCATCTTAATCTCCCAGTCCTCCAACTCCCAACCCCCCTCCCCTATGGTACCATCTGTCTGTTCTCTGTGTCTATGAGTCTTTTTCTGTTTTGTGTGCTTGTTTATTTTGTTTTTTAGATTCCACATAGAAGTAAAAACATATGGTATTTGTCTTTTTCTGTAAGACCCAACTTCGTAACAACCCCTTGCTTCTTGTGACCAAGATCCCCTGAGTATATACTCTTTTATTTCTCATGTTTTAAATATTAGAATATTAGATATGTGTGTTTTGTAAGGGTATTCAGTAAATGATTCAAGTTCTGCTTTAAATGCTTTCTCAAAAAAGAGATACAAAGAGATAATTTAGTCAATGACTGTTTGGACTTCGACTTTATTTAAATACCCCTGAGGGTTTAAATACCTCCGGGCTAGTGGACAACACAGTCAGAAGTTCTAGGCAGCACTTTCTTCTTTTTTAAAAGTAAATTTATTGAGGTGCCATTGGCTAATAAAATCATAGAGGTTGCAAGTGACAGTTCTATGCCACATCATCTGTGTGGATGCATTTAGCACCCAAGGTCAGATCTCCTGCCACCATATATCTGACCCCTTCACCTCTTCGTACCCCAGGCCCCTTCCCTCTGGCAAAGCACCACAGTGTCGACTGTGCCTCCTGGTTTCTGTTCGAGTATCACCGATCCGGTCACAGGCCAGACTGAACCACCCCATCTGCATACAAATCAGGTTAGACCCTATTCTGATGTCCAAGGAAGAAGATTCAGCACCCTCCGTTAGCCCTTCGATGCTACTTTTTATAGGGCGTCCTGGCCCTATAAACGCCCTATAGGGCGTTGTATTCCCTGAAACCTACCTCCCCCAGCTTACGTTTTAGGGAAGACTTGGGAGACTCCGCTCCAGTGAATGCCGCCACGGCGACCCAAAGGCGTGGAGACACTCCGATGTGGACATTTTGGTATTGTCCTAGAACTTTTTTTTTAAATCGAGACATGGTAGCCCTTTTTAAGTATGTTAAATCGTTCTTATTTTTAGTTGGAGTTTTGAAAAGTCAAAATGGCTTTTAAACAAAGGTCAAGCCATGTTTAATAATATATCAGTCATAAGTCATACTATAGCAGTCCGAGTTTGCTGAGCACATTAAGGAAAATAAAATATGTCTTACAATGTAAATCAACTCCTGGCTTGTCTTCCAAAGCCACCGCTTTGATGTATTTTATGGGAAGCATATTAATGCTATTGACAAAGCTGTAATTAATTAGTGATTTAAAAAAATTACAAAATAGTGCCTAGAGGGTGATTGGAGAATGTATCCAGTGATTACATTCACAACCTAAAGAAGGCTTCTCTTCAGATTTATATACGTAGAAGATTTACGGGCTAATCTCTCTACCTTTTCTGCGTTCTACCTTAACATCTTTTTTTCCCAGCTAATTTGGGCATAGGAATCCCACTTCTGGCCAGCAACTTCATCAGCCCGAATATGACTGTTCATCTGCAAAGCGAAAATGGAATCCTGGGTCTGGTGAGACAGAAATTAAAGTTTTATTCATGAGATCTAGATGATGAAATATTCTGCATAGTGAAATCTTATGGCTGAGAGTTATCAGCTTAAGTCCCCAAACGTATCTTTCTGTCTGTCATCACAATAAAATGTTCCCTCTCCCGCAGACTGGTGGGAGCGATCTATGAGTGTGCAGAGTTGCATTTCCGTAGTGGACGGCAGTTTCCTGGGTGTGCGGCTGCTCTCCTTTGTCAGACGGCGGGTTCCCCTCTGTCTCCCCTGGGTGCTGCCTCAGAGAGGCCTGACGGGCTCCTGCGCAGTGCGCTCTTTGTAACTCTCTTGTGCTTGGCCAGGAGTGAAGTCATTAGCAGCTCTCTGTGGAGTGAAGTTCAGTAAGGCGCTGAATGAAAACCACAGAGGAAGGTGTCTGTTTAGGGCAGGGACACTTTTTGACAGTTGATTGATTCAAAAAGTCTTAGAAATTCTTCTCATCTAATTATTGTGTTAAGGCCCTGTTGTCCGAAAGGGTAGAATTTTCTTTTCCTCAAAACTGACCTTCCAGATGAGCTCAGTATTCTCATAGAATTTGGCTACAGTTTTTATTCAACATTATAATGAAAGTGAGAAGCAATTTTGCTTCCTGGATGATATTTTTAATTTACTTATTAGCTATGGCAGAGATTACTTATAGTTTGCCAATTCATAATATTCCTAATCTTTATTCCTCAGTGACTCTCCACCACTAATGCAATAAAAATGGTACATATAGCAACTGTATATCTGGTATTTGAAATATCTGTAGTGATCATAGGCATAGCATCAATAGTGCTTCATTGAGGTAATGACCATGACCATTTTCAAAGACAAAAAGGATGTGCGTCTGAATAAAAGCGGATTCATGTTGAAGTCAAAAACATAATATTCATGTACCTTAGAGATTTCTGGAGTGATCAGTTCCCTCCCTTTGAAGATAGGGAAGTGAGACTGTGTGAGTTACCCATGGTCAATGTTTAAAGGAAAATGTACATAGGTCTAAACATTAGTTATCACTTCAGTGTATTTAAAGAATAAATATTGGGTCCCTTAGAAAAAGTCTGTTGAAATTTTACAGCTAGTATATTCTCATTCTTGGGACTATCATGCCTTTTTCATTTCTCTTTTATCCTTTTCTCCCTTTTTTGATCAATGTATGTTATGTTACGAAACCCCTTTCCCAACTCAAATAATTAGCGATGCCTTATAAAAAGACATACAAAAAAAAACTTATTGAGAATAAGTAGGCAAAGAGAAAACAAAGGTTGCAAAACTTAGATGTTATGAGAGAGAAGGTTGGAACCCTAAATTCAAATCTTTAGCTTCTGCATACCAAAAAGCTGCAACTTTACCTCTCTGGGTCCTCCCAGCCAAATAATGCATCCATTTAGTTTATATTTATTGACACTAAGAGGAAGGTTTGCAAATAATGTTAGATGCATTGTAGGTAGTAAATAGTTCCTTTTTGTTTTATGACATGTATTTCCAATAACATTATTTTCAAACTTCGGTAATTTTTAGAAAATATCGTCATTAACCCAGTCACGAAGTTGTCAGTGTAGCAAAGACCAGTCAGTATGAGAAACAGCGCCATGCAAACAACAGAATTATTTTTAAAGATTCCCCTGCCGTCTTCTGATGCCAATTCCCTGGAGTTGACGGAGAAGTTACTGGTATGGCAGTGTTAGTGTGCGATTCTGTGAGGAACTTCCTTTGCCAGTTGACGTTGACAATTTGCTTTGTTCGACAGGGCCCATACCCATTACAGAATGAAGTTGATGCGGATCTAATCAATGCAGGTAAACTCGCTAAATTACATGTTTTTCCAGCGTTTTCCTTGGCTATTGATTCAGTTCTATGCCGAATGCTAGTAAGGAGTTGGGCTTGCCTCTTTGTCTTTTCCTGGAGCTTGTTCACTGTAGTGCTCGTTGAGGAGGGAGATAAGCCTTCCAAGTCCCATCTTTGCCTGGCTTCCTGTCAGAGGTCTGCTCTTATTCAGGGCACACTGAGATACAGGCCGTTTGCAGGTGGAGCTACGTGGAACAGCAAGAGCGTTGGTGGCTCAGTCCGTCAGGGTCCTGGCTGTAAGTGGGAGAATGAAAGGGAGGGACAGTTGACAGGGAAGTGGGCAAGACCAGGGCAACCATGAAAGGAGGCTGGAGTACCACAGGGAGCTGCCAGGAGCTCTGGGCAGGCCTGCGGGGGCAGCTGTCGGAGAGGGTCGGTCACCTGCCAGGGAGAAGAGCGCAGCCGTCTGGCTGCTGCCTGGGTGGGGATGTGGGCACGGTCTTCCCCACCGGGTCTCCTGCCAGAACCTCCCCTTGGACCTTCCCGGGGTGCAACAGGCCCATCTTCTCTGGATGAGAAGGGTGGGGGCGTGGATCCACAAGGAGAAAAGAAAAGGCCTAGGGCCCTGGGGCTTTGTTATAGGAGCTACTCACTGTCCACTCGTCATCCTCAGGGTCACAGAGCATCCCTCAAAGGTTCCAGGTGCCTGAGGGGGTGTCTGCCATGAAGCAGGGCCCAGTGATACGAGTAATAAATAGTTTCTTTGAACTGGGGACTCTCCCCTTGTCACGTCTTTGTTCCCACACTCAGATGCTTTTCCTTTTGTTAGTAGCTTTTGAGTTGACTAGAACCTAGGGTGGCGTGTGCAAGCTGCCTGGGGGTGGACAGCAGGTGAGACCCCCTGGGTGGCATCACTCCCCAGGCTCGAGGCCCCTCGGCCACTGTGCTAGGGCTGAAGATGATGCTTCGGAGGCGGCTGCCCGTCGGGAGCTAATTTTTATTAGCTCTTACTTATACCGTCCTAGCCGGAGTCTCTGCGCCCTTCCTTTACTCCCGTTCACTCTGTGCGTGAAGAAGCGTTAGTGCCGCTGCACATCCGACAGCAGTGTGGGCGGCTCTCCGAAGAGGAGGACCAGGAGCTGGGCACAAAGGCCAGCTGCCAAGGAGAATCGATGTTTGATACTCAGGATTCTTGGGCATGAAACAGCTTCTGGTTGAATAGTTGAATCAGTTAACACAACTCCACTCTGAAAGGTCCACCGTGGTAAAGCAATGACATTTAACCAAGGCTGTAATTTAATTGTGCTGCGCCTTTTAGCAATAGCTCATTGATCTGTGAAAATATTTGCTGCTTGGTTTAATGAACTTGTGATGTTAGTGAGTTATTTGCAAAATGAATAACTCCATTTTCTAAATGTCAGGCTTGAGCTCATGGAACCCACTTTCCTTGGAAAAAAGAGTTAATTTTTTCAATGACATTGTGGGATGGTGGGCGTTTCTGAGGTTTAAAAGGGTCCCCATCCCAACGATGTGTGTTTCAGCTTCTGAAACGTCACGCGGAATCTGAAACTGCTGTGTAAATCAGTGTGGTTCGCTGCTTTTGGGAAGCCACGCGGCAAATCAGCTTGATAGTTTTGTAACTCTTTCATCGAAGTCCTCTCTGGGATTGATGATGTTTTTGATTTTGGAGTTGTCCAAATTAGGGAGGAAATACTTTGAGCTAGAGAACGCAAGGTGTAAATAGGCAGTTTCCTCAACTCCTCAAATTTGGAAATTACCCAAGAGATCGGGCCTTTTTTTTTGCGTTAATATGAAAGGCTATTTGTATACATGCCCCTTGAAATGAATATAGGATTATATTTCTGGGTAAAACCAGTGTATTAAGTTTTAAAATGATAACAGAGCTGTTTCTAAGGATCCTTGTTTCTAAATAATAATCTCATACGGTTATGTAAAAAACGAATCACCGCTCTCAGAGCACTCTGGAGCTTACAGCGTACTCTTTACGTGTGCGTAGCATTTGAGCCTTGAGTGAAACCTCATCGCACAGGCTGGGGAGCTGCATCCAGGGATGTCAGTTGATGTGCTCAGATCCCATTGCTGGGGACTGGACGCACCCAGTCTTCTCCTTCTGGCTTCAGGGCTTTTCTTCCTATACGCTGCGCCACGCTCTCTGGAAAGCTGGGCTTTGCGAAGGTGCGGGAGGCAGCGATTAGAACATTTCAGAGGTCTTGCGGAGATCTGCAGTCTCCCAGTGTAATTAAAAGTTTTCCAAGTGCCCCATGTATGCTTTAGCTTTCACGGTAAGAGCATCTTGCATTCTTGTCTATTTCCTTCTATTGTTTTCTGGTTTTAATGTACAAGCAATGTAGAGATCACTTGCCTTTGCTGCGCACTGCTGCAGAAAACCCCACCATGTGAGTCTCGTGGCTGTGCACAGCCCTGGCGCCTGCCTCGTGTCTCTAGAGCTGTACTGCTCAGTGGGCAGGAAGAGGCAACATCCAGGGCATTTGACAGTGTCTGGGGCCGTTTTTGATTGTCGTGCCTTATTACTATCTCATGTTATTAGTATGTAGTGAGTAGAGGGCAGGGATGCTGCTAACCATCCTGTGGTAACCAGAACAGCTCTACAAGGAGTTCTCCACTCCAGAACGCGGGCACACACAGCACGGCATTCTGGGTCTCTGAGGGTTGCAGCTGACCTTTCCAGCTTGGTCTTCCCGTGTGCCCTGCAAGGGTGCCGAGGCCCCCACACGGCACTCCGGGGTCCGCTCTGGCCATGACTGCCATGCCCTTGCTTTCCTTCCTCCACCCCTTGCATCTTCCTGTGCCGTTCACCAGATTTTTTTGTTTTTGCTCTGTCTCCCTACTCTTTCTTGCCCAACTCCTTATTGGTAGTTTATTTTCCTCTCCAAATCCTTTGGCAGCTTATTTGTGTACTTGTCTCTCTTGCTGGACAGTATGCCCCTTTGCTAAGGTGGAGGTTCCCAGGTGGAGCCCCGGACCTCAGCATCAGCACCACCGCCCCCTTGGACTTGTTAGAAACGGGAAATGCTGAGGCCCCACCACATGCCTCCAGAATTATAAACTCTGGGAGTTGAGCTCAGCGGCTGCGTTTTCACTAGCCCTCCATGTGATTCTGGTGGGGCTCAAAGTTGAGAACCATTAGTTGAGGGCATCTGTGTTTTGTTTGTAACACTCTTCAAGGCCCGTAGGGGGCATTGGCTTGGTGTTGAGTGAATGACTTGCTAAGTCCTGAGCTAAAGGACTTGTATAACTCATGAAATTGAGAAACTCTTTTGCCCAAATACCATGAAAGGATCTAGACTTTTATTTATTTATTTAAATATTTTATTGTTTTTTAGAGAGAGGTGAGGGGAGGGAGAAAGAGAGGGAGAGAAACATTGATGTGAGAGAGAAACATCAATCAGTTGCTTCACATATACGCTCTGACTGGGGACCAAACTTGCAACCCAGGTGTGTGCCCTGACCGGGAATTGAACCGGCGACCTTGTGGTCTGAGTAATGATGCCCAACGCACTGAGCCACACCAGTCAGGGCAGCATCTAGACTTTTACACACAGAAAAGTGGGAGGAGACAGGAATCAATCAGGAAGGACCAAATAAGAAAGCCCTTTTTCTTCAAGGTACTGACTGTATGACTAGTTATAGTTATTTCTTGACCACATTTGGGCATTGTAGTTGAAAAGCATGGATTCAAGTTGAGGGTATCTATTTTTGTTTAGATATTGGATGTTTAAAAATGCTGAAAATGAACTTTGCTTCTGAAGAATGTAATTTGTAAGATACCAGAATGCATTATCAAGGGCCTGACAGCTTTCTTCATGAGAGCTGTTTCCTGGGCTGTTTAATAAAACTGTGCATCATGAATCACGTGGGGTGAGGGGGAGCTCTCAGCGTGGAGCTGCGGGTCTCCTGCACAGTGGTACCTGATGCCTTCTATGTCCTGTCAGCCAGTGGAAGACTGCTATTTGGAAGTCAGCGTGATTTAAGACAGAGAACAAAGGAACTGAGGTTTTTCTATTCCTCTGCTTTATTGTCTTAGGAAATATTCCTCCTTGCCTTTCCAGCTCCCAGGATTGGTGAGGAGCTGAATTTGCTGGGCGTGGAACTTGTGTTAGGATAAGGTTTAGTTGTATTACACCTGCCCTAAAACCCGGAGTTCACAGGCAGGCTGCATAACCCCACCATAACAGTCAGTTGCTTGGTCCTGTAGCCTTTATTCCTCGAGGAGCAACACCATTGGTTGGCGGGAGGGATAATAAAAGCTGATGGTTGCGGAGCCCTTTCTCTGTGCCAGGCCCTCGACAAAGGGCTTCGCACGCATTACCTCATTTCATCCTTCAGCTCTGATGTGCTGTCTAAAAGCTCCTACTGACCACACCAGAAAGTATTTTCTAAAGCCTTCCAGCTTTATGGTACTTTGAAAGATGTGCAAATGTTTCCCTTACTTAGAATCAAACTCCTTTGGGGGATAAATATTTCAGCATGATAGAAACAGTCTTACTCTTTCTCCATATCCGAGCTCAAATGGAGAGGGGTACAGATCTCCATTCTGTAGCTTTCAGAGAAGACTGGAGAGGCTGAGTACAGCTGTGCTGCACAGCTGGGCATGGTCGGAGCACCCTGGTCTTCTTGTGTCCAGGAGCCTTTCTCTAGTCCAGTCTTGGAATCACAACTTTTCTTCCCTTTCCTTTTGTCCGCCCTATTACCCGGGGGGTTGTGCACGGGATGGTCTCCTACAGCTGACCTGCCTTGGGCACAGTGGCCTGTGGACACTTTTCTCTTGGGTGCCTGCTGCTTCTGAACAGGCGGAATGTAGGTCACAAGAAGGAACTTAGGTGAGTCAGGTGATAGTATTAGTTGCGTGGGGACTGGAGGACTTTGAAGATCTTGCCCAGTTGTGAACTTTTATTATGAGAGAGGTCCTCTCCTCTTGCCAGTGTTAGGATGTTATTCCCCAGTTTCATCCAAGTCCTAGGGTTTTACTATAAACTTAGAGGGGCAAGTGAGGAAAGATGAAGGGGAGAAACAGTGAGAGCAACACAGAGAGAGAGACACAGAGAGAGAGAGAGAGATTGAGGTTGAAAGAGGAGAATTCAGGCCTGATGATGTTAAGGAATTAGGTGGGTCCTCGCTTTCTATTCACTGGTTTATGAGAAATAACTGAGGAGCATCTCCGGTAATCTTCCCTTCAGAATTGTATTTCTTCAGGGTTACTCCACAACCTCTTCCCTCCAATGACCACAGTAGCATTGGAGTGTGACAGGTGCCTCCCAGGAGCAGGCAGGTGTCGGGGGCGGGGCCAGTGGGAGTCCCCGAAGGGTATAGGCAACAGGGGTTGCATTGTGTAGAGAATTTCAAAACGATAATGAAATTAAAAGTTGGTCTGTTCTTCATTATCACCATGCAAGGGCAAATCTGAACACTGTTACTGACAAAATGTTCCTCCCCACAGAGTGGACAGTTTCCACTGTGTCCCCCACACCCCAAATTGCCCCTGCATTTGGGTAAAGGGAGCCTTAGTTCCTTAGGAAACAGGAAATATTGACCCCTCTCTCCGCCATAATACTCTTAGAAATCTAATTGTTTCTTTCTTTTTTTTCCTTTTGCACGCATGCGTGCCTGTGTGTAGGCAAGGAAACAGTTACTGTTCTTCCAGGAGCCTCATATTTCTCCAGCGATGAGTCATTTGCGATGATTAGAGGGTATGTAATAGCGGAGGCGCTGGCGTTTCCCGCTGCGGCCCGAGCTGAGTCATGGGCTGTGTGAGCAAGGCTCTGCGACACCGACACATCTCCCAGCCCGAAAACCATCTTGGGCTCGTTCGGCTGCACCAAGATGTGAAATTACTCACTTCAAATGTTGGGAGTTGGAACATCCAGGCTGCCGTTATTAAAAGAGCCCCCCAGATGGAATGTATATCTGTGTGCCAACTCTCGTGAAGTAAACATTTTTACAGGGTTTTTTCCTGAGGATCCTAACGTTTTCTGCAAACTGTGTTCATTTTCTAGTTAGTGTTTGCTTTCAAATCAAGCCACATTCTCCCTCACCAAAGGAAACAAGCTCGCTGTGTACACCTGTTTCTAATTTGTTTTTTGGAAACAATATAAACTTATATATTTTTTAAAAAGAACTCTGAGTGGTTATTTCTCCACATCAGCTTGAGCTGATATATTTGGAAATCAGGTGTTGGGTGGGAACAAGCAAATGTATTTTGGGAATGGAGAATTACTTATTTTAATTGCCGGCGATTGCAAGTGAAGGGGACATAAAGTTTGTGGAGTTTGCCTCTCATCTCCTCTTTTTCCTCCTCAGAGGACATGTCAACCTGACAATGCTGGGAGCGATGCAGGTGTCCAAATACGGCGACCTGGCCAACTGGATGATCCCTGTGAGTAGACGTTTTCTCTTGTGAGCGATGCTTGGGCCAGAACACTTACTTTTGAAACGTTAAGAAAAATCACGTCGAGTTGCTCTGAGAGTACAACTTAACTCTTTTAAAAATAAGAAAGATTTTAGTGTCTTTTTCTTATTTGAATCAAATTTTAATTAAGCAAACACTGAGAAACATTCAGCTTTGCCAGTTTACTATGTAGCTGGGACTATAAATAGGCAAGATCAGCCAAAGCAAATTTTCCCTAAAGAAAACAGAGGTAAGGAAGATTTTAAAAAATGGCATATTATATTCTGATAAAAGTAATACAAATGTTTATCATAACTAGTTTTTTATAACTAACAAGAACAGTGAACAAGTTTATAAACTTTATGTTAGTTCTATTATTATTCACAGTGAGTGATTAAAATCCTCTCTTGATTGGTCATGTGACCCCATAAGTAATCAATCACATTGTCTTCCATTATGGAAAACAAAACTTGGGATGTTCAGACTTGCTTGTGATATGCAAATGGTTTCATTTACTAATGATCTAAATCAAGGAAGAAGTCTGTTAGAATTAGCTGTGGGGAACGGACTATAGGGAGTTAATTTGGGAGTGGGGTTCGCTCTCTGCAGTTGTTGCTTTCAGACGTGTGTGGAAACCGTAGTGAGCACGGGCCCTTGACCATGAGCTTATTTTGTCTGGAAACTCACATTACTCTGCTGACATGTGTGTTTATATATTCCTGTGTGTTTCTCTGTAGCATCAGCTAAAACGAATGTAGCTTACACTGAGGATCGTGTTCTATGATTTGAGAGGGTTGTTTTTTGAAATTTTAGATTTTTTTCTAATGATTTTCTGAGGAAAGTGGGTTAGTGTAGTTGATAAAAACGTTAGAAATTGTGTTAGTTCAGCTCTTTTGATCTACCTCCGGAAATATTATTTTCAAGTTTCAATAATGTTCAGAGCTCTGGGTCTCCAACTTGGCTCTATGTTTGAATCACCTTGGAGTTTTAAAAAATATTGACACCTGTGAGCCACCCCCAGAGTTTTCCAATTATTTAATCTGGGATGTAGCCTGGGCAGTGGGTATTTTAAAAGCAACCATAGTGATTACAATGTATAACCAGGTTTGAGAGACAGGGTATTGACTTCCAGTCAAGATGGCGGCATATGTATACACGGCTCGCCTCCTCACACAGCCACATCAAAATTACAACTAAAATACAAAATAACCATCACTCAGAGCCATCAGAAATCAAGTTGAATGGAAGTCTGACAACTACGGAATTAAAGAAACTGCATCCATCCAGACTTGAAGGAGGGGTGCAGATGAGGAACGGGCTGGTCCCTCACCCACATGTGGTGGATAAAAATTCAGGAGGGATATCTTGGGAGCGAGGAGTCCCAGCCCCACATTAGGCTGCCCAGCTCAGGGTTCCAGTGCCAGGCAGATAAGTCTCCATCACTTCTGGCTGCAAAAACGAGCAGGGATTGAGTCAGTAGAAGAAACTTCTGGAGTCCCAAGCAGTTCCTTTTAAGGAACCCACACACAGACATACTCAGACTCACTCCCTCTGAGCTCCAGCACTGCATTAGCAGCTTCAAAAGTACTAGTGACATATGGGGAGGAGCTAAAGTATCTGGCATTAAGGTGAGAGCTGGGGGACAGCTTTCTCCCAGAAAGGAAGTAGGTAGAGGCCATAGTCCCTTTTCTGAACCCTCCCCCACAGAGCCACAGAGCCGGAAGACTGGTGCCATATCTGAGACTCCATCAAACTGGCTAACACTGTTTGCCCCTCCGCCCCGGACATCTATAGCCACTCCTTTCCAACCAACTCATAGGCCCACCCAAGCTGCTTTTCCTCATGAATGGCTGGTTTTGGCTCATCGTTCACAACTTCTGATATTCTCTCAAACAAGCAACAGCTAGCCTCAGTGTGTTTTCAGCCTCTGACACCATGCTAAGTGGCCTCAGGCCCAGTACTAGCAGCAGCCAGCCTAGCACAGCTTGGCTTTGCCTGGGATTCTCTGAGCACGGCATAAGTAGCAACCATCTGAGATTGCTTTATAGCTTAGGCAGGGTGGCCCCAGGCAAAACAGGTGGGTGCTGACCTTGGCCTACATGACCCAGGAAACCCCAGAGCTTGCATACCCAGTAGACAGCTACAAGCCACATTGGAGCACTGCCACTCTGCCCCTGCACAGCTGATCCTCCATGGAGAGCAGAGGTTGGTGGTAAGTGGTCACAGCCAATCCTTGAAGCTGACAGGTCTGGATAAATCCCTCTCATTGATCTGCCAACATCAATCAAGGCTCAACTACAAGAGGAGGATGTACTCAATTCACACAGAGAGCATACCTCAAGTACCCAGCGTGGGTGATAGAGGAGACTGTGCCACCAGACTCTATAGGACACCTCCTACATTAGGCCACATTACCAAGACAGGAAGACACAGCAGCTCTACCTAATACATAGAAACAAGCACAGGGAGGCTGCCAAAATGAGGAGACAAAGAAACATGGTCCAAGTGAAAGGACAGATCAAAACTCCAGTAAAAGAACTAAACAAAATGGAGAGAAGCAATCTATCTGATGCAAAATTCAAACCACTGGTTATAAGGATGCTCAAGGAACTTAGTGAGGACCTCAGCAACTTTGAAAAGATCTAGTCAAAAACAAAGGATACACTAATTGAAATAAAGAACAATTTACAGGGAAATAACAGTAGAGTGGATGAAGCTGAGGATCAAATCAATGATTTGGAACATGAGGAAGCAAAAAAAAAAAAACCAATCAGAACAAGAAGAAAATCCAAAAAACCAGGATAGCATAAGGACCCTCTGGGACAATGTCAAACATTCCAACATTTGCATCATAGGGGTGCCAGGAGGAGAAGAGAAAGAGTGAAAAATTGGAAGCCTATTTGAAAAAGTAATGAAAGGAAACTTCCCTAATTTGGTGAAGGAAATAGACATGCAAGTCCAGGAAGTACACAGAGTTCCAAACAGGATAGATGCAAAGAAGCCCACTCTAATACACATCAAAATGGAAATGCCAAAGGTTAAAGATAAAGAGAGAATCTTAAAACAGCAAGAGAAAAACAATTAGTTACCTACAGGGGAATTACCATAAGACTGTCTGCTGATTTCTCAAAAGAAACTTTGCAGGCAAGAAGGGGCTGGCAAGAAATTTTCAAAATTATGAAAAGCAGGGACCTACAGCCAAGATTGTTCTACCCGGCGAAGATAATCATTTAGAATCAAAAGGCAGATAGTTTCCCAGACAAGGAAAAGCTAAAGAAGTTCATCATCGCTAAACTATTCTATGAAATGTCAAAAGAACTTATTTAAGATAAAGAAGATCAAAACTATGAACAATAAAATGGCAATAAATATACATCCATGAACAATTGAATCTGAAAAACAAACTAAGCAAGCAAGAAGAACAGACAGAATCGTGGATACAGAGAGCGTTTTGATGGTTGCCAGGTGGAATGGGTGAAAGGTGAGGGGATTAATAAGTACAAACAGGTAGTTACAGAATAGCCATGGGGATGTACAGTACAGTACAGGAAATGGGGCAGCCGAAGAACTCACACACATGACCCAGGGACATGGACAGAGGTGTGGGATTGCCTGAGGGAGTAGGGGTGCTGGGTGGAGGGGGATGAAGGGGGGAAAAATTGGGACGACTGTAGTAGTATAATTAATAAAATATAATTTAAAGAAAAAAAGAGAAACAGTATATTAAAGAATGATCATAATTCATATTTAAAATGTAAAGGAAATTATGATTGGCCCATTAATAGCGGTCATCATTTAGCAGTTAGGAGCAAGAGCCCCGTTGTGAGACAGACCTGCATTAAAGTCCTGTTTTTGTCACTTGCTGTCTCTGTAACATGAAGCAGTGGCCTCTGTTTCCTCATCTGTAACATGGGAGTGATATGATAGTACCTACTTATAGGGCTATATAAAGGAATAAATGATGTAATACAGGCAAAGTATGTATCAGAGAGCTTGAACATGGTACATGCTACTGAGTAAGATGATTGTTATTACTTGATAAATTTAGAGGGAGAGTTGGGGATCCCTGGCAGAGAGGGAATAATAGCATTGGTTGCTGTGAACAGAAGTAGTAGAGATTTAAGTATCTGTTTTATTGGACTGTTACTGAGGTTTGAAATCAATTCACACAGTGGCCCTGGGTATGTGGCAAAAACATATTTAATACGTTTTTGCCTTCAGGGAACTTAAGCATCTTTAAGAAAGTCGGGATACAATTTGTTTATGAGATGGTTCAGCAGGCGGCGAGGCTGGCAGCTCTCACAGTGACGGCAGGCATCACGTAGTTGTCATTTGTAGAGAAGATTTTACAATGTGTATCCCAGTTTTCATATCCTGTTGGGATTCCTGTGAATGATGAGAACGTCAGTGTTTATTACTTTCTGCTTTTCTTAGTGCGGTCTTGCACTCACGAGCTTCCAAAGAACTGGACCCAGTCGGGTGCCAATCAGGGGCACTGGTGGTCTGCAGGGCACTGGTGGTCTGCAGGACACTGAGAAAAATTAGGCGTCGGAAGTGCTTGTGTCCGGTTCCACTCTTTTGGGAATGGAAGCTGGTAGTGTCTTGTGATGAGCATTGCTTTTGTTCGTTTAGCAGCTGGTAATTATTTCTCGGCTTCTTTGTATCTGATGCACTATGTGTATATTTAGTTCTTTTGGATGCAAGATAGCTTAAGAATCCAAGACCATGATCTTCAGTTTGGAAGAACTCTGATTTGAATTTTGGCTCTACCCCTTACAAACGGTGCAGTCCGGAGTATATGTTTTTGTTAGGATTAAGTGAACAAACAATGAAAAGTAAACACTGAAAACTTTATTATTTTCATCTTCTCCAATGCGCTTTTGCTTAATGTTAAAGAGGGAATATTTCCCTTAAAATACATTCACATAACAAGACTATATTTTAGTCACTAGTGCACCTACTTATCCTAAGTTCATGTTCAAGCACCCAAAATTAAACTCTTGAGGACAGATTTCTCATTCTTAATTGGCTATGGATAAGGTGCAGTTTTAGCCCTCCTCATATAGTTTCATTGAGTAGTCTATTTCTAGTTGTCCCAAAGATTTATGTTGATTTATAAAATTTAGGTATGTTTTTATTGCAAAATCTGGCAGTGGAAAAGCTTCAGAGTTTGGCTTTATTATATCACTTTTCATTTACTTTTATCTTTTTACTGGGTTTAATAATCTTGAGATTGGTTGTAAAGCCTTGAGTTTTTCTGCATTATGGCGTTCCCATTAATCATTACGATGCCAGATCATAATAAGCATAAAGTTTTAAGACAGGCGAATGGTGTGGTTGCTGTTTGTCTTGTTCTTTAGTCACTTCTTAGTATTCAGGATGTGTCCCATGTACACAGATTTTTAAACATTTTGCCCTGAGCGTCTGAAGAGAGAAAACTTAACAAAACAGCACTTGGCTTCTTTGAGCTCCCTGATTATCATGTTGATGGTAACACCCAGGCAAGTTACAAAGATGTAGAAAGACGTGCAGTTGTAGAATCTACATTCAGATCTGCTCTGGCTTCCCTAGTGCCTATTTTTGAAAAACAGCTGCCACGGACTGTGCACTTGTAAAGGGAAGCGGCTGTGTGTGATCAGCGATGGGAGCTGGGTATGGAGAGGCCCCCGAGGCCCAGGAAGCACACAGCATGGGGGCGGGGGTCACTGCTTCTACCTGGGGGGAGCTGAAATGAGGGGTTCTTAACACAAAGGAGAAGAGGATGTTTTGGTGCCTTCTCCCCTGACATTTTTCATCTCTTTGTGCACTTTAAGGGTAAATACAAATTCGTGTCATAGTCACGCATGCTCCCTGTGCGGGGGTGCAGCATCAATTTGGCCTTCTAGTTAACGCTGTCAGTTTTAAAGAAGCGAACTTCCTAGTCTTCTTACTTGTGCAGCTGAGATGGTTTGTGTCCGAGATTCAGTCTGGTGGCTTTGTTGCATCAATTGTAGTCTAAATATTAAATCTGCAGACACAGACAGCGATGGATAAAGATTACAGTATAAAGATATAGACATCCACATATATAGTGTTTTTAACACTATCGGTGCCTTGTTCACTGAGCACTAATTCTCAGGAAACCGCAAACCGTGGCTAAGGAAAGAGGACAGGCAGAAAATATGTATTTGATGGTGTGATGCTTTTACACTTCTTCAGTGATGCTTTTGCCTTATGGGTGTAATGCAGGGGAAAGTGCTCAGAACTTTGGTATTAGACTTGTGCTCAGATGCTGGTTCTGTCACTTACTGGTGGTGTGGCAAGTTATTTCATCTTAGTATGCTCATTTGTAAAGTGATAATATTTAACTCCTATGCTTGTCGTGCGGATTAAATTAGTCTGTTCATTCAATAAATATTTGTTAGGCGTATATTAAAGGCCATGAACTGTTTTAGCCTCTTGAAGATGCAGCGGTTAACAAAACAGATTGCATTCTCCACATTTATGAAGCTGATATTTTAGCAGGGGTCTGCAGGTAATGGCCTGCGTGCCAAATCTGGCCCACTGTCTGTTTTTGTAAATAAAGTTTTATTGGAACACAGCCACATTTACATATTACCCACAGCTGTTGAGTTGCATAGTTGCAAGAGACTGTATGATCTGCAAAACCTAAAATATTTACCATTTAGCTCTATATAGAAAAGTTTGCCAACTTCTGCCATAGATCATTGATTTGAAACCTTTTTTATTTTCTAATATAAGCTTG